>OX243821.1:28333520-28453956 GCA_945859605.1 Lumbricus rubellus
GTGGGGTTATTAACAATCGCTCTCTCCATCACAATTATACAAGTTTGCGGATAATGTATAGTAACACTAAGGTGTTTCTGAATAGATTACGGCGAGGTTGAGTCCTGACCATCCGCTTTTTATGGGAGGCTTAGAAAATGAAGCGGGTAGTACACTACACGCATGGTTGCCAACTTAAGTTTATGGCAATTTCATTTATAAGTCAAGTTAAGCGCAATTGTTTATATAAAGATTTAAATGCTTAAAAGAGGTGTTTAATGGATGCTCCTTCTAAAGAAATAATCACAACGATCACTCGCACATTCTAATCAAGCGATGCTTAACTTGGACGAACAACAGCAAGAAAATTGTAAACCTACAAGCGGCAGTTTCATGTTTGGAGAAAAGAGAAAGGTGGTGATAATCATTTCTGTCATCACACACTTAGTCTAGCGTTAATGACTATCCTAAATTACCACACCTCTTTTTAATTGAATTTCCTTCCTATAAATGTTAATAAAATAACTGTTAGTTTAACATGTTATACGAACTTTTATTTATTATATCAAAGTTCGCATAACATGTTGCTCATTTGTTATGCGATGTATTACTTTGGGTCGCCGCAGGGCCTGCCTGTTTCGCGTGGCTAGACGTTAAAACGGCTCTGAAGACACCGCAAGAGACTGGCATGATTTGATGAAGTGACGCAACATCAGCAACGACATCGACAACCGGAGTTCTCTTGAAGTGGCGCTATATAAATGTACGATTACAATTACAATTACAACCGGACAACCGCCACAGAATCAACAACACAGTTGCACCACTCTATCTATCAATCAGTCAGCCACTGGAACGTTAGTTCGTAAGTATGTCACCAGGTGGTGACAGAGGATTGCCCAGCTGACGGTGAGTCCACGTAGAGTCCGACTACTGACGATTGCTCCTGCAGAGGTGGTCAGATGTGTGATCGTTGGTGTTGTCCATGGTCGCCATCTATCGGAGAGAAGAGAAAGTTGATGATCGTCTGTTGAAGAATTTTTGAGGATGGAAAAACGATTGGAGTTGAGAAGTTCATAGGACGGATCTGAAAGAATGTCAGGTCAAAGAGGTCAGGTTAAAGAGGTTAAATACGAATAGGTGTGGTAATGGCAAAGTAGATCTAGAGTGAGTGAGTTTAAACATTCATAGTTTTATGTAGCTAATTAATTACTTAATTAGAACTTCGGTGCAATTGAATTAATCATTTAAAAGAAATAGCCAACTAATAATGAATTAATTAATTAACTTGAGAGTTTGTTAGTTATTATTAAGTGAGTGGAACCTCATTCTGCGTCTCGCATTAAAGAATACGCTATATCGGGATTTATATATAACGGTAGTTATACACATTTAAAAGGTGTCTAATGTGTGACAACGTTTGGACAAAGTGATTCGCTGGTTTGACGACAGCAGCTGCTTATCGCAACATAAAGCGAACACAGAATGAAAACCAACAGCAAAAAGAGACAAAGTGTATTGACGATACATAAGGATATGAAACCTCAACCAGAATATTCCAATTCAAGGTGATTTTATTTATTTATTCCTTCACTTCAAGTTTATTGCAGCCTATAATTTGAATCTACGAAACCAATAAAATAGAACAGATGAATGTATTTTGCTACTTGGATGAGAGTTATATGATTATGGTAGACTCCAAATACTGCAGGAAAATTAAGAGGATGAGGGTACTATGAGAAATGGCACTTTCATGCACAGTAGATATACCTGAGCACGAATCTCATAGGGAAAGATTATAAGGACTCTGATATTGGATTGCAGAGCTGCATGAGTTAGAGATAAGGACCGTGTTAGATAGAAGAGGACACATAAAGACTCACGACGTATTAGCTTTGCCATTCCTAGTTTATATAGAGCACTGCTTAAATGGTTCAAAGGTGTGCAATTCGGAACCAATATGAATATTAGGATACCACGTAGCATAATATCAGCAGAAGTTGCTTCAATTTAAGGACACTGTGTAATAATACTATGACTTCACTGGTCCTAAAAACTATTATTTCCGCGCCTTTGTAAAAGAATTGTTCTTGTTGGTCAATAATAATCATACGGCTAACTCATTTTATGCTTTTATACATGTAGTAGCACTCATAAAAATCGTGTTGAGGGTGTCTTAATATTATTATTCAATGTGCTCCATAAAAGTATATGCTTGTTTGTATGTGCACTTGACACAGCGCATATTCAAGCTCTCACTAATCAGAGGCGCTCCCGAATGCAGAGCGGGCACTGTATTGGAGTTCCACACCGAAGTGCTGAGCAATTGTGAGCGAAGAACTTGCCCAAGGTTTTTACCCGGGGAGGTGGATTCGAACCTCTAACCTTTCGGCTCCAAGGCAAAGACGCCACAACTACACCACCGCGCCCCACACATGTGCATACTGATTGCCTGATTGTGGGCACACACTTACTGATTACAACCGGTCGTTGTAGTCGTGGAGTAGTGATGAGTGTCACTGTCTTCTTGCCCAGACCGACCTTAGACATCGCCTGTATGGTCACCTCGTAAATAGTTGCTTCCGAAAGGTTGTTCAGTACGGCTGTTCGATTCTGCTTTGAATGGAAAAGATTCGACTGAACACCATTAAATGGATGAAATAATTTAGATATAACACAAAGTGAAGAGTATGCGACAACGTAATAATCTAGCGTTTTTTGTTTATATATAGCCACGATTTAGAACGTTTAAACGGTGTCTAATTTGACTTCATGTATCTATGAAAAACTGAATTTCAACGCGTTGCCTCCTGTGGATAGTAATTATGACTTGGACAACGACTCTATTTAATTAGATATTAAATACGATAAGATTTTTCTATCAAAACCTAGACGACTTATTATATTATTAGATGTTTTATACCTTTGAGAAGATGCGTAGAAACCCCGTTGTTGAATTGCTCTTCGTTGATTGGTTGGGCATTGGCGCCATCCTTTGCCACGTGACATCGTATCCTGTGAGTGGGGCGTCGGACAGCGGTTGACCCCAGCTGACCCTTGCCACTATGATTGTTCCGTTGATGATAAAACTGTGTTCCACTTCAGGAACCTCTTCAGGAACACGAAAAGCTGCGAAAGGAACCACCAAGGATATGGTTTGTAAGTTTTGTGAAAAGCTGTAATAAAAAGGTTCTAGCGCCAGCATTAGTAGTAGTTTTGATAGTTAAGGCAGAATTGATTGTACTAGTGATAGAGGCAGTGGCATTAGTGGTAATTGTGGTAGAAGTAGCGATGGTGGTGTTGTGAGTGGTGCGGTGGTGGCGGTATGATGTTGGTGGTGTTGTGGTGTTATGTGGTGGTTTTGGTAGTGGTTTTATTGATGGAGGTGGTGTATGTGGTGGTATGATGGTGGTTGTAGTGGTGGTGTGTTGGTGGTAGTGGTGATTATAATGTTGAAGTCGGTGGTCTCGGTGTTGGTTGCATTGGTGGATGTGTTGGCGGTTTTGTTTCTAGTGGTTGACGTGTGAGTAGTGATGTTTGTGTTTGTGCTATATAAGTTTTTGTCTTTTTTGTTGTTTTTGCAAAGAAAAATCAGTGAGCACATGAGAAAAGTATTATGTCAGAATGATGAGTTTACTGCCACTCCCACTGCTACGGCTACTACGACTGCTGCTACTGCTACCACAACCACTCCTACTACCACTATACCATCACCGTTTTAACAACCATAATCACTATTGCAGCTTAATTTTACCTGACCACCAAAATCATAATTATCATGCAGAAACTAAAGAATAACATTGGACACCTTTTTAGCAGGTTTTTATAATTCTATTAAACTCTTCTGCAGCACATATTTCGTAATTAACTCGATTTACGAAGTTTCGTTAAAAGGCACTACGATTACCATCTATGTAAACTCACAATAAAACTTTAAGTATATAGACAAACGTTATAAGATTACGCTATATAAAGGCTCTTCAAGAATGAAAATGAAAGTGGAACGAGAAAGCGTATTGTGATTGAACCGTTTGTCTTGTATAGGCCTAATAATAATTATTATAGTATAATACGATTCGAAACAATCCCTGAGGCATTCACTCCAGGTCACTATCATCACCGCTACCGCCGCTTCCATCGCCGTCATCATCAACATCATCATCAACATCATCATCATCATCATCAGCATCATCACCACCTCTGCCACCACCCACATCATCATCGTCGTCGTCGTAGTTGTCGTCGTCGTCATCATCATCATCATCATCATCATCATCATCATCATCATCATCATCATCATCATCATCATCATCATCAACACCACCACCACCACAACCACCACCATCATCATCATCATCATCATCATCATCATCATCATCATCATCATCATCATCATCATCATCATCATCATCATCATCATCATCATCACCATCATCATTTACGTCACTCACTGCTGTTTGGACAATCCGGTCTGACGTCACCGATGACGTGTACGTGACGACATGACGGCGTCACCATCGTCTGCTGAGTCGTTACCCTGGACATAAATATGCTCGGCATATTAACAAGCAGCAGCTTCGCATATTACAGCACTAGTGAACCAATCAATGGCCAAAAAGAACAGTTCTGATTGTGAAGTGTTCAGTGAATGTGGGAAGAGGCGCAACACAAAAAAATGCTATAGTGTACGAGATTGAGATCATTCTACTTCCATTTGAGCGTAGGGGTCAACTAGTCGAATAAAATACTGCAGTAATGGCAGAATCCAGGAAATCGGAATCATTATTATTCCACAGTTTAACGTCATCCTATGGCAGCAAAGGCCGTTGACGACAATACAATATAAGTGTACAGAGCAGTAAACAAAAACTTATGTAGCCTCCAAACTACACCAAAGAGGTGCACGGAGCTGTACAATCTCAATTACATTCAATTTGTAGACAACATAAAGTAGTTCATCGGACACTCGTTCAGGTTTACACATTATGAAAAAAGATCTTAAATCCATACATTAGATATTAAAATTGTACATTGATTGTCTCATATAACTAATTACGTTAGTGACTCCAGTAAACAGTTCCTGTTACAAAAGTTCAGTATGTAAGTGCATCGTTTCAACTCAGCCTTATTTATAGACATGTAAGCATGTTTTAAAAGGTGTCAATATTATGACGGTGGCTTAGCGTATCAGCCGAATAACAAGCATCTTCGCATCGTATTTTTCTGTACATTTGTATATCGAATAATAATGATGATCTCGGCTGACCTGAGTGATGGCAGACATGACTGGTGCCATGCCATTTGGCATCGTTTCATCAAAAGCACACGATTCGGGGGACCAGTACACGAGTATCTTGTCTATCTTCGCATTTCTCAGAGAACCAGCGCCACCTAGGGAAAGGAAATTGAAGCAAAAAACATGATGTAATCTGAAACATGATGATGACGATGGCGTGGATGATGATGATGATCTTAATTATGATGACGATGAATGAACTGTTTGCTTCTTCCCAGACAGACATATGATGCATGTGGTTTCCAAAGTAACAGTTGACGTTTATATTTTAATACTTTCCGAGTCCTTTGGAAATTATGTATTTTAAGCGCCATGTATATTTATAAAACTTTAGAGACCTTAAAAGAGGTGTATAAAATTGATGCACAATATATTTTCATAGAAGCATATTCGTAAATACAGCTGGATGATTCCATAGATTATCGACAGCTGCTTTCAACAGAGGCTGAAGCTGCCGTTGACAAAGATTTGCTTGGCATATTACCAGGATTATTGTCACTGTAACAGGATTATTAACCTTCGCCATACGCGACCAAAAAAACTACGTCTTCTATGCTTGGGGGTCCAAATGACCCCCAAGGTATACCTGTTCCTGGGCATGGAATTTGATAATTTTTGTTTCGTTTCTAATGTTTTATGGGTCAGGGAATTCATTCCAGCTACTGCAAAATGCGTGACCTTCACGGATGACCTTGAAATTCAAGGTCACATGATTTTTCAGGTGTATCTCTGTTTCTTCGCATGCTATCTTGCATATTTGTTTTCAGAAATTCAAGGCCACGTGATTATGCGCGTGACCTTACCTATCTGAACTGGAACAGCCATTTTTGTTTGTTTATATTTTGTTGAGTTCCTTGTACCAAATAACCATAGAAAACAAAAAACTTCGTTGTTCTTACAGGTATAGTAGCAGAGATAGGTATGGTCATGTAACAAATCATGTGACCTTGAATTTCAAGCTCATCCGTCAAGGTCAGGCATTTGTCAGTAGCTGGAGTGGATTCCCTGACCCCTAAAACATTGGAAACAAAAAATAATCTTCAAGATACCTTGCGTAGAAGCAGAGATACACCTCATTGTATGGACACTAATGATATGGACATGATTTTCACTCTAGGATCTCACCAAAATGACGTCACAGCGTCAGAACTAAGCGTCAACGTATGACGTCACTCATACCATTTTGACAAGAAGGAATTTTTAGGAAAAGTCACCAAAGGAAACTTTTTGGTGTCCACATTTTAGAAAGTTACAGATGAAAATATACCCCTGGGGGTCGATTTGACCCTCATACGTGTGGCGAAGGTTAACACTTTATTTTGTAAGTAGGCCTATATTTTTTTTATTATATGCATAAAAAGGTGTTCTAAATTGCTGTACACCAATAAAATATATAAACTATAATATAATTATACCTATTTCGAGCGTCCAAGAGACTTTAGCTTTTAGCAGACCGTTCTGGAAGAATGAGTCGCCAATGGCAACGGATGAGATGGGAGGAGGAGTGGCAAGCAGTTGGAGAGCCCCTGAGTATGGAGGAGAAGGAGTTTGAGGAGAAAGAGGAAGAACAGCACGGCGGTGCAACACGTCTACAACGAAACAACCAAATGAAACTGATATGCAACTGAAGACAACAAAGTCATTTGAATTCAGTTTATTCATATATTATTTCCTGGATTACTTCATAATAAAAAATAATAAGTCACCAATTGTGATTGTAATTGTAATCGTACATTTATATAGCGCCACTTCAAACATTTCAGTGGCGCCCCCGACCTGACACCAAACCGCAATCAAAGAGAATGGTTTTCAAACGCTTGCAGAAAAGAAAGACTAAGAAGTTCATTACGGAGACTGATAATTTAGAAAATAATTGATCGAACCATCCATTCATCAATTCGTCCATCCATTCATCCACACTTTCACCCATACATCCTTAGCGGACTAAAAATTCGGCGATTTGTGGAACTCGTACCCCCTTGTTTTCTTGATCTCGGCAATCGATGTGTTGATATGGAACTCGTCGCTTTCTCGCTCTTTCGTCGATCTCGTTTGCTCTGCCAGATCGCTTGCACCTGCGACGAAGAGCAGCGAAAGAAAAGAAAGGTCACGTGACGAAATGCATATTGGCACTACAATGCATCACGTGACAAAATGCAGATGATCATAAAAATTAATATGCTTCTTTACATCCAAGGGTTTCGAAGTGATGTGTTTGTCGCAAATACCATTATACTCTAGTGCAGTTGAAATTTTTTTAATATAATATTGCTAACTTTGATAAAAGAGGTGTACAACAGATCAACGGTCCTTCTCAATAATTATGCATTAAACATTTAGCTAATCAACGCATTATGCAAGGAAACGAAGCGCGAATAAGTAAATAATTGCTGTATAACGAAACTGCCATAATAAATATCATATCATGCTAATCGCCTTCCTCTTTTTCAACTGAGTTGAACAATGCTCAGAAATAAAGATAACGTGAGGACAATGACTGTATAATAATTCTCAGCATAATGTTATAATGCTTCACGTGATGAAATGCTCGAGACCAATATTTACCTTCCAAGTTAAAATGTTTGTGACGAAACTATGTAAATATAGTGCAGTTGAAATTAGTAAAAGAGGTGTACAAAAGATCAACGCTCCTTCTTAATAAACATGCGTAATCTTTTGAGTAAAATTAACCCTCGAGTGCCCAAGGGCGAAAACATTGTCAGTCTTATAGACACACATGAATTGCCGACTGCAAGATTTAATTTATATAGAATAATGCAATTGTATTTAAAAGGTGTGTAAGAAGACTAATGCATTGCATTACAACGTTGTGTTAATATGATAATAGAAATGATTGTGCGCTACTCACGCTGTTGCAGGACGGATTGCGTTGACAAGCTGAAAGTGTCTTTGCAAACGAAACCTATGAGGAAAGCAAACAACGCTCATTAGGCCTACTACGCTTGCAACTGCTACTCATTCAGTAATTGAATGATTGATTGCATGATTAATTCATTGATTGACATATTATAATGAACTCATTCAGTCAGTTAGTAATTCGAGGTTCGAATCCACCTCGCCGCGTAAGGACCTTGGGCAAGTCTTTCACTCACAATTTATCAGCGCATCTGCGTGAAAATCCGATGCAGTGTCCGCTCTGCATTCGGGAGCGCCTCTGAGTAGGAAGAGCTTGAAGTGGAGCTATAACAAGTGCACATACAAAACAAATATTCATCAGCACGTTTATTCGTTTGTATCAATCGACTCATTTACTCGTATATCCATTCATTCATTCATTCATTCATTCATTCATTCATTCATTCATTCATTCATTCATTCATCCATTCATCCATTCATTCATTCATTCATTCATCCATTCCTCCACCCATTCATCCCTACATCCATCCATTCATCCATTCATCCATTCATTTATCCATACATACATCCATCCATCCATCCATTCATCCATCCATCAATCCGTCCGTCCATCCAATCATCCATTCATCCAAGCCATCCATTCATCCATTCATCCACCCACCCACCCATCCATCCATTCATTCATTCATTCATTCATTCATTCATTCATTCATTCATTCATCCATTCCTCCACCCATTCATCCCTACATCCATCCATTCATCCATTCATCCATCCATCCATCCATTCATCCATCCACTCACTCACCCCTATATCCGCCAACAACTCCACCTCTTCCACACTCCCGCTTTCCCATTCCACTTCCATTCTTCTACCCCTTTCATCTCCAAACTCCCCTCCTCCCTCTCACACACACACACACACACACACACACACATACACATACACACACACACACACACATACACACACACACATACACACACACCGAGAACAATCTACCCCAACCCAATACGGCATTAACAAGTCTCAGCAATCTGCCACAACAACAATAACCAACAGCCGCCCAATCAAGCAACCACCCTCCCATCACACACACACACACACACACACACACACACACGCACACACACACACTATTCAACGGAATTGCTTCCTTTCACTGCAAAGATTAACGACCTCTAGTGTGTAATCCGACCCAATAAGACACATCTGGACGAGTCACCAGCGCTGTCACTCCTTGGTTTTTTTTCCAAGATCTTGGATTTTTTATCCGAACTTTGGAAAAAGGTTTTTTTTGCTAAGAACTTAGATTTTTTTCTTGGGTTTTTTCGGCCCAAAAAATCTTGGGTTTTTCCTCTAAACTTGGGAAATGGGGGTTTTACGACATATTTTCTAAAGATTTGGGGCAAATTAATGAGTTAAAAAAGGTCATAAGATTTTTGGGACGGGAAAATAATAAAATTTTCCGAAAATTTTGGCCGGATGACTAAAAAAAGGTCATAAGAAATTTGTTGACGAAAATTTCGGAGGATTTGGGCAACTTGGGTTTTCTTGGGGTTTTTCGACAGACCAACTTGTTTTTTTATTTTTCAATGTGGCAACGCTGTGGACGACATGACTTTTCTATGCTACACGGAATTAGCATCCGCGACTTAATATTACAAGATTGGTCTCAGCACTAGATGTTCCAATTGTCAAACGAAATGAACAAATCCATCTTGCGTTGAGATTTACAGCGCTAAGCTCTGAACAGTTCAGGGAATGCTGTGCGCTGTGTGTGCAAGAAGAAACTGTAATGTGGCTGGAATCTTATTGGATTTAATGTGTGGAAGTAGGGATCATGGAAATGGGATCAGTATTTTTTTCATTGTCGTGTATAGAAATAGCCGAATGTTCGCGAATTCGTTTGCTTTACTTGGACACCTTTTAAAGAACTGTAAAACTTGTTATTTTTTCTCATGTATCAAATATTATCACTATTACCACGAAATTTTCTCTTTTCCTAGTGAAACTCTGCAAACATAGGCTGATATAATAAAATTATATTGCTGGTTTCTTGAAAATTCATATTTTATCAATAGTTTTATTGTGTACTTGTTCAGATATGCATTATTTCCATTTGTAATTTTCAAGAAAGTATTCAACATTTTAATATGTTGTGTTGCAAAGAAAATATATTTTCTTCTCACACTACTAGCGTTGTGCCGCAATAATAGGCTTAGCACTGACACTAAAAAATGGCAGAGGTGAGTTAAAGTCCGCATAAAATTTTTCACTACTGTATGCAGCCGGGCTCACATTGAGCACATTGAAACAACTTTACACTTTGACTACTCGACGCATCTTACGTATTTCGACAGATGCGTTTCTGCCTTTTATAGCAAGAGTTGATTAGTTTAAAAAGGTGTATAGATATAACTTGTTAGGAATAATTAGTAATTCGCGAAACATGCTATATATCTTGTGAACGTTCTATACACACTAGAATCAACCACGTCCAGATACCATTCCAAACGCAAAATGGTTATTCAACAAATGCAATGCATAAGCTGGTGATATAAGCATTCAAAGACTGGCACTAATATTACTAGCATGAAACGTCCACAGTCTCTGGACCACGGCAAAAACAAGGAGTATAATAATTGTCGCTGGGCGTTTAAGCGCATTTATATGGCTGTAAACACGACTGACTTAGAACAGTCGAAGCTGCAATTATGTAGATGATCTCAACACCACTTTTAGTGTTTCTACGTAATCTATATTTTAAAAAGTGACAAAAATCTAAACCTCTTTTTAAAGATCATAACTGTATATAAAAAGAAAATTTTGAAAAAGTCTTACTAAATATGTCATAAAGCTCTTTTTCTATTCTCACTAAACGCAGCATGTCACTCCTATTATTATATACATTGCATAGATAGATCTATCTATACATGTAGAGCCATTCCATTCGACGTCGGCCATGTTCGACGCTCAACAGTTCGTTTTATTATTCGTGTAGCTTCGTTTTTAAAGGCGTTGTTTTAAGGGGGACCTTCCTGACCTAATAAAATGGACTTATTGGGGGAGGTCAGCCCGTGTCCTCCCAACATCATCATCGTCATTATCATCATCATCATCATCATCATCATCATCATCATCATCATCATCATCATCATCATCATCATCATCATCATCATCGTCATCGTCATCGTCATCGTCATCGTCATCGTCATCGTCATCGTCATCGTCATCGTCATCGTCATCGTCATCGTCATCGTCATCGTCATCATCATCATCATCATCATCATCATCATCATCATCATCATCATCATCATCATCATCATCACAATCACCACCTGATCTTAGGTTACCATGGCAACAGACAGTAACGTCTTACTTTCATTAGCGACAGGCACCTGACAACGCATCGAGCGGAAACGACGCCATTTTCGGCGTTGCCATGGTAACTCGCCCCATGCGTGATAGCAGACGTCACCATGGTGATCCATGACAACAGTTCGATAATGGTTAGCACCATCGTTGTGTAGTCAACGGTTTTGTTAATCCATGCAAACAGGAAACATCTGAAATCGCTTGGATAAAACATCATTATTTAGTGAAATAAGATTTGCATGAGCGGTGGCATTACACACCTTTTAATTGTGTTAAAATAAGGAAATATAAATTTCAGATGTGCCAGGCAATTTATTGATAGCTCCATTCGAAAACATTATTTTAAGTAGCAAAGAAGCGCTGAATATTCGCATATAGTGAACAAATTGCAGACCTCTGAATTGTACTAAACTAAGACTATATAATGCTTAGGTGTGCTCGACATTTTATTGCTAAAAGTTTTTTTAAAACTCTATTACCAAAATATTATACTAAGTAGCCGTGGTGAATATTCGCATAGAGTGAACAAATTGCACACCTCTGAAATGTTCTAAACTAAGACTATATAAAGTTTAGATGTTCTCAGCATTTTATTGATAACATTTTTTTATCTGTATACCAAAATATTATACTAAGTAGCTAAGTGCTGAATGTTCGGAAAGAGTGAACAAATTGGAAACCTTTAAAACTGTAACAGCTGATGTTATATCAATATGGGACTCGAAAATTGACATATTTATGTTATCCATGTATAACCAAAGGATTCGTATGTTATGTAATAATGCATGTATACGCGCTTGCTATAGCTACTCTGAAGCGCTCCTGACTACAATGCGGACATTAAATCGAAGGTTCACGCTGAAGCGGGAGAGAAATTGCAAGTGAAGGACATGCCCAAGGTCCCTACAAAGTATATTGAGATGGATTCGAACATGCAACCATCCGGCTGCAAGGCAACGAACATACCAACTACACCACCGCGCCCCACATATCATCCCTAAACCGAAAGAGAAGACACAATGGAGATTGGTTAAAGCAATTGTCCTGTAAATTTAAGCATGGTTTCCTCCGTTTTAGGACGATTGCCTTGCACTATGTATTCTAAGCCATTCACTCAGTATTTATACTGACTCCTAGTTATCAAATAGTGGTGTTCAATAAATGCGCAGCGTTGCTTCGTAGCAAACTGCTCATAGCAATTATCCGTATCAACAAGAAACAATTTCGACTCACCGTTGAGAATATACAGAAGAAAAACAGCATCCCAACATTTCGGTGCCAAGCGAGACTCAAACAGGTGGTCAAGGAATATGCGTCTCCTACATGTAGGCCTATGCTGTGCTTCATTGATAGTATTTAAACACCGTAAAAACGTGTTTAGATGATGCTATATTTACGTTAGGTGGCAACAACTATTCGTCTTCAATGCTTCAGATAAAATTTAATATTCAGAGCGATGACTTGCAATCGATGAGAGAAACCAGGGATGCCACTCTGAATTTAATTTTTAAAAGTCAGATGCGCGTAAAAAAGGCTAGAAAAAGCTAGATAGATATTTTTTTGATAAATGCATGGATCTTGGAACTCGAAATTTGTGTCGGCCTTATTCATAGTCATTCAATCAATTGTTATTTTTGTCCTCAAAATTTCTGTTATTTTTGACTTTCGCTATAATATCTTAAATCTTGCGACTTTTGCGTCTTTCATATTTTTGAACTCAAAATGCCCTTTTTAACCTATAAAGTATTGTATGAAATTCAGCCCTGAGAAAAATGCTTGATCCTGAAAAAACCCCTAGAAACCTAGACAAGACCGAAAAACCTATATCTAGGTGGGAAAAGCTACGAGAGGCATCCCTGATCTTTGATGGCGTCGACTGCAATTGGCGCATGCATAATACTCTTTACATGAATGAATTTGAAGAACATGTTGTAACAGACTTCGACCTTCTTCCGTGAGGTGCCGCTCCTAAACACCGTAAAAACGTGGTCAACCGATGCTATAATTATGATCCGATCTCAACTGCGGGGTGCTTGAGCTTTCATTCGCACACTTCTTTGGTGACGCGACTATTTAATTAAATTCTCCATTGAATTTTCATCTTTTGAGAAATCCATAGTTTAACGACAACCTATGACAAAGATTCGTTTTTACAGCTTACAGGAGTTAGTTAGTTTTAGTTTAATGTCACTGTGTGGTAACAAAGACCATTAGCGACGCCCTCCTTCTTTATCCAGGCAGAGTGCATCCAGTGGCGGACTTAGCCTAAATTACAGAAGATGGGTGGATGGATCCATATTTGACGAGGGCTTATGATAACAGAGGCCGATGCCCTCGAGAGAACATGGTTTGGCGTATTGCAGCTCTTTATTTACAAAAGACGGGACCGGTGTAAAGGTTTCAGATTACCCCCTCCTAAACATTACCCCCCTGCAAACTGTAAATTGCATCAATCAGATTTTCATCCGTCATCCCACTTCGTGGTTTGTTATCAATATTTTCATCTGTAACTAAAATACTAATCGCCGCTGAAGTTTACATGGAGAAAATGGCTTCGAGGCTATTATTTTTTTCCGATCAAAATATTGATAGCAAACCCCGAAGTGGAATGACGGATGGAAATCTTCAGAGCAAAACAAGAAGCAGGATGATTTTTCTGATTTTTTTTAGTGCAATATACGCGGTGATTGATGCAAATCTAGTTTCCGGGGGGTAATCTGAAACCGGTTTCAAGTTACCGGGGGGTAATGTTTAGGAGAGGGTTATTTGAAACCTTTACACTGGCGCAATTCATATAGAAATTTTTTTAAATTATTTTTCCATGTGTTAAAGGAGACGGCTCGAAAAATCAAATAGTTTCGGATAAACGACGTCGGAATAAAAGGTAAAAATTATTTTGTCGATCCAACTGTTATATAACAACATTTATATCTGTTATTAAGGTGTCCAAGACGGCCTCTCCAAAGTGATAAAATAATAGTAGGCCTACTCTTGTGTTCGTTTATTGGTAGCAAAAACAAGTCCTTCACTCGCAATTGCTCAGCGCTTCGGCATTATGTAGAATGCAGTCGCAGTATTCGAGTCCTTAGGCAAGTACCCTGAGTAGAAACCTTGAAGCTATATCAAATTCTCAGTAATAAATAGATGAATAAAAAAAAATAAATAAATAAATAAATAAAAGAATAAATGAATAAATAATATAGTAAAACGTCAGTTTTTGTAAATGATATATCATCATAAAATTCACTTTAAAAGGTGTTTAGAAGCAACCATTGATAATGAACGAATTTCATGACGATATTTTTGTAATTAAATTGCAGTTCTAACTATATATTCTCATAAAATGCGCCACCAAATTGTTCTCTGCCAGTTTGGTATCCATCCCACATAAAGCTTATGGCTAGGTCTTAATCTTCCCTTCCGTCCTTCCATTCTTCCCTCTATTATTTCCCTCATAACGGTGTCTTCTCTCAGTATGTGACCAATCCAGCGTCTTTGCCTTTTCTAAATTGTGAAGATTATCACTCTTTCCTCCCCCCACCATCCGTAGCACCTCCTCGTTCGTTATGTGTTCTGTCCAGCTAACCCTTTCCATCCTCCGCCTTATATCCACATTCATAAAATGCGTAGAAACTGTTTAATATTTAACAAAGAACGAGTGCATAGGGTCACGTTGTCATGGTAACAATTTTATTTTACCGCGCTGAAGTTGGGAGCACCTCTGAGTAGACCCGTTGAGGAGGCGCTATATAAATGCATATAATGAATGAATTGAAATTCAATTAATGAATGTGTAAGGGTCTTACATGCACTTCTTTTTCAAAGGGACCGGTCATCCAGACCCATATTTTCACACTTCAAGCACTTATTTATATAATATTGAAAACTTTTCAAAAGGTGTCCAATTATTAGTCGTATACGTCCTTGTTTATGCATCATTGCAGCCTTGCAAATCCTCTTTTGAAACCGTTTTAATTTACTCACATACGCAAATGTACACAATACAAGACATGCTTAAAGACGCACGCAGAGATACAGACTGAAAGACACGCACAGATAGAGCCTCGGAGCATGGACGCCCGCAGCATAAAATGAAAGACATGGACACCTTCAAAATTGGCAAAATAATTCCTATATAAGTTTACATATATTGTCTTCGTATAAGCTTTGGATGAATGGTTTCCTCTATCTCAGACATACCGGATCACGTACCAAGTTTCCCATTAATTTTATATCAATTCATTCATTCATTCGGACGTTATACTTTGTAATAGTATAGGCTAAGGGAATTGTAAGCGCGCCATTTTTAAAACTATAGGCCTACTAAACGTGATCAGCATAATATTATTATGCTAATATTGAGGAATATGCTTAGTTAATTATTTAAGATGAGGTTTGTAAATGATGCTCTTAGGCACCTTTAAAAAACTCTCTGCCGACGCTATAATAAAATATAGGGACGCGAAAAAATAATAAATCTTCGGGTATATTCATTGCGTCAAATATTGAGATAAATAAGATAATCTCAGTCGAAATCTTATAACAACCCTTTTCTAACTTCAGCAGCGCCAGTCCAAAGTTCAAATAAACGAGGAGGGCGACACTGATTATCGGTATTGCTGAAATATCGAGAAACATAAGCAAACCGTCCTATAATTGGCTAGAGCGATAGTGGATAACAACGTCCATGTTTATTGGACTCAGAAGTCATCACATTTTTGCAGTTATAATATGGGGTGGATCACATATTCTATAATCGTGGAAAGTTATCGGTCGAAAGTGGCGATTAATAATTATGTGAATTATGTGAATAATTACGAGTTGTCGTATCGTGGGGCGCGGTGGTGTAGTGGTGGCGTCGTTGCCTAGGAGCAGGAAGGTCCGAGGTTCGAATCCATCTCGCCGCGTAAGGACCTTGGGCAAGTCCTTCACTTACAATTGCTCAGCGCTTCAGCGTGAAACTCCGATGCAGTGTCCGCTCTGCATCGGGAGCGCCTCTGAGTAGAGAGATCTTGAAGGGGCGCTATAACAAGTGCTCATACAAACAAATACCCATTTTTTTCTTACCTGCACTACCCTCGTTAATGAACGTCTGCAAATCTCAGATCGCTGATCAGTTCTTCTTTTATCACTGCTCCCTCCTCTGTCCACTCCAGTGTTATGGCCAAGAAGATGTTGAACAACAGTGGCGACAGGACACATCCCTGTAGAACCCCTACAATAGTACTGAACCATTCTGGTAGATCCCATCTACTCTCACCGCACTAAAAGTGTCTTGGTACGCGCTTTCCAACAGTCTCACTATCTTTTACGGGTACCCGTAGTGTATAATTACTCTATTAATAATCTAATAATAATTAGTACAAACGTTTAATAAGTTAAACAGAAATCTTAAAATATTTCGTTTGCTAGCAGCTATCGGAGTCAGTGTGATTATTTGGACAGCCCAACATTGCGGATTAATCTAACATATATTAAATGCGTAAAAAAGGTGTTTGACATCGGTGTTTCTACAGTATGCTTACACCTATTTAAAATTTGGTTTTAAAAGGTTTATCCAATTTTAAAGTCACATAACATAAAAAGTTGCGCTGAAAATAATTGTGAGAAGCATTTTTACAGTCATAATAAATGACAATGATGCCGAGCTGAGAAGTTGCAAAGAAAAATCGGAGTCAAACATTGAAATAGCAAATTACAATGGTTCGCTGTACAGTGTTACCTTAGTTTAAAAATTTCCAAGATGTCCCTATAAAATTACTAAAATGAATTACCAGTGCACAAAATGAAGCCCAGCAAGGATCCAATCACCACAAATGAACAAAAGTTTATATATAATAAACAGCCATACCTTTAAAAGGTGTGTTGTAACACTCGTAACTAGCCATATAGATATTCAACACATTCAATAGCGGCCCTGTTGCGTTCGCCTTTCCGCGTCGATGTCGGGGAGACACGGCGTGAGGGAGTTAAGGAATGGAGGGAGCGGGACGAAGAGGACGGCGAGGGAGCGGAGGGGAGGGATGGACGAGGGAGGGATGCAGGGAGGAAGAGGAAGGGACGGAGGGATCGGGACTGGGAAGGGGAGGAGGGTAGGGTGCAGGGGAGGTGGAAGGGAAAGGAAGGGAAAAGGGATGGGAGGTGGTAGAGGGGGAGTTGAGGGGATCGGACGGGGAGGGGTGGGAAGAGGAGAAGAGGAGGGTAGGGGAGCACGAGGGGAAGTGGGAGAACGGGAGGGAGGGAGGGGAAGGGGAGGTGATGGGAGTGGGCGGGTAAGGGGGATGGTGAGGGGAAGGGGAGGTCGAATGGAGGTAGGGACGGGTGGTTGGATGCTCTTTTCAGCCACAGCAACGCGTGGCCGGGTTCTGCTAGTTAATGAATAATAGTCAACAGCATAGTTTCTACTGGTGATGAAAGGGGGAAAGTGACGTTCGAGCGTTACATTCAAATATATATGATGAAGTTATTGCATTATAAAGGTATCCAAAATTGTATTTTACTTCACGTTGCAAAACATGGTGACGCCTTACGGACGTTAACATTGACTTAGACCGTACGGAATAACATAAATAATATTTGATGGCTAGTAATTACAAGAAAAATGTATAACTTACAACAATAATTATTGGTCATTTAATGAATATTAGTCAACAGACAGACACAGAGAAATACATAGACAGAAACAACAAGAAGAGGGGTGCGGTGATGTAGTGGGTATGCTCATCGATTTCATTATACAATTTGAATGTCCTTCCTCACGCAATATAAAAAAGTCTTACCTTCGTTAACGACGGACAATAATTATTGTCAACTCAGCGAGCGGAAATGACGCCATTATCTGTGTCGCTATGGTAACTCGACTCTTGCAAGATGACAGGCGTTTCCATGGTTACCCGGGACAGCGTTGCAACAATGGCATCTTAGAATCAAAGTAAAAAATTAATCTCTTTAAAAATCGTTTGCAGGACCATCAGATGTGTGGTCGATATAGACACCTTTAAAACAAATCTAAATTCCATTATAAAGTAAACGGGAAAACGAAATGTAAATTATTATTCTTTTTCGTAGCTCTGAAACCATTATTATGTATGCCAATGACAAGTCATGATCATTAAAGCCCTGCAAACGATTTGCAAACCTTACAGGCAAAGTAAGATAGTAAAAGTCATAAGGATGGCAAGCATTAATTGCATGTCAAGATCAACTTCGTCTCTGTTGTTTTGGCATTATCAGTCACAGGATTGTATGAAGAATGATGACGGTAATGTTTGACTTTCAATGGCTTTGCCGAACCCAATAAAACAATTTCTAATGTGGTTGTTATAACTCATTCACAACGGAATTGCAAGAAGCTTGTTACCCTCCCTCTTTCTCCTGGCTTTGGGTTGGCACTAAATTAAGAGAATTGGCGGATGGATGGAGTGTTTAAACCCAACGCATAAAAATTAGTTATTTTGATTTATTTTGGTCTTTCCCATAGCACAGCCCAACATCACTAAAAACAGAGATCATTGGGGGAAAAATGAGTTGCAGTAAAAAATATATCAACACGAGATTCTTTTTGAAAGGTGTCTAGCGGCAACCATTGATCATGAACGAAATTCGTGAGGATAAAATTATTTTTACACCACTCCCATCGTTGACCAGCCTCCACTTTTAGCTGATGATATCTCTCCTGCACTGGACCCACCACAGAAAAGGCTCGATTCGATGCTTCATGGCAGCAGTACGAGCAAAACAAACTATGGAGACTTCCTTTATCAGCAGAGCGCAGTGGACGAGGTCCTTGGATACCCAAACACGAGGCCACAGAGACACACTGAAAAATTAAATGGAATTGCATTATGGGGAGTGCCAGTCCCAATCCCGGATAAAGGAGGAGGACGACCCTAATGGACTTTGTCATCGCACATCGTCGTTTGGCCGAATTGTATTGTATTGTATTGTTTTGTAATGTATTGTAATGTATTGCAATGTATATTGTATTGTATAGTATTATTTCGTATTGCGTTGTATTGTATTGTATTGTATTGTATTGTGAGTGACTACTTTGATTGGATTGTATTGTATTGCATTGCATATTGTATTGTATAGTATTGTATATTGCATTGTATTGTAATGCATTGTATTGTAATGAAGTGTAATGTATATTGCATTGTAATGTATTGTATTGTATTGTATTGTAAGCGACTACATAGATTGGATTGTATTGTATTGTATCTCGTATTGTATTGTATCTGGCCATGGATAGATTAGTTCTCTTTGCAATGCGTTTAATGCGGGTTCGATTCCCTCATATCATCGGTGCATACATGTACATGTATGTCCCATGAGTAAGTCATTTACTCACAATGATTTCGTTTTATAGCATGACTTTTGTAGTGGGTATAATCGCTGCGTTGCAGCCAGTGGGTTGAAGGTTCGAATCCACATCAAGCCGCTTCGTATAGGGACTTTGGACAAGTCCTTCACTCGCAATTGCTCAGCGCTTCGGCGTGGATCTCCGATACAGTGTCCGCGCTGCAGTTGGGAGCGCTTCTGAGTAGAATAATGTTGAAAGGGTGCTATAGCTTACAAACAAACAAGCAAATGATTGTTCAGTACTACCGAATTGCGAAAATTAGGATTGGCCTGCTATTAGTAATAAGGTTAATATTGCTGACAGAGTCATCTGTTACAGCGAACGTGTTAATTATAGACACCTTCAAAACTGATTCACACGTCTATATACAAAAGCTGAGCCGACGCCAGAGGACATGTAACAATAGCTATAACTTTTCTAGTTTATTGTATTTCCTGTTATCGATATGTTTTCTTGAAGATATTATAAGAGCTAATTATATAAAAGTAATGGGACATATAGATTTTGAACGGAAAACCCTTTAACCCGTTGGAGGTGAGGTGACGCATTGTAACGTTAGAGGTGAGGTGGGGTTTGACACACCCCAACACATATTTTTATTTTCAAGTCGCGATATTAAATGGAAACCATTAATTTGAATGAAACTATTCTTCTATGATCAATTATCAACTAAACAGGTGATTATCACGAGCAAATATTTGTTTTCAATCCTTATTAATGGCCTGAAGGTGAACCCATCCACTGTGTACTTTGCCCGTGTAAGTTCGGTTTGTATACGAAAATTCGCAATTTCCTTCAAATATACATAAAAATTAAAAAAACTGTTCGTTCAAAATTCCTGAAATTTTGGTAAAGTGTCCGTATTTCATATTCACAGAGGTAGAAAAAAATAATCCAAGCTGGTTTGATGTTTTCCAAACAAAAATTAAAGTTGAATGCCTCTGGGGTGTGACACACCCCACCTCACCTCCAACGGGTTAAAACATGTTCCTTAGAACCTATTAAATGTTTTCACTCAATGCTGCTATAACACGAAACCGTTTGTTAAAATTAATATGCTAATAACATCAAGAATTCGACTTATGGCAATGATAGAAAAATCCAAACCTCGTTCTTTGAAGCGGTTACTGGACCATTCCAACAATATTGCTCAGACTAACTGTTGCTTCGTCACTATACACAGGCGTTTAGTAAACTCGCGGCTATAATGTAGCGCAATTCTATGATTATTATCAAAGCAAAGTAATTCGACGTGTAGAAACTGCTACTGTTTATAGTCAGCGCTGTTTGTCTAAAACAGGTGGCCAATGACTCGGACTCCGACGTAGACCTAAACCCTATATATGTGGGGCGCGGTTGTGTAGTGGACATGTTCATTGCCTTACAGCCGAATGATTGCATGATCGAATCCAGCTCAAGTCGCCGCGTAGGGACCTTGGGCAAGTCCTTCACTCACAATTGCTCAGCGCTTCGGCGTGAAACTCCGGTACAGTGTCCGCTCTGCAGTCGGGAGCGCCTCTGAGTAAATCGCTTGAAGAGGCGCAATAACAAGTGCGAATAAAACAAACAAATATCTACAGCCCAGTACAGCTCTGGTAGGTTATGGGATTTGAAAATACTATTTCAAGCCTCATTTCCTGCATTTAATTTTCATAGAGCATTTAAACACCTTAAAATTAAGAATCCTGACATCTATATAATTGATAAATTTGGAGCATGGTCGTATAATTATACATCTCCATTTGGTTGTCCTTTGAACTTAGACCTTCTGCAGTATCTACCAAAAGTTAATGATTAAGATAATATTTGTCAGCTTATATAAAAATCATTTTGCAAATTTTCAAGGTGTCCTTTAGATGCTATAATAATTAGTCTCTTCTTTAAAAAAATAATTGAATTTTAGTCCGTAGTGTCTTCAATGTCTTTTGATGCCATAAGACAAAGGACGTTATACGTTGTAATAATCATCATAAGGGAATTGTAAGCGCGCCATTTTTAAAACCTATATAATATTATTATAGGCCTAGTAAACGTGATCAGCATAATATTGTTATTATGCTAATATTGAGGAATATGCTTCGTTAATTGTTTAAATGAGGCTTGTGAATGATGTTCTTATAGGCACCTTTAAAAATGCTCTTCACGACGCTATATATATTAAATGGACGCGAAAAAAATAATAGATCTTCGGTTGATCAATGCGTTATATAAATATTGAATAAATAAGATAATCTGAGTCAAATTCTTGTAACCGGCCCTATTCCAACTCCAGCAGCACCAGTCCAACGTTCAAAGAAACGAGGAGGGTGACGCTGATGATCGTTCTTGCTGAGATATCGAGAAACATCATCTAGCCGTCCTGTTGGCTTGAGCGATAGTGGATAACAACGTCCATATCTATTGGACTCAGAAGTCATCACATTTTTGCAGTTATAATATAGGGTGGATCACATATTCTATAATCGTGGAAAGTTATCGGTCGGAAGTGGCGATTAATATGTGAATACGTTGCAGGAATATCACTTCGAGTTGTCGTAGTGTAGTGGCTAACGTACCAAGAGAGGCTATGCAAGGATGGGACTCGGGAAGGCGATTAAATACGTGCTCTTATTAGACACCTCTTTTAGATAGCTTTAGGTATAAATAATTACCAGTGAACGACTTCGATCAAGGTTTCAAACAAAAAATGTATGCTGAATTTTGCTCACTAATGTTTCATGATGCGTTGCCATGTAAATATATAGCAGTATAAAAGTCAGCTTCGAAGGTGTCCAACTGTAACTCGGTAATAGTGATATTCACGCTATAATCGCAGAGCTCACCACTGATTGCTTTCGATCAAGCGGCGCTATATAAATTAAAGTAATAATTAGGTAACACATAAAAATAATATGACCACCAGTTCCTTATACCAAAATGTTTTATTACCTTACTTCTCATCTTCTCGATGTTTCAGTTGAGTGTGATATCCGTCGCCACCCTGACCTATACAGATATCCGGGGCACAGAGAGTAGCGGTGTTTCTTTCTACTAGACGATCATAATTTCTCATTGATGTATTGACATTCTGTTTTTGCACATTAATCAAATCAAAATCAAATCAAATCAAATCATTTATTTGGCAACCAAAAACACAAGAACAAATCAAATAAAGCATCATAAACACAAGGTTAACAAGTATAATAAAACATTACTTAAATAACGATGCCAATGGTTTCTATTTGGTTGCACAGGGGACTCGGAAGGGGTCTTACAACCCCGCTAGGTGAGTCCCATGGGCGACTATACCAAGATGGTGATGGCCAATAGGTTGCCGTACCGTGGTCCTAACATAAAGTATGAGTGAAAAAAAACCTAATTTAAGAAAACACACAGCAAACACCTTAACTAACTTAACTAATAGCACAAATACACATTCGATGATCATAGGGCCTCTAGTAGTTCTAGACGAAGTTAAAGACACAGAGGTCGCTGGATGGTCGGGATGCTGCATGGGTAGTAAGGATTTAGATCTAATTTATTCAGAGTCAGAGAAGATATTTCAAAGTTTGACGATTTGTTTACTCTGTAATGAGAATCAATAATAGTCATAATATGCACCAGAATAAATTAATATTTATTGTCGAGAATCAGGGCACGCACATACCCATTTTTGTCCTTACCTGCACTACCCTCTGCAGGCCTTCCTCCTCCCCCTTCCCTAGTAGTGCAATGTCGTCTGCAAATCTCAGGTCGCTGATCAGTTCTCCTCCTATCACTGCTCCTTCTCTGTCCTCTCCAGTGCTGTGGCCATTATTAGTTCCAAGAAGATGTTGAACAACAGTGGTGACAGAACACATCACTGTAGAACTCCTACAATAGGCCTAGTCCTTAACCATTCTGATAGATCCAAATTTACTCTCACCGCACTAAAAGTATCTTGGTACGCACTTTCCAACAGTCTCACTATCTTTTACGGGTATCCGTAGTGTCTAATTACTCTCTTATTAATACTAGCCTAATAATAATTAGTACAAAACTTTTAATAAGTTAAACAGAAATCTTAAAATATTTCGCGTGCTAGCTATCGGAGTCAGTGTGATTATTTGGACAGCCCAACATTGCGGATTAAAATAGCATATATTAAATGCGTAAAAAAGGTGTTTGGCAAAACCCGTCACTCAAGGCATTGGTGTTTCTACAGTATGCTTACACCTATTTAAAAGTTGGTTTTAAAAGGTTTATCCAATTTTAAAGTCACATAAAATAAAAAGTTGCGGTGAAAATAATTGTGAGAACCATTTTTACAGTCATAATAAATGACAATGATGCCGAGCTGAGAAGTTGCAAAGAAAAAATCTGAGTCAAACATTGAAATTGCAAATTACAATGGTTCGCTGTACAGTGTTACCTTAGTCTAAACATTTCCAAGATATCCCTATAAAATTACTAAAATGAATTAACCGTGCACACAAAAAACAGGAGGGATGCGATCACAAAACATAAACGGAAGTTTATATATATAATTTTCAGCCAGAGCTTTATAAGGTGTGTGGCAACAATCGTAACTAGCCATTATACATGGCCTTTTTATTCATTTATTAAATCATAGTAACTATGTTGAAATGCATGTTTTAATTATGGGGGAAATAATATATAATTATATGCGTAACAAAAATAGGCTACTCGTCGTTTCCTATCATGTACCTTGACTTGATGCATAAACCCCTCTCTGCAGTCTCTTCGCGGCCTCTCCGGTCTGCTGATCGACTTGATTTAATGGTTCCAAGGACAAGGACTGCCATGGCCCAACATCGTGCCTTTGCCATTGTAGGCCCTTCTATGTGGAATGACCTCCCTCCCACTATCCGTAGTAAGATCTTATTGGGGGTATCATCCTCAGCCCTTCGTTACTTGAAGTCTTTTTTATTTCCTCGGGGCTGTCACGCTGAAAGCGCCTCTGAATAGCTAGTCTGTAAGAGGCGCTTTATAAATGCTCGTATACAATACAATACAATACAATACAATGTACCTAAAATCAACCCAAAGGCTAAAATTGCTATTCGTTAGCATCAAAATTTTTTTAAAGATCATGTTTATATAAAATGCATAGAAATTCTAAAAAGGTGTGTAACATCTACACAATTATTCGCAACCTCGTTTGTTCCTTAAAGTAAACCCACAGTCCACATTTTCAGATTTCCAAACATCGTCACAGTGTGCCTTAGCAAAATCAATAAACCACAGTCAAACTGCACCACTGATAAATGCCCTTATTAATGCCCTTCACGTATCGTCCTTTGCTGAACACTTATAGGCGCTGAGCCTGAACGCCTTATTGTTCAATGTCAGAGGTTCTCAGCCGGTGTGTCGCGACATCACTCGTAGCCAGGCTTTCAATCAATCAATCTATTCATTTTATTGAACCCGGAAAAAATCGATTATGCTGTTACTGTACGATCTGAACTTTTAAAATTTTTATTAACTAATTTTGTCAAAATTATACCTCAAAATTTTATAAATTGATGAATATTTACAATTTATTTTCATATTTACAAACACGAGTTGGAATTTTTCCGCACACTTCGTAGATAAATTTACAACCACGCTGTTCATGGATGGATCTAGGTTTGACAAGGGCCTACGACAACAGAGGCCGTTGCCCTCGACAAAAATCTGCTTGGCATGGTTATTACAGCACTTTAGGCTTTTTGCTGGCTGTTCAAAAAGCTCTTAACATACGTACAATCTCTTAGAATCTCATGACTAACTCAACTATTGTTTCCGAGTAGTTTTTTTTAACGACCGTGTATGACCAAAGGGCCTTTACAGTCGGAAGCAGAGTACAACCTCACACTCCACGTTTATATCGCGACCGAGCCACCCGCAGTAAAGATCCGAGAAATTAATCTCTGGTAAACCGACCGACCGACGGGTAATGTTTCCGAACGCCAGTTTTACTTATAAGGGAATATAGCGAGCCTTAAAAGAGGTGTCCAAAATATCACCATTACTATTAACATTAATTTTGGTTTTAACCATTCTTCTGCTGCTGTCCTTCTAAACTAAACTAAAGAAGTGATATTTTTTCACTTTCAACCTCTTAGAATAGATTCGAACAACGGACCTGTGTTGTAACTTCTCATATTATTCTATAATAGTGGAACGCGGTGGTTTAGTGGTGGCGTCGTTGCCTTGGAGGTTCGAATCCACCTTGCCGCCTAAGGACTTTGGGCAAGTCTTTCACTCACAATTGATCAGCGCTTCGGCTTGAAACTCCGATGCGTTGTCCGCTCTGCATTCGGCAGCGCCTCTGAGTAGAAGCCTGCATTCGGGAGCGCCTCTGAGTAGAAAGCTTGAAGGGGCGCTATAACAAGTGCGCATGCAAACATAGTGTGGAATCATCTGCTTTATTTTGATTACTTTTTTTGCGAAGTGGTTCTGATGATTAGTGATGAACATTATTATTTTGTACCAAGTCCTAGACCAAAAGTATCTGTTAATCCTTTGGCTACTGGTTCCATAATATATATAGCGTTTTAAATAACTGTATAAAAGGTGTTGAAGGTGAAGAAACATGCTCACTGTCTCGACACAGTAACCGGCTCATGGTAGACGAAACCCCTATTATAGAAGGCAACCACTCTAGCTGCGGCATTAAGTTACAAATTCCTGAGTTTCGGTCCTCTTGTCAAATATTAATTTTTATACTTAACAATCTGCAAATGCCATAAAGCAATCTTTTCTTTGGCTGAATGTTGGACACCTTTAACTGCTATATATCACTTGCTATTTAAAATACATAGGCAGACGCGTATTATTTTTGAGAGTATATATCTAGGAACGTCTACAGAACTGTAAAAATCATTCATTCATTCTTTCAACTCTTATAGCACCCGCTAGAGAAATCTAATAAGGAGCTCTCCTAGCCCACCCACGGCAAAAACCTTAAGAGATTTATAAAGCAAAGTTTGAGGGGTCAGGTGTAAAACAACGCAGCGTTAAACAGAAGTCATTCCAGATGTATGGCCCTACAACCGAGATAAGTGAGTCCTGGGAATTAGAATTGACCATTCATAGCAGAGCGAAGAGTCGGACGATCATAAATACAGTTGGTGCAATACTAGAATACTAAATTTTGCAATTAAGATAGTATATTCTCAAAATTCGAAAGCTATAGACTGGTAATCCAAGCGCAGGGCTCCACCTTATTTGCGAGCGATATCTGCCTAATTTCTAGCTGCTACTAATTTTACGGCCATGTCGCAAAACATTCTAGGCCTATTACGAGTTATTTCCTCACACCGCACCCACTTTAAAGAACGTTGCTTAATGAGGCCAGTGCAATGCCAATTTAAAAAGTACAACCTAGAGGGAATTCAGGCAAATGCTAAACTAGATAAAATGGTGCAAAACGAACAAAATCAAAATGTGATACACACAGTAACAAGAATGAGCACCAGAGGGACACATCATCTGGATACAGATTTGAAATTATATCAGGAATGTTCTTTCAAGAGATTTCGGCAAGGAACACATCTTTGCATCTTGTAATTGCATCTCTCAAATACACTTAACCCTCGGGCTACCAGGGGGGGTGGTATCCACCCCCCCCCCCCACTAGGTTTTTCCCAAATCAAACTTTTTTCGTTAGGAATAAAATTTTGACGTTTTAGGTAGCTGTAGAGGATTCATTTGCACACATTTTGAGCTAAAATGTGTGATGATATACCATACCATTCAAAAGTTATACCCGATATACCCGAGGCACCAGGGGGGGTGGATACCACCCCCCTTAGATTATCGGCTGTATCTTATCCGTCCTTTGACATGAAGAGACGCCAATTACACCATTCTGTAGAGGGAATGTGGGGCTACATTTGCATGCTCAGTGAGTTGTCTTTGGACAACCGGAAGTGCTCAAAATAAATTAAAATATAAATAAAGGTGTTTTATTTTCATAAATTTTTTATGTTTTTCCTATTAAAAATTAATCATAAATTATTTTTTAAGAGAAATAAATTATGTCATTCTATAGAGGGCATTTAGGGCTATTTTTTATACCAATTAATTTGACATTTGATGACCGGAAGTGCTCAAAATAAATTTAAATGTGTGAAAATGTTGGGTTTTTTTTACAACGCAAACCGATAAGTCTGCGTAAACGTTTTTCAGCGTGTTTTACATGTTTTTTTCTCTTTTTATTGTAACTAAACTAACTTATTACTAGTTTTTATAGTTGAATATTGGACTTTATTATATGTAAACTATTTTTAATTAAATAAATTATGTTAAAAACACACAGAATCTAATATTTTGCTTATGCGAAAGTATACATTTTGTGGAATCGACGGGTGCCTACGGTAAAAAATTCATAACTTCGGGGTGCTTTCATATATTTTAAACCTAAATATACCATTTTGTGCAGAAATGAATGCTGAATCCATAGGTGTATTACAAGTTATGATATCTCAAACCAAACCCAAAATCCAGGGGGTGAACCACCCCCCCTTGGTAGTCAGTGTTACAAAAATAGCGTGGTAGCCTGAGGGTTAAATTTAATTTTTAATACTTTTATCGAAAATTATGCACTGATAATAGCATCTTTTACAACTCAAGTAAAATTGAAGCATTTCAGCAATTAAAACTTAGCTCAGTAAAACAAAGACCAGAAAGAGGCTCAACACTCCCAAGCCCAATACGAATTTTCGCCCTAAAAAAACGTCAAGAACAATAAGAGAAATTCAGCAACTCGTTAACAAAACAACTAAGCGAATGAGAAAAGATAAATTTCGAGTGAAAGCTGCAGATCGAGAATATCTTTATAAAGATCGAATATTAAACTCATCACTTATTAACAACCGATGCTGCGTCCATCTAGTAGGCCTAAATTAATTCGCGAGTTTACTAAAACACCTTCATTAATGTTACATCCGGATATTATTTATTAACGGCTAGAAAAGCGTTTGCATTCGATCTGCCGATAAAATCTCTATGGCAATCTGCCTCTTGATCATCACTGCTTATGAGTTTTGGAGCGCTGATGTTGTGTCCCTCTTCTGTTCAGAGGATGAGGAAAAGATCGTCGCTTACTTCCTCCGAAGATGTCCTCATCCTCGTCATCGTCCTCGGCCCCGCCCTCAGTAGCGGCACCCGGTTGGACGGCAGGGTGCTCGGCCAGTAGGCTCATTGAGGCGTCGACGTAGCTCGGTAGGTAGGGACCCCACTGCTCCACCACATCACGGCGCCCGTCTGGACCGATGCGGCGCAGCTCGGCAAGCAGAAGGGCCTGCGCTGCCTCGCGGATCTGGACAGGAAAGAACACAATGCAATTGTTTGGACTACAATTAAATCTCGTAACAATAAGCTTCGTTTAATTTAAAACTGATACAATGATGATGAATTATATGTAATTCTATGATGTGGATGCAAAATAATTGCGTTAGAAGCTAATTTTATACAGCGAGGATTATAACGACAAATTACTCAAAAACGAAACTAGATAAACAGTGTTAACAACTGATCTCATATAGCGACTTTATAAGCTAACAAAGGTGTTTAAGATGATTCATCTATATATATATATTACAGTTGCGTGTATAAAATAATAATAATAGTTTTCGATTAATTTAAAACTAACACAACGCGGAACAGTTATAATTCATAGTACTTTTTATCTATTGTTTCATTGTTTTAAATTTCATTTCAAGCTCGCATACTCTGAGGCGCTCCCGACTACAGCGCGGACACTGCATCGGAGTTTCACGCTGAGCTGCACGACGAATTACAAGTGAAGTACTTGCTCAAAGTCCTATACCCGGCTGCTTGAATCCACCACTGCGAATGATCACAAGTTACTTAGTCTTTTTGTTTCATTTCTCGCTGTTTTAAGACTGTCTTATTCGACCGGGGTTGGACTGGGAGCGCTCATGAGTAGAACCTTGAAGGAGCGCTATATCAAATTTGTGTAAATAAAATAAATCACGTTACCGTACCATAGGAGTTGTCGGCTGTCGATTTGTATTTAGACGATCTTCTTCTTCGCGTATGCTACCGCTCCAGGTCTTGTCGGAGCGTGGACCGGGATTCGGATGAATTCGGTCAGCTGGTGGCATCCTTAATTTAGACGATGAATAGTAATAATGAACATAGTTTGGCACTAACGAAAGATTATTAAATAGACACCTTCAAAAGCGTGATTAAAAAATTGTTATATAAATGTCAGACCGTAAGCTGGTTTAATAAATTAATCATGTCTTTCCGTGTGACAGCTCACAAAATTTATTATAATAATCAATAAACTACGCCGAAGATACACCCTCGAAATCAAATCCTGGCTATCTTCAGAAATTTTGACAAAAATGTGCAGTTCTAAATGGATTTGTGCAGTTGTGAAGGCTGGGGAAGTTGTGCAGTTCTAAAAATTCCTTAAAAAAGCCCTGATTCTCAGAGTTCGACACTGTGTCCGGAAAGTACCATCTTCATGTTATTGTGAATTGTATTGAACAGTATTAACCCTTATAGAGTAACCCCTTTTCGGTTACAGTTGTTGGTAACCGGGGGGTAAAAAAATACCCCCAATTTATTTTCGTCAAATCTAGGGAAATGTTTAACCAATTTCGGTTCTGTTTAATTTATATGATAGACAAGGACATTGTTGAACGTAATGAGTAACAAATCTTGAATTAAAATGATGACTCGTGATTATAAGAGGTCTGATTAGCTCATGACCAACTTCCAGCAGGAACACGCGGCGCTTGTCCAAACGTAGGCCTACTGAATGTGCGTGATCTCGCCATGTTGGATTCTGCAACTTATATAATAATGATATATGCGTTGAGCGCTGCTACATCAACCAAGAATAGAAGAGGCCATCTTTTGGTCCTGTAACTGCAAGTGTATCCCTTTGTTTCCTGGTCGAATGAGTCCACAGCGCCTTTTGTGGCGTTGTAATCAACTAGTTCTTTCGATAGCTTTATGCAAAAGTACGTAAACTACACTAATATAATGCAACCTGAAATAGAAATCATACAGCAAAGATTGGCTAATTCATATGCAAAAATACAAGAACCACATATCTCCAACAATTCAGTTCTATCAACTACTGTGCTTACATCTACATAGTGTAGAAATGATTTATTCAGTACTGGAATATGAAACCTTACTTTTCACACTAGTCTGCCGTTAGGTGGCAGCGCAATTTGGCACAACTGAAAACGACATTGTGAAAAAAAAACATATTTAGGAAAAGTCACAAAAGCACAAGTCTATTTTCTTTTATTCAGAAAAAGTACACGAAAAAAAGTAGGCTGGGGGTCTTTTTTTACCCCCCGGTTACCCTATAAGGGTTAAAAAAATCCAGCTGCGATTTAATCCTGATTTTGTTATAAATGCATTGACCGCGCTGTTCTATACTTTAGAGAAACGGCTAAATTATAAAACAGGTCGGTCAAATCATTGACCACGCTGTTCTATACTTTAGCGAAACGGCTAAATTATAAATCAGGTCGGTCAAATCATTGACCGATCTGTTCTATACTTTAGCCGTATCGCTAAAGTATAGATCAATTCGGTCAAAGCATTGACCAAGCTGTTCTATACTTTAGCGATACGGCTAAATTATCGATCAGGTCGTTCAATGCATTGACCGAGCTGTTCTATGCTTTAGCGATACGGCTAAATTATAGATCAGGTCGGTCTATTCAGAGACCGAGCTGTTCTATACTTTAGCGAAACGGCTAAATTATAGATCAGGTCGGTCAAAGCAGAGACCGAGCTGTTCTATACCTTAGCGAAACGGCTAAATTATAGATCAGGTCGGTCAAAGCAGAGACCGAGCTGTTCTATACTTTAGCGATATGGATAAATAATAGATCAGGTCGATTAAAGCAGAGACCGAGCTGTTCTATACCTTAGCGATATGGATAAATAATAGATCAGGTCGGTCAAAGCAGAGACCGAGCTGTTCTATACTTTAGCGATACGGCTAAAATATAGATCAGGTCGGTCAAAGCATTGACCGAGCTCTTCCATTCCTTAACGGTACAGCAAAATTATAGATCAGGTCGGTGAAAGCAGAGACCGAGCTGTTCTATACTTTAGCGATACGGCTAAATTATAGATCAGGCCGGTCAATTCAGAGACCGAGCTGTTCTAATTAGCGATACGGCTAACGTATAGATCAGGTCGGTCAAGGCATAGAATGAGCTGTTCTTTACTTTAGCGATGCGCCTAAAATATAGATCAGGTCGGTCAAAGCATTCAGTTAGCTGTTCTCTACTTTATCGATACGGCTAAAATATAGTTCAGGCAGTAACATAGCAATTCTATACCTAACGAAATGGCTAAGTTGTAGATCAGCTCGGTCAAAGCAGCATGCACGAGCTAATCTAAAATTTAGCGAAATGGCTAAGGTATAGATCAGCTCTGTCAAAGCAGCAACCGAGCTATTCTATAATTTAGCGAAATGGTCAAGGTGTAGATCAGCTCGGTCAATGCAGCAACCGAGCTATTTTATAATTTAGCGAAATAGCTAAGTTATAGATCAGCTCGGTCAAAGCAGCAACCGAGTTATTCTTTTTTTAGCGAAATGGCTAAGGTATAGATCAGCTCGGTCAAAGCAGCAACCGGGCTATTCTGTAATTTAGCGAAATGGCTAAGGTATAGATCAGCTCGGTCAAAGCAGCAACCGAGCTATTCTATAATTTAGCGAAATGGCTAAGGTATAGATCAGCTCGTTCAAAGCAGCAACCGAGCTATTCTTTATTTTAGCGAAATAGCTAAGGTATAGATCAGCTCTGTCAAAGCAGCAACCGAGCTATTCTATAATTCAACGAAATGGCTAAGGTATAGATCAGCTCGGTCAAAGCAGCAACCGAGCTATTCTATAATTTAGCTAAATGGCTAAGGTATAGATCAGCTACCTGGTCTATTCTTTAGCCTCTAACTGTTAAAGTTATTGTATAAAAATTAAAGCTGTTCAGAGAAACGAACATCATCTCCAGAGATGCGAGGTACATTGTTGACCTACAACCTATTGACTTTAGAAAAAAGCATAATTACAATTTCAAAGTAGAGATCAGGTCGGTCAAAGCAGAGACCGAGCTGTTCTATACCTTAGCGTAATGGCAGAGATAAAGATCAGGTTGGTCAAAGCAGAGACCGAGCTGTTCTATACCTTAGCGTAATGGCAGAGATAGAGATCAGGTCGGTCAAAGCAGAGACCGAGCTGTTCTATACCTTAGCCCAGTTGGAATAGAATATTATGTCTTTGCCTCGCATAACCGCGTTTGCGGAATATTGAAATCCGGATAAATCTGCATTTAGGCCCTAAAACTCTACGTGCAATTCTAAGAATGTGCTCCAGGGATGCCACTCATATTTTCCCCACCTAGATCTAGGTATTTTAGGCCTTGTCTAGGTTTCCAGGTTTTTCTGTCAGTGTAGTGTCTGACTATGACGTAGAACTCTAGTGCACTCTAGTGAACTCTAGGTATATGAAGACAGTGTAAGAAGTGGAACAAGAACTGAAGTGGAGATTGTGTGATATCAGAATAAATGTTGAAACGTTTGAAACTAGTTCTAATATAGTAGTTTGTAGGACACTATAAATTGGCGACGAGGATAAAGGAACATTTTTCTTTATACGACGAAACGAAACGAACCAAAATGGACATTCACACCATTCCGCCGTTTGATATAGTGGGCGACGCAACATGCGTAGGGCCGCGGTGGAAGCGTTGGCGAAGGTCATTCGAGTTCTATGTCGTTGCAAAGGGCGTTACTACTGAAGTACAGAAAAAAGCTTTGTTACTACACACCGCGGGTGTGGCCGTGCAAGACATATTTGAAAACTTAACAGACCCGGGACCGGTTGGTGACGGCGAGGACGGAGGGGGCGTGTACGAAGTGGCCATGCGTACATTGGACTCGCATTTTTCTCCGAAATTGAACACTCCGTATGAACGACATGTCTTCCGCCAGTTAAAGCAGGAAACCGGAGAAACCGTCGACCAATTTGTTGCTCGTTTGCGGCAACAAGCAGGGAACTGTGAATTTGGTGGGCAGCTCGAGGAGAACATTCGAGACCAGCTCATTGACAGGTGTTCTTCTTCAGTAGGCCTATTTCGTCGGAAGCTGTTGGAGAAAGGTCAGTCTCTTACTCTATCTATTGCTCAAGATATTGGTCGCACTCTGGAAACTGTTGCAATCCAAGTTAAAAAAATGGAAGATTTGCCGTTGTCTGTAAACCTGACCAAAGTGCATAACAGGGATAATCCGAAAGATCCCATGAAGATGCAGGGTTGCTATCGCTGTGGGAAGGTCGGTCATTTTGCTAAGGATCCTACTTGTCCTGCTAGGAAAGCTAATTGCAGACGATGTGGTATTGCCGGTCATTTTGAGGTGGTTTGCAAAACCAAGAAGGAAACAAAGCAGCATTTGAAGGAGAATTCTGTGGGTCATTCTGCACAGGCTAAGAAGCAAGTACACTGTGTAGAGGATGAACCTAGGAACAGTAATCCAGAATATCTTTTCAGCTTGTCGGAGGGAGACGACAAAGGCAGTGTTATCCTTCTGGTAGGAGGAGTAAAGGTCAAAATGTTAATCGATTCCGGAGCATCCTGTAATGTTATTGATCATAACACGTGGACCACAATGAAGGAACAGCATGTGAAGTGTCTGTGTCAGACGACTACGAAGGTCATCTATGCTTATGGATCTGAGCTTCCTCTGAAGGTCATCGGCATGTTTTCTGCCACAGTGACCTTGGGACAAAAGTCTATGGAAGCAGATTTTTTTGTCATAGAGGGACAAGGAAAATCGTTGTTAGGAAAAGCCACAGCTGAAGAACTGGGTGTTCTGCGAGTTGGACTCGGAATTGGTGAAATTTCTGTACAACAGAACATACTGCAAGAATTTCCTGAATGTTTTGAAGGAGTAGGAAAACTGAAAAACTTCAAAGCAAAATTCTACATCAATGAAGATGTGAGACCAAAGGCACAGCCAGTCAGGCGCATTCCATACAACTTGAGAGGTCCTGTAGAAGAGGAATTGGAAAAACTCTTGAAGGCTGATATAATTGAGAAGGTCGAAGGACCCACTCCGTGGATTAGCCCAATCATAGTGGTGCCTAAAGGTGGAACCAATGAGGTGGTGGAATATGATCCAGGAGATGAATACATCAAGTTTGTTGCTGTGACTTCAACTCCAAAAGCCATGTCAACAAGAGAAATCGAAAGAGCGTCAGCAACAGATGAAGTACTTTGTGCAGTTCGACAGAATCTGAAGAACAATGCATGGGACAAAGGAAAACTGGTTGAGTACAGAGTGATATGCGAAGAACTGTGTACCATTGGTGAAGTACTGCTACGAGGGACAAGAATTGTGATGCCTGAAGTTCTTCGAGAACGAACATTAGAACTGGCTCATGAAGGTCACCCAGGCATTGTGCAAATGAAGAAACGCTTGCGCAGTAAAGTCTGGTGGCCTGGAATCGACAAGGATAGTGAAAGACACTGTCGCACTTGTCATGGATGTCAACTGGTAGGAATGCCACTGAAACCAGAACCAATGATGAGGACCCAACTACCAAAAGGTCCTTGGCAAGACTTGGCAATAGACTACATGGGACCATTACCTACCGGTGAATACATTTTAGTCGTGGTGGACTATTATAGTCGATACTACGAGTTGGAGATTTCTCGAACAGCCACATCAGATCAAGTCATAAAGAGTTTAAAGCAGATGTTTGCAACTCATGGCTTGCCGTATTCTATTACCAGCGATAATGGACCACAGTTTGCATCAAACACATTTGCTGAATACCTGAAGGAAAATGACATCGTGCATCATAGAACAACTCCTTTATGGCCACAGGCAAATGGGGAAGTTGAACGACAAAACAGATCATTATTGCAGAGAATCAAAATTGCTCAAGGGGAAGGTAGAAACTGGAAAGAGGAACTTCTAACATACTTGTTTGCCTATAGAACTACTCCACATTCTACATTGGGAATTTCACCAGCCGAAGCATTGTATGGGCGAAAATTGAGGACGAAATTGCCTGAAATGCAACCAATTGTCAATGATGATGAAAGCATCAGAGATGAGGATCGGCTGAAGAAATTTAAAGGGAAGGAATATGCTGATGACAGGAGAAGAGCAGCAGAGACAGAGATACATGTGGGAGACACAGTTCTAATGAAACAGCCATACAGCAATAAATTTACTACACAGTTCCAGGCAAAACCTTATGTTGTCAAAAGGAAAATGGGAAACTGTGTGGCAATAGAGAGTCAGGAAGGAGTTCAGTACAAGAGGAATGTTACTCATCTCAAGAAATATGAAACGCGACCAGAACCAGTGACTGAAACAGGAAGAAAAGTCATAACTGAGAACATGTCAAACAACATAGCAAAACAACAGACAGAGGAAGGAATATCTGAATCAAATGACATTGTTGAATCAAATGACTTCATGGAACCAAATGGAATTGGCGAACCAACGAACACTGTCAAACCAAGTGAAACTGTTCAACCAAATGACACCATGAAACCAAGTGACAATGCAGACACATACAATGGTGAATCGTACAATGAAACAGAAGCTGCATCCAACGATCCAGAACTCAGTCAGCGACCTGTACGGAAACGACAGCTGCCTGCAAAGTTTAAGGATTTTCATTTGTATTAGGAAACACACAATGGGTGTAGGCGGATCGCTGCCCTAGTGTGATAATTATATTTCACTATGTTATGTTAGTTGAAAAATGTTAATTGTACTAGGTTACACACAAAGGGTGTAGGCGGATCGCTGCCCTAGTGTGATATGTTAATATGTTAGTGTTAGTAATAATGTTAAAGACAATGTTGTTATTATTAATAATAGTAGTGAATTGTATTCTGTGGAAAAGGAGGGAATGTAGTGTCTGACTATGACGTAGAACTCTAGTGCACTCTAGTGAACTCTAGGTATATGAAGACAGTGTAAGAAGTGGAACAAGAACTGAAGTGGAGATTGTGTGATATCAGAATAAATGTTGAAACGTTTGAAACTAGTTCTAATATAGTAGTTTGTAGGACACTATAGTCAGGATATAGACTTTTTTCTCACGGCGACTGTTTACACATAAACCAGGCAATTCAAATATAAAATTGCACAAAAAAGTTGAAAAAAGTCGAATATTTTTTGTGAATTTGGACCAAAAATTGTAAATTTTGGAGCGAAAGTTTTTTTTTATAAAGGTCATCAGAAATTTTATCAGGACGGAAAAGAAAGCAAATTTTAATCATCGGATGATTAAAAATAGGTCGTCAGAAATTTCAAACCGTAAAAATGGATATTATTATTATTAAATCCATGCATTTTCGATGGAAGTTGTCAATCTAGCCCTTTCTAGCCTTTGTTTCGGCCGGTTCTGACCTTTTTCATATTTCAGAGTGTCATCCCTGATGTGCGCCAATAAATAAATAATTATTCTGCAAACGACGAGCAGGGAACCAGCGTACGTCGTCGAAATCGGAATATTATTTTGGTTATTAAAATAATTATTTTTATAAGTTATTCTATAAATGATGCAATTCTGAATGCACTGTTACGCTTATTGACAATAACGCGAACGATTTTGATAAAAAAAACCGATTGAAATTCTGTCTTACAGGATGTTAGAAAATGCTGAAAATGGTTGCAACGGGCGTGTTGTATTTTGCGTGACATGGACTCGTCCGTGTTTGAAATAAATTATAATTGTCATACCAGGGTATACTGTCAACCATTTTTTAAAATAATAATTGATTGCGGATAAAGAATATTATCGTATGGCGTAAATATGGAATAGTCTGGCGGGCGCTATTTTGTAGGATATTGTCTTGTTTAGGGCAATATTTGAGGTTCACCTCTAAACTGTTTTATGACCATGGCGATTTAATTGGAAATGTACTACTCAGCTGCGCTCCCGAATACATCCTAGACACTGAATCGCAGTTTCACGCCGAAGCGCATGAGCAATCACGAGTGAAGGACTTGCCCAAAGTCCCTACGCAGTGACTTGAGGTGGATTCGAACCTGCAATTCTCCGGCTGCAAGGCAATGATCATGCCCACTACACCACCACGCTCCACAAGAATGTATTTAATTATCATTTGTGATTGGAGCAGTAAAGTTAATACCTGCTTACATTGTTTTCAGATTTAGATTGTCGTGTGGATTTGGGTAACGATGTCCAGTCTGGTAATTCCGATGGTGATATGGGGGAGGAAAGCCCCAACGCACTGCATCTCGAGCATTCTGATGACACCGAGCCAACACCACATCGTAACCGGGTGCAACGATGGGTCGCTATGCGTCTGGGATGTCACTGACACCGACAACTGGCAGGTGAATACTGTCGGTCATTTGTTGTTGGTTGTAAAATCTTCTGACAGTCATTTATTGTTGGTTGTAGACTTTTCTGACGGTCATTTTTTGTTGGTTGTAGACTATTCTGACGGTCATTTGTTGTTGGGTGTATGCTATTCTGACGGTCATATATTGTTGGGTGTCAACTCTTCTGACGGTCATTTATTGTTGGTTGTAGACTCTTCTGACAGTCATTTTTTGTTAGTTTTAAACTCTTATTGAGGATAGTCATTTATTGTTGGTTGTAAGCTATTTATATTGCACCCTTCAAAAATTTCCCTTCAAAGAGTCACTCTCGATCCAGTTGGTGAAACTGTGAACATTGCGTTTTTTCCAAATCCTATTCTTTTCCTCACATCTCTCGCTATTTTCAACTTAAACACCAAACACTGCTGTCTTATTCCTCGCCTAAGTCTCCAGATCTTAACCCGTTGGAGATGAGGTGGGGTATGTCACACCCCAGAGGTATTCTACTTTAATTTTTTTGTGGAAAACGTCAAACCAGCTTGGATTATTTTTTTCTACCTTTGTGAATATGAAATACGAACACTTTACCCAAATATCAGGAATTTTGAACAAACAGTGTTTTTTTATTTTAATGTATATTTGAAGGAAATTGCGATTTTTCGTATACAAACCGAACTTACACGGGCAAAGTACACAATTGATGGGTTCACCTTCTGGCCATCTAATAAGGATTGAAAACAGATATTTGTTCGTGATAATCGCCTGTTTAGTTGATAATTGATCATAGAAGAATAGTTTAACTCAAATTAATGTTTTCCATTTGATATCGCGACTTGAAAATAAAAATATGTGTTGGGGTTTGTCAGACCCCACCTCACCTCTAACGTTACAATGCGTCACCTCACCTCCAACGGGTTAACCCCTGCCTATTGATTTTGTTTTGATTGAGCGCCTGTGAATACGTTGGTTCCTGCAACTTAGCTTTTGGGGACACTGTAGATGTTCCGAGTTTACGATTTAACGATGATCAAGGAAGAAGGATAGAATCCATGCCCTTCTCACTAGAACGCAAGCACGCTAACCATTTTACTCATCATGTGTGTGTTTTAGGTTCATTCACAGACGATGTTATTCGGTCACAGTTCTGCTGTCACTTGTCTGGCGATGGCAAGTGCTGACACTGACGCCCTCTACATCGTCAGCTCTACTGACAACGGGTTAGTAGTAACATTTGGTGTTTGCATATGGTCTTGAGAATCATCTGTTTACTATTATGCCCTCCTTTTTAGTTAACTAGTTAGTTACATTTGGTGTTTGACTCTGGTCTTGAGATTCATCTGTTTACTATTATGCCCTCCTTCTTAGTTAACGGGTTAGTAGTTACATTTGGTGTTTTACTCTAGCAGTTGCTCGAGACCTATCTATTTAGTTGTGGCTAGCCTGGGAGCGCTTCTGAGTAGGTTTCTTGAAGAAGTGCTAGATCTATATAAGTTTTCGAAATGAATCAATGGATGAATGAAAACTGCTTTCTTGCATTTTTTTCTTGTGTCAAGGGTGCTTCTAAGTAGGAATCTAGAAGGAACATTAAATGAATTTTGATTGATTGATTGACTGATGGATGAATGGGTTGGTGGATTGATTTAATGATCGATTGATTGATCAGTGGACGATTGATTGATACATATGGATTGATTGATGGATTGATTGACTGATGGATTGATTGATAGATTGATTCATGGATTGATTGATGGGTGGATGATTATATGAATATGTGGATGGCTTGATTGACTGGATTGATTGATGGATGGGTTGACAGATTGATTGATGGATTGATTGATGGATGGGTTGGTGGATTGATTGATGTATTTATTGATGGGTGGACGGATTGATTGTTGTGTGGATGTTTATAGGAATATGTGGATGACTTGATTGACTGAATTGATTTTTGGATGGATTGATGGATTGATTGATGGATTGATTGAATGATTGATTGATGTGTGGGCGGATTGATTGCTGCATTTATTGATGGGTGGACAGATTGATTTATCGATTGATTGATCGATCAATTGATTGATTTATTTATTGATTGATTGATTGATTTACAATTTTCTCTATCAATGGCTGTTAATGGTTGTGTTTGTATTTTGAAGTGAGATGTGTCTTTGGGATTTGAGTGATGGACGATGCATTGAAAGCACGAAGATGTCTGTTGTACATACATCAGTTCAGGTAAACCATTGAATTATTAATTATTTTATTTAGACACCTCTAAAACGCTTTGAAACATTGCTATTTAAAGAACATTAATTAATTATTTAGACACCTCTAAAACGCTATCAAACATTCCTATGTAAGGAACGTTCGCCTTACGACGCTGAGTGCCTGGTCTCTAACGTTGCAGTAACTTAACTTTATATAATAAGAGTTGGCAAGATTTACCATACCTGTAAATCACAGCTACATGTAAGGGATGATACATAACAATGGGACAAGAGATGGGACTACAGTAATATTGACCCGAGTTGAACAACTTCAGACGATTATTATATAATTGATTGATTATTAAGTGCTGCAATATGCAGAGCAAATTTCTGTCCAGGGTAACGGCCTCTGTTGTCATAGACCCTGTTCAAATCGGATCCATCCATAATTGCTAATATTTTGTCTGTAAGTTACTGATGGAAATTGAAATTATTCTTGCAGTACTTGGTATTAAAAAATTAATAGCAATAATAGCTGTATAAATATTACTGATGATAATAATTCTAATGATAATATTATTTTTTGATGAGGAAAAATTCATAATTTTTTTAGATTTTCTTTAGTTCCGGAGGAATCTGGGAAAAGTTGTACAAATTTAATGACAATAATAATAATAATAATAAGCGCATTTCCATCTGTCTGCAGCGCTATAATTATGCCATTGCTTTTCGTGGTTCTTTTAACACTGTTACGGAGGACGAGGCCTGATTTTCTCGACATTGATTAACATAATTTTTTGAAATCTCGAGGGATCCTAGGTACCTTGGGTAAAAAATAAATAATAATCATGATGATGATGACGTGGCCGACAACGACTTTAGTAATGATAAACACTTAATGGAACAAAATATCTGGTTGCCTTCGTTGCCTTATGTTGTCCATTTGCCTTGTGTGTTGACACCGTCCATTGGTTGTTCATTCATTGTCCATTGGTTGTCTATTAGTTGTTCATTGGTTGTCTATTAGTTGTCATTTGGTTGTCCGTTGGTTATTCATTGGTTATTCATTGGTTGTCTATTAGTTACTCATTGGCAATTCATTGGTTGTCTATTTGTTTCTCATTGGTTGTCTATTGGTTGTCTATTGGTTGTCCATTGGTTGTTGATTAGTTGTCCATTGGTTGTCCATTTGTTGTCTATGAGTTTCTCATTTGGTTGTCCATTGGTTGTCTAGGCATATCAGTTGCTCCAATGTCGCGACGTTCGTCTCGTGTGCAACGGATATTATCCTGAGATCCACGTCGTTCATCCTCGTCGTCTCGAGATTCTCTTCTCACTTTGCGCTCAGATACAACCAGACTGGATCAGCGCACTCTGCATTCTACGACCAATCAAGAGAGAGGGTGAGCAAAGTGTCTCTGGTCACCCCACACATTAACTTCGCCACTGGTTGCACTCTGCCATTGCTAGGAGGGCGTCGCTAATGGTCCTTGTTGCCACACAATGACGTTAAGCAGCAAATACCCACACACTCTCATGTGGCCAGGAAGGTTATTAAAGGAGGTTAAAGGATGGTTGGATGAAGTGTCAGCGGCCTGGCAAGAGAAATTTGTTGGGAGATTTACATTTTGGGATTTTTTCATACGCAGAATAGGAATATTGTAAAAAAAATGTATAGACTTTGTTTTTTTTATTTTTGACTGTAGTACAAAGTCAAATTATTTCATTTTGTTATGTTTATTATTTTATTTTTTATTCGTCTTTTGTTGTTTAGACATCTACGGAGTTGATTATTATAAAATAAAGATACTTGTGTTTGTTGTAAATGCCTTTGTGGTTTGTGTTTGTTCTGGCTTCAGATGATGTCGTTGTGGCTGTCACCAATTCGGGAATGGTCAAAGTTTGGACGATATCTGGAGCTGAAGCAAAGGTTTGTCTTATTTTATCTCTAATCTTAAACAATCTAATCTCATTATATACAATCGAAGGCTGCGAAAAATCCACCATAAACCATCGTATGCAAGAGAATTCTGTGGTTAGAAAGTTTTGTGTTGTTATTTTTATCTTCGTCGTCATCATCATGTTCATCGTCGTCGTCATCATCATTGTTGTCGTCATCGTCAACATTTGTTTACCATTTATTATTTTTTAGCATTGATGTTATCAGAATTATTACCCACATTAATTATTTAATATCAGACATTACATTAATAATTAATATGCTGTAATGTAATTGTCATCATCATTTATTTGCCTTTTTTGTTTTATTTAGCATTGATGTTATCAAAAATTTTATTACCCACATGAATTATTTAATATTAGATTATCACATTAATAATAATATGCTGTAATTTAATTGATTAATTAACTGTCTTCTTGTTTTCTTTCATTGCAGCCTGGACCTCAGGTATTTGAAGATGAGTCGAAACAGATACGTTGTTTAAACGCACAAATGTTACGTTGTTGTGCGTACAACCAACGCACTGTTCTCATCGTCTGCTCAAAATACTGGCATGTATACATATGATCTTCTGCATAAATTTTTGATATTGTCAGAGTGAAGGCCATTGTTGTTTTAACCTTTGTTATTGTAATTGCAGTCAGTTAATTATTGACTGGTTGAGGAATACGAGTTATTAATTTTATTATAAAATTGAAAATTATGGGTTATATTATTTTGGTTTATAGTTTTATTTGTCAGTCGTTTGTTATTGTTGTGAACTTTGCAGTTTTCATAGTTGTAAAATTTTGTTTTCGTTCTTATCACATTTTTTTTCTATTTTATTCTTTGTCTTGTTTTTTTTCTCCAATTTTTTTATTTTTTGTATGTTATCGATAAAAATAATTAAATGCGTATAATTATCATTCTGGTTTACAATTTATCAGAAATATGATTGTCAGTAATTTGATATTTTTCTGTGTTAATTTACCTTTCATTCTTAACATTTTTGTAATTTGTTTATGTTTCATTACGATTACAGATTTATGATGCAGGCGACTTTTCGCTGCTCTGCTCGGAGTCGAGTCGCAGAGGTGAGCGTTGGACGGGTGGAGAGTTCATTGGAATTGATCGAGTCATTGTTTGGAGCAGCGAAGGACGAGGGTATCTCTATAGACTACCAGCCAAGTGAGTTTCACCATTCTTCATGTCAACATTATTTTTTAACGATTCTAGATGCGGGCTTACATGAAAAATAAGATTGTTTGTTAATAGGCGCTTCACATAAATGCAAGTTTCACACTGGATAATTATCGTTTTATTAGGTTTTGTGTTCTTAATATTAATATTAAAAAATTTATTTAAAAGATATAATGTAACATGCGTGCACGTGCACTTGCACGTGCACACCCAAACGGGAATTGTAATAATGTTTTACATTATAGGATTATTAATAATTACGAAAGTCATTTTCAGACTTGTAATAATTGTGCAATTTTGTGATAATCTATCATCTTCTCTGATGACTTACTTTGTGGCTTCATCCTAATACACTGTGCCCGTTTACTTACTCTTGAATACCCCTATCGGAAAACCCAAATGCAGGGAACCCCATTGAAAACCTCAGTGCAGGGGAAACCCCAGTGCTGATAGGCCAGAGATTGTTGATGATCGTGCCTTTACCAGTTGCTTACTTTTCTCTCTGCTCCTCCCATGGAAGTCTGCTGAGAGGCAAAGCGATGTACAGGTAAGGAGCCAGTCCAACTGAACGTCTGCCAGGGGGGGTTCTAAGGGCTTGCAGTTGGGGCAAGCAGTAAAGCGTAGCTGTCATGTTGGTCTCCACATTCAGCCATTTGCTTTTGAAGTTTAGTCTTTCCAAGTGTTTTGATTGTTTAAGAAAATCTGGTAGTGTCATGAACGTAGCCAGGATTTTATTTGTGGGGGGTGTTTACATGGACCGTGAAGAAGCCCACAAGCAACTGTGGCAGCAGATTTTATGTCGAAACAAGCAACCAACTGACCAAGGGGTTTTGGAAAGCATAATGAATCTCATAGTAGGTTCTGGACGGCCATTATTTTACACACTGTAGTTCATTATTCATATGCCAATAACTGCATTGTTTAATTTTTTACATTATTTAATTGGGGTGGGGGTGTTCAAATACTCAAAACACCCCATAGCTACCACATTTGTCATGAATATTACAGACTACCTAACTAAGTACACAAAGGTACAAAATCTGATACATTTCATTCAAAAGATAATGATAACCCCAGTTCAAATTCTAGGTAACAAATTGGACAAACCTTGCATCAGTACATTGCTGTTGGAGCCCATCATGACTGCCCAGCACAGCGGGGAACCAGCACAGTTCTTGGTGTGTGTGTGCGTGTGTGTGTGTTTTTTCCAATTGCCAATGATGTTTTATGTAATTAATGATTCTCTTTCTTTCTTCATTCAGCCTCTTAAGGTTTGTTTACAATATGCTACAATGCACGCCATGAAAAATTGTCTGCATCTATTTCTATGACTGGTGACCACAAGACATCAGATTTTTCTTGTTTTTATTAGTTATGAGATATCAAATATAATAACCAAAATTTGGATGCCCAGGTAAAAAAATAAGACATCAGATTTATATTTTGTTTTATTAATGAGATATTAATGATACTTAATTAAATAAATTGGATACTCAGGCTAAAAAATCAGACATCAGATTTATATTTTGTTTTATTAATGAGATTTTAATTATAATTTAAAATCTTGGGATGCCCTGGCTTAACAAATATTTCTTAGTTTCCCCAGATAAGTGTGTACAGAGTACCATTGATAAAGTGGGCCAGGAAAAAAATTTGGTTTTCATTTTGGGGTTTCCAATGGATTTAGTTGCAGTATGCAGATTTGGTTGCATAAATTTTAATTTTGTTTCATTTTAGGGGTTGGACCCGGAAACCCTCTTAATACACCCATGAGGTGTGCCGGTATTAAATGCTAATGAGAATTATGATGGAGGGTTTTTAAACAATTAAAATCACTTTATCAGAATCCATATTGTGACAAATTGTGGCGGTCCACACCGAAATTCGTATTAAGTCCGTAGTTGCACATCAGAGATATTTAGTAAAATAGTGTGTTTGTGTTTTTTTGCACAGAATTTAAGCTAAAACATGTTTTAAAAATTAGGTAATTTCTTTTATTTCGGTGTGTGACGCCACATTTATGGTTGTGACCAGAATTCATCTCATAACTGTACTAATAAATTATAGGGAAGTTCTGGATTTTTCTGATCATTTGTAGACCTTTAGAGTTTAGACTAACTAGAATTTGATTTTGCTAACATTTGCAATTCTTTAAAATTAATCTGAAAATTGTGAAGGCAAAAAAAGATGATGACGTTGTGGTCATTAAGTCAATTTTGTGACGATCAACTTTGTGATCTTTAGTCATTTTGTGATTTTTTGTAGTTGTTAAGTTTACATTCTTGTTTGTTCTTATTTGATGTGGCTAATTTTTATTCTGTTATTGTAGGTGAAAATAGTCAGTGGTAGTTGTAGTTAGTAGTAGTATTGGTAATTTGAGTGTAATTTTGTGATCATGATAAATTTTTATTGTATACAAAAGTAGTTTAGATGTTTTTTTAATCTCGTAAATTATTTTTTGTGTGTTAAAGTAGTTTTAGTGTTCTTTGATCTTGTGAAATTGTTGACATGTGAAAGTAGTTAGTTGTAGTTTTAGTAGTTGTAATCATGTGAAATTCTGTGTGTATGGTTGCTTACACATGTGAAAATGTAGCTAGTTGTAGTATTTGTAGGCCTATATTGTTGAATCGAATCATGAAATGTTGTTGACAGCACGTAATTCCTTAGACAGAGTAACTTCTGTTTTTATCCCAAGTACTTTTGCGCTTGTCTTGGTGAATATAAGTTTTATGCAAGCATTTGGACATTGTAAACTCGTGACTGGTAACAGGTTACATTAGACTCCTTTAAAGTAAATTCAACCGATAATATATATTTAGCCAACGACAACTAGCAAATGATTATGTTGTAATCTGGAATGGTCTTTGTTATAAATAGTAAGACTGGTCAGAGCGGTTGTCTTAGACACCTTTAAAATGGTAACAGAAAATGCTATATAAGATGGGACAGGATTTACATTGCATGTTAACTGTTGTTTTGTATGAATAGATCTTTAATGTGCGACAATGTTTGCGAATCGTAAAACGGTTTCTGTAAATTAAATTTCAGCAAGTCCTTCATTCACAATTATTGCCTAGCAAATTCATTCATTCATTCATTCATTCATTCATTAAATGCATTTATATAGCACCTCTTCAACGGGGCTACTAATAGACACGCTATATAAATGATCATATACATACATACATACATACATACATACATACATACATACATACATACATACATACATACATACATACATACATGGGCGCTCCCAACCTCAGCACAGTCAAATAAAACTGTTCTAAGATGACATAGAAAAGCCTGAGTGCGTAGTTTTTGTGTTTTTTTAATCTTGTAAAATTTCTGATATACGAAATAGTTATTTGCATTTCTAGTAGAACATTGCAATCATGCGTGTGCCTGTGAAAATGTGGCTAGTTGTAGTATTTGTCTTCAATATTAAGTTGGTGTGGTAAATAGAAGTTTTTATTGACAAATCTAATCATGTAGAATAGTTCAGCGCATGTAGACAGAGTATTTTTACACTTTCTGGGTAGATATAATTTTTGTTCCTTTGTACAAAAAGGTAGTGGTATAATTTTCCGGTAATCACTGCATAGAAATATCTGACCAAAATAAAAGAAAAATCCTACCTAACTACCAAGATTCTAGAGCTCTGTTACCGGAAACACACCATTTGTTTGGTCTTAGTTTGCATGAAATAATTGTCGTGTTTTATTTCTGTCTGTTTTAGTTTCATGCCATAGTTATAATTATTGCTATCGTTGTTGTTGTTGTTGTTTTTGTTGTTGTTGTTATTGTTGTTGTTGTTGTTGTTGTTGTTGTTGTCGTTGTTGTGGCTTTACACAAGAACCTCACTCTATTCCGTCGTTTTGCTCTTGGGGGCGGGGCGTGTCAAATGTCAATCACTCTCAGGATTATTATATCATGCCTTCATGTCAATTAAAACTTTAAATTGTATAGTTATGGCTGTTACTGTTCTGAACACAATAAGCAAATGCTACGAGCCGTTGCTTTAGACACCTGTATAACTATTTTAAATGATGCTATATAAGTAAACGACGAATCTGTTAATTTAGATCACAAGCTCTGAACTTTCCTTAAGATTAATAATTATTATTCGTTTATTAACGTTCAATCTGACAAACCGCAGAATGATTTCAGGTACAGATTATACGAAAAACGGCCCACTATAGTACGACACACAGGTCGGCTTTACAGCAGCGGGTTCGGTAGCTTAACACTAATAGCACAAGTGCTGGATCAACCCTGGTTTGGCAAATCCAAAAGTGGGAGGGGCTATCTTTTTTTCAGCAGAACCCGAGTTAAGCTACGCAACAGCAAAGCGCCAATGGCAGCTAACAGAAAATTCAAATAAATTTTTGCCCTGTGTGAGGCTTGACCCCAGGTCGCTTGGATGACTCTCAGTTTATCTACCAGCTGAGCTACGGACTCATTTCAAATTGTTATAAAATATTATTTTAGAGTCAGCGCCAAATACAAAAGTCATGAAGATGCTTTAGAAATTTGCGTAATTGTTTATTGCATACAAATTACACCATGACCTGCAATGCAATATATTCTTACACTCAACTGAGTTTATAGCTCGGAGATCATTGGACACCTCTGTTAAGTGATGCAGTTGTCAAATAAATTATGCGTAGATCTTCATTTTGGAATTTAAATCCAGTCTCATTAGTTCACGTGACATAATTATTATGACTAACTAATCATCTTGATCATCCATCCTCAAAAACAACTTAACCTCACGATCGGTTCTTATCCATAAACCCTTCAATCTGGCAATTATTTAATACTGTTTACCACGTTATGGTTGGTTACTTTCCTCCGTATATATGCTTAAAAAACCCAGGTATTACAGGTTACATAGGCCTTATCTTCAGAAGTTCCGACCAAATTTTCGGAGACATTGCAACGCAATAAGATTACAATAATGGCTCGTTCATGATAAATAAATAGATTAAAGATAGAAGGATTTGTAATTATGCAATATTAGGCCTTTTTTTACAAAGAAACCGCATTTTGTTTTCCGCAATCAACTAGCCTACACTCAGCGCGGATCATTTTTGTCAACGAAAACGAGGCTAAGGCATTTAGCGTTGCTATATGACGTCTTATGACAGTAGATATCGGATAGTTTTTGCTGCCGTCTAGAATTTCGCAGTACACCGGCATTGGACTCACGGTATATGAAATCTATTTTCCGGTTGTAGACTTGTCTACAAATAGAAGTATGCAGGATATATGCCAGTCCCAAACTTCGGTAAAAGAGGAGGGCATCGCAGGTGATCTTGCTATCACACAGTGACGTTAAACTGTTGTCACTGAAGCTACCATTAATGCCTTACTTAATACCTGCTTTGCCTCAGCATTTCTTTACGTTAAAAACTTTGCCTTTGTTTGCACTCATTCAGTGCTAGTCCCGAGCTTGGGTAAGAGAGGAGGGCGACGCTAATGAAGATTTGTTTTCATCGTAGCGTCAATGCCGATAGCGAGCACTATCGTCGCATCGCCGATCCAAGCAGTCCAAGACAGATGGGACCACAGGCATACACTGTCCTGGATATCTACAACGAGAAGGTAATAAACAGCAACTCTGATGAATTATCCACAAGGACCGCAAAACTAATATGTTTATAAGTATGTGGTGATGATGATAGTGACTTGGTTGTAGACTTGGTCTAGAAGTTTAAAAAAAAAGTTATCAGACCGAAATCTTATGGAAAATAGAATTTTCCCTGTGAAAAAATCTTTTTATTGCTACGATGCTACTTTTTTTTCCCTAATTTTTTGGGGACATGACAATGAACGGTCTCCCACCACAGACATTGGGGACCGTAACCCTGTTCCCTTAAGACTTCCGCCTTTGGATAAGGTTGTTCTCTGCCAGTTGGTATGGTTGTGCTTTGACACCCGTTTTAGAAAAATCATCACGCCTATATAAAGATGCTGACCAAAACCACAGTTGTTAAGTTAAGACTGTTCTTCAAGTGTTGATAATTAATAACTGTACTGCATCTTCCAATCCAGAGACTTCTGTCTAGGTCTTCCTCTTCCTTTATGTCCCTCCATTATGTTGATAGTGATAATGGTATTAATGATTATTCATGCATGCATACATGTATATGGGTGCGTGAAATTCCGTGAAGGCATGTCGACCTCTCTACTCTTCGAGCCGGAATGTTGTTTCTCTCTTAATCATTGCCTAGTTATCTAGTGAATTTGAGTTATAAATACGAAATTGTATTGTACAATAATTGCAATTCCGTGAGCATGGGCCACTTTGACCCCCAAACTAGCCCCCCAAACGAGCTATTTTTTCTTCATTGCCCTCCTTACCTCTAAGCGTGTCTGACGTGTTTGTATCTCACGCACTACTCTCCAGATAATAGCCAGATTTTAATTTTGAAAATTTAGCGACCTTGCATGCCTTGCAAATTTAGTTAATGACATTTTTTTCTAGATCTGGCCCTACAACTCTTTCCTCGTAAAAATATTTCGTGCATGAGTTGGCTCTATATAAATTGGCTTGTTTCTTATGATCATCAAAGTAATAGTCGATTTTGATTGACTTTGGTTTCGGGTTTTGGGTTAGCTTATTTATATAGGCGTTAGCAATTGTATAAAAGGTGTGAAAACAAATTAACGCAATTGTTTATATAGATCCGTTAAAAAGGTGTCGAGATCATAAATGCAACTGTTTTAAGTGTATGGATATTTGCTATGGCGCCCCTTCAAGCTCTCTACTCCCGACTACAGCGTTGATACTGTATCAAAGTTTCGTGCCGAGGCACATGTTTCTGTCTCACTGTGACTTATTTTGCTAATTGATGAAAATTAATTTTCTTGTTGTTATGACACTTAAAATCACTTCGGCTAGTTAGCGCTGAGAGCGCCTCTGAATAGTTTTTCTTGAAGAGGCGCTATATAAATATTCTGAATGAATTGCGAGTGAAGGACTTGTTCCGGTTTCCTACTCGCCAACTTGAAGTGAATTTAAACCCACAACCTTCTGGCTTCAATGCACCGAACATACCCACTATGAGCTGTGGTACATAAATTTCAGATTACATTATGTGTGTAATATAACATTCATGAATTCATTCAAATTGTTGGGCACGGTGGTATAATGGTGGCTTTGTTGCCTTGGAGCCGGAAGGTTGAAGGTTCGAATCCACCCTCAAGCCACTGGGAGCACCTCTAAGTAGTTTTCTTGAAGATGCGCTATATTAATTCCCCAAATGAATGAATAAATGAATGAGTGAATGAGTAGGGACCTTGGGCAAGTCGTTCATTCACAATTGATCAGCGCTTCGGCGTGAAACTCCAATTCAGTGTCCGCTCTGCATTCTGGAGCGCCTCTGAGTAGCGCATACAAACAAAAAAACATGGTTGTGTTGTTTGTTTTGTCAGCCGTTGGAGTGTAGTCCTGTCATGCTGTACGTGTTGGGTCGTAGAGGTCGAGAGAGTAAATTGGTGTTGAGAGGAGATTGTCAAGGTCGTCTGTCTATCTGGCAAATACCAGATGTTAGTGATAACAAGATGAAGCTGGCCAGACAAGACAGCTTCGAAAACCTTCCAGGTATTAATTATTTGCATACCTTTTTTATGGTTGTCAAAAATATATAAATATTTGAATATTGAGATTGATAAATTGATCATAGTTAGGCTGAAAGATAGATTGGATGAATGGATGAATTGAACATGGCTGCATGGATCCAGAAGGGTTGAGATAGATACGAATAGAAATTGATTGTTTGACTGATTGATTGTTTGATTGAACATTTGAACGATTGTTTTGACTGATTGATTGTTTGATTGATTGTTTGATTGATTGACTGAATAATTGATTGCTTGATTGATTGTTTGATTAGTCGGCATGTGCAGACACAAGTAGATATTTGTGCCTTTTTCCGAGTATCGTTGTGATCTCATGCTTCTTTGCCTCTCTCATTTGGATCCCATCAGCCCCACGTTAGGACTGCCTTGGCTCAATCCAAATGTCAGAGGATGTTTTGAAAAAGGTTTTTTGGGCGTACGTTGTGAAATTAAGAGGATGCTCTTCTTTCGTGGCTGCGTTTTTCAGTTGGCAAACCGAAATGCGTGACGTCTCTTTCGGAAGAGTGGAGCAGGATAGACGACCCGCCAGAGGGTATCATTGATCAACTGGTAAGTAAGTGTCCGTTAGTACATGGCCCTTTCGCCAAACACCCTTGAGACGTTGGGCTTCTATACATCCATAGCACAGGACCCAGGTCTATCCGATACACAGAAGAAAGTCGTTGGTATGTTTAGAGTAGAATGCCTCATGTGTCATTGGTTAAAACGGTCGTCTTAGACACCTTTTTAATGTTTTGAGGAGGATGTTTATAGTGACTTGATTGAACACCTTTTAAACATTTCCACCGATGTTATGTAAGTGTGCAACGTAGCGATTTTTATATTGGGAAGTAGTTAGGGCCTTGTATTTGCTTCAACACCTTTTAAACATTTCTCTCAAATGTTATATAAAAATGGAAAATAGAAAATTTTATATTACATAGGAACTTATATAGATGGTAATGATCTCTTGTAATTGCATCAACGCCTTTTAAGATTGGAACCTGGTTATTTTACTAATAGTAGGTACCGAAAAGGGACAACTGAGGGTCTTTACAAAAGACCAAAAGAGACAGGTTAAGGAATAGGGAAATAATAATATGACAGGCTGAACATCACACTTGCTCATGGTCCCTACGAGGCGGCTGCAAGGCAACGAACATACCCAGATACCCAGACAAAGGCGAAAACTCAGATTTGGTTAGAAAATGTTGTAAATGTAGTGAAACTGAATGTAGGATGTTTGTTCCTATAAGTAACCTTGTAACACGATGATATGGTTACATTGGAGGGGACCTCAGTGGCATGTCCTTCACTCACAGTTGCTCATCTCATTTTACTGAGCATGCATAATATGGTAAACGAAATAATAATGGCTACTAACGGTTTACTTATTCATTCCGTCAATTTTTTTAGCGCCTCTTCAACAAATCTACTCAGAAGCGCTCCCAGCCCAGACACGGCCACGAAAGGTCTTGAGCTACTAGCAGAAAGCAGTCAAATTATTCCTTATTAGCTACCGGGAGGAAACCTTGGCTGCAATATCGCTCATACGTTATGTTTAGACGCCTGAAAAATATAAGTAAAAACTTCTGGCAAGGTTTTTAAGGTGTCTAAATTTTTTCGTTAAATAATAATATATCGGTCCATCCTATAATATTTATGTTGATGTTGATAACCTCCAGCTATATGTTAGTTAAAAACTAGTGTAATATACGAATGTATCTGTTAGTAACCTTTTTAATAGGATAATGTTCATCGAGTCTGTATTGAGGGGACCGAGGTGAAATAATATTGTGAGTCCTTTGCTGAAGGTTATACAATTATAGATCTCTCACTATTGGGTAGACATTGTCGCCTTGAACACCTTTTAAACGCAGATTACCGCTGCTATATAAGCAAGGGACGTACAGCAAATGCAATAAGAGGTCCTGTATGTGTTATAGATAGATCCAGAATTACTAGGGCTTATGACAACGGGGAAAAACCTGCTCTATTTTTAAATGGTGATGTGCTGCTTTTGTGCAAGTGACTTAAGATATTAAAAATGCCAAATATGATCAGTCAGTCAGCGTCAATTAGTTTTTGTCCAGTTGATGTGTTTGACCGTCCTTCATCTTTCATCTTTCTAGAGTTGCTCAAATACAATACACCAATTATGTAATTTATCATTTTAATTGCAGTAAGACTAATTTCCTCATTATTTTCTTTGCTGCATCTTGATCTGCTAGCGAATGGAGATTAGGATACAATTATTAATAAGATTAAAATTGCTGTCATCTGTTGCAGCGATCACCTTAGACACCTCTAGAAATGGATTCAAACGTCTTTATTTAAACGATGGAAGAATTGCATTTTTAGGTCGTAAATCTGAACTGGGCAGAGTGTTTCCGCCATTCATTTTCTTAGACACCCATTAAATGTTTTCAACCGTTTGGTAAATGCTTAATTACTGTAAAGTGATGCAATAAATTAGAACTAAGCTTACTGGTTCATTCTTCTAGAGTCCCTTATTACTGGTCATAACTGTTGTAATATGCGGAGCAAATTTCTGTCCACGGTAACGGCCTCTGTTGTCATAGACCCTGGTCAAATCGGATCCATCCATCTAGAGTCCCTCTATAATAGTTGCTCAAATATGACATTCATGTACTGGTAATTTATCATATTAATTGTGATAGCAATAGCAGTAATACTAATAATATCAACATTCCATGATCTCATTTCCTTTGCTGCTTCTTCGTCTGTAGACTTCATCTCGAAAGTCAAAGACAAAGCCGACGACGTCAGCAAGAAACTCCAATCGAAAGTCGACTCCTCCTCCTCCCTCCTCAAATCCTCCCCTCTCCTCTCCCGCCACGACAACCTCAACCTCAACGAAACCCCAGACGCCTCTCCCCAACGCCCTCCCCGTCCCCCACCCCCTCCCAACCCCCTACAAATCCAAGACCCCACCACCAACACCACCAGCGCTACCCTCATCATCGCCCAGATCCTTATGTCTGTTCTCCACGCCTGGGGGTTGGACCGTGACGTTGACCGCCTCTGCCTGTCGAAGCTGGGCCTCCTCCACCCGAAAAGGTTAATGGCCTTTGGGTTTCTGTCCCCCGGGGGACAGATGTCCCTGTTGCTGCCCGGGTGGTATAAGAACCTGGGTGCGCCGTCCAACCAGCAGGCCATGATGACTGCGACGGTGGGACATTGGCAGATATCGAGTGCGGTGACTACGCAACATCTGTTGGCTGTTATATCTGTGGTTAATACGCTGATGAGTATGTCGAATGCGACGTTCATTAAAGCAAGACAGACACCACGGTTAGTCTATGTCTGTCTGTATGTGTATCTCTATCTTTATATCTGTGGTTAATACGCTGATGAGTATGTCGAATGCGACGTTCATTAAAGCAAGACAGACACCACGGTTAGTCTATGTCTGTCTGTATGTGTATCTCTATCTTTATATATGTGGTTAATACGCTGATGAGTATGTCGAATGCGACGTTCATTAAAGCAAGACAGACACCACGGTTAGTCTATGTCTGTCTGTATGTGTATCTCTTTGTATCTTTATATCTGTGGTTAATACGCTGATGAGTATGTCGAATGCGACGTTCATCAAAGCGAGACAGACAAAGACTGTGCCATCATCACCAAGGTTAGTCTATGTCACTCAGTGTCCAATAGTCAAAATAGCCCACTAACTAAATAGCCCTGTTATAAATAAACCTTTATATTTGCCTGTATATGTTTGCTAGCGCTGTAATATGCCGAAGAAATTTTTCTCTCGTCAAATCTTGATCATAGCCATCAGTTTATCGGTACATATCGTCATACAAATCACAAAAGGATATCCAGAAGTGTCTGGTGCTATTTTGATACATTCATAATAAAAGTGTCAATCTCTCATTAGTCTTTCTATAATTATGTTGTCTATCTGTCTTTCTGTCTATAAATTATATGAAATTGCACTTAAATAACCTTCTAAAAGTAGATCTAAAACTCTGGCACAATTGACAACTCTCTTGTTGCTATGGTGATCGTTTCTAGGTTCGACGACCAATCGTCTGCGTATGCAGAGTCTACGCTGCAGTCTCAGAACAAACAAGGTTGGAGTCACTTGGCTGCTTTGCATTGTGTCCTACTTCCAGATCTCATTGGAAAGATGCAATTCAAACCACCACAGCTTGAGATGCTAGCACGCAGGTGGCAGGATAGATGTCTTGAGGTAGGTGTCTGGGGGTCTGTGTGTATGTTTGTGTCTGTCTGTCTGTATGTTTTTGTCTGTCTCTCTCGGTAAGGGTCTGAATCTGTCTGTATGTTTCTATGATTATATTTAACGCAGATGGCAGTATATAATGCTTAGAGAAGGTAGTAGGTCTCTTCCTCTGTTTGTCTTTTTCAGTGTCTGTCTGTGTGTCTGCCCCTGTCTGTCTGCCTGTATCTCTCTACCTTTGTCCAAGTCCATATTATGTTGATGATAAAGACGACACTGATGATAACATTAATCACAATTACAAATAGCACAACTATTATAGTGATTGTGGTAAAAAATTATAATTACATCAATAATTCTAATAGCAGAAGATTTAATAACAACAACAACAAAGCACTCAATTGGTGTAATTGACCTTTCAATTGGCATCACCTCCTCCTTTCTCCGTATTCAGGACTGGCACTAAGGATTTACTTTCCAAATTTGGTTTATTGATATAATTACTTACGGGATGTACTCCACTGGCTCCCTTACCCACAGCACATTACGTACAGAATTTCCGTATTGGTCCGGCGCTGCTTTGAGGGTTTGGCTCCTTTATTCTTGCAGGAGCTCTGTTGCTCGACCACGCACGTTCAACGCCGCTGCTCTCTCCGCTCAGCTGCGCAAGCGGAACTTATTGTTCCACGCTCTCGGACTGCAATCAGGCAGCGCCGTGCTTTCTCCGTGGCTGGCCCTGCGACCTGGAATGAGCTCCCTGTTATCCTTCGTCAAATACCTATAAGCCTTTCTACTTCTACTTCATTTCTTTCTCTTCTCAAAACTGTCTTATTCGACCGGGGTTGGACTGGGAGCGCTCCTGAGTAGTAACCTTGAAGGAGCGCTATATCAAATTCTCAGTAAATAAATAAATACTTTATGTGAGCTGTCGCGTGGAAGGTTTTAATGGAGTATTTTACGGTCTGACAATTATATAGTGATTTTTAACAACGTTTTAAAGGTATCTATTTAATTATATAGTAAATTTGTTTAACGACGTTTTGAAGGTGTCTAGTTAATAATCTTTTGTTAGTGATAAACTATAAAAAGTACATTATATTATTTTATAGTGATAAACTATAATTATTTATTATTACTATTGATCGTTTAATTTCAAACTGACAGCCGAATTGAATTCGACGCCTATGGTAACTTGTGATTTATTTTATTTAATAAATTTGAGCTAGCACCCCTTCAAGGTCCTAATCATGAGCGCTCCCAGTCCAACCCCAGTCGAATGTATGTCTCTGCATGTAGAATGAGTCGTTACGTTATGCTGTTGTCCGAATAGTAACATTCATTGCAATAATACTATTAGCAATAATAACGATGATAATGACAATAATATTAAATATCTGTCTGTTCACGCCTGAGTCGTTAATTTGTCCGAATAGTAACATTCATTGCAATATTACTATTAGCAATGATGATGATGATTTTGATGATGATGATGATGATGATGATGATGATGATGATGATGATGATGATGATGATGATGATGATGATGATGATGATGATGATGATGATGATGATGATGATGATGATGATGATGATGATGATGATGATGATGATGATGATGATGATGATGATGATGATGATGATGATGATGATGATGATGATGATGATGATGATGATGATGATGATGATGATGATGATGATGATGATGATGATGATGATGATGATGATGATGATGATGATGATGATGATGATGATGATGATGATGATGATGATGATGATGATGATGATGATGATGATGATGATGATGATGATGATGATGATGATGATGATGATGATGATGATGATGATGATGATGATGATGATGATGATGATGATGATGATGATGATGATGATGATGATGATGATGATGATGATGATGATGATGATGATGATGATGATGATGATGATGATGATGATGATGATGATGACGATGACGATGACGATGACGACGACGATGTAATGTTGCTGATAATGATGATAACTACCGGCGATGTTGATGACGACGACGCTGATGATAGCAATAATTACAATAGTAACACAAACAATAGTGGTGTAATAATAATTATAGAATTAATTATAACAAAAAAGATTTATAATATTAAACAAAGTATTTCACAACAACAAAACAAAGAACTTTGTGGTATATCTGTCTTGTTCACGAAATCTTCCAATCACTAGATGGCATTGGTAAAGCATTTCTATTCTCCAGATTCAGGACTTATACTACATTACTAGAGTATAGGTTTAGTGACCAAGTTATTCTATAAAAAATATTTCTTTAAAATTAAATGGTTGTTAACTTTTATAAGCTGTCAGGTTTTTGCAGTCCAAACAGGATGCATTGAAGTATTTTACAGTCTGACATTTATATAATTATTTTTAATAACGTTTTAAAGGTGACGAAGTTATTTTATAAAATTATTTTAAAAAAAAGATTGTTGACTTCTGTAAGCTGTCAAGGTTTTTTGCTTTTCGACTGGATCTATTGAAGTATTTTACGGTCTGACATTTATTTAGTTATTTGTAGTCACGTTTTGAAGGTGTCTTTTTAAATAATGATTTTCGACTTTGTGTCTGGCAATAATAATAGTTATTATTAATATTAATATTAATGATAGTCAATTAATTTCAAACTGTTAAATGTCGAAGTAAAATTCATGCATCATATTTTGTGGGGTGCGGTGGGTTCTGTGCTGCCACGTAGGACCTTGAGCACGTCTTTCAATTGCTCCTACACTCTCCGATGCAGTTTCCTCTCTGTATTTGGGAGTACCTCTGAGTATTGATCTCGAAGGGGTGCTATAATAATAACAATAATAATAACAATAATAATAATAAATAATAATAATAATAATTACAATAATCGTAATAATGATATTCATATCAAGCAACACTGATCAAGAAACAAACCACACCTTTTTAAAACTGTGCTGCTGCACTATAAAAGGATTATCTTAAACACCTTTTCTAACTTGTTTCCCGATTTATAAGATTAGTTTCTAGAAAGGCATAAGTCAATCACTAAGCTTTATGAAATCAAACAATGCTTATTATTACTAAATCTAATTCCATCCAGAACAATTTCATTGTGTTTTTTCCTGTCCAGATCCGTGAGGCAGCGCAGGCCCTTCTGCTTGCCGAGCTGCGCCGCATCGGTCCAGACGGGCGCCGTGATGTGGTCGAGCAGTGGGGTCCCTACCTACCGAGCTACGTTGATGCCTCAATGAGTCTACTGGCCGAGCACCCTGCTGTCCAACCGGGTGCCGCTACTGAGGGCGGGGTCGAGGACGATGACGAGGATGAGGACATCTTCGGAGGAAGTAAGCGACGATCTTTTCCTCCTCCTCTGAACAGAAGAGGGACACAACATCAGCGCTCCAAAACTCATAAGCAGTGATGATCCAGAGAGACAGATAGGCAGATCGGATAATAAAAATGCACTAGCGATTAATCTATAACGTACGATATAACCTTAATAAAGGTGTTGAAATTGTTTATAAAGCGGAAGGAGATACCTTTTTAGAGGTGTCTTAGTATGCTCGCGAATTAATTTACTAGATGGACACAGCATCGCTTGTTCACAAGAGATGGGTTGAATTTTAGATGTTTTAGATCTGAGACTTTCATCAGCAATTTGTTTTTCGTTATTTCATAATTTTTAGTGGCAGTTGTTTTGCCTGAGATTCGTATAAGGCTTTCTCGTTGGGGTCATTTCTGTTGTTAATTTTACTGAGATAAGTTTGAATTTTGATGAAATGCTACAATTTTGGTTTCAAAAGATGCTACTAACAACACTGCAGCAGAACTTTGTTAAGTTGAAATTGTTAGTGGTTTGTTGAAGTGAGATTTTCGAAATAACCCAAGTTAAAAAATACTGAAGTGTGTTTGGTTGATGCCGCAAACATCCCTGTTGCCATTTTAGGGTCGGATGATGTGTCCCTCTGGTGTTCATTATTGTTACTGTGTGTGTGTCACCTTTTGATTTAGTTCGTTTTGCACCATTTAATCTCATTTAGAATTTGCCAGAATTCACTCCAGGTTGCACTTTTTAGTTTGCTTTTGTGCTGGCTTTCTTAAGCATGGTTTGTTAATGTGAATGTTTAGGCAAATATGGAGTGGTTTATTAGCCATAATTTTCCAGTGTCGTGGCCGCAACAAATTTAAATTAGGCAAATAGCGCTCGTGAATAAGCTGGTGCCCTGTGCTTGGATTTCGAATGTAGTGTACGCTTATGATTGGTAATTTTATGTCAGACCTAGCTCAAGTAGATAACAGACAATTTACTCCACTAATGATTTATATAATGCCAGTTAAAACCTAAAATAAAGTGTTTAAGGCACTACCTTCTTTTTCTGTCTATTTACATTGGCGACAAGAGAAAAGTTCGTAAAAGTTAGCATACCGAGCCTCATCCAGCATTTTATATATTCAGATGTCATACCTATAATAAGGTGTTTAAGGAAAAGCGAATTTAATTATTAGATTAGTTGGATGAAAACAACTTCAACTTTCATTAACAGATACTCGACCATTGCTAATCCTTCTGACTTCCACCCATTTGATTGAATTATCATTTTTTTTATCTATTATCGTGTAGCAACACATTTTATGTTCCTCGGGCTCTTCACTCTGCCATAAAGTTTCAATCCTGAGCTTTCTCCGTCTTGCTTAGCAAACAGTAAATTCTTGGCTCGCTCAGTTGTAAGGCCGTCCATATGGAATAATCTACCTTCAAAGCTTCATTTTTACATCTGACCCGTTAAAGATTGCTTCAAGAATCTCTCTGACCCGTTAAAGATTGCTTCAAGAATCTCTCAAGTCTTTTTTGTTATTATTTTGCCTTGGTTGGGCTGGGAGCGCTCCTGATTTGTTTATTTAATGGGCGCAATATAAATTCATTGATTCAATGATAATTATTACAGTCGACCTTTCAAAGCTAGGAGGTGTAAGATACATAATACGCGTGGTCTATGTTTGTCTTAAATAGCAAGTGATGTGCAGATGTTAAAGGTGTCCAATAATCAGCCAAAAAAGCATCGCTTCATGGCATTTGCCCATCGTAAAATATAGAATGTTTTGACGACAAATCCCAAACTCAGGAATCTTTAACTTAATGCAGTGGTTAAATCGGATAGGGGTTCGATTCTCTGAGGCGGTTACTGTGTCATGACATTCAGCAAGTTCTTCACCTTAAACACCTTTTTAATTGTCATAAGTGAATTTATATAAATTAGAGAACCATCAGCTATAATTATGATCTATCCTTCTCTTCGATCTACATGTAGCACTTGATCCATCGCTATCCAAAATACGTCGCAATAAAGCAGTTTGTTCTTTAGGTAGTGGTGCTTTTTAAATGCGCAATATAGATTCACCAATATTATGAAAAATTACACGAAAGTTCCGTTTTCGACTATATTATAATAGGTTGAAATTTGATACATATGACTTTTTTTAGTTCAGAACGACAGCAGAAGAAGCGTTTAAGTCAAATTAAGTTACCATCAATTATAGTGTTGAGCTACATGTATGTAGGCTTGAGCTATATGACAGAGCGCCGTTGATGGCTGCCAGATGTGTCTTGTATTTGTTTTTACATGTCATGTAACTCATATTTTTATATGCGTGTAAACCATGGTGCGTTTTGCAGATGGTAAATTAAAAATATACTTTCTTGCTTACTTAAATATTATGCCTAATGGTGATAATTTGGAAACCTCTTTTAAGGTGTATATCTCGTTATAAGTGAAACTGACGTTCGAAAAACAATAGTTGAGCTGTTCTGAAATCCTGAGAGGTTACATATTTAGGCTTAGAGCTTGTTTGAACAATGAGGTTATAAAGTTTACTTTTTATCTACACAGTATACAGGAAAATTCCAACCCGTTTTTGTAAAAATTTAAATAACTAGTAAATATTTCATCAATTTATGAAATTCAGAGGCATAGTCCTGGCATAATTAGCTAATACTGGTAAAATTATAAAAGTTTCTGTCATACGGTAACAACATAATAGATTATTTTTTTAACACTACTACTGGTTCAAGTGCTGATACGACTGCTAATATGTTAAGTTTGTTCTCTTGAGATAAGTTTATAGCTATAATACTTATCACGCTACAGCTATTCACCATTTATTCAAATGTTTAACGATGGCTTGGGAGGGGCCGCTGGTTTGGTCTTTCACCCGTAGCCAGGCCTTGAATTGGCACTATCATAGAACTGTGCTAGAAATAATATGTATAGCGTAACCAATTATTCATCACCTCGTTTGTTTTTAAACCAACAACACCAAAGCTGGATTTGCATTCTTCAAAGCGTTTAGTTTTGTTTCTATCCTTATAAATACGGTGCACGGTCCTGATGATCTTCACACGTTGACGATGATTGTTTATATATTGTACAATTATACAACTTTTAAGAGGTTTTTAAGTAACTACTCATCTTGTCTTTGTAATTCTTTAAAAGAGGTGTGTACGCGCCTACGCGTTTGCCTAATCCGTAATTGCTTTCATCATTGTGATGTTGTATATTATGTGTAATAAGGCGTACAGCGCATTTTAGGGTCCAACAAAGGAAGCTACGTGAAGTGTATTTTTAACTACACTCTTGGCCAATCTTGGGTTTTTCCGAGAGAACCTTGGAATGTATAACATATAAGAGGCTTTTAGTTTGGACTTTCCGTAAGCTCACATTGGGTTTTTGCATTGAACAATATGCATTATATTATTGGCTTGCAGGCGAATTATATATTTTAAGGTTTATGTTCTAAACTTCGTTGACGTTTTGTATTAATTTACTGTCTCCTATCTAAGATTTCTCATTTTCACATTCTCGTTTTATTTACGCTGCTCATTTTTTTCCATTCTTTTATTGTGATCAATTTCGTTGGTATAGTTGGTTATTAATTTTATATTATGTTTAATTAATATTTAAGGGTGTTTTCTTTTATCTTCTAGGTATTGACTTTGAAGTTTGTTGACATTTATGGTCCATATAATATTATATGAATTATATTTCGTTCGTAGGTTATAGGTTATTAAAGGTTGTATGGCTTCCTATATATTATATATATTGCAACATCTCAACAACTTGAAACAACATTTCTGTGTTAAGATTTTCTAAACTCAACCGCATTTCGAATGACGTCGATATTTTTTAACCAATGGACGTTTAGACAAGATTATATTTTCAGGACATAATATTAGTATTTTATGTACTGTTTGTGACCGTTAGTGTAAGCTCCCGATTTGTAAAGCCTTGACTCATTGACTTTGTGCACAGTTCGTCCTCTTGAAGTTAATACTGTTTGACTACAGGAAGCTTTTATCGTATGATTATTTGGGGGAAGGGGGCCCTTAGTATAGTTTTATCCAACGTCTTAAAGTTGGAGTTCTTATGTCGCAGTGGTTCAAGAGTTGATACATTCTAACCCTATAATACATGTTCTAATAGTAGAATGCATCCATTTAATTTAAACAGTAGAATATGTGTGCATTCGTTCTAACAGTGGAACTCTCTAAGTAGAATAGATGCATTCTAACAGCAGAGTATATACCTTCATTTTTACTGCCGAGCAGAAAACACAACTAGGCCTAATATTATCGTTTGAAATTTTATAATGTGTTCTGATCGTGGAATTTGCGTTCACGCAATTGGAATAGTTACATTCTAATGACAAAATACCCTAATGTAAAGTGTGCACTAAACGTTATTCGTTTGTCCCAGCAGTGGAATTGGCTTATATCAAAATTTGGTAAAGTCTAATTTGGGTGTATGACTATCAATTATTTTCGTATTACTACAAATCTTTGTTTTCTGAATATTATGACACCGTCCAACTAAAATGCAGCATTGGGTCCTTACAAAGTGTTCAGTTACTGTTTATGCTGTACTCATATTATAATAATGACCGGTGGCCTATTATATCTTCCAGGGTCATGATTTATAATGACATGCGCTTGACTATGAATATGTATATCAGATCTGGTTCATGCTTATTAATGAATATTCATGATGTTTAGTAGTATCTACAAAAGACGTCTATTCTGATTATTTCCTGTAAGTTTATCTTGATCATACATATTCATCGGTTTATTTCTATTTACATGTGCCTGCTTCTGAGTTTTTTTCTGTCTTTGCTTAATGACGCTTATGACTAACTGAGTTTTATTCATTCCATGACTCGTTTGATTTAGTTTTATTCATGCATATTAATTAACCGATCTCTGTTCCTTTATATTTGTTGACAGTGTTCATACATGATGGTTCATTGGGTTGAGTTTTGTTCATGCATATTAATTAACTGAGTTTTATTCATGCATATTCATGAACTGAGTTTTATTCATGCATATTCATTAACCAAGTTTTATTCATGCATATTCATTAACCGAGGTTTGATCATGCATATTCGTTAACCAAGTTTTATTCATGCATTTTCATTATCTAAGGTTGATTCATGCATATTCATTGTCTGAGTTTTATAAATGTATATTCATGAGCCGAAGATTCTTTATTAATGTAATCCCAGACAGTCGGTGTTTCTGCCCGGTTTGAATAATTCATTTATACGCAATTATTGTTTTCATTGCATTTTTATGAATAAGGTTAATTAGTAGGCGTTCATTCATGCATATGCATAGGCCGATTATCATCCGCACGTGTTTGCTTTGGACTCTCATTATCATATTCATTTGGTAGGTGGTCTTCATGCATATGCATACGTTCATTTATTATAACATTGAAACATCTGTTAGAGTTGAATTGCTATATTTTCAAAGACAAAATGTTAAGATTGTACTCTGCCAACTTTGTGCATTTGTAACGTTTAGCATAATAGGATGATCGATATTTTCGTTTCATGTTGAATTGGGAAGTAAATATTTTGTTCTAAACAATTGGAGTTCGTATAACTTGTGAATATGCTGACATACGTGTAGGTGGTTGTTTCATATTAAAGGATAACAGGCTGAGAAGGGGATCTTGTATTTATTACTCTTCCTCTTATTTCTCTTGGCCTTCTTTTCTTCCTCTGTCTTCTCAATTACCTGTAGCTTTTTTCCTCTTTGTATACTTAATCTTAATTCTTCATTTATTTATCCTCTGTCACTACCTTGTCTTCTTACCTGTCCTTCTGCTCCTCCTCCTCCTCTTCCTCCCTTCCTCCTCCTACTCCTCCTCCCCCTCCTTCTTCTTACTTGCCTGTGTTCATGTCCTTGGCATCGTCAATATTATAGAGTTATTTGCTGAATTGACCATTAGCTTTTCATAAGAAACTATGATCGCCAGAAGTGACCCGCCAGGTCAAGACCCCTCATCTCTCAAATAATTAAAAAAATATATAAATTTGGACATGATAGAAAACAACATAATTTTATATTGCAAACTATTTTATTTTGATGTCTATAATAAATAACATAAAAATTCTATTTTGATTCAATTATAACAATGCTATATGCTTTAGTTGATTAAATTTTAGCCTTGTGGTCCCATAATGTTCTTCAACTAAGAAAAAGTCCCCCCCCCCGTGTCCTCCAACTTATCAAAAGTGGCCCTAAACTCAAAAAAGGTTGCGAATCACTGGTCTAGTAAAAAATCTCCTCGGTTCCAGAAGAATATGGCGAAGGTAATTGTGTCTGTTTTACTGAAACTCCATTTAGATACTAACTACACAGATTGCGTGGTTAGTAGCAAATTATGTATCAATCTGACACACAGTGTGCACTGTTACTTAACAATTTATATTGCCCCAGCGTATTAATGCAAGGTATCAAACCTAAATAATTATAATGACAACATCAAGAAGATAAGACAGTTAGCAGATAATCAATTTTGGTATAAGGTGCTAGATGTCGAAGGTTTTAGGCAGCCGCCTTAGACACCTTCAAAACGCTTTAATCTGTCGATAAAATATGGTTTTGCTAATCAAAAGGTACTAGCTTTGTAAGTTGTTGATAGTCTCTACGAGCAACTGCGTAATTCTCTTATAATAACTATAATAATTATTAATAATTAGTCATGGATGGTTTCATAGTTTATGACAACGCAGGTGAAAATTGATTTCGTTAGCATAGCGCAGCCAATCATTCCTGTGTTTTTTTCATTATTTTGAGGTTATTAAAATGGTTAAATTCGACTTTACTGTCAAAAAGTGTCCGACATTCAGACAAAAATAATGATCCTTTTTGACGTTTGTACTGTACAACAAAAATTTTGACAGCAGCATGCTAAATTATAATATATTATTTTATTTCAAAACGGTGTTGACACTGCTGGTATTTAATTGTTTGCAACTCCCAGTCTCACAAAAGCCATCCTGACACACCTTTAAAACATTCTTAAGCGAGTTTATATAAATGCAGTACGTTGTAGATTTTTTAGTAATCTCTAGTACGGCATCAACATTGTGAGCTCTCCACTGGCAAATTGATCATTCAATTCTTATGTTTAACAAAATACAATACGGATAATAATAATTATGACCTTGGACACGCGAAAGTGGAAAAATAAAATTTATGAAATATACAGTTACAGCAATATTGAGCATTTTATTTTTATGTTGCAACCATAGTTACAATAATATTCTGGTTATTATTAGGATTAAAATCGACACTGCTGTTAAAGCGTCCCACATTCCGCCAAGTGATCCATTTTGACGTTTGTAGTGTATAAAATGATGTTTGACAGTAACATGTTAAATTGCGATATACTATTTTATTTCAAAACGGTGTTAATACTGCTGGTATTTTATTGTTTGCAACTCCAAGTCTAACAATCGCCATCATCAGACACCTTTAAAACATTTACAACCAGTATTTTATATACATACGATGCCGTCGGTTTTGCTAGTTATCTTTGTTGGCTTTCACATTGTAAGTTCTTCACAGAAAAATTTATCATTCCCATTTTAAAAATAAAATGAAATAAACTTGTAACGCGCGCAAGGTCACACCGAGATGTGAATCTAAAACATGTACAACCAGTGTTATATAAGCATATGACGCCGTGTCGGGTGGATAAGAAACGACTGAGGTGTCGGTCACAGTCGCATCCCAAATAAGGCAGCGCGACTAACACACCACGGAACCAGAGTGAGACCATCCGGTCTCTTGCCGACTTGAAGTTAATTCGAACCTGCACCCATACGGCTGCAAGACAAAGAACATACCCATGCATTACCCCGCCGCGCCCCTCAAATTGTATTGGATCTACACAATTACTACACCACCACGCCCCATTATAGTAATCTCCAGTCTTTCTCCCTTCCTGAACAGAATTCTTTTGTTGTTTTCAGATGACGAGATTTCTGGAAAGGTTTCTCAGAGCTACGAGAGTCGTAGTCGCCAGGCGACAGCCATCGTGATGATGGGGGTGATTGGGGCGGAGTTTGGGGCGGCCATCGAGGGTAAACTGGACCAGAAGAGGGGCAGCAACGTTGCAGAAGGCTTTGGCATCTCCAACTACTCGCATGCCAGACATACAAGTGAGAATTTTTTGTCATTCTCTATCTAAATTGTTTGTATCATGTGATTATACTTATAGTGTGATGATTCACATAAAATGGGTGTCTAATTTATTAGAACACTTTTTGCTAACATTGTTTCAATAGTAATTTCTGTCATATTGTGCTCAGCGTAGCGTTATGAACTTTTCGCGTTTTTCTGTGGTTTAACTTATTGGGCGAAAGCCATGCTTAAAATGGGTGTTTAATTGCTTTTGTCGGGGGTCAGAAGGCCAATTTATCCGGGAGAACTTTCCGGATGACAAAGACAATCAATAAGGCAGCGGTAGGAGATGCGCTGTGAAACAGGGAGCCAGTGAAGAACGTCACGCATAATAAGCAGAGACGGGGGGCATATATAGGAATGCGAGGACCCGAACGAAGAACTCGTTCAAGGTGCCCAATTAGTTCAAGTGGCAATCGTACTATAGTACCGAACTTTTGTTATCAATTCTACTATAGCCACAAGTGCATATTATTACTTTTCGTCATATGCCTATAATTGGTCTCTCTGTCGTATTTCTGAATATTCTTAACGCTGTTCTATTCGACCGGGTTGTGAAAGGGTGATATATAAAATTGTCCTAGAAAATAGATAAATAAATAAAATAAATGGACACAAGTAGTAGTTATAATGATTATGATATTAACGGTTATATTGATTATGATAATATTAATGATTATAATGACTGGTAATGATAACCAATGCATATTTATATAAATATAGCGCTTCTCTTGCACGCCTTTAAAACGGCATCCGCTGAAACTATATAAAAGCGAAACATTGAAAACTTTTGGTGATTTTCAATTGCGTGTAATAGCTCTTCTCAAACACCTTTAAAACGTTGACCAGTGACTCTATTTGAAAGCGAGACTGACAAATTCAAAGTACTTCCTTCATTGCCGTACATCTAATAGGTAATATAATGATTGTGGTGATAATACCCAATTGCATATACACCTTTAAACGTTATTCACTGAACGTATATAAATGCTGGACATTGACTGCTTTACCAAACAAAATGGATTTTATCATGCCTGTAGTATTTCTAAATATTGACCAGTGACTCAAAAGTGCTGTAATATGCCGAGCAAATTTCTGTCCAGAGTAACGGCCTCTGCTGTCATAGACCCTGGTAAAATCGGATTCATCCATCCATCTAAATGTTCTTAAGACTGTCCTATTCTACCGGATTGAACTGGGAGCGCTTCTGATTCGGAAACGTTGAAAGGGCGCTATGTAAAATTGTTCTAGAAAATGTATAAGTAAATAAAATAAATGGATACAAGTAATAATTATATATAATTAGGATAATAACGATAATTATATTGATTATGATAATAATGATGATTATAATGACTGTGGTAATTGGCATATAGAGCGCCTCTCTTATACACCTTTAAAACAGAATCCATTGAAATTATAATAAACGCGAAACGTTGAAACTTTTGGTGATTCTCCATTGCGTATAATTAGCTCTTTCTGACACCTTTAAAACATTGACCAGTGACTCTATATAAAAGCGAGACATGACAAATTTAAAGCACTTAATTCCATTGCATCTAATTGCAGGTAAGGCGTTAACGTTTCTGTTACTGCATCCTCCCAGTCCATCTCTGCCAGCGTACACACTCATCCGTCGAGCGGCGGTTGACCTTCTCGGTCGGGGATTCACCGTCTGGGAGCCATACCTCGATGTATCCACCGTCCTACTTGGACTGCTTGAACTGTGTGTCGATGGCGATAGACTGGTGCCAAGGTTTGGTTTTATATTATTATTATCTAATGTAGGGACGGGAGGGAGAAAGGTTGAGTGAATGACTAAAATAAGGATTTTATGGATGATGTTTAGATGTTGAAAAACGAAATAAACATATTTTATAAAGTTACAAATTAAAGGTTTTACAGGATTGGCTGACTGGCTGGCTTGCTGGCTGGCTAACTGACTGAAGGTTTAGTTCGTTGATGTTATGTTAGTCGAGAATTAATTGAGTTGGTGATTGTATTGATCCACGGTTTATGTCCTTGTTAAATTCAATTAGCAAATTAATTAATTTACTAATTAGTCAATTAATTAATTAATTAATTAATTAATTAATTTAGCAGACGAGTGAATGAACTAATTGACTAAAGAAATTTTTTAGAGACAGACTTAGTGTACTTAATGCTAACCCCATTCTTATATAAGCTGTTGAAATTACTGTTAAAGGTGTGAAAGGAGTTCGCGCAATTAAAGTTACGCTCCTATATTAAATTATTCTCCTCGTTGTCAAAATCAATGAATGAATATTGAAACAATTATTTATGAATGATTGAATAAAATTGCATATAATTATTATTAGCGAATGAATGGATTAACGAGTAGTTGAATTGATGAGTTAATTAAAAGATAAATTAATTAACATAATGCCGCTCAGGGAGGGATACAGATATTTACAAAATGGGGGGTTCGTGATTTTTGGTAGAAAAATCTCTTGACTTCTTTGGTCTTCTGGCGAAAATGTGTAAAAAATATACCACTCGCTCTGCCAAAAACTATGATGGCCTTTTTTAGCCATAATTTTGATCGTAATCTCTTGAGAATATTATTATGATCTCGCTGGTCGTATTGCTACTTTTTCTCTCTCGCCTTGTCCCGCTGCATTGATTTAAACCAAATGGTGAGGAATCACGCCCTATGTACTTTTGAAATGGAGGCCATGGCCGGACCCCCCCCCCCCCAATGGATCCGCCTCTGATGCCGCTCAATAGCATGCGCATTGTTATGAATATGTATAATAATATCAGATCTAACTCATGCATAATTATTCATTGCATTTATAAATTCATGACGTTTACAATTATTTGCATTAGACATTTACATCGACTTTGCTCGTTTCTGTAAGTAACTCTTGGTCATACATGTTCACCAGTTACTTTGTTTTATCATTTCCCTTTCAGCATAATGCCGCAGCATTGCCGCTCAATAGCATGCGCACGGTTATGAATATGTATAATTATATCAAATCTGACTCATGAATATTCATGAAGTTTACAATTCTTTGCACTAGTTTGATTTGGTCATACATATTCATAAGTTCATTTGTTTATTCATCAATAACCCTCTCTTTCCCTTTCAGCATGACCTTTGGCTTGCCATTGACCCAACGCGCTGATGCCTGTCGTACTGCCCGTCACGCCCTGTCGCTCATAGCAACGGCACGTCCACCAGCCTTTGTTATCACCATGGCAAAGGAGGTTGCACGTCACAATGCATTGGCACAAAACAATCAAAGTCAGCATTACCATCATCAGCTGCATAACTCTGTGCTGATCAGAGGAAAGTCAGAGATACTGAGAGTGGTTGAATTGTTGATTGACAAGATTCCGAATGACCTCACGGATCAGCTGGTTGAGGTATGGTATATATGGGGGATTTTATCATCTTGATGTGGTATGTTGTAAGGTATGGTATATATTATGGTGGATGTTACCATCTTGATATTGTAGGGTATGGTGTGGTGGATTTATCTGGCTTTATTATGATAGGGCATCGAGTTGCTATTTGACCAATAATATGGTTGAATTTGGTAGATTTACATAATCGAAATTAACCCTCATCCTACCAACACGTTTTACATACGTTGTTTACCAACTGGGGTCCGAACGGACCCCAAACATTATACATACGTACTTGTATATATACGCACAAACATACATATATAATTGCATGTATATATGTATAAATGTAGTCTAAGCATGTGTGTATGCATGTTTGAATAAATGCATGTATGTATGCATGTTTGTATGTATGTATGTATGTATTTATGCATGCATGCAGAGGTGCATGTAAGTATAATATACATGTATAATTTTATGTACTCTTATGTATATGTTTGTGAATGTATGTAAGTACATGTGTATGTATGTATGAATGTATCATACATACATACATGTATACTTACATACACGCATACAAACATACATACAATCATACATATATACATACATTATGTATGTATGTGTGTACGTATGTATGCATGTACGACAGTATGTAAGTATGTATGTATGTATGTATGTATGTATGTATGTATGTATGTATGTATGTATGTATGTATGTATGTATGTATGTATGTATGTATGTATGTATGTATGTATGTATGTATGTATGTATGTATGTATGCATATATGTAAGATATAAGCATACAATACATACATACGTACATGCATTACATACATACATTATGTATGCATGCATGTATTTATGTATATATGTATGTATGTATTGTATGCACGTATGTATTGGATGTATGTATGTTGTATGTTTGTATATTGTATGTATGCATGCATATATGTATGTATGTATGTATGTATGCATGTATGTATGTATGTATGTATGTATGTATGTATGTATGTATGTATGTATGTATGTATGTATGTATGTATGTATGTATGTATGTATGTATGTATGTATGTATGTATGTATGTATTTATGTATGTATGTATGTATGTATGTATGTATGTATGTATGTATGTATGTATGTATGTATGTATGTATGTATGTATGTATGTATGTATGTATGTATGTATGTATGTATGTATGTATGTATGTATGTATGCAAGCAGTATGTATGCATGAATGTCTATATGCATGCACGTAAGTATGAGTGAGTACACATACATGTACATATGCATATACGTACGTATGTATGTAAGCACGTTCGTACATATATACATACATACTTACGTGCACATGCATGCATACATACATACATACATACATACATGCATGCTTACATGCATACATTCAAATACGCATACATACAAACATACATACATTCATACGTATATACAATGTTATACATGCATCAATATACATACAAACATGAAGAGCAAACAATTGTGAAACATGCGGGTATTCTTGCATTAATGTATGCATGTATGCTTGTATGTATGTGTGTATGCTTGTATGTATGCTTGCATGTGTGTGTGCATATTTGCATGTATTCGTGTATAAATATATGTTAGTATTCAGCATGCATGTATGCATGCATGTGGTTGTACTTTTATGTACATACGTTCGTGATATTTGAATGTGTGCATATATGTTTGTATGTATGTGTGTGTATGTTTGTATATATGTATGCATGTATGTTATGGCTTATGTACATAAATAACATTACCTTGACGAATTGTTCTGTGAAAAACAGTCCTAGAACCCAAATCTTGTAGTGCAAAGTTGCAGAAATCCAGCTCTACATTGGCTAAAAGGCTGATACTTAAGCTTTTTTACGTTGGGGTCCGTTCGGACCCCAACCGAAAATAATTTATTAAAAATTGAAATTATTTTTTTTTCAAAAAAGTAGCTACAGCATATCATGTAGGACAGACCTATAGACAAATTCATAAAATGCCGACTTTTAATCATTTATTGCAAAAAAGTTGCACAGCAGGTTATGTGCTTGGGGTCCGAACGGACCCCACTTGGTAGGATGAGGGTTAAGGATAGATCCGATTTGACCAGGGTCTATATGACAACAGAGGCCGTTACCCTGGACAGAAAATTGCTCGGCATATTACAGCACTTATGAGCAAGGTACTAGACCAGTGATTATCACTACTCAGAAATACTGTATTATGCAGTGTATTTGACTTGTCATTGTTTCGACAAAAGAGGGGTTTACGGTAATGGACATTTTAATCACTAGTAGCTATGACGTTGGTAGATATACGGACCGTAAAATTCGACACATATAATTCATTACAAACTTACTTTGTTGTGTCAGTTTAAAAATAAACCTAGATTTTTATTTTTATTATTATTATGTGTAGATTTAACTTTTGTTTAGTCATTCTGTGATTTTAATAGTAATTGATTCTTGTATATATCAAATAATTTTTTTATCGGTTCAGTTTTATTAAACTCATTTCCGTCTACTTGTATCTTCATTTTATCATTCATCTGATTCATATGATTCATTTCTTGTCACAATTGTCATCAGGTCATTATTATGTGTAGATTTAACTTTTGTTTAGTCATTCTGTGATTTTAATGGTAATTCATTTACGTCGATACTAAATAAGTTTTAAAAAATTCAATTCAGTTTTATTTGCCTTAATTCAGTGTTTAGCTTAATTTTATCATTTCATCATGATGATGTCTTGTCACAATTGCATCCATCAGGTGATGGATGTGACGGTTCATTGTCTTGATCTGAATCTAACGAAGAATAAAGACATCAATAAAGTCATCCCAACACTCTGCAAGTAAGAACACAACTCACAACAATTTCATCCAGTTGTATTCAGTTCAGCGTTGGTTTTTTCGTTATGGTTTGGGGTTGCATGGCTGCCAGTGGCGTCGGGCGTCTGCATATCGTCGATGGAATGGTCAACGCAACCAAGTGCATCGGCATACTGCAGACGTGCATGGTGCCATCATCTCAGAAACTCTTCCCAGGTCAGTTCCTCTTTCAGGATGACAATGCACCAAGCCATCGTGCCAAACTGGTGACCAACTGGAAGAAACAGAACAATGTTAGGACGCTAAACTGTCCCGCCCAGTCCCCGGATCACAATCCAATTGAGAATCTGTGGCATAAAGTAGCCTTGGAGATATCCACGAGATATCGTCAAGCTGGTCCACTCAATGCCGAAAACGTTGTAGACAAGTGCTGTGGCTGAAAAGAACATCCAACCATCCCTCCCTTCCTCCCCCAGCCCATCCTTCTCCCCTCGCCCACCAACTCCCCCTTCCCCTTCCTCTTCCCCCTACCCTTACCATCACCTCCCCATTCCCCACCCCTCCCCTACCCCTTCCCCCTCCCACTCCCCTCCGCCTACCCCTCTCTGCATCCCTCCCTCCTCCATCGCTCCCATTCCGCTCCCTCCCATCCTCTTCGTCCCGCTCCCTCCGGTCTTTTCCTCCCTGACAGCGGATAGAGCCCAAAAACTGAAAGGCCACTAGACCGCAAGAAAGATGAAAGACCGCTTTAGTGAATGAAGGGAAATTATTATGCAACTCGCTTATGACGTCACGGCACTCGACCTCATTTATGTTTCGTCTGCGACGTTTAAAATCGTATAGCTCAAATAGTCGACGAATTTGATAGAATATTGTTGTTAAAGATTGCGTTTTTTGGGAAAAGAACATTCAAAGAACACTCACGTATTCGAATGGAGCGTTTTGGTGAGATTTTGAAAAGAATCTGTGCGTTACTTTGGGAGATCCTATCATTTTCAATTTCGTGCGAACGCCGTTACATTTTTATGTTTGTAGATTGTTTGTATGCGCAGTGATTATAGTTCCCCTTCAAGCTCAGAGGCGCTTCTGACTACAGCACGGACACTGCATCGGAGTTTCACGCAGAATGCGCTGAACAATTGCGAGTGAAGGACTTGCCAAGGGTTTCTACGTGTTGACTTGAGGAGGATTCGAAAGTGCAACCCGTTAGCTGCGAAGCGACGAACATACGTACTACACCAGCGCACCCCACAAATTCCTGTATGGTTGCAGTTCATGTGGATTTAACCCCAAGGTGTGGTGGCCTTTAATACATGTGTATGGAACCACAGATATGTCTCAGATAGTCAGCAGTTTAACATTTTTTTCTTTGTGGTGGTCGTCGATTGTTGCAGTACTGTTAGTGGCAGTAATAATTATGATTATGATTTGTCACTGTAAATAAATAAATAGAAACGATCGGTTTAACGTCGAATTCAATGCAAACACGACAAATAGGCTTATTATACAATCAGTTGGATACGTTTTAGAGGTGTGTAAGACGACTGTATATGATTCAGTACATTTACCTCAGTCATGTCATGTCGTTGATGTGAGAATGTGATGTCCTTTTCATACCATAGACTTTAACGTTATCATTGGATTTATGAGCTTAACTATTATAGCTGTGGTACCCGGCGTTGCTCGAAAAAAGTTGGTTTAGCCTATCAGTGTTTTACTATTGTATTTTCCATGTTGGAAATTTTTCGGGTGTTTTTCGTTCGTAGCAAATTCCCGATGATCAGCTTTTGCCCGAACACGCGTCGCATCTGCGTGGGAGCCAAGTCAGGAAGTCTGGCCTTCTACGAACTGAAACAGGGCAAATGTCAGGTAAAAATAATTTTGTTTCATTTTCATTTTTGCCGCGGTACTTACTGTAATGCTCTGTTAATAGTAGTATTTGCAGTTTAACGTCACTGTGTCGTAACAAAGACCATTAGTGACGCCCTTCTCCTTTATCCAGGCTTGGGACTGGCACTGGCAGAGTGCAACCAGTGGCGGGTTTAGTCGAAGTTTCTTTTCTAGTTTTAGGGACGGTGACTAGAACTGTGTATTTATTATTATTATTATTATTATTATTATTGTCATTATTATTCAGAAGTTTAAGGTGGTCCTACGACCGTTGACGACAATTATACAGAAAATATATAATGCATTGAATACAAATTTCTGGTATCTTAGAAACACCATCAAAATGCTTCTAACCGAAGCTTCATAATTTCAGCAATGTTCAGTCTTTAACACCTTTTAAAAAGGTCCATCTTTATTCTCTATGATCGTGCATATTTGCCAAACTGTGCATTTCCTACTAGTACACTTATACATATATTTAGAGTTAGTTAGATAAAAAGGTGTTTAAATTAATGTTTTACATTTTCTCTGATAATTCGATAAAAAGGTGTTCAAATAACTGTGTTTAGACGTTGCCAGCGCATAGCAGTCAAGTGAACGCTGCGTCTTTTTCACCCGATGGCAAAGTACTTGGATCGTTTTCGTGTGGTGATAATCGTCTCTTGCTCTGGCAGGTAATTGATTACTTCTATCTAATCATAAAATTATATCGTCGTCAACATTATAATACTCCTTGATTTCGTCATCACTCTCATCATCATCATCATCATCATCATTGTCATCGCTATCAACAGCATGGTTGTTTTCGTCATTGTCGTTATCATCATCATCATCATCATCATCATCATCATCATAATCATCATCATCATCATCATCGTCGTCGTCGTCATCATCATCATCATCATCATTGTGGTTTCTTTTACATAAAACCCTTCAATTTTTTTTCTGTTCATATTTCATATTCCAGACGTCATCATCGTCTCTCTTCAGCATCGGTTCTCATCCGACGAAATGCTTCAAGAGTTTCAACGTTCAGGCCGTCACCCTCCCGGCCACACCGAGTCCCCTGCGCCTTGCCAAGCTGATCTGGATCGACGGGCGAACCGTTCTACTGCGATGCCACGATGGAAGCGAAAGCAGATATCGTATCTGAGACTTTATAATTGTTGAGTTGGGTTAGAACTAACTTATACGTGTAGTGGCATCTTAAATAAAGGTGTCGAAGAGATGATGTTATTGAGTTTGGTTGGAAAGACAGGAGGAAGATTGTGTGAGGAAATAATCAAATATACCGTTTATGGTATTAATTGGGTTTTTATGTGGCGGAGTTTGTCAAAATTTGACCTCTTTATTCATATGAAAATAATAAAAGTTAGTTAATAAAATACAATAATATTTAGTTAATAAAATATATTAATAATGGTGATGATAATGGTAATAATAGTAATAATGATAAGTTATAGTCTGAGTCTTGAGTGAATAACTGAATGACTAGATGAATGCATGAATGAATGAATGAATGAACGATTGAGTTAATGAATGGATGAATGAACAAACGAACGATAGTGGCAAATATTTAAAGCTGTAGCTTTATTGCCCATGATAAAGGTTTTAATAAGAACAGCAGTAATAACCAATAATGTTAATAATTATTAGCTAATACTAATCATCTTAGTCATAATCGTGATGAACTATCCATGAACTTAATGAACTGATTCGCAACTGAACAAAAAAGTCAAAGATTTCGTCGGATAAAAAATGGCACTAAAGGCACTAAAGGGTTAACGTTGTCGTCATCACTGATCTGTATATTATTATTATTATTATTATTATTAATGTCGTATTTATTCTCTTGTGCATCTATCTGTTAATTGTGTTGAAACATTCCTTCTCTCGTCACATAATTGTCGTTCGTTTCATGTTGCTTATGTAAACTTGCGCTATAATATTATAGAATCTACTAAACAATTATTAATTGTTGATATCGTGCAGTAGTAGTTGTAGTAGTAGTTGTTGTAGTTTTGAACTTTGAATTTAAAGCAAAGATCTTGTCGTTATTTCTCTCGCTTAAAGCTTTGTGTTTCACTCTCAATCCCATAATTATTCGAAACGCCACTCACATATAAAATGAAAGGCTTCAGGTTTAAAGGTGTCTAATGTGGACACATAGTGAAAACAGTGTGTCCGTAGTCTATGACTCTATTTGATTTCGACCTGGATTAATTTATGCGTGTTGGTTTGTATGTGCACTTGTTATGGCGCCCCTTCAAGCTCTCTCTCTACTCAGAGGCGCTCCCGAGTGCAGAGCGGACACTGCATCGGAGTTTCACGCCGAAGCGCTGAGCAATTGCGAGTGAAGGACTTGATCAAGGTCCTTACGCGGCTTGAGGGTGGATTCGAACCTCCAACCTTCCGGCTCCAAGGCAACGACGCAACCACTACACCACCGCACCCCACAATGCGGGAGTATAGTCATCACTGTTGACTCCAGATTGCTGTAGCGCTACTCCTGATGGCACCAGCTTGTTCAGGAGCGCTATGCGATGATCTGCATAATTCTGTTTAATAATGGTTTGTTGTTTGAATGCGTGAAACTTGAAATTAATTAATTATAATAATAGTCGTGTCACTTTGTTTGGATCTGGCCCTCTAGCGGTCATTTAATATCGAGGTTTTGCCAACATTAATTAATTATAATGTATGTAAGTGGCAGAAAAATCAGCGCATTGCTGTGTTTGCCGGATAAGATATTGTTTGTGCAGAATAAAGTGGTTAGAATATCGTTTGTTGAAAACATTGAAACGTGTCGACATCTTTTGGTGAGTATGTGTATTTGCAGTTTAACGTCTCTGTGTGGTAACAAAGACCATTTGCGACGCCCTCTTTCTTTATCCGGGCTTGAGACTGGCACTGGCAGAGTGCAACCAGTGGCGGAGTTCAACCAGATAATTATTAGCAAATACCCATTACTCTGCGTATTTGATTGCTTTGTGCCAGCAGAATGTGACATTTTCCGCTGCCGCTCTTATATAGCGCTATAGAACTCTGATTTAGAGGTGTCCAATCTGGCATCTTGGTCTTTTCTTGCCAGTGTATCGCCACCCATCTGGCAAACCTTCCTCCTTCGTCCGGGCTTAGGACCGGCACAGGGACGTTGTTGGTTCCCTGTGGCGGAGGATGGATGCAGTTTAACGTCATGCCCAGGACTGTCGTGGTTTTTGCGGATTTCAATCCGCAAAAACCACGACACAAGTGACAGAGCGACCTAGATGCTTCATGGTGTCATGATGTGTGGCAGACATGCACAGGCCGGTCAGGACAGACCGATGGAGAGAGTCGGGGGAGAGCATGGGACACATACGGGCATTGACCCACGTTGTCCTTCATGCTTCTCTCCCAATATTCTCTTCAATCAGACAAGGTGGTGTAGTTGCTCCAAGATGTTAATGGTATGGAACAGACCTGCTGACCGGACCGGTTGAGGCTGGGCAACATGACGCGATACAGACTCAGACAGAGAGTGGCGTCGGACTCCTACGGGCATTGAGCCCAATGATGTTGATGATGATGACTCTGGCATCAGTTTTCGACATGGATTATTTACATTGCCCTGCCTTCAACCTTCCTCGACACGAGGGTTGGTTGCACTTTGGACAATTCTTCTCTATTCTCTCCTGTCTTCGGTTGCTCTCAACAATAATCCTCTGTTGATAATCCCGTCCATTCACACATGTTGTCCCACCACCTCTTAATAGGTCTTCCTCTTGATCTTGCTCCCGGAACCGTTCCTTGCATAATTTCCTTCTCTAAGCCATCTCCATACTTCCTCATGATGTGCCTGAAGTATGACATCTTCCTTCCTTTAGTTGATTCAAATAGACAACTAGATGTAGGCTATTCCGTGTTATTGAGATCTTGCTGACATACTACAACCAGTTACAAGTAAGCAATGATAAAGAAAATCACAATAATTCAATCAAATGGATGAAAGTCAGTAAGAGGAGCAAAGGTCGAGTAGGCCTATCGAAAAAGCCAATCCAGAAGTGGGAGGGGCTATCTTATTTTCAGCAGAACCCGAGTCAGGCAACACAACAGAAAAGCGCCAATGGCAGCTAACAGAAAATTCAAATAAATTAATGTCATGTATACATGAGGCTCGAACCCGGGTCGCGTGGATGACACTCAGTTTAACGACCAGCGCTCTCTCAACTGCAGCTACGGACTCCCAAAAAGGTGAGCGTTCTCATTAAAACTGATCTTGCTTTGACCAGTGCGTTTAGACGAAGTATAATTTTTTAGCTAAGTTGCTGCCCGCTGAAATTTCACCTATTCCAATACCGATGCCCACCAATGTACCACACCACTCCATTCACTTGTAATTATAGATAAGTAAGGCAATCTAAAAAAGGTGTCTAATAAAACTCGTATTAGTCGCCTACAACGAGTCGACAAATCGTTGTGATATGCTTGCAACGTATTCATATCTTAAATTGATTGAATGTAGATCATCAGCATAAAGTTGACCCATGTGTTTCAAGATGAAGAAAGACATGCTAAGAAGACAGTGTAAATTAACCTATAATTATGCAGAATAGTTATTGGACCACGAACAGATCACCCATATACATGTACTGAGCAGAGACCCATTTGGACCTAGAGGGACAATGGGCAATTAGAGCGGTCCTATAAAAAAGAGGCTATCCAGTCAACCATTAGGCCAAGAATATGGAATTTGATCAGTTATTGACATCTTCATTTTGTCAATAGGGAGGGTTATAAAAATTCTAATCACATGAAACGTCAATAATCTTATCTATTTCAATTTTGAGGTTGTCAAAATCAACAAGTTATTATTTTTTATCGTCACAAACTTATATAACTGTTGCTAACATTGTTTTAACGGTGTATAAAAAAATCGCTGGAAAACATGATTAAAATAGTTAATGAGTTGCATTCCTCAATAAGATATATGCTGATAAATTTTAATAAGTTTAAAAAGTGGCGCTCTTACGATTCCATTATGATTATTACTTATCGTAAAGAAACCTCCTTCTTTGAGCGCTTCTGAGTATAATAGTCCCCTTTAAGAAGCCCTATATACTGGTCGAGTACCTTGCTCATAAGTGCTGTAATATGCCGAGCAAATTTATGTCCAGGGTAACGGCCTCTGTTGTCATAGACCCTGGTCAAATCGGATCCACTCCACACTCCTATATAAATCCTTGAATTAACAAATTTATGAATAAATGAATGAATTAAAAGGACGGAAGGAAGGATGGAACGAAGGATCTAGATAAGACGAGGCCCTACGACAACATATTGCTCTAGACAGAAATCTGATTGGCACTTTTAATCAATTGGAATTTGTTCTAGAAAATTGCATTACATCTATTATAATTATCGTGGATAAGTTCTTTTTTTAACCAAGTTTCGCATTTATATAAACTTTACATCTCAAATTTTAAGGTGTTGTAATGCGCCACTACATGATTGGAGGCTCAAACTCATGCTCTTAGTATCCCGTTGCCTACTAGACTTGTGCATAGTGGGCTGTGAACACCAATGAACCTTAACGTCGGTGGAGAAATTGTTTGAGCGTTGCCTAATAATAAATATAGTCTCTTTGTCGTGTAGAACGAAAAACGTCAACAATAAGTGGTTGTGGTTTCTACATGACTTAAAACAAACTGATTTGATTTGAGAAACACAGAATTGCGCTAGAATAAAATACATGTAAGCTTGCATGTGCACTTGTTATAACGCCCCTTCAAGTTCTCTGATAAGAGGTGCTCCCAGCGGCAACGCGGACACTGCATCGGAGTTTAAAGCCGAATTGCGGGTGAAAGATTTCTCCAAATCCCTACGTGAGATGGATTCAAACCTGCAACCCTTTGGTGGCCAAGAAACGAACATACCCACGAGCATACCCACTACACCACCGCGCTTTATAAGCAACCATTTATTAAGCGCCTTTATGTAGCCTAGTGACTCTGAGCAAAGGGCGTACTCATATAATTCGTCTTAAAGTAGATTAGTTCGATAAAGTATAATTATCATAAAATTGACATATTTGTCAAACCGCATGTTATTATAGCATCTGGTGAGAACATTTTATAGGTGTCTAAGAACGATACTTTTCAGTCATGCACAATATAAAAATCCATCTATATATAGATACATAAGGATATATAAGGATTGTGCATATACGGTTTTAGAGGTGTATAAGGCGCTCTCTGTAACAGATGACAGCAATTTTAAATTAATCTTATTTCTAATAGGATGCTAATCTCCATTTGCTAGCGTAATTAGATAATGCTAAGCAATCATTGCGAGTGAAGAACTCAGTCAAGGTAATTTATACACAGTCAGTTCAAATAATTTTTCATGTCATATCAGAACGCCGTCGTCGCATCGCGACGGTTGGCTACTGTAACACGAATGAATAATTTTGTAATAATTAGGCCCTATTGTTCAAAGTCAGTGTTGTATATATACATGTAATTGGCAAATCAAAGTCATCTTACAATAATTATGATTCCAAACAGGGCTTTGTCTCTTTGTCGTGTAAATTGAAAAGCGATTGTCGTTTCTACTTAAAACTTTAAAAAACTGATTTTGCTTTGAGAAACACAGCATTGCGATAACTTGCGTGCACATTTATTAGAGCACCCATTCATTGTCGCTACTCAAAGGTGCTCCCGGCTGCAGTGCGGACACTGCATCGGAGTTTAAAGCCGAAGCGCTGAGAAATTGCGAGTGACAGATTTCCAAAGATCTCTACGTTAGGTGGATTAATTCGAACCTGCAACCCACCGGCGGCAAAGCAACGAACATGCCCATTACACCACCGCGCTTTCTATTGACTTTATTTTAAAGACATCAATATAATTTATTATACTACTATTATTATCAAACACAGCAGTTACTTCCTATTATGTCGGAGACTCGACCTTTACGAGAAGATGCAGGTAAGTCCTCCCAATGACCACCACATCATCTCCCAGTTCAGTTTGGCTATAGCCATCGCATGTACATGTATGGATCAGAATTCTGATGGCTATCAGAATAGCCTATATATAGGCTAGTATGCTTATTTGTGCCATTGTGCCATGATTGTGGAGTTGAACAGTGGACTGACTTCGCCGTCAGTATAATTAATAAGTTTAGGCTATCGTTCAAATTCCCCCAAGGACCATAAATAGCAACCTACAAGCGCACAATGCCGCACATCATTATTTCATGTTTTCTTGCTTCGTTCTAGATTGCCGATAATCTTAATTTGACAGGCTTTAAGATGTCTTCGTAAGGGTCAAGTAAATTATAAGGAATGCTTTGATCACTAAAAACAGGTGTCTAAATAATTCTATTACTTGAGATGTCTTTGTGTATGCCAAATAGCTTATATAAAATGCTTTGATTTCTAAAAACAGGTGTGTAAATTATTAACTTTGTCTCGTTGACTGCTGTCGATGCCATAATAGTAGACATGAAGACAGCCTTCGTTTTAGCCGTTTTTGTTGTTTCATTGATTAATCTTCAATAGGACCAGTCCATGTGTTGAGAGGGGGGAATGGTTATCACCCGCAGTTCTACGCTTTATACCTGGGTATTTCAACTGCAAATGGGAAACCCTCGTTTTGCTGTTTGGAATGGTGAAGGGTGCTTGCTGTTTGGAATGGTGAAGGGTGCGTGGAATAATATATCGTAAACATTATGCTTCATGGTTCTGAGCTTGCCTTGTTTTAACCTTCTATAGCGTCAAAATGTGTTTCATAAATCACTGAAGTCTATTTGTCTTTCACCGTGGCTGGGCTGGGAGCGCCCCTGATTAGTTTATTGTAGTTGCACTAACAGAAAAGATAATTGAATGAATGAATGAATGAATGAATGAATTATTTATTTATTTAATTAATTAATTAATTAATTAAATAATTCATTAATTAATGGATGAATGAATGACTGGATGAATGAATGAATAAATGAATGAATGGATGAATGAATGCCTGGACGAATGAATTACTGGATGAATGAATGAATGGATGAATGAACGAACGAATGAACGAACGAATGAACGAACGAATGAATGAATGAATGAATGAATGACCAGATGAATGAATGAATGAATGAACGAATGAATGAATGAATGAATGAATGAATGAATGAATGAATGAATGAATGAACGACTGAATGAATGAATGAGTGAGTGAGTGAATGAGTGAATGAATGAAAGAAAGAAAGAATGAATGAATGATTGGATGAATGAATGAATGAATGAATGATTGAATGAATGAATGAGTGAATGAATGAGTGAATGAATGAATGAATGAATGAATGAATGAGTGAATGAGTGAATGAATGAAAGAAAGAATGAATGAATGATTGGATGAATGAATGAATGAATGAATGAATGAAAGAAAGAAAGAAAGAAAGAATGAATGAATGATTGGATGAATGAATGAATGAATGAATGAATGAATGAATGAATGAATGAAAGAATGAATGAATGAATGATTATTATTACTGTCGACCTTCTAGCGTTGACTTTAGCGGAATATGAAATGCGCGTGACCTATTGTCTTTAAATATGGTCCAATATTCTGTTGTTAAAGGTGTCCATGCAATCAGCCAAAATATTGTTTTTACACCATTTGCATGTTGTTAAATTTGAAATGTTTGATAACAAGTTCCAAACTCAGCAATTTTTAACTTAATGCAGCGGTTATAAAGGTCACCTTCTAACCCGGAGAGTAGGGATTCGATTCTCTATATACGGATACTGTGTATGAAGTAACTAAGTACATTAATCTATAACACCTTTTAAACAGTCTCAATAGATGCTATATAAACTGTGTGAGGCACCAAAGGCCAGTGTGAGCTTTATGAAAAAAAAACTAAAGTCAACTATTATTACTAAAAGTTCGTTTTGGCCGAAAATTTCATTTCCGCTACTCGAAAACCAGATGACATTTTCCCCTTCGCTGTTAAAAAATTATTTACCAACACTCAAATACGTATATGCACGGACACAAGACCTCTCGCATTTTCTCAGGGGGTGGGGTGATTCCTACACATTTATTGTTCTGGAGGGAAATGGTATGTATCTTTACCCTCTTTCAAGCATTATACTCCCCCTTTCCACTTGCATAGGCCGCCGCGCACTGCACTCTATTTTCATGGTGACTTAATGGTTCCTTTCACTCGCTCTGCAACAATGCAGAGGCGTTCGTTCTCTGTGGTTGGTCCAACAACATGGAATGGACTTCCCTTGACTATGCGACACCTCCCAAGCTGTTCTCAATTTCACAAAACTGTTGAATACTGTTTTTTTTAGCTTGATCTCGGCTGTGAGCGCCTCTGAGTAGGTGCCATCGCGAATTTTTTATGGAGGAATCCATCCAAGAGTGGGGAACTGTCACCTCCCCAGAGACGTCTATAGGTTAATCACTGGTTATAACATCATTTGCTAGATAGTTGGATAATCAATTTGAGGTAAAATACGAAGTTGCTTAATACCTTTTAAACATTTATCATCATTTTTATAAATACCAGTGACTCGACCGCCGCTTCTGATTTCAACGTTCAAGAATTTTAACATCTTATAGCAACAGTTACTGCGCAGCGCTGTTTCTGTTTCTTTAACGACGTCAACAGTCTTTGTTGCTATAAGATGTCGTTAAACTGCTGAATAATAATTCTGTTTCTGATTGTGCTACGTTTAAAATTACGGTTCCAAACTTCCAAAGCACCGCACATTTCCCCTACACTACCGCATCCCACAAAAAAACTGATGATAATGAGGATTCAAGGCAATATAATGATTAAGTTAACGTGGTGATGGACTAAATGAAATAACAGTCTTCGTAATGAGCTGCTTTTCTTTCTGGCGAATTTCTCTGAAGTGGCGCTATATAAATTTACGATTACGAATGCTTGCGTCAATAGTCGCCAATAACCATATTCAGTTGCATAGCCAAATTCCATTAAGTCGGTTGTGATTATAGACACCTTTGAGAACGAAATTATGTTTCTTATAACTTCTACAGGCCAGGCAGTAAGTTTCAGTTGTCTAATCGTTCAACGCCCTAATTGTTACGGGTTCACTTTGCAACTTGTTAGACTATAATTATAGCTTATGTTTAAAATTAATTACACACCTCATTTATGCGTTATATTTCACTCATAATTATAATCTTTCGTCGAGCATCGTTAAGTTCCTCGTCCAAATCCATTATAAAAAAATCTGTGAAAATTATTAAAAAGTACTCATCTTGGAATCAAAGGTTGAAATAAATATGTATGTAGAAGCAGTTTTTATATAGCGCCCATTTAAAGTCTACCCAGAGGCGGTCCCGACTAATAAGCCAACACTGAATCGGAGTTTGTGCCAATGCGCATGGCCAATTTCAAGTGAATGATGAAAATTATGCTCAGGGTCGCTTCGCTTCAAGGCTTGCAATGGATTTGAACCCGTAAGCTTCCGGTTCCAAAGCACCGTTACATTCCTTTATACCACCGCATCCCACTAACAAACCGAGAGTTCAATGCAATGTTATATTAAGTCAGCGAAATAATGGACGAAATTAAATAACACTCTTCGTATTGAACATTTTGGTCTATATGGCAAATTTCTCTGAAGTGGCGCTATATAAATTTATGATTACGAATGCTTGCGTCAATAGTCGCCAATTACAACCATGTTCAGTTGCATAGCAAAATTCCAATTTGAATTATTTCGCTTGTGATATTAAACACCTGTGAAAAAAAATTATGTTTCTTATAACTTCTACAGGTCAGGACCGTCAGGCAGTCAATTTCATTCGTCTAACCGTTCGAACACCTTATCTCTGCTAATAAAATGTAATTGTATCAAGCCTCATATTGGGGTGTGATACCATCAATAGCTTTTCACACCTAGATTTAGGTTTTTCTGACTTGGTTTCTATTTTTTTGTCAGGATTTAGCCTTTCTCTCACCGCGTTTTTTGCGACTTTTTTTTACCTGAAAATATATTTTCTTTGGTGAAAACGCACAACATACGTAAACAAGTCGAAAATTATGTGATTTTGGACCAAGAAATTGTAGATTTTGGAGCTAATAAAAATTAAACGAACATTCAGGAAGTTAACCAAGTTTCCTTTTTAGATTTCTAAGCTTCACTCGTTACTTTTTTTATGAGCGACGTAGATTTTTTTTGTTCTACAGGATATATGTAAAGTCCATTATTAACCTTTCAGAGGTGTATAAAAAAAGGGGCGCTAACTTATAATTGTATTGAATTGTATTGTATAGCCAACTAGCATTTATAAAGTGCCTTTTACAGACTAGGATTGTAAAGAACAGACGAAAAAAGAGGTGTCAGCACAGCCACAGAGGTCATCAAAAGACTTCTGGTCTTCAGGCACATACTTTAAGAATGTTGTTGGAGTCCAGGCCAATCTTCCTGCCCTCAGTTGCTCCCGGTGATAGACGATCAGTTCACCCCTCACCACGTAGCCTTTCCGGGGTCATCCACGATTGAGGAACAGGAAGCCATATGGATAAGTACGGTTATAGCACGCAAAAATACGTAACAAGATTTCATTGACAAATTTTGTTCCTTGGACACCTTTTACACATTTTATAACTGCTATATAACTAACAATCTGCGATAAATAAATTCACTTTTCTTAGACTTTTACGGTGATGTCCATTGACTGACCTAAAGAATAATTATAATGGATGGATCCAGATTTGACAACATAGGCCGTTGTCCCTGCAAAAAATTTGTTTGGAAAAATACAGCTAAAGAATGAAAATGGATATTGACCTTTTTATATTTTCTTCACAGCGAGGCGATTGCCTGGGCTGACTTTAAACCTGACTCAGAGTGACGTCACTTTCTTGGAAGGTCACGTGTCTGTGATGGTCCACTGGTTGCCATCGAAAGACGCAACTAACCAAGTCAGTAAATACAAGGTGTGGCCACTTTACTACTTTGTTTTAATTGTCTATGATTAAAACATATATCGTATTTTCCATCATACATAACGATGTTGTTGTTCTTGTTGCCGTTGACAACGACGACGACAACGATGACGACGATGATGACGATGATAACGAATTCGATGATAAGATCGACAACGACGACGACGAAGACGATGACGATGATGATGATGATGATGATGATGATGATGATGATGATGATGATAAGAACAATGATGACGGTGATGGTGATGAGAACGATGATGACGGTGATGATGATAAGAACAATGATGACGGTGATGGTGATGAGAACGATGATGACGGTGATGGTGATGAGAACGATGATGACGGTGATGGTGATGATGGCACCGCTGCGATGATATTGGTGACCTTGAGATATTGTGAGTGAAGGACTTGCTCTAGGCCCTTCCTCAGTAATTGTTTCTAAGCTAATGGGAAAACGGTTCGATCATACATGTCGCATAATAATAATTGTCGTACTCTTCGTTATAATTCGGTGACTCAACAAAATTAATTAGCCAACGGTATTATATAGACTCTCCGCTTCTATTATAATTATACGAAACTAACACCAATATATAAGGTCCCTTTATTAAGAATGACAGGTGTCTAAGATGAGCGGACTCGGCGCATATAATTATGCGTGACCTTCTTATAATAATCATGCGTTAATTTAAATTTTAGATGGTAAACATGTCTGTCATTTTGAAGTTTCAAGAATCATGAAATAATGGGCTGCAGATGAGTTTATATAAAATTTTTGAAACATACTAAAAAGGTGTCCTATGTCAATAGATAGTCTCTGCATAATAAATTATTATTTTTCGTAGTCATGTAAAATTAAGTGATAAACTTGGCAAGCCGCTGTAACAATTGTTGTTGAAACAGTGATGGCAGTGTTAGTAAAAGAGATAATAATAATAATAATATTATTGGCGCCGTATAGTCATAATATTATTATGACTGCGGCCGTGCGGCGCCAATTAACTAGTCATTAAAAATGATAAGACTTTTTCAAAGCAAAGCTTATAATATTATGATTTATTATAATCCGCAGTCTAGGTCATTATTATAATACACCAGAGGCAATAGCAGATTAGGTATTTATCCGTTTATATAAATTATAAAAATGAATTGTCTCCAGCTGATGTTTGAACACCTCTATTAAAAACTACAGTTTTTAATAAATACCAAAATAACGGAAATGCCAATATCATCACCTCCACTATTAGGCCTAAAGACATTAGAAAGTAATTAACGACACTGAAAACCATGCGACCTTAATCTAACGAAATCTTGCGACAAAATTAACTGCGATTATTCAGAGAAACCAGAAGTCAACCTTAGACACCGTTAAAACGTTATAACCATCGTAATATATAAATGAGACGCTAGTAATAGAAATACTGGTCTAAGACCTTGCTCATAAGTGCTGTAATATGCCGAGCAAATTTCTGTCCAGGGTAACGGCCTCTGTTGTCATAGACCCTGGTCAAATCGGATCCACTCCACTCCACTATTATTAAATATTCTTTTAGCAGCGGTCCTGAACAACCTTTCCGAAGCAACGATCTACGATAGAAATCATACAGGTGACTTCTAAAATACGCTGCTTAAAGGAAGCCAGTGCATGACCTCGCGCATATTGGGTGACCCTTCCCAGCGGGATGTCCATCCCTTTTTGGCCCCCCTTTGTAGCCAATGCATGTATATTTTGTACTTTTGTTGTCTTCTTGTTTTCTGGTTGCAATAAAAGTGAATTGAATTGAATTGAATATATGCCAGTATTAGCTTGAAGAAGGAATGAAACCATACTAAAACACGACGTCATTAAATTTAAACTATTTCTGCTGATGCATTGAAAGTACATGGCAGCCGAAAAAATTGTTCTGCATTACACACCTTTGAATAGTTTGAACCTGTCTTTATATAAATTGGAACGGCTAAATCGGTCAAGTATGTTTCGTGAATCTTTCTATGTTCTCTTGTTAGTCACGGTCCTTATATCGGACTCATGCAGAGTCCTTAATATGATCTATCCCCCTTACATCCGTGCTTATTTATTCTTCTTTATATAGAGCTTTCTCTGTTGTCAAAATTTGAATGTTCCTAGTACTATTCTCCTTCTAACTTTCCGGTGGTATTTTGGAATCTATCATGATCATACCCTCATCCAAGAATTCTTTCACGTGTTCTATTTCACTGGCTTCTGAGATTCCGTTTTTAGGCTTCAAAAAACTTCAAGTAATAAATAAACTGAACCAACTTGAATGAAATCTTCTGGCTAAAGTTTCATCTGCTTACGTATCGTCAATGCACTGCGTTTCTTTTTTGCTCTTCATTCCGTATTCGCTTTTATGCTGTGAAAAGCTGTTCTCAAACTAGCGAACTACGCTGCCGAAACACTAGTCACGCATTAGACACCTTTTAAACGTAATTTATATGTATTATGTAATTAGCAGAGAATTGATCTTTTTTTAATTCTCGACTTTCGAAATTTTTCATCTGTTGCATTTCACTAGACTCGAGTCTTCGATTCCCTTCAATAAATTTGAGGGAGTAAATAAATTGAATCAACTGGAATGAAATAATTATCATCGCTTAGGTTTAATAATAACTATTTGCGAATAACTAAATTATAAGCAATACACGATGTGCATTTTAAGGCAGAGAATTCGATCTCAAATAAGTTATGCATGGTGAGTGTTTGCGCAGTCCAGGCTCAATGCATTTCTGTAGCATAGAGTATATTTCTACATTGGCCGCGACGGACGTGTTAACACGTCCCCCATTGAGTCATTTAATTAACACAGCAAATCAGCGGCCAACGTGCTATTAAATTTGACCGCAATAAGCGATCCTTCTTCGCCTCAATACTAACATTATATATGATGATGATGTATAATGCAGCTGTTCAACAATTTATGTAGCACCTCTAAAACTTTATATAGAATTGCTTTCATTCGTTTGAAGTTGTGAAGGCGCGGTATGTTATGATTATGTACAGTTCATTAGAACTGTAATATGCCGAGCAAATTTCTGTCCAGGGTAACGGCCTCTGTTGTCATAGACCCTGGTCAAATCGGATCCATCCATCGTTAGAACACCTCTGTTTAGCTAATTATTGAAGGTATTTAGGCTTAGGTCAAGTAAAGAAGGGAAGTCAGCGGAATGACGTGGAATGCTGCGAACGGTAATGGATGGTTTCGGAAGTTCAGGAAAAGTAATTTAAGACAATTGAAGGCTATGGAAGGTTATGGAAGGAATTAATGTGTTTGGTTAGACTAGGATAGGCTAGGCAAGATGAGGCGGGTCTATGAAAGAAAATTAACCTTTACCCCTCGAATTAATAATGAATTGGCCCAAATTTGGCCGGTGGGAGCGGACATACGAGTGGTAAAGATTAATGAATAATGCTAGACCAAGTGAAGCAAAGGATTTTAAATTACTATGGTTTTATTTTTGTATCTAACCTATTTAAACCTCTTCTATATCTATTCCAACACCCTAACAAATATTCGACTATTTCGGATACCTTACGTCATGACAATTATTCTTGTGTCGTCACAATAATTGCAGACAACAGCGACCTCTGTGTTTGTGAATGATATTCAATCTGGAAATTCGTATCAACTCACCGTCATCGCCATAAACATCTTTGGAACCAGTGGGTTGGCGGTGGTGGTTGCTGTTGTTATAGTTGTCTTCCTGGTGGTTGTGGTCTTAGTGGTGGTTGTGGCTATAACTAAGGGCGACGGTGATAACGACGATGATGGCGACGACGACGACGATGACGATGTATATCATCAATCCGATAGCGTTGATGCAGCGTTCACCTTAGACACCTTTCAAACGTTTAAATCAATAATTATGAATAGTTGCCGGGTAATCAATTTACTGAGCTATATACGCAATAAAAAATCTCCGTTGCAACGACGAAAATGTCAACGCTAACAGCAGCAAAATGTCACTATACGTACACCCGATATATTCAATACGCATTTACACACCTGTAAAACGTAAACTATAAATCTTATATTAATTTACCACTCTTTACCTTAGCCAGCTTTCATCTCTTGACGCGTTAGACCGTATCAACAAAATGTGGTGATCAAGTTTATACTTAACAAATTAATGGAGAGATGAATGATAGATCGGTTATTGTATGAGTTAATAAATTAACGAATGCATGTTAGAAGGGATGATAAAATGGATTGTAATTAAATAAGAAAGTAAGTAAGTAAGTAATTAAGTAAGCATGTAAGTAATTATGTACTTTATGAAACCGCCTGCAAACTCACTGCGAGATCAATGAACTAGAACAGAAAATAGCGTGTGCACTCATAAAAAAACACAATATGCAGTTCAAAAATTCATAGTTGTATGCGTGACCTCATTCAAGACGCCCTTTTAAGCTAGATGGGTGTCCAACAAGAACTGTGCAGCAATGATAAATTATTCTGCTGGTAATAATTTATTAGTTTGCAAGGATGAATGAAGTCATAATACAACAACGCGTCATTAAATTGACACTTCTTCTGTTGTGTGTTAGCAAAGTACAGTACATGATAACCAAATATTCAATTTGTTCTGCATTACACGCCTCTGAAGTCTGAACCGATTTAATATAAATACAATGAAATGTTCATTACGTCGTGGGTCATCTCTTCACAAGGTCCTTATCTCTGACTCAGGCGGCAACGCATATTCTCAAAGGTAACATCTAATCATAATACAATAAATCATATAATCTTTGCTTTGAAAAAGTCTTATCATATTTAACGACTAAATAATTGGCGCCGTAGTCTATGTCATTATTATTATACACCAGATGCAATAGCAAATTAGGTTTTAAACCGTTTATATAAATAATAAAAAATGAAGTCTCCAGCTGATGTTTTGAACACCTCTATTAAGATTGATAATTATATTATAAACATTATGACATCTCGGAAATGCCAATACAATGTCCTCCACTCTAAGGCCTAATGGTAATTGAAAGTAATTAATGACACTGAAAACCAGGCGGCATATTGAAAGATTCGTATTTTTTTCGTTCAACTTTGTCTCACGAAATGTTGGAATCATACACACTTGATCCAAATCTCTAAATATTTTCAAACTTCCTTTCTACCTTCCCTGCATCGAAAATCACTCTATAGTCCTTGGCCTGCCATGAGGTCCCGTATGCACTTTGGTGTTGGGGGAGTTTCTCACTTCCAATCAGTCAGTGGGTCCCTGGACATGAAAAATCACCGAGGTGCTTGTCCGCCATGACGTCACGAATGGCGCAATTGCAAAATCCAATATGGCCGCCATCGGCCATATTGGAAAATTAGTCTTTATTATTTCTTACACGATATGCACGTGTAATAACTCTAATAATACTAATTCAGGTATGTAGAATTCATTTCTGATATTGATTTTGTCATCGGGGGTTATCTTAAGGTCATACGGTCATTTTAAAGGTAATTTAATTCATCTTTTTCATTTATCACAGCATATGCAGGTGTAATACCTCATATATCACTGATTCAGGTATGTAGAATTCATCTATGATATTGTTTTTGTCATCTGGGGTCATCCGAATGTTATAAGGTCAACGTCAAGGTCATTATTATTTTTTGCCGAGTAATCAAATTACTGAGAAATATAATACGCAATAAAAAAAATTCCGCTGCAACGATGAAAATGTCAACGCTAACAGCAGCGAAATGTCACTATTATACACCCGATATTTTCAAAACCTATTTACACACCTCTAAAACGTAAACTAAAAATCTTATATTAATTTACCACTCTTTAACTAAGCCAGATCCCCCGGAGCGCCGTTCGGGCCATCGAACCATAGATGCCACCCGACGGTGTGGATGTCCGATGCGTACGCCTTGTCGTGGCGGGGGAGCTGCAGCCGACTACAACATCTTCGGAGACCGGATTCGGTGACCAAGTACGCAAGGGCGAAACCCTCGAAGCGTCGTTCGAGCACCGACACAAGAGGTTCACTCGATGACGTAAGTCCGATGCGTACGCCGTAAGGCGAGGGAGAAGAACGCAAGGGCGACAGTACCTCCGCCACTGGAAGTCCAGGCTTTGCACACCAGCTGCATAGTGCCTGCCAGTGCCAGTCCCAAGCCTGGAAGAAGTGAGGAGGGTGCCGCTAACAGTCTTTGTTACTATACAGTGGGCGTAAAACAGATGATACTACTACTATAGCAAATCTGAAATTTATATAGTTTATATTTACCTGTTTCAAAGGTGTCTAATGCCACCGTTCATTTTTACAAAATAAATACGTTTTTCCAAACGATTTCAGATGTTTTTTCTTCCATGAATTAGGATACCGCTGAGTACACGATGATGTAACAATACCAAGGTCAAGTGCACGAGTTAGACCAAAAACGGCAGCGGAACAATAATAACTCTATCAAAACTTAACACTATTGTTTCTAGGCGCGCTGGAGTCGGCAGCGCCTCTGAGTAGTTTATGTTACTTGAAGGAGCGCTATATAAATGTCCGAATGAATGAATGAATGAGTGATTGAATGAATGAATGAATGAATGAATGAATGAATGAATGAACGAATGAATGAATGAATGAAATAACGGAGAAGAATAAATTGTACCCGACGCGGTCAACACTCGTATCAGAACATCGGTGAACTTTTGGTTCTTATCGAAACTTTGCATTAACCAGTGTTGAAAATGCAGATGCATAGTTATTTAGAGAAGCGAATTCAAATCCTGTGAGCACTTTTATTTAGTCCATGCTAGATCAGTTGCAACCATTGAGCCTTTCACTGTCAAAATGTGTCATGTTTCGTCACTGACACGTGACCAACGAGACGTTGTATTTAGACACCTTTTAAAAAGAAACTATTATTGTACAAATAAAGAATCGAGAAAAATAATTCATTGCACATGTTCTCACAGCTCTGCCTCTACTCAATAACAGTTACTATTTCTTCTCTCGGGATATTTGCGTTAACAAAAAAAAACATATCTAATCTGCCTCCACACGCGGATAAGATTAAAATTATCGGGGTCGACGTCCCAAAATACCGTCGCAAAACGAATTGCAATATTAAAGCGCCTTTGTGCAAGTCGGCTCTTTCGACACCTTTTTTATCTAAAATAAAAACTTATGTAAATCGTCCAAACGCTTAAAATTCAATTCTTCATCTTGCACGCCGCAAGCCTTTAGTCTTATTCATATCCGAACGTTGTTCGCAACATGAATCGCATGTCTCCAAATGTATCTTTCCTCAGCACTTCAATCATAATTATAGACAAGCCTGTCCAGAATGTAATGTTTTTAATCCAAGTTTCTTTCGTCTTCCAGCTGTTGTGCCCTGTGTTATCTCTGTTCAAAATAGTTTCCACTTTTCCTCATATTGTGACCAAAGTATTTCATTTTTTTGTTTTAATGTTGCGTAAAAGCTGACTTTCTGTCTCAATTTGTTAAAGTAGTCATTAATCGGTTTTTATGCAGTCACGTTACTCTATCGACAGAGCAAACGTAGTTTACACAAAACAATAGCATTTCCATTCCTTTTTCTTTGCTTGCATCACTGACAAAGAAGAAGAATAGCAATAATACTATAATAAGAGCGAATACACATGATCTACATAATTATGCGATGATTAATTTAAATAAATAAAAGACTGTTAAACGTTATACAGGTGTGCTTGCATTCAATCATTGGTTCGACACTGTGTTATCTCCAAGACGAAAGTCGTCGCCCTCCCCTTTCTCCAGGCGTTGGTCTAGCAATCCTTTGTGTGTTGTAGTGGTAGAACAGCGAAAGAATGAATGTAAGGTTTAATGACAGCTCATGAGAATAATGGCCGCACTTTTCGCAAATTATCCCTTATTGAACCCTCGGAGGCTAACCTGGGGTGTATTTTTCACCCCACTGTCAGTATTTGCCCTGAATTATTTTAATAATTTGAATTTATGCCATGCGCTTTTCTGTATCTGTTCATAGATGATTTTGGCTTAATTCCAAATTTTTTTCAAATTTTTTTATCGAATGCACAGTCACGTGACTGAAGTCAAACAATGGCCATTGTTATTATAGTAATGTATTTGTGTTGTAGAGGTTTCGACGGTTAGCAGCAGCCAATGCCGCTAAACTGATATCAGAAATGATATCAATGGGTTGAAAATAACATAACATAACATAACATAACATAACATTTTTTATTCGGCAACCAACACAAACTTTAAAGATACTCTAATTCTACATCATATATGTCTTATGTCGGATCGCACAGGAGACCCAAAAGGGGCCAAAGGTCCCGCTAGCCAGGGCCACCTGAGAGAATTGGTTTAGAAAAATTCAGCACGGCCGATTGGAAAAATAAAGCAGCTTTATGAACAAAATATCTTAACTAGCATACTAATTCAAAACAAAAGGTGAGTTAGAAAAGTGGAATAAAGTCAGTGCAGTCATATACACGAAAAACAAGTGCACACTCCCGTATGAAGGTGAATTAACAGTATTTCCCCAGATTGGTAGAGGTCTACATTCCTTGTTGGATGAAGGTAGAAAGCTCCCGTTTAAAGAGACGAAGAGACGGCAGGGAGCGAATATCAAGAGGAATACTATTCCATGTTCTTGGTCCAATACATTTAATAGATGCAAGCCTTGTATTAGTGCGGGCAAAGGGAATATAGAAAGGGTTAGTATTTCTCAAGCCACGCTCTTGAATATCAATTCTGAATTTGAAGTAATCTTTATAGGTAGCTGGTAGTTGATTATGGATATATCGATACATAAATATTCCAGTTTGTAATTGCCTTATTTGATCTGGTTGCAGTATTTTTAGACCTAAAAATTCTGCTTTCGTGTGGGCTCGATAAGGGATTTTTGCAACAAATCGTATTGCCCTTTTTTGGAGGACAAGAATTTTCGAGAGGTTTGACTTATATGCAGAAGCCCAAACAATGTTACAGTAAGATATGTATGGATGTATGAGTGTATAATAGAGTGAGGTTCTGGTCTGTGGTGGGAGAATTCTGGATATGCGTGATAAAATTCCTAGATTTTTTGCTATTTTTGTTGCGATATTCGACACGTGTTCGTTCCAGGACAGGTGTTGGTCTACGTAAACTCCTAAAAATTTCGATGATTGCACTAAAGTGATAGGTGTACCGAAAATACATAAATTAGGATAAGACGTTGGAAGTGCTTTTTTATGTGACCTAAAGATGATGTAATTAGTTTGATGATAATGATGAGGATAATGTAGAGTTTGTTGATTGAAATGATGTCTCGGAGCCAGATAATGTTGGAATCGATGATGTCATAGACCTAGATACGTGGTTTTAGATATTTGGGCAAGAACAATTCGAGATTTGTAGACCAACTTCTTTGGGTGTCTGTTGAAAGAGCAAGTTGAAATTTAAAAAAAAACATATCGAACTTAAGTTTGCGCCTCGATTAGATTTAAAAAAGTGGATTAGATTATTATAATTATTGTAGTGGCCACCGCACTCACAAAATACGTCTGGATAATGACTTGCAATGTAATTCACATCATCGAAAATCGACAATTTTGACACCTATTTAACGAAAATTAAACAGTTATTAAAATTTTCTAAGTGGTTGACAAATTGCATTTCTTCGTACGACCGCTAGTCACAGCAGACGTCACTTACACAAAACACGAGCAAAATTATGACGAATGATGACCTATTAAATAATCACGAGGTTCAATTTAATTAATTAGAGAACTATTTAGCGTAAAAAAGGTGTGCTTACAATCGCTCATGGTTTGCTACTTAGTTGCCGTAGTTATCATTTAACGGCACTGTGTTATTTCAAAAGCGAATATTGACACCCTTCATTCAAGTATTCGTATATCGCCTTTCAAGGATACTACTCAGAACTGCATATGACTCCAAACCGGCCAAATAGACCAGCTTTCCAGTGCATATAGATCATGACACAGAGTGACAAATCGGGAATAGGTGAAGCTAAAGAGGGAGACCATTCCATATCGCTGGGCCAACCATGACGAAGGTACGATCATACGAAGCAGAGAGCACGCGCACTATCCTTCCAGCCTAGAGTTGGGATCGACACACGCTGAGAACGAAGGAGTTGGACTTCGGTACCGTTTCTTTAAATTTACGTGTTCATTGCTATATTTTTACCATCGGATAATAACTTGCAATGTAAAACAGCGAACCTTTGCAAGGCGACACTCAAACACCTTTTTTACTGAAAATAAATACTTATACACATATTCAGATGATGATGAGACTACGAGAACCTCAAAGGTTGTTGAAATCCAGGCCAATCCCCACACTCAGTTGATTCCGGTGGTAGACGATCAGTCTACCCCTTGCCTCACTGCAGTCATCCACGATGGCGGAATCGGAAACCGGATCTGAAGATAGAAGAACAGGAAGCCAGACTATTTAGATCATAGTACGCGACATGACGTAACAAAATTACATTGGCAAATTATTGTTGTGCGCTAAACACCTTAAAAAGAAGTTTTTGATGTCAGGTCGGGTGCGCATCTGAGAAGTTCGCTTGAATGGGCGCTATATAAATGTATGATTACAATTACAATTATAATCCATGCATCTATTAGTCCAACCTTTATCTTTCCAATCACACATTCTCCATTCTTCATTCCACCAATTATCCAATAATTTATTAATTTAACTACTGAATTTCAACGCTTTCTCGCCAGAACTTATCAATGTCAGTGCAAAACTTGCAGCAGACTCTAGCGTGTAAGTCCCAACCTTGAACAAATCAGGATGCGATGCATTACGTCATTACAAAGCAGCAGTATTAGTTTATTTCACAATATTCAACACCTTTCAATAGCTCATCATTTTATGATAAGAATACGTGGATGGAATTCTTGGCATTTAAATTTCAGGCCCGAGTCACAATTTGTAAATTGTGTATAACCTTTTAAAGGGTGTGTAAAATCAATAAACAAAAACTGGTGGATGATGGAACGGGTCCACAAGATGCTTATCAACCTGATGTTTAAAAGTAATAATAGTAATAAGCGAATAAGATTACTGACGGCTGTTAATATGATTGCAACATGAATTTAATCAGCACATAAATGCTGGGGAATAAAATGGTTCACCCCTCCGGTTACTCTATCTCGCGTATTAATTCATCCACTCAATGGGATGGCTTTAGGAGAATAGAATATCCAACGACACCGGGTTTCAATCCACCTCAAGCCCCCGCGTTGCAACCCAGAGCAAGTCTTTCACTTGCAACTGCTCGTGCGTTTCGTTCCAAAACTCCTATTCTGTGTCCGCGCTGTAATCAAGAGCGCCCCTTTGTAGGTCTTTAAGGGGTGCTTTTAAAAGTGCTCCCACATACACACATACAAGCATGTTTTGCCCTTGCAAAGATAGGCAGTTTGACACCAAGAAAAACTACTTTAAAAGTTTTTAGATTTGACCCACATGCATTCAAACAATTTTTAAATAACGCTTTCTTTTGTATGAGGACCAGAGCGCATAAATGCGGTGTGTAATTATGTGACTTAAGGTGGATTGAAAGCAGTCGTCAGTAATCTTCTTCTCTTGGAAGTCAAATTGCAAGGCGACTAATTGGTATATGGAGAAGATGTAGCAGTGCATGTATACTTAGATCCACACAGAAGAAATCTTGCAGGCATTTGAAGAGTATACGACAAACGACAGAGACCGAACAACATTCGTATATGATTGTATTTTGTTTGCATTTATTATTAAACCGAGTTTTATCCGCATATAATCATTGCTGCAGTAGAATGAAATTCAAAGGTTTTACTTTCAGTGTATGGACATGAACTGCTCAAATGCCAGATTAATTGGCTGTTAATGGAACTTAATGCGTTTTAGAATTTTTTTAAATAAAGTAAGTAAGTGACAACTCATGACAACAACTGTATTTTTCTCGCCTCTCAGCTTCTTACTTAGATTTTAATGTTAGACAATGAGCTCTCGCCATTGTAATTGATTCAATTATTAAACACGATTTGAGAGCTAATTTGAATATTTAGTAATGTCTTATGCACATTTTAAAAGTATTTTATTCGTCCATTCAATTCTCAAATGTTCTTCCGACGCCAAATAGAACAGCTCTCCAGTGTTTGTTTGTTTGTATGAGTACTTGTTATAGCGTCACTTCAAACTCCATGCAACTCAGAGGCGCTCTCGACTACAGCGCGGACACTGTATCGGAGTTTCACGCCGAAGCGCTGAGAAATTGCGCAAGGTCCTTAGGCGGCGACTTGATGATGTGGATTCGAACCTGGAACCCACCGGCTGCGAGACAAAGAACATACCCACTACACCTCCCCGCCTCACAGTTGTCATAGAATGTGTCAGAAAGTGACATTTTAGGGAATAGACTCTGCCAAGTGGCAATTACAACGCTTTAATTAGTAAATGTTATTTATTTATTTCACCAAAGTTTAACGTCGTCGTATGGCATCAAAGGCCGTTGACGACAAATTTACAGTTTATACAGTACAGTAACAATGAATTCATAACGTCCGTGATAACATTGTCATAACAAAATCACTATTCGTTGTTTAACAGCAAACTATATAGCCATGATATAATATTATTGTTCAATGTCTTTTGTGACCATTTCATAATTGTAAATGAGGAGGTTCAAATTGAACCTAACATGAGTATGCAAATGTGGAAATTGAAGAAAGCCGACTGGAAAGCTTTTAAGGAAAATAGTCAATTTTAACTGAAGGTCTTATTGATGAAAATAATAATGATACTTTCAAAAATATTGTAGAATCTCTCACGTCATTAGCCAATGAAACTCTACCTTCTAAGAAAAATAAATCCAACAATAAACATTTCCAACTAAATAGGAAATACAAGCCCACTCCATTCTGGAATAACAAATGCACCGAAGTAATATACAGCAGAAATAAAGTTAGAAACAAAGCTATGAAGTCAAAGGAGTTGAAAGACTACATAGAATTTAAACATCAAGAAGCAGTTGTAAAGGTGACCTTAAAATCAGAAGCAAAAGCTAGGTGGGAAAACTTTTGTTCTGAATTAACTGACCAAACTAAATTGGGTAAGGTATGGGACATGGCTCGACGGATGAATGGTATAACATCGTATAGTTCTATCCCAACCTTAAATTCTAATGGATTGCTTGCAGAAAATAATTTAGACAAATCTAATCTATTGGCGCAAATGTATGCCAATACTAGTAGTAATAGTAACTATAGTGAAAAATTTGTTGAGCATTTAAAAAGTGTTAAAAATGAACATAGCCCAAGTCCGTCTGATAACTTACCAGACCTAGAAGACATAGAGGCTCTTAATGAAAATTAGTAAATGGCACCGATTCCATTTATTTAAGTGTTTAATAGTTTAGTTTAAAAGGTGTTTATTGTAAATCCTGTTTTCTCCTGTGCCATTTATTCATTCATTTCGAAAATATATATACCAATTCTTCAAGAAACCCACACGGAGGCTCTCCCAGCCCAGCCACAGCTAAAAAATAGGATTAAAGCGGCCTTTAAAAAGCATGTAAATTTAGCCTAGGCATAAGTCGAAAGATTAGTGGGAGGCCATTCCAGATAGCGGGACCCACAGAAGAAAAGGCCCGGCGCTGTCTGGTAGAAGTGCGAGCTCGAGGAACGTTGCCGCAAAAAGACAGGTCTACAAAGAATAGACAGGTATGGTTAGGTGTTGGGTGGGTAGCAATGGAGTGGGGTGGAGTATAGGATGGGGTGAGGGCATGTGTAGGCGGGATCGGGGGCGGGTTGAAGCCAAGGTTGGACGGCGGAGTAGAGTGGAAAATTTACTCCAGTACGGTGGAGTTTGGTGGGGCGTGGTGATACCGAGTTGTGGGAAGTGGTTGGGTTTGGTGGGGTGAAGTATGGGGCGAAACCGGGTGGGACATGTGCGACGTAAGATGGTGGATGGAACCAAATTTACTATTGGGATGGGGTTGGGTAGGATGAGTTGGGGCAGGTGGGGAGCAATGGGGCATGATAGGGGTGGGGTGGAGTTTGTTGTGGTGGGTATGGTTTGGGACGGGGTTGAGCAAGTGGGGGAAATGTTGGACGGTGGGTGGAACGAAAAAGCAAAATTTTACTCCAGAGGGTGGGTCTGGGTGGGGAGAGTCGGATTTGAATTCGAATTTTCAATATCGATTGAAAGGTTTCTGTGCTATAATATTACCAGTAGGCTATACACAAAATCAGCGTAAAGATCTTCCAGGAAGTTAACAAAGCTTCCTGTTTGAACTTCTAAGCTGCAGAGGAGGTTTCTAGCTTTTTTTAAAAATTCTGTGAGAATTATTGTAATTTTGTTGTTTGCAATACATGTAAAGTCGAATAATAACCTTTCAGAGGTGTCTAAAAAGAAGCAGCGTTAGCGCAGTGGTTAAAGTCATCTAGTCGATTACGAAGTGCTCTACTACTAAAGTTATTACATATTCGACTTTTATTTATTTCTTTTTTTTCTACTAAAGTTATTACATAATCGACTTTTATTTATTTATTTTCTATTAACTTCAATTTGTCGATTCTGAAATTTAACTTTATAGTCATTTAAAATTCAGTTTAAAGGTGTCTAAAGTTTCGTGATTGTAACTGGACGTTGAGTACCCACCCTGCCGTTTCCAAAAAGTATAGTGTGAAGAATTGGAGTCGACTTTTATCTATAAATGTATTTCGGTCAATTTCCTTGCCTGGACTCGAACCTAGGCATAATTAACTTTATTCAACTATTTTTTTATTTGATGAATTATTCATCGCTAGATAAAGCGGGGCAAAGTAATTTAAATAATTATGCTAATAGTCTGATGCTATAAAAAAATATGTGGGTATTGGAATGTTGCAATGCAACCGTAGCGCAAATACATGTAAGTGTTTTATCTCTATAAGTAAATCGTTATCTACGACTTCCAAAAGCATAGCTAAGATTTAGTGGTAAAATAATTATGTGGAAAGACCGTTTCTATAAAACACCTCTTTTATAATTTATTCTCATATTACAAATTATATTAGCAGCGGAATGATTCTTAGCTAAGCACTGTCCATAGAATATCTATTTTAACACTCGAGTGCCCAAGGTATTTTTTGGTACACGAAGGCCCAAGGGGGGGGTCCGCGCGGACCCCAGCGTTTTATGTTAATGTCTTGGGAAGGAATTGGAATATCGTCACAGAATTTAGTTCTATGTGATCCCAAATGAATTTCCAATCGCTTGGTGTATCTTATATGACAATAACACCACCTGGTGTTAAATAACAGTGTAAAATCTCGTGATGCACTTTTTAGGCTTGCTTGCGTTATTTACCGAAGGAAGCCTAGCGTTTTCATGCTAATATCTTGAGAAGGGATTGGAATATCGTTATAGAATTTAGTTCAGTGTAATCCCAAATGAATTTGCAGTCGATTGATGTATCCTATAGTACAATAACACCACCTGGTGTAAACTAATAGTGTAAAAATCTCGTAATACATATGTTATGCTTGCATGCTTGCGTTATTCATTGAAGGAAAGCCTATACGTCCGGCGCGGACCCCAGCGTGTTCATGTTAATATCTTGAGAAGGGATTGGAATATCGTTATATAATTTAGTTGTAAGTAATCCCAACTAAATTTGCAATCGATTGATATATATTATATCACAATAGCACCACCTGGTATAAAATAATAGTTATTGACCAGTAACCATGCGTTTGTATGAATATCAGCCGCATATCATGGGGTACCCTTAGTATATGCTGTGGTTGTGGGGTGCAGGGTTGGACAATACTCACGCAAAAAATACCATTCTATGCCCAAATGGTTGCTCTAGGAATACCTAAAAGCATTTATGCAGATCCCTAGCCTTTAAAAAGTTATCCGGGAAAAACAGGCGTGGGGTCCGGTCGGACCCCCCCCTTGGGCACTCGAGGGTTAAATTTCTGCACCACAAACCTATATCGTGCACTGTTGGTGAGACGAAAAGATGGCATGAAAGATATAACAGAGGAATGGTCAACAGCCATCATTCACCTAGTCATTCATTCATTCGTTCGTTCGTTCGTTCGTTCGTTCGTTCGTTTCGTTCGTTCGTTCATTAATTTCGATAATAATTATGCATAGCGTCTCATCACGAGGCGTTTACAGGTCAACCACAGCTAAACAAATCGCCTTTCCACTTACAAACAAACACGCCGACCAACGTATACTTAATACATGTGCATATAACTACCTAAAGATAACCCATTTGCTTAATTACCTAAACTCATCTGCCTTGGATTTGTTAACCCTCGGGCTACCAGGGGGGGGGGGTGGTATCCGACCCCCCCCCCTAGGTTTTTCCCAAATCAAACTTTTTTCGTTAGGAATAAAATTTTGACGTTTTAGGTAGCTGTAGAGGATTCATTTGCACACATTTTGAGCTAAAATGTGTGAGGATATACCATACCATTCAAAAGGTTTACCCGATATACCCGAGGCACCAGGGGGGTGGATACCACCCCCCCCCTTAGATTATCGGCTGTATCTTATCCGTCCTTTGACATGAAGAGACACCAATTACACCATTCTGTAGAGGGAATGTGGGGCTACATTGTGGTCGTCCCGGAGTTGTCTTTGGACAACCGGAAGTGCTCAAAAAAATTAAAATATAAATAAAGGTGTTTTATTTTCATAAACTTTTTATGTTTTTCCTATTAAAAATATTCCTAATTAATTTTTTAAGAGAAATAAATTTTGTCATTCTATAGAGGGCATTCAGGGCTATTTTTTGATACCAATTAATTTGACATTTGATGACCGGAAGTGCTCAAAACAATTACAATATAAATAAAGGTGTTTCATTTTCATAAAGTTTTCATGTTTTTCCTATAAAAAATTATTCCTAATTAATTTTTTAAGAGAAATAAATTATGTCATTCTATAGTGGGCATTTAGGGCTATTTTTTGATACCAATTAATTTGACATTTGATGACCGGAAGTGCTAAAAATAAATTTAAATGTGGGAAAATGTATGGTTTTTTTACAACGCAAACCGATAAGTCTGCGTAAACGTTTTTCAGCATGTTTTACATGTTTTTTCTTTTTTTATTGTAACTAAAACTAACTTATTACTAGTTTTTATAGTTTAATATTGGACCTTATTATATGTAAACTATTTTTAATTAAAAAAATTATGGTAAAAACACACAGAATCTAATATTTTGCTTATATTTTGTGGAATCGACGGGTGCCTACGGTAAAAAATTCATAACTTCGGGGTGCTTTCATATATTTTAAAGCTAAATATACCATTTTGTGCAGACATGAATGCTGAATCCATAGGTGTATTACAAGTTATGATATCTCAAACCAAACCCAAAATCCAGGGGGGTGGTAACCACCCCCCTTTTTTTTAGTCAGTGTTACAAAAAAAGCTTGGTAGCCTGAGGGTTAACAAGTCACAACATTATTTTCTCAACTGTATTTATAAAACAAATCGAGGTTTCCAGACTTTACCTGTTTGTGGATAGAAATTCAGTTCGGATCTCAAATGTGCCTTAGTTCTTGCTTCCTAAAGGTTTCCTGTCGTTTTATTATCGTCCGTCTGTCCGTCTTTGCCCAATTTGCTCACCGTAGTTATAGTAAGCGGGTCTCTATGTTAATGAATGACTTCACTAACCCTATTCCTAACCCTAACTGACCCTCACGGTGCCTAACCTGACCCTAACCAACACATATGGACCCGCTTACTATAACTAGGCACATTTACTGTAGGTCTTCGTATTTCGCCGTCGACTTTTGTTTATATTTTTATCGTCGACGCAATGATCACTTTGAACACCTTCAAAATTGTTTCTATCGACGTTATAATATTAAATCATTGTCAACAATTTTTATATTGAAATGTTCGACAAGCCCAAAGTTAAGGAATTGATTGATTCATTTATACATTCATTCAATCAGTGTTGCCACTCCTAGGTTTTTCCACCTAGATCTAGGTTTTTTTTGGTGTAATCTAGGTTTCTAGGTTTTTTTGGTCAGGATCTAGCCTTTTTTTCTCACGGCGATTTTCGGATTTTTTACACATAAAATTAGACTTTTTAAGATGAAAATGCACAAAAAACATGAAAACAGTCGAAAATTTTGTGAATATGGACCAAAAATTGCGAATTTTGGAGCGAAAACTTTTTAAAAGATCATCAGAAATTTTATCGGGAAGGAAAAAGAGATCAAATTTTAAGCGTCGGATGACTGAAAAAAGGTCGTCAGAAATTTCAAGCCGGAAAAAAGGAAAAATCCATGCATTTCTCAGATAAATTGTCAATCTAGCCTTTTCTAGCCTTTTTTTGGACCGGATCTGACCTTTTTTCAAAATTCAGAGTGGCATCCTGCATTCAATCAATAATTGATTCAATAATCCATCCATCCGTCCGTCCGTCGTTGCCTTGGAGCCGGAAGGTTCGAGGTTCGAATCCTCCTCGCCGCGTAAGGACCTTGGGCAAGTCCTTCACTCACAATTGCTCAGCGCTTCGGCGTGAAACTCCAATGCAGTGTCCGCTCTGCATTTGGGAGCGCCTCTGAGTAGGGAGAGCTTGAAGGGGCGCTATAACAAGTGCACATATAAACAAATATAGAGTAATTCTCAGATGACGATGAGACAACGAGAACCTCAAAGGTTGCTGGAATTCAGGCCAATCCCACCATTCTTGCACTCAGTTGATCCCGGTGGTAGACGATCAGTCTACCCCTTGCCTCACTGCAGTCATCTACGACGGAGGGGCAGGAAGCCGGATCTGAAGATCGAAGAACAGGAAGCCAGAATATTTAAAAGTATGACAATAAATAATATTATTATAGTACGCGACATGACGTAAAAAATGTCATTGACAAAATTAATGTTCTGCACTGAACACCTTTAAAAGAAGTTTCAACGGCGTTATAACAGTGGATCTGCATTAACTAAATTCACTGTTGTTTAACGCTAATCGCCATCAGTATAAATTGCGATGCCCGTTGGTGTCAGTCGCATGTTCAACCATCCGCCTCCACTTATCTCTATCCTGTGCCATTCTGCTCAATATGTGGATGTCCACACCTGTGATGTCGACTAGCCATTCTGTAAACGGCCTTCCTCTATTCTTCGTTCCGTCCATCATCCCAAAAATGGTTTGCTTGACGAGTCTCTCATTAACCGGCGCTATATATTTAAGGCGAAGAATAATTTGGGCGTGTGATCTCTGTGCAAATTCTTCACCAATAATTAAATTGCTCAGTGCCACACAGTTAAGCTTTGTCTTATAGAGTGATATATGCCTAAAAATCTCTTTATTGCCTAAAACACCTTAAAAACGTGATGCAATATCAAATTAAATGGTAAAGAAATCAACATCCGAGAAGATTCACTTCGAGTAGGCAACAATAAAAGTATACCGGCAAAATATCAATTTTATGCCGTATAAAAAAATCAACTTTCGAAAATGTAAAAATATGTGGTAAAAATTGTAAAATTATTCAATCGCATGGTGCAATTACTTGGTTATGATTCCCAATGGTGCCTTCAACCATTTGTCAGCTGAATTCATGTCCTGAAATGCCCTAGGAATCCAATGATACTGAAATGACTAAATGATTTTTTCTTAGAAATATTAAATATGCGGATTTTTTTTACCGTCGCAAAATTAATTGCAATGACTATTGTAAGTAAACCAATCCAAAAGTAGACTGTTGTTATATAATTGTATATCATACATCTAAAAGCTCATAATAATATTTTAACAAAACACCTATATTAGGGTGCCAACCAAATGCACGGTCAAAAAATAATTTTGCCTAATCCAGTTGCTCACCCCCTAAAAATGTTTTCTATGGCAACAAACTCATGTGATACAAATTTTATTCAAATAGAAGATTATTTAGAGGTAGCTTAGTGCGTCAGTAGTTTATAGTAGTGTTTAGCATAATTTCTTCAAAATCGCATATGGAAATAGCTTATATTTACAGAGAAGAGGCTGTGCTGTGACTCAATGTTCATAATGACTAAGAATAATAATGTTTCTTGTATTTTTTATCTTTCCCAATTCTTGGATGTTGCTCTAATAACACGGATAAACCATCAAGGGCTAAATAAAGACTATCAATGTAATTTCATACAACTTCCAGCAATACAATCCTTCCTGATGGTGCCTATGTTTTGTCTGAACAAAAGTGTATAAGAAAACACTACTGAGCTTCGTTTGTATACCAAAATCATGGAATTAGTCGATGCCAAAGTGTTCAACACCAGATGGGACCTCCAAAGGCAAAACATCAAGATATTTAGAAGATTTAGAGATTCACGTATAAAATGCATTTGAAGCAGACCGGTATGAAAATGGCATAAAGGTGACAGCAACTGCAGTGGTTTGGATCTGGTGCAAAATGAGTTTATCGAGTTCATCCAGCTCAATGATATGCAGTCAAGACTGTTAGGAAGACTATGAGCTCTCTTACCTGGCACTGATATTCTTAAAAGGAGTATAAAGTAAGGGAGATGTGCATATCCATGCCCCTGGAGTCCACCCCAGAGCTAGATGGATGGCAAGGTCCCAAACAAGGTTAAAAAGATATTTATTCTACTCTCAATAAATCTCATCAAATGTGAATTGTCAGCTCTCCCAGAGTTCAAGTCAATTGTTAAGTTTACATTAAGTGTCTGTACACACATGCATGTGCCACACCTGATCCTCACAAGGACTTGAATCTTCTGCATGAGTTTGATGCATACAGACAAACAACTAAACTGTTATCGATTCAGCAATCAATTCCTTCTGTAGTCATCTGTAGTATCTATAGGTGAAATACTAATTGGTCACACTGTCTCTGTTACAATGGTTCCTCTGGATTTGAAGGAAGCAATAGTCACAGCCCTAAGTAAAGAAACCCATGAACAAACTCCTCGGCACATTGTAAGTTTATACTGCATGGACATGACACTGTTGCTCTACCAATGCTTCGGTGCTTGTCACAACATATTTAGCAGTTTCGTGTGGCAATTGGAATATCACAGGACTTTTTGGCCCTAAAGACTTTCACCCTAGCATTTGAGAGAGCATTTCTGAGTATGCTAGTGCTCACATATAGGCAGAGAGTTTGATGGTGGTCAACAATGCCGCTGATTTATTCAATGGTGTTTTTGGTCACTGTGAAAAACTGAATAAATTTATGTTATAAGTTGCTGAGAGGCACTGCAAGACATTTCTGGTTACTAAAGAGCCTATTGTTGCTCACCAGTAGTGCTGGGCTCAATTGCTCATCACTAACTTAGCAATAATGAGCACCCTTCATAGTAGTGTATCTTACGCATTGAAACATCATGGAATTTAACATTGTCCAATGCTAAAAACTTTAACCGCGTCAAGCTACCAGTAAATATTTTCTAGTTGACCCCAAAATTTGTCTCCGTGCTTTTAGTAACCAAGGTAACAAATGTAGGGGGTGGGACAATGCAAAATACAAACTTTAATTTTGAGTGGCACCCTAACCTATATGTTATTAAAAGTAGTATTTGGAGACACGAAAATGTTGCAAAAAGACAAAAACTAGTTTGGTAGAAATGCGAAAGATGGCGGCCAGAATAAGCAAAGATCTCGTTTAACGCCTTATCAATAGAGGCACGAGAAAGAGGGACTATGTACTTCGCCAGAAATATGCACAAGACAAAATAATCTGCACAGAGTGATGGACACAAAGCCAATTGTTGCGGATATTATGTTAACTCAGTTGCCTTAGATATAATTATATGACATAGCCCTGATTGATGAATTAATCAAATCCTGCCGAATCGAATGGCGTAATTTTTTTTACAAATATATAAGGTAAAGATTACTAAATAAATGGGTGTTTAAGGAACCGTATTTTCTCATCGTTGTCTCGTATCCATATATTGTATTGTATTGTATAAAAACATTTATTAAGCGTGATATAATAATCTGCATCGAAAAAAAGACTATAACAATTGTGTCTTTTCTTCTGCTGCTACCTATTGGCTAGAGCAATTCATGCACGCTACTACTCATGCTTCTTCCCAACGGGGCACGTGCACTGGGAGCGCCGCTGAACGATTCATCATACTAGAGACGCTATATGAATGGTTTATTGCAATTCACAATACAAAATTGCGCATTATCACAATGATTTATTTTACTCCGTCCTCGGTCCCATGACTTCTCTTTTCCGGAAAAAGATAATTGTAACTTCATCTTTAAAGTACTATTCAAAAACATTTTTTAACCTAGTAAACCTAGATCAAATTGTTAACCTAACAAACATATATGGGTCAATTAATATTAATTCAAGCAAGCATAAATAATATTTATCTATGTTGCATATATAAACTGAACTTATATTATATAAAACCTTTGCAAAATTAGTGGTATGTAACATGCTGCGTTCTGCCAGCCTGAAGTTTTGATTAATTAAACGAAAATTGATTCATTGATTTTAAATACGATTATGATGACGACGATTACGACGAAAACAATGACCGCAAGCGATTCAACTGTCAAGTCACAGGCAGCGTCACTCAGCAGACATGTCGTCACGTTCACGTCATTGGTGACGTCAGAACAGGATTGTCCAAACAGCAGTGAATGACGTAAATGGTGATGATGATGATGACGTCTACTGTAGCGGCATTGATGATGGTGGCCTTGAGCTATAATTGCGACTGAAGGACTTGCTCGTTGCAAACGGTTCAATCGTAATTATAGTCGTTACAATTCGATTCATCGTATTAAATATCTTCTCAAAGGTTCACTTCAATAATTCTGATAAACTTACATTCATATATAGCGTTACTTTACTACGCTTGAAATGTGTCTACGGTGTACAGACTAAGCATTCTGTTGCGGCGAACATAAAATTATTATATATTATGTAAAAAATTATTATACTTACTTAAAGATTATGCGCTTGCGGTAATCCGTTTCTGGATCGAAAAGTATCATAAAACCTTGCTGCCAATTGTTTATAAAGAATTGTTGATTTCTATCAAAAAGGTGTCCAATATCAATCGTTTATCCTTGCAAAGGCAAACATGCGCGGTTTACAACACCGGGTCGTTATTATAATTGTCAAGGGCATTTACAGTCTGGCCAGGGCAAAAGAAATTTATTCACGTTCTTATTAAAATACATCGTTTTCTAGCACATTTAGGTCGTCGGCTATCGGATATTCAATTTAAAACCGACAACAATTATATTTAATTATAATTATATTTATATATAGATCAGCTCGGTCCTAACACTAACCGAGCTATTCTAAAATTTAGCGAAATGGCTAAGGTATAGATCAGCTCGGTCAAAGCAGCAACCGAGCTATTCTATAACACAGCGAAATGGCTAAGGTATAGATCAGCTCGGTCAAAGCAGCAACCGAGCTATTCTAAAATTTAGCAAAATGGCTAAAGTATTATAGATCAGCTCGTTCATAGCAGCAATCGAGCTATTCTATAATTTTGCGAAATCCCTAAGTTTTTGATCAGCTCGTTCATAGCCGCAACCGAGCCATTCTATAATTTTGCGAAACGGCTGAGGTATAGAACAGCTCGGTCAAAGCATCTACCGAGCTATTCTTTAATTTTGCGAACGGCCTAAGGTATAGATCAGCTCGGTCAAAGCAGCAACCGAGCTATTTTATAATCTAGCGAACGGGCTAAGGTATAGAACAGCTCGGTCAAAACATCAACCGAGCTATTCTATAATTTAGCCAATGGGCTAAGGTGTAGAACAGCTCGGTCAAAGCATCAACCGAGCTATTCTATAAATTTGCGAACGGGCTAAGGTATAGATCAGCTCGGTCAAAGCAGCAACCGAGCTATTATTCAATTTAGTGAACGGGCTAAGGTAAAGATCAGCTCGGTCAAAGCAGCAACCGAGCTATTCTAAAATTTAGCAAAATGGCTAAGGTATAGATCAGCTCGTTCATTGCAGCAATCGAGCTATTCTATAATTTTGCGAAATCCCTAAGTTTTTGATCAGCTCGTTCATAGCAGCAACCGAGCCATTCTATAATTTTGCGAAACGGCTGAGGTATAGAAAAGCTCGGTCAAAGCATCAACCGAGCTATTCTACAATTTTGCGAACGGGCTAAGGTATAGATCAGCTCGGTCAAAGCAGCAACCGAGCTATTATATAATCTAGCGAACGGGCTAAGGTATAGATCAGCTCGGTCAAAGCATCAACCGAGCTATTCTACAATTTTGCGAACGGGCTAAGGTTTAGATCAGCTCGGTCAAAACAGCAACCGAGCTATTATATAATCTAGCGAACGGGCTAAGGTATAGATCAGCTCGATCAAAGCAGCATCTGAGCTTTTCTATAAAATAGCGAACGGGCTAAGGTATAGAACAGCTCGGTCAAAGCAGCAACCGAGCAATTCTATAATTTAGCGAACGGGCTAATGTATAGATCGGCTCGGTCAAAGCATCAACCGAGCTATTCTATAATTTAGCCAACGGGCTAAGGTATAGAACAGCTCGGTCAAAGCATCAACCGAGCTATTCTAAAATTTTGCGAACGGCCTAAGGTATAGATCAGCTCGGTCAAAGCAGCAACCGAGCTATTTAATAATTTAGCGTAATGGCTAAGGTATAGATCAGCTTGGTCAAAGCAGCAACCGAGCTATTATATATTCTAGCGAACGGGCTAAGGTATAGATCAGCTCGTTCAAAGCAGCAACCGAGCTATTCTATAATTAAGCGAAATGGCTAAGGTTTAGATCAGCTCGGTCAAAGCCGCAAACGAGCTATTCTCTAATTTAGGGAATGGGCCAAGGTAAAGATCAGCTCGGTCAAAGCAGCAACCGAGCTATTCTAAAATTTATCAAAATGGCTAAGGTATAGATCAGCTCGTTCATAGCAGCAACCGAGCCATTCTATAATTTTGCGAAACGGCTGAGGTATAGAACAGCTCGGTCAAAGCATCAACCGAGCTATTCTACAATTTTGCGAACGGGGTAAGCTATAGATCAGCTCGGTCAAAGCAGCAACCGAGCTATTATAGAATCTAGCGAACGGGCTAAGGTATAGATCAGCTCGTTCAAAGCAGCAACCGAGCTATTCTATAATTTAGCGAAATGGCAAAAGGTTTAGATCAGCTCGGTCAAAGCCGCAACCGAGCTATTATTCAATTTAGCGAACGGGCTAAGGTATAGATCAGCTCTGTCAAAGCAGCAACCGAGCTATTCTATAATTTAGCGAACGAGCTAAGGTATAGAACAGCTCGGTCAAAGCAGCAACCGAGCTATTTAATAATTTAGCGTAATGGCTAAGGTATAGATCAGCCTGGTCAAAGCATCAACCGAGCTATTCTATAATTTTGCGAACGGGCTAAGGTATAGATCAGCTCGGTCAAAGCAGCAACCGAGCTATTATTCAATTTAGCGAATGGGCTAAGGTATAGATCAGCTCTGTCAAAGCAGCAACCGAGCTATTCTACAATTTTGCGAACGGGCTAATGTATAGATCGGCTCGGTCAAAGCATCAACCGAGCTATTCTATAATTTAGACAACGGGCTAAGGTTTAGAACAGCTCTGTCAAAGCATCAACCGAGCTATTCTATAATTTTGCGACCTGATCTGACCTTTTTTTTCAAAATTCAGAGTGGCATCCCTGGTGGCTTACGTTTGAAAGGTTTTCAAATACCAAATATTATAATCGACATTGTTGTCATGGTGACCGTTTCTAGGGGCGACGACCAATCGGCTGCGGACGCAGAGTCTACGCTGCAGTCTCAGAACAAACAAGGTTGGAGTCATCTCGCTGCGTTGCATTGCGTTCTGCTTCCAGATCTTATTGGAAAGATGCAATTCAAACCACCACAGCTTGAGATGCTTGCACGCAGGTGGCAGGATAGATGTCTTGAGGTAGGTGTACGTGGGTCTGTACATGTGTCTGTCTTCTTGTGTGTATCTGTCTGTGTCTGTGTCTGTCTGTTTATGTATGTGTTTGTTTGTGTCTGTCTGTTTTTGTTTGTGTCTGTCTGTGTCTGTCCTTGTCTGTGTCTGTCTCTGTCTGTGTCTGTGGGTATCTGTGTCTATCTTCTTGTGTGTATCTGTCTGTGTCTGTCCCTGTCTTTGTCTTGAGGTAGGTGGTGGTCTGTGTGTGTCTCTGTCTTCTTGGTATGGATGTGTCTGTCTGTCTTTGTCTTTGTCTATGTCTCTGTCAGACTTTGTCCCTGTATGTCTGTCTGTCCATGTCTGAGTCCGAATAGTAATAATAACATTCATTGCATTATTACTATTAGCAATAGTAATGACTATGATGATAGTAATGATGATTATAATCGTAATGTTACTGATAATGATGATAACTACTGGCGATGCTGATGATAACTATATAGTTTCAATAGTGGTTGTAGTAATAATTATACAAATAATTATGTAACAAAATATTTCTTAACAACAACTGTCAAAATCTTCCAGTCAGCAGATGGCATTGGTAAAGTATTTTTGCCCATGCATTGCCCTCCTCCAATATCCAGATTCAGGACTTACACTACTAGAGTTTACCTTTAGTGACGGAGTTATTTTATAAAATAATTTTTTTTAAAATTATTGTTCACTTCTGTAAGATCTCACGTTTCTTGCATTACAAAGTGGATGAATCCAAGAATTTCACGGTCTGACATTTATATAATTATTTTAAATCACGTTTTAAAGGTGACGAAGTTATCTTATAAAATTATTTTTTGATGGTTGTAAGCTGTCACGTTTTTTACATTTGGCGTTGATTTATTGAAATATTTTACGTTCTGACGTTTATATAATTGTTTTAATAGCGTTTTAAAGGTATTTGATAATTCGACTGCGAGTTTGGCAATAATAATATTTATTAATATTAATAATAATGATAATCGTTTAATTTCAAAATGTTAATTGTTGAAGTTAAATTCATGGGTCATACTTTGTGGGGGGGGGGCGTGGTGGGTTTGGTGCCGCTGCGTAGGACTTTGAACTAGTCCTCCAATTGTTCCTACACTCTCCTGTGCAGTTTCCGCGCTGTATTTGCGAGTACCTCTGAGTATTGAGCTCGAATGGGTGATGTAATAGCAAGAGATAAAAAAGGTTTAAAAATTGCAGTGAATTGTTATTACTCTGCGTTTTATCTGTTTGAAGTTAAACGAAAATTATTATTATTATTACTTATAAATAGCAAAAAACAAAGAAACACCGTTCGAGAAACAACAAACACCTTTTAAAAGTTGTTTATGTTTCCTATAAAAGGTTCAACTTAAACACCTTTCTTATCTTGCATTCTCGCTGTATAACATGAGTTTTTAGCGCTGTTATGTAATAACAAATCAGCTTGAGATTAAACAGAAGCTTATCTAAATCTCTATAAAATAAAAATGTAAATGTTTGTTCAAAATCCTAAACCTCCGAAAGTCTGGACCGATTGCTTTGAAATTTTCACACAACGTTGCATTCGAATACGCGCATTGCTTTTATATGCTTTTATTTTAAAACAGCGCCGTCTGTTGGACTTGTGCTTCCTCTTTTCTTTCCTTTCAACCACAGCAACGCGTGGCCGGGAACAGATAGTCACTAATATATTTAATTGTAGCCAAAACAATTGCATGATGTTCTTTCCTGTCCTGATTCGTGAGACCGAGCATGACCTACTGCTTGCAAAACTTTTCTTAAACTGGTTAACCCGTTGGAGGTGAGGTGACGCATTGCAACGTTAGAGGTGAGGTGGGGTCTGACAAACCCCAACACATATTTTTATTTTCAAGTCGCGATATTAAATGGAAAACATTAATTTGAATTAAACTATTCTTCTATGATCAATTATCAACTAAACAGGCGTTTATCACGAACACATATCTGTTTTCAATCCTTATTAGATGGCCAGAAGGTGAACCCATCCATTGTGTACTTTGCCCGTGTAAGTTCGGGCTGTATACAAAAAATCGCAATTTCCTTCAAATATACATTAAAATAAAAAAAACTGTTCGTTCAAAATTCCTGAAATTTTGGCAAAGTGTCCGTATTTCATATTCACAAAGGTAGGAAAAAATAATCCAAGCTGGTTTGACGTTTTCCACAAAAAAATTAAAGTATAATACCTCTGGGGTGTGTCACACCCCACCTCACCTCCAACGGGTTAAACGCCCTATAAAATGACTATTTTGAACACCTTTTTTACGTAATGTAAAACATCTATAAATTTATTTTCGATTGAGCGATCTTCACTGGTTAATACTTATCATTATATAAAATCATTACATAACATTGGACCAGTTTGTCATTATTTCATCTAATTGTAGCCAAAACAATTGCATTGTGTTCTTTCCTGTCCAGATCCGTGAGGCAGCGCAGGCCCTTCTGCTTGCCGAGCTGCGCCGCATCGGTCCAGACGGGCGCCGTGATGTGGTCGAGTAGTGGGGTCCCTACCTACCGAGCTACGTGGACGCCTCTATGAGTCTACTGGCCGAGCACCCTGCCGTCCAACCGGGTGCCGCTACTGAGGGCGGGGCCAAGGACGATGACGAGGATGAGGACATCTTCGGAGGAAGTAAGCGACGATCTTTTCCTCCTCCTCTGAACAGAAGAAGGACACAACATCAGCGCTCCAAAACTCATAAGCAGTGATGATCGAGAGAGACAGATAGATATAGGAAGATAGAAACCCCAAAAAAAGGAAGGGACTTTTATATAATATCAAAATAAACCTTAATAAAGGTGTCGAAATTGGTTATAAAGCGAATGGAGATGTCTTTTTAGAGGTGTCTTATTATGCTCGCGAATTAATTTACTAGATGGACACAACATCGGTTGTTCACAAGGGATGGGTTGAATTTTATAATTATGTTTCAGATCTGAGAATTTCGTCAGAATTTTGTTGTTTCGTTAATTTTGCTTTTTTGTTAGTGGCAATTTTCTGCTGCAGATTCGTATAAGGCTTGTTCGTTTTACTGAGCTAAGTTTGAATTAGCCTGAAAGGCTTTTGCTGAAATGCTACAATTTTGGTTTCAAAAGATGTTATTAATGGTGCAGCAGAACTTTGTTAAGTTTAAATTGTTCGTGGTTTTATGAAGTGAGATTTTTGAATTAACTCAAGTTCAAAAATACCGAAGTGTATTTTGAGAAGCTGCAAACATTCCAAACTTTCTCCATTTTTAGGGTCGGATGATGTGTCCCTCTGGTGTTGTTGTGTGTCACCTTTTGATTTAGTTTTGCACCATTTAATCTCATTTAGTATTTGCAATATTTCCCTTCAGCTTGCACTTTTTGGTTTGCTTTTGCGCTGTCTTACTTAAGCATTGTTTGTCTTTAGGCAAATACAGATAGGTTGGAGCGGTTTATAATAGACCTTGAACAAGTAATTAGCCATAATTTTTCAGTGTCATGACCGCAACAAGTTTAAATTAGGCAAATAACGCTCGTGAATAAGCTGGTGCCCTGTGCTCGGATTTCGAGTGTAGTGTAGGCTTTTGATTGGTAATAATTTATGTTTTACCAGTTCAAGTAGTTAACAGACAATTTACTCGGCTAACGATTTATATAATGCCAGGTAAATGCTAAAATAAGGTGACATCTGAGAAGTTCCAAAGAAGTTAGCATACTGAGCCTCATCCAGCAAATCATATATTCAGTGATCACCGCTATAATAAGGTGTTTAAGGAAACGCGAATTTAATTATTAGACACCATTAGTTTTAGGAAAACAATTTCAACTGTCATTGACAGATACTCGACCATTGCTACTCCTTCTGACTTCCACCCATTTGATTTAATTATTTTTTATTTATCTATCTATTATTGTGTAGCAACACCTTTTATGTTCGTCGGGCTCTTCATGTGCACTCTGCCATAAAGAGGCAATCCTGAGCTTTCTCCGTCTTGCTTAGCTGCCAGTAAATTCTGAGCTTTCTCGGTTGTAAGGCCGTCCATCTGGAATTACCTCCCCTCGAAGCTTCATTTTTACATCTGACCCGTTAAACTTTGCTTTAAGAATCTCTCCAGTTTTTTATTTTGCCGTGGCTGGGCTGGGAGCGCTCCTGATTGGTTTATTTAATGGGAGCTACATAAATTCTTAGAATGAATGTATGATTATTGCAGTTGACCTTTCATGGCTGATAATAATGAGCGTTGGCCTATGGTGTTTAAATAGAATGTGATGTTTAGCTGTTAATGGTGTCCAACATTTAGCCAAAAAAATCTCGTCGCATTTGCACATTAACGTAAAATGTTAAATGTTTGACAATAAGTCCCAAACTCAGGAGTTTTAAACTTAATGCAGCGGTTTGAATTGGTCGCTTTTTAATCTGGAGAGTAGGGGTTCGATCCTCTGAAGTGGTTACTGTGTTGGGACAGTTAATAGGTTCTTTACCTTCAACACCTTTTAAACAGTCACAAGCAAATATATATAAATTAAGGAACCATCAGCTATATGATTCATCTCTCGTCATCGTAAATACGTAGCAATAAAGCAGCTAGTGTCGTTTTGTTCTTTAGGTAGTGGCGCTTTTTAAATGCATAATATAGATTCCACAATATTATGTTAAACTACATGAAAGTTTCGTTTTTCGACTCTATTCTAATAGGTTACAATTGGATACAGATGACTTTTTTTAGTTTAGTTCAGAACGACAGTAGAATAAGCGTTTAAGCCAAATTAAATTGCCATCAATAGGGTTGAGCTATATGATTGAGCGCTGTTCATGGCTGCCCGATGTGTCTTGTATTTGTTACTCATATTTTTATATGCTTGTAAACCAGAGTGCGTTTTGCAACTGGTACATTAAAAAATATACTTACTTACTTGTTTAAATATTATGCCTAAATAGTGATAAGTTGGAAACCTCTTTTAAGGTGTATATCTCGTTATAAGAGAAACTGACTTTCGATCAAAAATGGTTGGGTTTATTGTTAAGTCCTGAGAGATTATGTCTTTAGGCTTAGAGCTTGTTTGAACAGTTAGGTCCCATAGTTTACTTTGCATCTAGACAGTGTACGGGAAAAGTCCAACCCGTTTTCTTAAATAGGAAAATAAACTGTAAATATTCATCAATTTATGAAAGTCAGAGGCATAGGCCTGGCATAATTAGCTAATACTTGTAGAATTATTAATGTTCATACAGTAACGACATAATAGATTTTTTATTTCTATTACTACTACTGGTTCAACTGCTGCTATGACTACTATTATGTTAGCTATACATATCACGCTACAACTATCCACTATCGATTTAATTGTTTAACGACGTATTAGGGGCCGCTCGGTTTGACATTTCACCCGTAGCCAGGCCTTGAATTGGCACTATCATAGGACTATGCTAGAAATATGTATAGCATAATCAACTTTTTATCACCTCGTCTGTTTTTTTATAACCAACACCAAAGCTGGATTGGCATTCGTTCGTTTAGGAAGTTCAAGTCAAAGATTGAATAAGGGAATAAGCAGGCCATGTGTTAATGGCTACCTAGTAGTTATGGTTGTTACGCGACACCTTTTTTAACGCTTTCTTCTGGTGATATATTTAAACTTGCGTTAGGTGTGATAATTGCATACGTCCTCTAATGTTGGGAATTCGCACTCTACTGTAACACTGTACAGCGAATCATATCTTGGGGTTTTCCGAGAGAGCCTTGAATTGTCTGAAATATGAGAGGCTTTTAGTTTGGGCTTTCCATAAACTCACATTGAATTTTTGAATTGAACAATATGCAGACTAAGTTAACTTGCACGCGAATTATTTAGGATTTGTGTTATAAGCTTCGTTGACGTTTTGTACTAATTTACTGTCTCCTATCAGAGATTTCTCATTTTTCACATTCTCCTTTTATTTACGCTGCTCAGCTGTTTTTGCAATTATTTTTTGTGATCATTCTGCTTTTTATGATCAATTTCTTTGTTAGTTGGTTATTACTTTTATATTATGTTTAATTAATGATATAAGGGTGTTTTCCTGTATCTTCTAGGTATTGACTTTGAAGTTTGTTGGCATTTATGGTCCATTATAATTATATGGATATAATTCGTTTGTACATTTTAGGTTATTAAAGGTTGTATGGCTTCCTATAATTATACATTTGCAACATCTGAACAACTTGAAACAACATTTCTGTGTTAAGATTTTCAGAGCTCAGCGGCATTTCGAATGACGTCAATATTTTTTAACCAATGGACGTTTAGACAAGATTATATTTTTGAGGACAAAATATTAATATTTTATGTACTGTTTGCGACCGTTTTTGTAAGCTCCCGATTTGTAAAGCCTTGACTCAGTGACTTTGTGCACAGTTCGTCCTCTTGAAGTTAATACTGTTTGACTACAGGATGCTTTTATCCTATGGTTATTTTTTTTTTGGAGGGGGGGGCTTAGTATAGTTTTATCCAACAACTTAAAGTTGGAAATTTATGTTGTAGTGGTTTAAGAGTTGATACATTTTGAATTTCTGACCCTATAGATTACGTATTCTAAAAGTAGAATGCATCCATTTAATTTAAGCAGTAGAATATGCGTGTATTCGTTCTAACAGTGGAACTTTAAGAAGAATGGATGCATTCTAACAGCCTTCATTTTTACGTCCGAGAAGAAAACACAGCTAGGCCTTGATTCGTTTAAAATTTGAAGGTGACGCACTGTTATTTGAACAGTGGAATTGGCTTATATTAAAATGGGGTAAAGTGTAATTTGGGTGTTTAACCATCCACTTTTTTCGAAATACAACAAGTCTTTGTTTTCTCTATCTGAATATTACAACACCAATTAAAGTGCAGCATCGAGGTGTATTCACGGTTAGCATATCTGAGGAGTTTTTCTTTAGGGGGTTCTATATAAATTCTGATTATAAATACAACGATGATAATCTGACCGGTGGCGTATTTCTTCCATAGACATGATCTATACTTACATGCGCTTGGATTTGAATATGTATATGAGATCTGGTTCATTTATATTCATGATGATTATTTTTTCTGCATTAGATGTCTACTCTGCTTAGTTTGTGTGAGTTGTTCTTGATCATACATATTCATCAGTTTAGTTGTGTTCTTTGTGGGGATTTCTATGTTCCTGCTTATGAATATGCAGTAGTTTTTGCTCATTTTAATTTTAACCATTTTGAGTTTCGTTCCTGTCTTCACTAACTAATAACGCTTATGACTAACTGAGTTTTATTCATTCCATGACTCGTTTGATTTAGTTTTATTCATGCATATTAATTAACCGATCTCTTTTTGTTAATATTTGTTCAACAGTGTTCATACATGCTGATTCATTGGTTTGAGTTTTGTTCATGCATATTGATGACCTGAGTTTTATCATGCACATTCATTAACTAAGTTTTGTTCATGCATATTCATTAACCGAGTTTTATTCATGCATATTCATTAACCCAGTTTTATTTATGCATAATCTTTAATTTTGTTTATT
>OX243821.1:28454156-28481656 GCA_945859605.1 Lumbricus rubellus
AGTGAATGAATGAGTGAATGAATGAATGAATGAATGGATGGGTGGGTGAGTGAATGAATGAATGAATGGATGGATGTATGATTGAATGAATGAATGAATGAATGATTGATTGAATGAATGAATGAACGAATGAATGAATGAATAAATTTATTAATGAATGAATAAATGAATGAATGAATAAATTTAAAAAAAGGAACGAAGGAACGAACGAATGAATGAATGAATGAATAAATAAATGAATGAATGAATGAATGAATGAATGAACGATTGAATGAAGAATTGAATGAACAAATGAATGAATGAATGTGATTTTACCGCTGAAAATGGCTTTGAAAAGTAGCCGTTTTGGTCTTTGACCTGAATTTCTATACTACCTTTTTTAGTCATTCTTTCCAAATTTAAAACCCTTCCAAATAAACCAATTTTAGATCCGATGCCTTTCATTCTCCCAAACAGTGTTGCCACTCCTAGGTTTTTCCACCTAGATCTAGGTTTTTTCGGTGTAATCTAGGTTTCTAGGTTTTTTTGGTCAGGATCTAGCCTTTTTTTTCTCACGGCGGTTTTCGGATTTTTTACACATAAAAATGGACTTTTAAAGGTGAAAATGCACAAAAGACATGAAAAAAGTCGGATTTTTTTTTAATATGGACCAAAATTTGCGAATTTTGGAGCGAAAAACTTTAAAAAGGTCTTCAAAAATTTTATCGTGAAAGAAAAAGATATTAAATTTTAAGCGTCGGACGACTAAAAAAACGGTCGTCAGAAATTTCAAGCCCGAAAAATGGAAAAATTCATGCATTTTCCAGAGAAATTCTCAATCTAGCCTTTTCTAGCCTTTTTTTCGACCGGATCTGACCTTTTTTTCAAAATTCAGAGTGGCATCCCTGCTCCCAAATTTTCCTCAAGATTTCGCTCTTACTTTTTAGTGACTAGAACCTGAAATGGGCTCCCTGATGCACTCAGTCTTGTGTCTATAATTATAGAGGCCACATCGATATGTTTCTTTCCCACTTAAAAACTGCCCTATTTAGCCACTTTTGGACAGTGAGCGCTTCTGAGTAGATTACCTGAAGATGCGCTATATAAAAAGTCAATAACAAAAATAATTCTAAATAGGCCTAGTATTTTTACAAGTAAGCAAAATTATAGACTCCACCGTGCTACATAGTGTAGAATGGGAGCCGAACCTCAAGAGAAATCTATGACCACTCACGGAACCCCTTCAAGTTTGAACAATAATCTTTTGACTAATGGGGACAAAAGTGAAAAAAATTGTATCGAAATGTGATACAATACATTCAATACATGAACTACTAACAGTTAACTAACCATACCAATGCTAAAAATTTCATATTAATGTGTACTTTGTTATTAAATAAAAGTGGAAAAATAAATTAAAATAGCAATATTATTGATGATTTTTCACTCATCATGCACACTCACTGACCCTGAATACATGTACATGCATGTATAGGCTATATTTCAGAGAACCTCTGCCGAACCCCTCACACTGGCTCATCGAATCCCAGGGTTCGGACGAACACTGGTTAAGAAACACTGACCTAGAGTCCTAGATTGTGCATTAATTTAGCTGTGGCTGGGCTGGGAGCGCCTCTGAGTAGGTTTCTTGAAGAAGCGCTATATAAATTCACGAAATGAATGAATGAATGAACATAGGCCTACATTAAAAAAATAGTAGAGCATGGGAATGTGTAGGCCTATTCACTTTACTCTATGCTAGCTACGGCATACACGTGCTTCTATAATAATAGCGTTCTTCAGTCATAAGGGATCAGAAAATTCATTGCTTAAGTAGGCCGAGTAGTCATTTTCCTCTAGCCGCAGCTTGACGTCGCTCGTTTAGCGGATTCCTACAGTCGGCCCTTGGCAACGGCAACGGCGGCGTCCGTTCGCGAGTTATAAATCGAGTCAGTGCTGCTGCTATTGTGCGCGCGATCTTCGAGTCGACTAGATCGAGTCACAGATGAATCGTTTCCAATGCTTAGCTACAGATGTCGGTGGAGCGTTTGTATCGATTGTGGCGTTATTGACTCGATTTGTAATAATGTGGAGTATTATAATGATAATGATAATATTGTCATGATTACGATTGTTATCAGTGTTGTTGCTATCGTTGTTGTTGTTCTTGTTGTTTTTGTCGTTGTTCTTGTTTTTTAATATTATTATTACTGCTATTATTGCTTTTACTATAATTAATTACTATTTGTTATTATTTTTTTTATTATCACAAATTCTTAACCGATTCACATTTTTTGCGTCGGATACTTTAAAAGAAACAGAAATCCTTACTCCTATAGTAGCTCTTGCATGTTCAAATAATATAATAATAATAATTATTATTATTATTATTATTATTATTATTATTATTATTATTATTATTATTATTATTATTATTATTATTATTATTATTATTATTATTATTATTATTATTATTATTATTATTATTATTATTATTATTATTATTATTATTATTATTATTATTATTATTATTATTATTATTATTATTATAACGCACATTTTATTATTATTATTATTATTATTATTATTATTATTATTTTTTTTTTTTTTTATTATTATTATTATTATTATTATTATTATTATTATTATTATTATTATTATTATTATTATTATTATTATTATTATTATTATTATTATTATTATTATTATTATTATTATTATTATTATTATTATTATTATTATTATTATTATTATTATTATTATTATTATTATTATTATTATTATTATTATTATTATTATTATTATTATTATTATTATTATTATTATTATTATTATTATTATTATTATTATTATTATTATTATTATTATTATTATTATTATTATTATTATTATTATTATGTGTTGAGGGAGGGGGAAGTGGGAGGAGGAGGGGGAGGGGAAAAGGGAGGGGGAAGTGGGAGGGGGAGGGGGAGGGGAAAAGAGAGGGGAAGGGGGAGGGGGAGGGGGAGGGGAAAGGGGAGGGGAGGGGGAGGGGAAGGGGGAGGGGGAGGGGGAGAAGGAGGGGGAGGGGAGAAAAGTGCTTCTACAACTTCACAAACCCATTTAGAACTGCACAGTTTGTGTAGAACTGAACTATAAAAAACCTGGGCTATTATAGGCCTATATTACATGTAGGTGGCCCTCGACTAAATGTCGTTGTTTGCAATAACTTATTATGTTTTGAACTGCGGCGCAACATAAAGAATTATTATTATTATTATTATTATTATTATTATTATTATTATTATTATTATTATTATTATTATTATTATTATTATTATTATTTTTATTATTATTATTATTATTATTATAACAAGAATGTTAGATTTAGGTTTTGGTTTAGTTTTAACAGATCAATTTCAGTTTGCTTAGAGTGGCCGGTCCATAGCTCCGGGTAAACCAGACAAGGTGCCTTGGTAGGCAACGGCGTTGTAGCGCTGGATCGTGACTGAAATGCTCTGGAATAGAAAGCCTGCTTCACGTGAATCACCAGAGATCTTCGACAGCCGGCGTCCAATCTCGGACACAAAGGCGAGACCTTCATTGTTGATGGGGCCCATTGTTTCCACGGCTAAGGGGACGAAGAGGTATGTCCTTTGGAGATCCAAATACTTTGACAATTTTCTTGTGGCGGCTTTCTCTGCTGCTCTTCCGGCTTCGGACGCATTCTCAAGGACGTACGAGGCGGCCAACGTGTCCACCACGGTCGCGTCCCAAATTAACGCCCTTCCGTTGCTCCAAGGGATTAGGGTCTGGCCATCCGGTCTTTTCCCGTCAGTCCTGGCGAGGCCCGACGGCTCCTTGATTGCCGGAGTACCAGCTCTATTTAAGCCCCGGTAGACAAGGTCGTTGATGGTGCTGTGTCTTGCCTGTCTACCGAATCCAAGGGAGCATGAAAGGCCATGCGAGCCCCTTGCCGAAACAGGGGCGCCACACACACACGTGTGCGGCTCACAGATGGCCGTTCCCAGTCGGAGGCCAACCGCAACTCTCACAGCCTCGTCACTCAATCTGAGGTCGAACGCGGTCAGTGGAAGGGCGTGAAGCCAGTCAGAGGCGTGTGGTGCCATTGACGCCTTTAGTCTTGCCCGATCGTATGGGTCTTGTAGCTTGGACTCGATGGAAAGCACGGTCTTAAGCAACAGCGGGTTGTCCAATAGTGACTGCTTGTGACCTGGATATTCAGTTGGATCTCCCGTCTCAGTAATCCGCATCCATTCGGACCGCGCGGAATCGGATGAATCGTCATCAATGTTCCAGGCCGTTCCCAAGATGAGGGACTGGATGGAGAGGGTGCCAGCGGCAGAAGCCAAAAAGGCTGGAAGTGCCAACGAAGACACCCTCCTAACTCCCAGTCCCCCTAATCTGATTGGAAGGGAGGCCTGCATCCATTGGTCATCGGTCAACGTGATGTTTAATATCCTTTCAAGCCCACCCCTTAGCAGCTCGTCGTAATCGTGTAATCGAGGGTGATCGTGGCAAGGGGTGCATCTAAGTAGATGGATCAGCCTAGGCGAGCCAAGCGAGCATCTCAGGATTAACAGGGCGTCTTGCTTGGCGACGAGTTGTAACCTGTCGATTGAGGTCCTGAGGTCGGTCACGCATCTGTCGAGAGCCGATAGAAGGGCCTCCGACGATGTGAGCGGAGCACCCAGAAGCATGGCCGTCATGGGGTCGACCCGGGCAAATTGTCGCATAGCGCCTCGATTGGTGTTGTTGAAGTCGAAGTCGGTTGCAATGATCTCGCACTTAGTACGGTTCAGCGTGAGGCCCAGACGCGAGCATCCTTCCTCAATCGAATCCACGTCAGCCTCCACTATCTCTGGGTCCCCGCCAAGCGTGAGGTCGTCGAGGTATCCAAAAGCCAAGGGCGACATCAAGCGGGTTAGAATTGGTTGAAGCGGCAGACAGAATAGAAGAGGTCCCAAGGGATCGCCCTGTTGCGAACCTTCCTGCGATAGTATATTAAACCTGCCGAATTGTAGAGATGTCGCCTCGGCGTAGGCAAGGTGGCAGTATGCGGCCAATTCAGGGATGATTTCATCAACCGACGCCAGCATGGAATCACGGTGTAGACAGTTGAATGCGTTCGAGATGTCAAGCTTCACCAATATTGACTGTGGGCCCATGTTTTTCAAAAATCGTCTGGCTGCATGGGACGCAGCCTCGCAGCCTCCTGGTACACCCACCCCAAGTTGTTTAGGGGTTAGGTACGGCGTGACACGCGAGATGGCAAACGTGTTGGCGCATTTAGATGCGAGTCTACGCCAGACATATCCAATGGCTATAGGTCTTAGGCCGCCACATTTCTTGCGAAGCGCAAAAAGCGTTCCTCCAAATAAGGTGCAACGAAACTCCTGAGGGCAGGTGCCAGCCAGAAGTAGGTTGATGAACGCGGTCGTCGCCTTCAGTAGCCCAGGTCCTGAATCCGGATCGCTCAGGAGTTCCGCGACGTGTTGAGGACGCAGGCCATCCGGACCGCCCGACGAGCCCATGGGGAAAGAACGTATAGATGTTCGAATCTCCATCTCAGTGGCCTGGAACGGTGCGCTTGATGACGAGCAGACGATGGCTGGGCGATCAGATGGTGGCGCCGGGTGCTTTTTCCGCAGAACTTCAAACGTTTCTTCGTTTATCGGCGCAGGAATGTCGTCTGAGCAAAGGATACGAGCCGCAGCACTGACATTGCCATCTTCCATCTTGGCGGCCACCGCCGAAGCTAGCGCCCGCCTTCCATCCAAGTCCGGAGGTTTGCGTTTGACATTAGTATCCACGTCTGGGTCGAATAGGTTTTCGGCGACAGTCGGCCATCTCAAGTGAAAGTCATCAACGCGCTTCTTGATGATAGACGTTAGGTTTCGGCGCCGACCCCCTCTCAACGGCACTTCCAAAATTCCCGCTCCGAAGGTGAAGAGGCGTCGCCATCCCTCATTGGCCATTGGTTTCTGCAGTATGGATTCCAATACGTCTGTAAGGAGACGTCCCGCCCCAGATCTTGCGCCTTTTGGGATATGTCTAAGTAGACCCCTTGAGAGGCAGGGGTGCTGCATTGGTCTTGAGGGCGCCGGAGCCAGTGCAACCGGGACGTCAATGGGCCGAATTTGCGTAGACACAACAGGCTCGGGGTCCGCTTGTGTTGCGGCGGCCACCGAGCCAGAAGGATCCATGGGTCCTGTGGAACCCGTAGACAAGGGCGGCCGATGCGAACCCGCGCATGGTTTAACTCTTGGCCCGTGTTGGTGGACCATGCCATCTTTGCTGTGAATCTGACGTATTGTATGGCAGACACTACAGGTTCCTTGAACCTTCTTCGGCTTAACACCGGATATGATTGAATCAGATGGAAAAACCATTTGCGAGAGCGTGAAACGGACGAAATTTATTTGAAAGGCTATAAACAGTGTTTGAAATGTAAATAGCTGAGCGTTTTTGCAACGTTGCTAGGCAGCGCGCATTATGACGTCATCGTATCGTAGCCGTTAAACTGATGCAAAACGTAACGTTAAATTCCACATTTAAGTTGCACAGATCGCGAAATTTAACTTATAATATCGAAAAAACCTGATTTTGATGTAAGAAAATGTGTAGATATAATTGATCCTGGCATCAATAGAAATCCAACAGTATAAAAATCAAGACGTAACGAGCTCGCGTTAATCCAACACGCTTCAAAAGACTCAGAGAGAAAAAACTTCGACTGACTCGCTGCGTTGTCCCTATGCGTTGTCCCAATTGTGGACCGTCCGCCTTATTATTATTATTATTATTATTATTATTATTATTTTTATTATTATTATTATTATTATTATTATTTTATTATATTATTTTTATCATCATCATCGTTATCATGACTTATTTCATTAACATTGTTAAACACGCTTATTTCTTCAAAAAGCTGACAGACTCGTTTACAGAATAGCTAAAATGATCGTTTTCAACATTAGGCAATAACGCTAACATTCAGCCATGATTATGATCATAGGCATCTCGATGTCTTAACAATTATAATAATTGTCAAGACATGAAATTATTTCAAGTCTGTTGTGTACAAAACGGAAGATTGCTTGAAGAAATTGAGGAAAACTCGAGCAGAAGGAAAATCACAAAATGTTCGTTTGATCCTAATATATATATATATATATATATATATATATATATATATATATATATATTGTCGGTACATATGTATATATATATATATATATATATATCTGTCTGTATGTTTGTATATATATATATATATATATAATATATATATATATATATATATATACGTATTGTCTGCACATAATATGTGTATGTATATAATCTCGTTAGAATACAAATCGTCCAATTGTGGACCGTCCGCCTTTTCCGCCCACCAATCACGCGTCGATCAAATGAAGTGGACCAGATACAAAATGGACACACGAAGAAGAACAGAAGGGACAAGTAGAGAGACAGGAAGTAGTACAAGAAGAGGGACATGGAGAGGGACAAGAAGAGTGACAAGAAGTGGAAGAGGTCAGCGTTGAATAAGAACCGGAAATCAGTTCGACCATCTGGAAAGATGGAAGTTGGATGAACTGTAAGCCAGAATTTTATTTCGGGGGGTGTTTTCAGCGGTCAAAATTTCCATTTTTATCGACAAAATTTTCTGACGACCTTTTTTTAGTCGTCCGGTCGAAAATCTTGGAAATATTTTCCATTTTCGCCGTAAAAATTTCTGATGACCTTTTTTTAGTCGTTAACTTCGATTTTTCAGATCGAAATTTTATCTATTATTTCCTATTATTTCGTTTCGGGGGGTGTTTTATGGCTTTTTCCATGCTTTTTTGCATCTCGAACTAAAAAATGCAATAGATTTTTTCTGCATTTTCCATTTCGGGGGGTGTTCAAACACCCAAAACACCCCTCTGTCTACGGCCTTGGCTGTGCTGCTCTCGCGTCTTTGTTCGCCTCAATCTCCCTGTCTGTATGCTTGTCTGTGTGTGTGTGTGTGTGTGTGTGCGTCTATATCTTCCTGTCTCTATATCTTCCTACCTATGTGTCTCATTCCGCGTCAGTCTTTCTCCCTCTCGTGCAGAGCATTAATTTTCCTATCTAGCCGTCTCTGTCTGTAATACTCCTTCTTATTCTTTCAATGTCTGTCTCTCTGCTTCTGTTTCTGTTTATCTTTCAATGTCTGTTTTTCTTCTTCGAAAGCTGAAAGCCGTGGTTTATCTCTGTTTATCTCTCTATATGTTTCTATGTGTGTGTCTCTGTCTCTTTTTCTTTCTTCTATTTTTCTGTCTCTGTCTCTGTCTCTGTCTCTGTCTCTGTCTCTGTCTCTGTCTCTGTCTCTGTCTCTGTCTCTGTCTCTGTCTCTGTCTCTGTCTCTGTCTCTGTCTCTGTCTCTGTCTCTGTCTCTGTCTCTCTCTCTCTCTCTCTCTCTCTCTCTCTCTCTCTCTCTCTCTCTCTCTCTCTCTCTCTCTCTCACTCTGTCTGTCTGTCTGTCTGTCTGTCTGTCTGTCTGTCTGTCTCTCTCTCTCTCTCTCTCTCTCTCTCTCTCTCTCTCTCTCTCTCTCTCTCTCTCTCTCTCTCTCTCTCTCTCTGTGCATTTGATTCTGAATCTGTCTGTCTGTCTGTCTGTCTCTCTATATATCTATATCTCTCTCTCTGCCTGCCTCTCTTCGTCCCTCTGCCCGTGTTCGTTGTCTCCGGCCAATCAAAGTTTACGACGCTTTCTACGCAGACGACATCCGGGCATTTGTCGATACACTGAACATATAAAGGAAGCACATGGTAGTTCATACACGGTATATATATATATATATATATATATATATATATATATATATATATATATATATCATGATTGTCTTGTTAGATTTCTTAACTATTTAAGAATTTCGAGTGACACATTTTCCTTGCAATGATGATGTTGATGTGAATTTTTAACTATAGCGGATAGAAGGCTTCTAACTTTTCCTATTCGCTTAAACCTTTATTGCCGAAATGGTAGTAAATGGTATTGGAAATCCTATACCCTCAGGCATTAAAGGGATGGATGTACATGTAGTAGACAAATCGCGAGATTATAAACAGGACAGATATCGCAGATGAAGAGTTTCGGCTAATGGACACCTCTTTTTCTAAATTACAGAGCATTTAAATACTTATTCTCGTCAACCGCTGTAGTTGCTTCCTCATCCATTATAAAAATCAGACACACTGAAACAAATAATATGCTGAAACGGTTGTTTTGCATCTCGTACAAAGGACACCTCTTTTTCAAAATTATATAGCATTTAAATACTTATTCCCGCCAACCGCAGTAACTGCTGCTTCTCACTCTAGAAATCATACACGTTGAAACAAATATCATGCTTAAACGGTTGCTTAACATCTCGTAAAAATATCGAAATAGCTCGTTCTCTGGCAGTGCCAGTCCCAACACTGGGGCTATGAGGAGGGCGGCGCTGATCATCATTATTATGACAAAGTGTTGTTAAACAATAACTAACCAACTTTGAACTGGAACTCCTTCACTGTGACATTAGTTCGGTTGTATCGTTCGAAACACTTGCACACCCTTTTTTAGTATAATTTCTCTGTATAAATGAGAGCAGACCAGCCATAAAGTATGATGATTCTGGCATGGTAAGGCTGAATTATTATTGTACAATAATTGCAAGAGTTTTTTTTCAGATTGACAATTTGAAATTTATTTGCAGGAAGTCGGCTACGTTTTATATTGTATCATGTTTGGATCTTGACACCAAAGAAGGGAGAGATAGACGAGGAGGAGGAAGAAGACGAGGAAGATGAGAAGGAGGAAGAGGAAGATGAGGAGAAGGAGCAGGAGGAGCCGGAGGAAGAGGAGGGAAAAAATGAGATATAAGAGGTGAGGAACAAAAGGAGGAGGAGGAGGAGGAATATAGGGCAGCAAAATTAGCAGAGTGATTTTCTCACATCATCATCATTATCATCGTCATCATCATAGTCACCACCACTGCCACCATCAAAATCATCATACATGCTATACATCATGGAATATCATCATACATGCTATACATCATAAAATATAACACCATAATCATCATCAACAACACCATCACCACCATCACCTATACATCATAGGGCAGTCGTCATCATAAACCACTCGCCACCTAGCGGTAGTAAGAGGGGTCGCAGTTCAGTCGTCTTTCACGACCGGTAGAGGGCGAAATGCTGTGAACTGGTCGCGACATCTCACAAGAGACGTGCGCATTATTTCCGGTCTTCGCCGATGACAAATGGCGCCACACAGCGACGGGGAAGGAAGGAGGAGAAAGAGGGAGAGAGACGCACCTGCACGACTTGAGATTTGATTGGTAACGTAGGAGTTCCGCTGATTCATTTGACCCAAGGGGAGGATTGGGGAGGGGACAGACAGACGGACGGACGGACGGACGGACGCACGGACGGACAAGCAGGTATGCAGACAGATAGACAGATAGACAAACAGACTGAAAAAGTCAGAGACAAGCTGATTAACTAAGCCAGATGAATTTTGTTATTATAATCTCCGTATTTTTGGCATCAGATAATTTTCTAAAAATTTTATTATTACTTTTATTACTCCGAGGTACATGATTGTGGTTCCGCAGAAGAAAAAAAACATCTGGGATTACAGGAAAAGAGCAGCGGAATACCTACGCATTTAATTTATTATTATGTTATTATTAATTATGTTAGGTCATACCTACGCATTTAATATAGATCGCTGAAACTATGTGAAAGCAAGACACTTTGATCTTCTCCAATAACCATAACCATAACCAAAACACTAATTCCCAACTCCAACGTCAACCCAAACCCTGACGTCAACACTAAATCAACTCTAACCAAACCTGACCCCTACCCTAACTCCATTGATCATAACCCTAACCATCCCCCGAACCCTAACCTTAACCAGTAGATACATGTACAGTCGCAACCCTAACCCCGAACTCACCTCCCACCTTAACCCATAACTCTGGTCAGATCTGTGCACTGTATAGTCTGGTGGTCAGTCTTTGGTCGGCAGTTACTATAAAAACGATTATCATTGAGTCAATGGTCAAAAAAAGTCGATTTGTCTAGCTCTAAATTATGCAGAAGTCAAGGAAGCATCGTATGCACATTGCACATACTGTCATGTATGTATGTATATTTACATACATTATATATATATATATATATATATATATATATATATATATATATATATATATTAGGAAGTATCTCATACACATGTAAAATGTATAATCTATTATATGCATGAATATACATACATATACTGCATTTGTATATGCGTATAACAATCTGTCTATCTATCATCCATCCATCCATCCATCCATCCATCCATCCATCCATCCATCCATCCATCCATCCATCCATCCATCCATCCATCCATCCATCCATCCATCCATCCATCCATCCATCCATCCATCCATCCATCCATCCATCCATCCATCCATCCATCCATCCATCCATCCATCCATCCATCCATCCATCCATCCATCCATCCATCCATCCATCCATCCATCCATCCATCCATCCATCCATCCATCCATCCATCCATCCATCCATCCATCCATCCATCCATCCATCCATCCATCCATCCATCCATCCATCCATCCATCCATCCATCCATCCATCCATCTATCTATCTATCTATCTATCTATCTATCTATCTATCTATCTATCTATCTATCTATCTATCTATCTATCTATCTACCAGTCTACCAGTCTATCTATCTATCTATCTATCTATCTATCTATCTATCTATCTATCTATCTATCTATCTATCTATCTATCTATCTATCTATCTATCTATCTATCTATCTATCTATCTATCTATCTATCTATCTATCTATCTATCTATCTATCTATCTATCTATCTATCTATCTATCTATCTATCTATCTATCTATCTATTTATCTATCTATCTATTTATCTATCTATCTATCTATCTATCTATCTATCTATCTATCTATCTATCTATCTATCTATCTATCTATCTATCCATCCATCTATCTATCCATCTATCTATCCATCTATCTGTCTATCTATCTATCTATCTAAATCTATCTATCTATCTATCTGTCTATCTATATCTATCTATCTAAATCTATCTATCTAAATCTATCTATCTATTTATCTATCTATCTATCTATCTATCTATCTATCTATCTATCTATCTATCTATCTATCTATCTATCTATCTATCTATCTATCTATCTATCTATCTATCTATCTACCAGTCTACCAGTCTATCTATCTATCTATCTATCTATCTATCTATCTATCTATCTATCTATCTATCTATCTATCTATCTATCTATTTATCTATCTATCTATTTATCTATCTATCTATCTATCTATCTATCTATCTATCTATCTATCTATCTATCTATCCATCCATCTATCTATCCATCTATCTGTCTATCTATCTATCTATCTAAATCTATCTATCTATCTATCTATCTATCTATCTATCTATCTATCTATCTATCTATCTATCTATCTATCTATCTATCTATCTATCTATCTATCTATCTATCTATCTATCTATCTATCTATCTATCTATCTATCTATCTATCTATCTATCTATCTATCTATCTATCTATCTATCTATCTATCTATCTATCTATCTATCTATCTATCTATCTATCTATCTATCTATCTATCTATCTATCTATCTATCTATCTATCTATCTATCTATCTATCTATCTATCTATCTATCTATCTATCTATCTATCTATCTATCTATCTATCTATCTATCTATCTATCTATCTATCTATCTATCTATCTATCTATCTATCTATCTATCATCTTATCTATCTATATACATCTATCTGACTGTATGTATTTCTGTCTGCCTTCTTGTTTGTCCGTCCATCCATCTATCTTTCTATCTATCCGTTAAACAATCAATGTATCTATGTACATGTATCTACAATGTATCTCCTTGAGCTGCCCTTCATAGTCTTTCCTTCCTCCTTCTTCCCTCCATCCATTTCCATTTATCTGGTAATGATCATGGTCATTTTTGACTAGTGGTCGTGGTTGTGATCCAATATAAATTCTCCAATTCAGAAATGACGATCCCGACAGACGGACAGACAGACAGACAAACAGACAGACAAACATACATACATGTAATACATGTACATACAGACAGACAGACGGACAGACATGCAGACACATACAAACATACAAACGGACAGGCAGACATAAGGTTCAACCTCTGACAACTGATAGATAGGTGGATAGGCAGACAGACATACGGACAGACCGATAGGCGGATAGACAGATGGACAGAGAGATACAGAGAGAGAGAGAGAGACAGACAGACAGACAGACAGACAGACAGACAGACAGACAGACAGACAGACAGACAGACAGACAGAAACACAGACAAACATACAGACAAATAAGCAGGTAGATAGACAGATGGATAGAGAGATACAGAGAGAGAGAGACAGACAGACAGACAGACAGACAGACAGACAGACAGACAGACAGACAGACAGAGACACAGACAAACATACAGACAAATAAGCAGGTAGATAGACAGATGGATAGAGAGATACAGAGAGAGAGAGACATACATACAGACAGACAAAAACAGACAGACATACATACATACATACAGGGTGGCTCAAAAAAAAATACCCCACCGGATAAAATGCAATATCTTCGCAACCCATTGATAATTTTCTACGAAAATTTCCCAATTTGTAGGGGAATGAATTTCCAACAATCCCTAAAAGTTTCACTTTAAAATTTTCATGTTTGCAAAAGTTACAGCTGTTTAAACTTTCAATTCCGTTTTTTCGAATTTCCGCGGAAAAATTAACGTCATTTGTTGATTTCCATGTCAAATAATATCACCTTTCACTACCACCTCAGAAATCCGTTTTACAGTTTATTGTAAAGTATGATGGTAGTGTACATTCTCTGCTTTAATGCGAGCTCGAATTCTTTTTGTGAAACTCGGTATGGGCTTGTTGATCGACTCCTCCGGCAACTGATCCCACATTACCAGCAAGACTTCCTTCAGTTAGCCAATGTTCTCCAACTTGGGATGAAATGTCTTGCATCGTTCCAGCATAGCTTCCCAGTCGTAATAAACAAAAGGGTTAAGGTCTGGCGAGTTTGATGGTCATTCACCTGTGCCAATATATTTACCGCAGTTGATGGCAATAAGATAGCATCATCATAATCAACCCTGCCGTGCGAGCAAGCAGGCGGGCCGTCCTGCTGGAAAATAAACCAAATGTTAGAACATGCCTTCAGTGTTCAATGAGTCTGGGTAACAGAGTTCAACGGTAAGTTTGACATTTAGCCAACTGAATGGGATAAAGTGCAGTCTTTCCTTGTAGCCGTAACACACGCCAGCAGATTTGACGCCGAAACCATGATGTGCTTTGCAAACTTTACCTTTGCGACTACCAAGCGAATTTCGTGAACATCACGCTTTTTTCCGTCAGACCAAACGACCACTGTCTTTCTGTCTCTCTTTCGACATCTGACTTTTGCTACATAATCACGTCTACAGATAGCCATCAATGTGCTCAGGCTCCACTTTTCACTGGGTATTTTGCTATGATCTAGCAATACCCCAGCCTCTGGTCACGCAACGCCCGAGTTCCCACTTTATCGTCTGCAGAAACTTTGCCCATGACGTTCAGTACGGATTCACAAATTGAGACCTTAATATATAAAATATCACCTAATACTACCAGATTGCTTCATAAACAGCTTATTTACAGCTCTTAGTGAGGTCATAAGACATCATCATCACTTTATGTTTTGAAATTTGCAAAAAAATCTTAAAGAAATCACAGGTATTGGAAAGCGATTCTGCGAAAATTCGAAAAAATGAAAAACTGTTTTTGCACAGCTGTAACTTCTGAAGTAATGCAGATTCATTATTGAGATTTTCAGGGATTGTTGCAAATTTTATCCTCTACAAATCCTGTTATTTTCATAGAGTAAGCTCGATTGGTTGCGGAGATATTGCATTTTTGCTGGTGGGGTATTTTTTTTTGAGCCACCCTGTACATACATACAAAAAGAAATGAGGAACATGCAGACAGACAGACAAACAGACATACATACAAACATACGAAGTACATGCAGACAGACATATATGCAGACAGACAAACAAACATACAGACAGACAGTTTCGGCCTCCGACAACTGCCACCTAAATCGCCAGCCTAACTTTCTCTACCCCTTCCCACTCCACCCGTACAACACCCTCTTCGTCGTCCACCGGGTTAAGCCCCTCATTCATTCGGATAAACTCAGGAAAGTACGTCTGGACTTGTCACTCCCTCCCGCAGTTTATATCACGAGCGGATTAGCACCAACTGTCTGTCTGTCTATCTGTCTGTTTTTATGTCTGTCTGTCTGTGTGCCTGTCTGTCTGTTTATCTGTCTGTCTGTCCGTCTGTCTGCATGTCTGTCGGTTTGTCTGTCTGTCTATCTGTCTGTGTGCCTGTCTGTCTGTCTTTTTTCTTTGTGTTTTTCTGTATGTCTGTCTGTATGTCTGTATGTCTGTCTGTCTGCCTGTGTGTCTGGCTGTTTGTATGTCTCTATGTATGTCTGTCTGCTTATCTGTCTGTCCACTTATCTGTCTTTCTGATCCATTCTGTATGCCTGCCTGCCCGCCTACCTGTCTGTTTGTCTGCCTGTCTGTCTGTCTGTTTGTCTGTCTGTCTGTCTGTCTGTCTTTCTGTCTGTCTGTCTATCCACCTATCTATCTTTCCGAACCGTTCTGTAATCTGTATGTCTGCTCGCCCATATGCCTGAATGCCTCCTTGGCTGAATCCCTCCCTGCCCGTCCGCTTGTGTGCCTGCCTGTCAGTCTGTCTGCACACTTCCCTGTCTCCTTGCCCGTCCGTCTGCCTGATTGCCTCCTTGCTTGCCTTCTGCCTTGCCTCAGTTGCCTGCAGTCCACTTGCCTGCCTCACTGCTTGTTTATCGGCGTATTTGTTGTCGATCCATCTATATTTTATCTAGCTCAATGCTTGCCATAGTTTGCTGCGGTTGATATTTCGTCCCAACCTCCGTTGTGTGCTACGGTCCATTAACCATCAGCAAAGCTCACCATCTGAGCCTCCGCCTCCAGCGTTGCCACTCCTTGGGTTTTTTCACAAGATCTTGGGTTTTTCGACCCGAAGTTGGGAAATGGGGTTTTTTGGGACGAATTTGGGTTTTTTCTTGGTCAAAAAATCTTGATTTTTTATCCGAAGTTGGGAAGTGGGGTTTTTCATGAAGAACTTGGATTTTTTGCAGAAAATTCAAATTAATTAAACTGAAGATATTTCGAACAGATTTGGGCGGAAAAGGTCATCAGAATTTCCGGTTGACTAAAAAATAAGGTCGTCAGAATTTCCGGTTGACTAAAAAATAAGGTCGTCAGAATTTCCGGTTGACTAAAAAAGGTCGTCAGAATTTCCGGTTGACTAAAAAATAAGGTCGTCAGAATTTCCGGTTGACTAAAAAATAAGGTCGTCAGAATTTCCGGTTGACTAAAAAAGGTCGTCAGAATTTCCGGTTGACTAAAAAAGGTCGTCAGAATTTCCGGTTGACTAAAAAATAAGGTCGTCAAAACTTTTCGGGCGGAAATTGTGGAAATTTTCGGACTATTTTGGGCAACTTGGGTTTTCTTGAGCGTTTTAGACGCTCCAACTTGTTTTTTTTAATGTTGTAACGCTGACCGTCTCCGATATTATTATAGTCCAACGAATGGACCAGAGTTTCTGAAACATGGCTGCTGTCCACGCCTACTTTCCTTCTCTGTGGGATCAGTGTGAATTGTTTACGGTAGGATAGGGGCATAGCCTCATAGAAACGCAATGTACCTATAGATGTCTAGGGCCAGATTCATTCATGGCTGAAAGTGAGCCCGGGTCTGGAACTCGGCATCGATTTTCGTGACCTGCCGTTGCCGGGTTTCAGCGTGTTTAACATTCGTTGTAGGCCTATGGAAGTATGGATGCGTAATACGGTCATTTCGCCCTAAGCCATAGATGTCGCCCCACTTAAAATTCCGTCTCTAATTCTATGTGTTGAATCTCCAAAGGCAATCCGCAATTAATTTAATACACATTTCCATGCTTTGTTATTTTAATGCAGCATCATGTATTCATAATGTAGATGCGTACTCGCATGTACAATTATTGTATACTGTTATTATGCCTAATAAAGTGGCAAGGAGGAGTAGGAGGAGGATTCCAATTTGACGAGGGTCTATGACAACAGAGGTCGTTGCCCTCGACAGAAATTTGTTTGGCAAAATAATATTATTATTATTACTTTGTGGCAAGTTATAAGACTCAGGTAAATCGTGAAAATAATGTGTGTGCATTTACATGTACTGCCGGAAGAATAAGATATCAAAATAGATCTACGACTTATATAACCGCGTTTGATAAGATTTAAATGGTGTGCAAGACGAGCGTATTTACCAATGGAAATGCTATAATATAACTGTCGTATTGAGTCTATATTTCAGACAATAAGATACATAGCTGCATGCAGTCTCCCTAATGAACCTCCTGGTTTTTCTATGCTCTACTTGAGCAAGCGTTTTAAAACCATTGTCTTTGATGGTGGTTTACTGCTGTCAGGTATTTCCCAAGAGTTTCCATTTAAGGGGCGCTATATAAATTCACGATTACGATAGGTTCTGAAAGCATATGCTTGCGTGCGTGTAGATTATCATCGGCGTATACTTATGATTTTCCAAATTCAAACCACAAACGTGTATTATTCGACTTTTTAATTGAAAAGCCAATGTTGCGTATTTATGTGTATTTTACCACCATGTTCAATTCACCCCTCCTTCTGATTCAGTGAAAACCGTAAAATTTTCTGACTGCGCAACTGGTAGAAATACATTGAAAGCAATTGGAAAGAAAACTGAAGAGACTGGAAACCTGAAAGGAATAGCGAGACTCAGAATGCGACTGTAAATGTGACAAACGCAATGCTCTAAATAAACACCTTTAAAACAGATGTCACCGTAATATTTATTTTGACGATTTCGGCTATATTTTGGATCAGAGACAAAGACGAAAAATTCTTTTTAGGGGAGGAGGTTTGTAGAATCAGTCAGAGACATCAGGTTAGGTTATTATAAAAGCGCTGCATAAATCATTAAAGCGCTATAAAAGTCCAAAAGTGCTACATGAAATCCATATGTGCTATATATGTTTTACAAGCACAAATGCGGTTTGCTTTCATAAATAATAAAAGAGCTATCGAAATCCTAAAAGCACCAGAGAAAATATATAAAAGTACTGTAGAAATTATGTTGGCGAAAAGTACAGGGCGCGTAGGGTCTTGTGGGAGGGGGCTTGTTGGATGAAAAACCAAATTACCCGGTCACCGCACGGTGCTCCAGCTAGTAATGCACAAATTCATCTACATGCAATTCATGCTAGCCGTACGAAACGCCGTTTCAATGTGATCAATAAATTGTTTCCCTAAACACCTTTAAATCTTTTCTATATTATTCTATACATACATGACAATTAAAGCGCTATAATTACTAAAGTGGATTCGCCAGAAATCCGAAATGCGTCATAGTAATCTTAAATGCGTCATACAATTCCTAAAAGCGACATAAAACTCATAAAAGCTTCATACAAATCATAAAAGCTTCATACAAATCATAAAAGCTTCATACAAATCCTAAAAGCGTCATACAAATCCTGAAAGCGTCATATAAACCCTAAAAACCTCATTGAATGCGTCGACATTAAAATGCGTGCGTTAGACACAACTTACCTCTGACTGGAACATAGATGTTGAGATTCAAACAATCCTCCTGCTGCCTCTCAAGAAACGGGTAGATCCTCAGAAAGTGTTCCACCCTCGCCCTCGACATCACCCGTTCCAGTTCCTCGACGGACGGCAGTCTCTGGGGGCAGACGGGGCGGTACTTCAGCGCCACCCTTATCCCTTCCCACTTCTCCACGGTGCTCGTGGGGGGCATGAACCGCAGCTCACCCCCCAGCAGCGACGCGTACTGTATCCCGAGGTAGGACTCTACCTGGGGTAGATTGCGGTTCGAGAGGGTGACCAACACCCCTCGAAGTTTGCCGTACTGCGTCTCCACCACCCTTGGACTCATTTGGGTTGCGAGCACCCTCCCCGTAGCCATGCCGACGAGGAGGAGTTCCGTGACAGCGAAGGCGACCGCGCGGACGCCTGGGAAGGACGACGACGTTTCCATGGAGATGACGAGCATGGTGATGCCAGGCCAAAACGTGGTGTCAGTAGGAGGGCGAAGTCGACAATGGTGATCTTATGATTTTCACCGAAAATAAATTTTTTGCCTAAAGCTGGTTATTATACTAAATGTATTCTATTTATTAAAGGTGTTCAATGCCCCAAGATGGCGTCTCAATGGAGATGACGAGCATGGTGACGCCGGTCCAAAGCACTGATAGCACTGGCAGGGCGACGTCGACAGCCACAAGATGTAGTTAAATACACGAAACTGCAATTAATTCCTCCATTTTTCATAATCCTGAAGCGTCAGTCCAAAGCATGTTTTGCGGAGGAGGGCGCCCTTGATTGTCTTTCTTCACGCAATGAAAGAGCTCTAATTCTAGTGATTTTCGACGTTGATGGCTTTCCATACGAAGTCGTTCCGTGCGCATGCGTAATGATGTGCGATTATAATCTGACGTTGCGATGATGCTGTAAAGACATTGCATACTGATTAATTGGACGAACGTGACTTGGACGATTTTTGTTCTTAATCTAATCTTTTTCGATCCAATGCCATGACTTCTGTTGCGCCATTATAATGATAATAATCCACAAAATCGATGATTTGCTTAAGAGGAAATTGCAGTAGGACATTGCAACGTATTTGCAAACTGTTGAAAGATTTGTACATCTCGTTGGACACCTTTAAAACGTTTTTAAAATAAGCTTTATATAGTTATCCAACAGCAGCTTTGAAGCTTTCTTGTTCATCGTGCAAAAAATAGTCTCAATGAAACGAATAAAATTATATTTATATAAAAGATTCGTACATCTCGTTGGACACCTTCAAAACTTTTTTAAGTAAGCTATATAATAATTATCCAACAGCAGTTTTGAAGTTTTCTGTGTCATCGTGCAAAAACTAGTCTCAATAAAACGAATAATATATTTATATAAAAGATTCGTACATCTCGACTTACACCTTCAAAACGTTTCGTTACAAAGCTATAAATTGACAATAGCGGATGTAAGTATCAGCTTACAATATTCTTCTTGAACTGCAAAAAACTCGGAACAATGTTGTCCTTGTAAATCACAGCGTTGCCAGGCCCAATACCTTCAGAACGAGGAGGGCGACAACAGTAGGCTCCTTTAAATTATTTTATACCAGTGTCGGTAAACAGCACGTAGCTAAACATTCATTTAAGAACTCACACAAGCGATCGTACATCGGTATTGGAAGTCCCAATCCTGTACAAGCAGGTGGGCGACGCGTCATCTTCACAATAACACAGCGTTGTTAAACATCAACTATCCAATCCATCTCTGCTAGCGCCAATCCAAAGCTCGGATAACAGGGGAGGGCAACGGTAATTATCCTTGAAGCGGCACATCGTTGTCGTCAAGCAGAAGCTAACCAAATAAGCCCAATCTGAAGCCCAACGCATCAGCGACATCGGACATCAGATATAACGACGGATTCATACTAATCAACGACGTCATTTCCGCTGCGGCACAACGTCATAATGCACATAAGTCGAGCGACATTCCACTAAATTACACACCCGTGAAACATGGTTTACTGACCGTATATATAGCGTATCGCTATAGGAAACTGTAATTCTTCGGAAAGCCCCTATTCGAAATCCAATAGGCCAGAGGTATCGACGAGTGCAGCATTAATTCTAATCGAAGTGATATTGGCAATCATGGTGTGCCATATTTCCGATGTTGCAACGCTTGGTGCCTGCAAAGTCCAATGGACGAAACGGTAGCTCTGCTCCTCCGATGTGAACCGACGTGTTGCGGGTTCGAGCCTGATGCGCGGACTCCCTTTTGAGCGACGGTGCGCAGAATGTTGGCGAGAAGTAATGGGGTTTGGTTGAGTGTTGGTAGATTTCCTGCACAACGAAAATTAAGGCACGAATAAATTGCAAATGGAGTAATAAATGCTGTAGTTAAAACATACTTAAAATAATGGTTGCGACTAAACACCTTTTTATCGGATTTCTTTTTACTTTATATATAAATATAGTTGTGTTCAAAACTGCTTAGATGGCCGTTGCCAAAACTGGATCCATCCATTAAAGATAAATATTAAATACTTCAGGATAGCAATCAACATCGCCAGTGCTTTCATTAATATAGTGAAATTATTTTCATACCAGAAAAGTGTTCGATTGACTATTTTATTAACAAATTTTGTTCATTCATTCATTCATTTCGAGAACTTATATAGCGTCTCTTCAAGAAATTTACTCAGAGGCGCTCCCAGTCCATCCACAGCTAAAAATATGATTTGAGCGACTTGTAAAAAGCAGGTGAATTTAGTGTAGGCATAAGTCGCAAGGTTAGTGGAAGGCAATTTCAGATAACAGGACCAACAATAGAAAAGGCTCGGCGCTGTCTTGTAGAAGTGCGAGCTCGATGAACCAAAAGCTTCCTAGTTGTCGCAGAGCGAAGAGCTCGACGGGCTGCAAGGTCGGAGACAGGTCGACAAAGGATAGACATTTATGATGGAGCACAATAAGGCATCGCCAAACAAGGGTAGCGACTCGGTGGGAGATGCGCTGTGAAACTGGGAGCCAGTGAAGAAAATCACGCATATAAGCAGAGACGAGGGCATATTTAGGAATGCGGCCAATGAGGCGAGCAGCCGAACGAAGAACTCGTTCAAGGCACCCAATTTAGTCTATTGTTGAAAACATAGATAATGAGCATAAAATGTAAATATTAAATATAACGTATTTAGTTCATCTGAAAAAGGTGTCTAAATTAACCCAATTTTTCCTTGACTGGATTTGAATGTCATGTTTATTGAAAAAAGCAAATCGAGTTAATGAAATTTTCTTCGCTTATTTTTCACATCTTTTAAAGTAAAACATTTTCTTCTTTAAATTCAGAAAAATTAAACATGATCAGTGTTCATCATCTGGAAAGTGTAATCACATAGTAATCGTACTTTTATACAGCCCTAATTCAAGAGAACTCCTCAGAGGCGCTCTCGACCTGACACCAAACCATAATCAAAGTGGGGCGCAGTGGTGATAGTCTAGTGGTGGCGTTGTTGCCTCGGAGCCGGTAGGTTCGAGGTTCGAATTCACCTCGCCGCGTAAGGACTTTGGGCAAGTCATTCACTCACAATTGCTCAGCGCTTCGGCGTGAAACTCCGATGCAGTGTCCGCTCTGCATTCGGGAGTGCCTCTGAGTATAGAGAACTTGAAGGGGTGCTATAACATGTGCACATATAAACAAACAAATACACCCAAAAGAGAATGGTTTTCAAACGCTTGCGGAAAAGGGACAAAGAAAGACAAAGAAGTTCATTACGGAGACTAACTTATACCAGAAAGACGGACGGACCATTATAGCAAAGCTGCTATGCGGCACTGTGGAAGATCGTAGCCCCATAATAGTTCAACTCCGAGTCACCTTGTCAACAGCACGGTCACTTAATCGGAATTTCACACCAAAGCTCAGGGAACCTATTTTAATAGCTCTACTCAGCGGCTTCTGGTGGATTCGCAACAGTATAATAGTTTAATAGTATAATAGTATAATAGTATAATAGCATAACAGTACAATAGTATAATAGTATAGTAGTATAATAGTATGATAGTATAATAGTATAATAGTATAATAGTATAATAGTATAATAGTATAATAGTACATGTATAATACGCAATGCTGGTAATCTTTGCGAAGACATAGCGGATTGTCTCAAGATGAACTGTGACAATGAACCTGGGAAACATGCAGGAAGAATACGTATGGGACTATAATAAATTAATGATTTAATTAATTGTGAACTGAAGACAATCATTATGGAGATGGTGGTGGTGATGATGATGATGATGATTAATATGACGACGACTATGATGACGATGATGACGACGACGACGATGATCCAATATACGTGTTCATCACATTTCACATTTCACATCTTCCAGATTAGTACATACATGTACATGTAATTATGTCGATTTTTTTTAACGACGCTTGTGGGGCGCGGTGGTCTAGTGGTGGCGTCGTTGCCTTGGAGCCGGAAGGTCCGAGGCTCGAATCCACCTCGCCGCGTAAGGACCTTGGGCAAGTCCTTTACTTACAATTGCTCAGCGCTTCGGCGTGAAACTCCGATGCAGTGTCCGCTCTGCATCGGGAGCGCCTCTGAGTAGAGAGAGCTTGAAGGGCGCTATAACAAGTGCACGTACATACATACATACATACATACATACAAGTCTAAGACGAGTCACATACATTCAAATTCGCACACCTGCTAAACGGAATTAAACGGCTCTATATATAGGCTTCTTGTCTGTTGACCAGGAAGTGAGCAGGCTTCGACGCCAACGGCATTCACAGCTATCTACTTGTTGTCGCTTCACGTTCTATCTTAGTGTCACTATCAACTCATTGTATATTATTATAGCTTAAACAATGACTTTCATGGTCTGTGCTGTTTCTTCACTCCCATTGTTCAGTGCCCTTACGACCTCCTCCCCCAGACTGCAATGTTTTAAAATTCATGATTAATTAAGAGGATATTAGAACTACATGTATATGCCTCGATTACTATTTTAGACGATAACTTATTATACTAGCCCTTACCTTTGTTTCTGATATTCTACTTTCTGCTGTTACTGATAGCACTTTGTCAACCAGGTCACTAAAACATGTAGCTAGTTATACATAATGTATAAATATAATATATAATACTCACACTAATTGACATTGCCAATCAAAGCTGGCTTCCATGCGACTAAGGCATCCGAAAGACTGTATGCTGATTTGTTGGATATAATACGCTTTCGGTTCTTAATCCAATTCAGTAATCTAATCCGACGACGCGTGCAACACCGTCATAATGATGATAATCCAGAAAATGTGTATAGATGATTTGCTCCAAAAGAAATCGCGGTGGGACATTGCATCGTTCTAAGTCCGAACACCTTAATAATATGACGCGATTTCGTTGAACACCTTTAAAACAGTTATTAAGGACATATATAAAATCACTAATGACGAAAATAATCATAATTATTGGCCTTCTAATTCGAGAAGAACGATGAAATCAACTTTCACATGACGCAGTGTCGTTATAGAAACCCCGCCACTGTTCATACTCTTTCAGTGCCAGTCCCAAGCCTGGATAAAGGCGGAGGGCAACTTCCCTCGATGTAAATCGATTATGTTCCAGAAGAAATCTCATTGCAGCGTAAATTATGAAACGATATTTTTGAACACCTTTAAAATAGTTGTAATCATCACTATACATATTCAATCGGTGACAAAGAAAACCATCTCAACTGAATTGTAGGCCTATTATACGTAAGTGACACAGAATATTCCAGGACGCGTCTGATTGCATGGTTGAGTCGCGTTGGCGTTTGTGGAAAGAGAAAACTGCACGCCGTATTGGAAGATCTTTAGAGCTCGTCGTATTTTGTGGACGATTTTGAGATAGATGAATCTTGAAATTTCTTAAATGCGTTTGGAGATCGAGACGTGCTTTAAGGCGTAAAAAGTCAGAAGCAGTTTGCTTAAACTTGGTGCATAATGCAGTTATCGGTTAACCTACCGTACCCAGTGCATTTTTCTTCATGTGAGCAGTAGTTAAGAAATATCCACAGAGTTCAAAGCAATCGAATTAATTGCGCCTATTGACGAGATTATTGGAAAACTAAATAGTGATTGATAAAGTTGAATTAATTTACTCGCCATAGACACTTGAAAGCTGCTCTTTTGGCCGAGTTGGATTCCGGAGCATCCCTGAGTAGTTTCTTTGATGGGGTGCTATATAAATACTTGAATGAAAGAATGAATGAACGAACGAGCGAACAAACAAGCGAACGAATGAAGTAGGAGGGCGTTGCTAATTCTCTTTGTAAACACACAGAAACGTAAAGCGGCAAATACTATTAAGGCTGTCATTTCACTTGATTGAGGTTGAAACTTAAGATTACAACTAATAAGGTTAATCGTCGTTTTGAGATTAATAAGTATTGAAGAGTTCGAGACAATATATCACATATAGATAACATTTTAAAGGTGTATAACTTCTACGGAGACGATGGTCGCCAACCAAGTGCGCAAAGGTTACGTTACATTCGCCACTAGAAGTCAAGGCTTTGCACAACAGCTGCTTAGTGTCTCCCAGTGCCAGTCCCAAGTCTGGAAGAAGGAGGAGGGCGTCGTTAATGCTCTTCGTTATCACACAACGATGAAAAACTGAAATACGGTAATAGAAAGGTCGTCATTTAGCTTGATTTGCTGATGCATCACTTTTCAACTGAACTAAAAAGTCTGAACATAAACTCCAGAGGAACTATAATAGACCCACGATGATCTGGCGTTTAGTATAGGAGTTGAACTTGTCAAAAGACGCTTAGGAGCGGAAATCGGTCCAGATATATAACTATTAACGAGCTCAAACTATTATATAATTGTCTGGACACATTTTAGAGGTGTCTAACTTATTTGTTTCATGCTATACGCTTTCGAAAGGGGGTGCTCGATAGTACAGCGGTTAGCGCGCTGGACTGTCGACCGAAAGGTCGGGGGTTCAAATCCCCGCCGGGGCAGAAATTTGCAACGAGATTTCTGTTCCACAAGCACCCGCTAGCCGACTCAGCTATGATGAGTACACTGACCTCACGGTCAGTGGATGATGAGACGGCGAGGGAGAGGATTGGCCACCGCCCTCATATGCCGAGGCCTTGAAAATGAAGGCGCTAACACTTCATCCCCATTGGCTAGCCCTCCGGGCTAGCTAGACGGGATATCATCATTATCATCATACGCTTTCGTACGCTATGGAGTCACCTAGCTAAAGAATACGGGGAGTAGGGGACGTTAATCATCTATACAAATACTGTAAACTCTATAGCATCCTTAGTTCATGGAATCAATAAAATGGTTTGAAATGAAAATATTTATTTCACTGATGATCAGTATTTATTGTGCCCAGGATTAAAGTGGACTTTTCTGCCTAAAGCTGCTCGATTTATTATAGTATGTTTAAAAATATAATAAAGGTGTTCAACGCACAAGGAACGGAAGGCGTGTCCGAAGCCCTAACATCGTATTCCAGACATCGACCTAAACTGGACCCAGATGGACATTTACTTAACCCTTTAATGCCGGATGATATAGGATATACCATGCCATTTACTACCATCTCAGCATTAAAGGGTTAACAGTCTAAAACTGCGTGATCTATTGTAGTATAGTATATTATAGATCATCACCACTCATAGCTTTTCCAATAGACTAGATTTAGGTTTTGTGGTCTTGTTTCTAGGTCATTTTGTCCGGATTTTAGGGGTTTATCACGGAGGTTTATCCGTTTTTTTTATATAAATAGGTAATCTCAGGTGAAAAAAACAGAAAATAGCAGCAGATTTGTAGCTTTTGGACTGAGAGACTAAAAGGGTCATCTGAAGTTCCAAGTCGATGTTATTTTATGCAGGTTACACTACACCAGCACAGGATGCGATAGACTATGTAGTGCATAACAGTCGCAGGTTCTAATCTACCTCAAGAACTTGCTCAAGTCCTTCACTCTCAATTGCACAGCGTTTCGGCCTAAAATTTCGATGAAGTGTCAGCTCTGTAGTCGGAAGCGCCTCTGAGTGGTGGTGCTAAAAGTCTACGTGCATTCGCATTTAAAACTAGACACCTGCTAAACGCATTTGATTGAGCTTATATAAGACCAACTTTTACCAATTAAATGAATGTGTCCTGTGTTCTTCTTCTCAAACTCTGAATCAATGGAATTTGGAATAGCTAACAATCTATATATATATAAAATGAAACTTCACAAGCGTGCGTTATGAGTGTTCTCGGAAACATACGGACCGAATGTTTTGAAAATTGTACAAAACCTTCCATTCCAATAGAACCGTGTTGTAAGATGCAATCTTTTCCACAAAAAGAGAACTTTTAATTCCATTCGAAAACAATTTTGGAATTATACACATCCCAACGTCAATGAGGGTTGTCAGATTTCGGAATCGTTTTTGTCGCGAAATCACGTTTTAAAGTCGTCCAAAAGTCGCGATAGCGCAAAATTATGTCGCTGTCGGGAAGGAACGGTGTGAGGGAGGAAAGAAGGAGGGAGCTGGACGAAGAGAGGGGAAGGGGGACGGGGAGCGGGATGGGGATGGGGACGGGAAGGAGGAGGGGGAGGTTTTGGGGGAGGAGAGGACGGTATTTTCTGCCACTGCAACGAGTGGCCGGGTACAGCTAGTTACTAATA
>OX243821.1:28486656-28504156 GCA_945859605.1 Lumbricus rubellus
CACAACCGACACCGAGACCAACAGACAAACGCGGGTCGCCGACTTGGCAGAAGACCGCAGGAACCAACAGTTTGGCCGCCGGTGAACCACTTGGAACGACCGGGGCTGACGCGCGGCTCCAAACAGCCCTTGTCTCACGCGCTCTCCCGACTCCGAGTCGCGCAGCCCAAACACTGTCGCTGCCGGTAACTTTCCCGTTGGCACTTAGCCGGAAACTCACAAGAGCGTCGTGGTGCGATGCTGTTCTGCGCCGGTAGATCCGAGGTAAAAATAAAAGGCCGGGAGGCCTGGGGAACAGGTAAACGGAAAACCCGTGTCTACAAATTAGACTATTGTTTTATAGGTTTTCTAATGGCGCTTATCGCCCTTACTCTCAACAGTTACTGACCTCAGTGGTAAGTCCCTGACAAAACACTTGGTCTTATCTAGCACTGTAACGTAAAGAAGACTACCTTGCAAAGCCCTCAGCTTGCCTGGACTCTTGGTCCACCACTTACTCCCTACTCAACGGTGAGCAACAGATTCTAGAAAGTGACGAGTCACACGGAGAATCTACACAACCGATCACCAAGATCGCTTTAACACAGCAAGAGTCCAATGTCGGCTGACAGACAATCGAAACTCCGCAAGAAACACCCGGTAACAGTAACACCGATTACAGCGTCCAATGTCGGTTGGCAGACAGTCGATTATCCACCACCAAGGACCTGCAATACAAAAGTTACAGACGAACTCACCCGGTACCACCAACAAGGATACAACCGTCGTGTTCTTCAAAGAGGAGACCCGCCTCAACTCTACAGAAACAACGACACACAAGGAACACGTAACTTAGACTGTAACCAACAGTCAACGGAACCTTCACAGAATACTGCGATCGCCCGCTAGGCGTATCACGAATACTGTATTCTTCCCTGAGCTGTCACGCAGCCTCAGCAGCTCGAATCTCAGCGATCGATGACAAGACACAGCCCTGACAGATCTTGCCGCAAATCCGCACTACGTTAGCGTTGCTTCAACAGAGGATCGCCGTAGTCGCGTTCGAACGTGGCCAAGCCACACTGTAGGAGACAGACGAACACAACCGAAATCACTGTAGAAAGTCGCAGCAGAAAACGCTTTAACAATCTAAGCACATACGGAGGAAACGCTTCCTCCGCAATATAAGCGGCGCACCGTGTGGCACGTCTTAGTCCACCGGCAAAATACATGATAACACTCTATACTTTGGCCTAAAAAGTATACTTGGTCTTCCATAGGAAGAATCTGAAACCTAATATTATAAACCTGTCTCAAAACGAAACCGGTTTCAGGTACAAGACTCATAGCCAAAAGGCTACCCAACGAGAGTCATGCTTACTCCAGCCAAGTCTCGGTAAGTAGTTATTTTTGTCTTATACCTCTTGTGGCATGTCCGCCACAATATGCAAGAAAGTGAAAGAGACTGTTGAAAATTTAAAGAAGAATGAACTGAAAAACATCGATAATTCTAATGACGTCAACAGCCTGAGTAGCTATATTATGATTCCGTTAAACTTTTTACTTAGAGAATAATAAATTAATCGGATCGCTTGTATTGTTAATAATGCTTCGAATTTATTAGACACCTTTAAAATTGAAATTTCCATTGCTTTATATAGAGACGGGAACACACATTGCTTTGAACGAACGTGAAATATGAATATGTCGTCACCGAAATAACAAACTCGTGAATTGAAAAAATAAATTAATGGTTTTCTTTAGATACCTTTCAGAACGTCTTTCCCAACAATATACATGCCATTTTCATCGTCTTTCTAAATCATACATGCTTATCCATTTTCATGTCTAAATTCTCAATCAGTAAAACACGCAGATGCTAAGTAATAAAAAAACGACACAAGCATCAAATTGTGTGCTTAAAATTAATGCAGACAATGAATGAATGAATGAATCGAATGAATTAAATGAATGCATGAATGATCAAATGGCGATGCCGATGACGATGACGATGACGTTGGACATGGCGATGATGATGATTACGATGACGACGTCGACGATCACGATGATGACGACGACGACGACGACGATGACGACGACGACGACGACGACGACGACGACGACGACGATGACGATGACGATGACGACGGCGACGACGGCGATGACGATGACGATGACGATGACGATGACGATGATGATGATGATGATGATGATGATGATGATGATGATGATGATGAGGATGATGATGATGATGATGATGATGATGATGATGATGATGATGATGATGATGATGATGTTCGTTTTAACAGATGTCACGTCCTTCTGACTGAAATTGAGATAGCATATTTCTGACGCTTAAATCTAGTTGCAGTCAAATTTATAATAACACACCTGCTAAACGCTTTTGATTGTACCTATATAAATCCAAATCTAAAAAAATTATCATTAGCACAGCGAACATTTCAAATAACTATAGCAACTGAAAAAAGCAAATTATTAATTAACATCCCAACAAGGAAAGCATCAATCTTTTCAGCGGTAACATAAATCGCTTACCAATAGGTATTGCTTTATGTTCCATCTTGTAAGCGCACAAAATTAATCGAAATCCTACGTTCATATATAATGAAAGATGGCGTCAAAACGAAGACGTGAAAATTGGATGTACTTGAGTGCGACGTTTTCAGTAATCAATTTAATCCAATTTAATAGAATCCGGTGACGCCGTTATTATTCCAAAAAAAATCGTAGCTCCGTAAATTGCGACGATCTCCTTAGACACCTCTAAGATTGAGATCTTTTGTCGACATAAAGTCATCAGAATCTTCGATCATCATATGACTTGCTAGAATCGCTCATATTATAGTCGCAGGATATTCCAATGTCAAGCCATGAGAAACAATTTCACACGACACAGCGTCGTTATTACTCGTTATAGAAACTGCGCTGCAGTTCGTACTCTTACAGTGCCAGTCCCAAGCCTGGATAAAGGCGGAGGTCGACGCCAATTAATGATCTCTGCTATAACACAGCGTCGTTAAATCGAAACTACAACTGTCGACAAAATCTCTCAACGTCAACAAGCGCATCTATACGCATACACACAAACACCGCCTCTCAAGCATTCGTCTCCTCCACATTCCGACGCTCTCGGCTGTCCATACACGACATCAAAAACGAATCAACTTCCGGTATTAGAGTCGAAACCCGGCCGACGTACTAATGACACGCGCGGCGTTCCATAAACGGCATTTTAACAACGGCGATCGAAGCAAAAAATTACACACCCGTGAAACGTGTTCTACTGTCCGTACATAATTATAGTCTATTTACACACCCGTGAAACGTGGTCTACTGACCATATATAGTCTATTTACACACCCGTGAAACGTGGTCTACTGACCATATGTATAGACTATTTCCATCAACGGCGGTTGAAGCTGCAGCGAGCCATAGTAGTCTTCAGTAATCAAGTGTAGAAGGCATTTTCGATTTCTACGCTCGAACGATGGACAACCAACAACCGCTTGGACGCATCGTATTTATTGCACCACGCGGACGCCATACTACCATGGTTGCGCGAAGTGCGGTGGTGCAGCGTCGTCGGCGACACATCGGGTGATCTGACGCGTTTGACGCTGCGTGAAATGCATCCTGGGTTCGTCGATTAGGGCGCGTCTGATTTGTTGGGTCGCGTTCGGAGAAAGAGTAAACTGCACGCCGTTTTGGAAGATCATTGTAGAGCTCGATATATTTTTTGGACGGTTTTGAGATGGATGGAGCGTGAAAATATTTAACCACGCTTAGAGATCTGAAGGCGAGAAAAGTCAGAAGTGGCTTACGTTAACCTATGACGTAATCGGATGCTGGCAAATCTTATCATATCCAGTGCGTTTTCCTTTATGTAAACAGTATCTAAGAAACACCCACGGAGGACAAAACAATCGAAGTAATTGCGCTTAATAGCGAATTGATAAAGTTGAAGTAATATACTCGCCATATACACTTGAAAAGTGCTCTTTTTGGCCGCGCTGGATTCCGGAACATCTCTGAGTAGTTTCTTTGGTGCTATATAAATACTTGAAGAATGAATGAACGAACGAAAAAATAAACGAATGAATGAATGAATGGAATGTCGGCACTGACTTTAACAAAAGTGAACACCTCTATTAAGATGTCGCATTTGTTTTTTTAGACACGCGCTCACAATAAATATGAATATGCGCTCCATAATATCGCTAAACTGATGAATGATAACCACTTTATTAACACTGCCAAACAATAACTCCGCCACTGGTAGCACTCTGCCATTGCCAGTCCCAAGCCCGGGTAAAGGAGGAGGGCGTCGCTTACGGTCATTGTTACCACACAGTGACGTTAAACCTGATAACCACCGCCAAACAATCATTTTATTTACGGAATTTTATTTCTCACATTAGCTAACAGTGCTAACTGCAGGATTTCTGGCGACTCGGAGACCAAGCACGCAAGGACAATGTTGTCCCCGCCACTGTATGTCCAGGCTTTGCACAACAACTCTGCTTAGTGCCTCGCATTAGCTGCCAATGCTAATAGAAGCCCTGAAGAAGTAGGATGGCGTTGATAATGGTATTTGTAAACACACTTAGACGTAAAGCTGCAAATACTACTAAGGTCGACATTTCACTTGATTAGCCGATACATCAGATTACAAGTAAGAATTCGTCACAAATTTACTCCGAGATTAATAAATATTTAAGAGCTCGTGACTATATATAGAATATATTGCTCACATTTTAAAGGTGTAAAACTTCTAGGGAGACGAGGGTCGGCGACCAAGTGCGTAAGAGTTACGTTACATTCGCCACTAGAAGTCAAGGCTTTGCACAACAGCTGCTTAGTATCTGCCAGTGCCAGTCCCCAATTCTGGAAGAAGGAAGAGATCGTCGCTAATGCTCTTCGTTATAACACAGCAAGGAAAAGCTGAAATAATACAAAGGTCGTCATTTCGTTTGATTTGCTGGGACAACAGTATGCAGCTGAAGTAATAAATCTGAAAATAAACTCAAGAGGAACTATCGGATATTTTTGATAAATTATTATTTAAATATAGACCCACGATGATTTGGCGTTTAGTATAGAAGTGTCGGTCCAGATACATAACTATTACCGAGCTCAAACTATTATATAATCGTCTGGACACATTTTAGAGGTGTCTAACTTACGTGTCTCATGCTATACGCTTTGTACGCTATGTAGTCAACTAGCTAAAGAATACGGGGACGTTAATCATCTTTCTAATGGCAAAGCTTCTTTAAAGCATTGACCACACCATACCCAATCACAGCGCAGTCGTTATTTCAAGAATATTGCTTTAAAAAGCCCAACCTTAGCCTTACAATGGATTTCCAATAAAAGTTCATGTCTGTCATTCTTAAGGACTTTCAAAAGGCGGACGTCAGTATAATATGGCTCTGCATGGATGGCTGCAGCCATACGAGTCTCTCTAATCCAGCATCGATCGCTGTTCGCTTGAATTGAAATCACGGTCAAAATCAGAGACCATTAAAGAGACTAAATCGAAATCACATAAAGACCGAGAAAGCACAGAGCAAGATTCCTCGGATGGCTAACAATCGGAAAGAAAACTCTGAATGATATTATATTCTAAATGACGAATGACGAGTGGAACATAGGCCTCTTCTAAAAGCTACAGACTGTTCGGAACGAATGCTTGCTTCGTGTAGTGTTATTTTTATTTTCATTTTTCTGGGAACAATAAATCGTAGATACCTCTTTTAATCGATTTACAATTGTTATAACTACATTCGAAATGTGAGCAGCGTAACTTATCTCTAGGTAAAAACGTTAGAGGTGAGGTGACGCATTGTAACGTTAGAGGTGAGGTGGGGTCTCACAAACCCCAACACATATGTTTATTTTAAAGTCGCGCAATATCAAATGGAAACCATTAATTTGAATGAAACTATTCTTCAATGATCAATTATCAACTAAACAGGCGATTATCACGAACAGATATCTGTTCGTATATATATATATATATATATATATATATATATATATATATATATATATATATATATATATATATATATATTTATATATATATAAATATATATACACCCTAATAGATAGATTCTACGAATGATCAGTACATTGCGAACAAAAAGGCTCAGCTAAAATGATGCATAAAATTAAACACCTTAATAATAAAATTCTATGCTACAATATAAGACACAAAAGCAAACCAATCGATAGATTCTGCGAAAGCATTCAGTGCATTAAAACATAGTTGATGAACGCTATAGAAACTGTAGTCCACATTTTCAACTCCACCGTCCAGTAATTCCTAATTCTCGTCCTTATTCTCGTTATATGACACTAAAAATTACAGTAACTGTATAATTATACACATTATAACAGGACAAAATGGAAAGTTGCTAAGTCTCTTTGCCGACAGACACATGTGTCTAATGATAGAATTATCAGCGTTGATTTTGACTTTGTGGGCGTTGTGGATGAAACTCTTGACTTGTGTTTTCGATAGCCATAACATTATGTCATTTAAGCATTTTATTCATCTAACAAGGACACTTGCACGTAATGTGTACATGCGCTATTTATATAAGTGAATGAAAATCGTAAAAAGGTGTTTAAATTGCTTTGCTCACAGTTACTTGTGTCTGATTCTAGGCCTATAAGCATTGTTTTTAAGACAGCGTGTGCGTGCTGGATGTTTTTAGCTGAGAAAAGACGCCAACTATTCGTAATTACTTCACACGACGGTTGAACGAAATCAAAACATGTGCGCCTCATAAAAACGGATGTTGACAAAACCTTCAATTATGATTTGCTCTCTTGATACGAGACGCATCTGAAAGCAAACGAAAGCAATTAAAACGTTTGATTCCGTAGATCGCCCAGCGAATTATTTCGTTACTAATGTGTCTTCATGCGATTGTAAAAAAAACTATCAGATTACTATTTTATTCCCTGTAGCGGGTTTACTACAGGAAAGATACATGTATAAATTTGACACAACAAATCCAATACCTGCTATATATACGACACTTTGTACTAATATAGCCCAGATAGAAGTACTGACTGCTGAAATAAAACGTCTCTAATAAACGTTATGAACGGGAATCCGACTCCGTCTACCAGTGCATGCAGGCAATCCGTTCAGCCAACCCCGTCTATAACTCGGTCTATCAGTGCCAGTCCAAAGCCTCAGTGAAGAAGGAGGGCGACTCAAATTATTTTTGCTATGGCACAGTGTCGTTAAACAGAAACAACTTCAAATCCACAGTTCTTCACCTTCACATAAAATACGCGAGACTGATCATGATTATTTTATTTAACAAAGGTAGAACACAACACACAAAATTATTCAAACAAACACATTAAAAAATATTATATGCATGTAAAAATATATACATAATCTGAAATTGCGGAAATTGGATGAAAAAACGTAGTTTTTGCTTAAATAGAAGCTGGAATGATGAAACAAATTCTTTGCAAAATGGAAGTTGGATCTGCGAAGCATAGTTCTTGCTCAAATAGAAGTTGAAACGGATCGGAACGCAAATGAAAGCTAAGTGAAACGTTTGATTCCATAGAGCGCCCTTCGAACTAATTTCCTACGATCAGCACGGCAAAATGCACAGAGATGCTTAGTTGGAATACTCTGTCTCCATCTGCTCGGTCTAAACTTCTAACTGGTAATCTCTCCTCCTCATTTTCTTTCCTCAAAACGTTTTTCTTCTCTCGTGGCCTTGCGCACTGTGAGCGCCTCTGAACGGTTCACCCTAGTAGAGTCGCCTTATAAATGTTTTTATACAATACAATACAGACGCCACCACTACACCACCGTGGGGCGCGGTGGTGTAGTGGTGGCGTCGTTGCCTTCGAGCCGGAAGGTTTGAGGTTCGAATCCACCTGGCCGCGTAAGGACCTTGGGCAAGTCCTTCACTCACAATTGCTCAGCGCTTCGGCGTGAAACTCCGATGCAGTGTCCGCTCTGCATCGGGAGCGCCTCTGAGGAGAGAGAGCTTGAAGGGGCGCTATAACAAGTGCACATACAAACAAATACGATACAATACAATAGTTATATGTAGAACGGCTAGAACTGTTTAGACACCTTTTTCAGATGTGCTATTTGCCGTACAAGGAGAGGCTACGCGCTCTTCAATTTGGTTCCATGACGACAACATTCCTCGGAATACTGTGAATAAGAAGCAATTTATTGTATTTGTTTGTATGTGCACTTGTTATAGCGCCCATTCACGAGGTGGAATCGAACCACGAACCTTCCGACTCCAAGGCAAATGAGGAAAAAACAACCAAGCATGTGTATACAAACGACATCATTTTATTCAATTAATAATTTAATTCATGAATATCTGTGGCATTTAAGCAGAGGTCTATAATAATTATAATATATACACAGTTGCGTTCCCGACTTTAGCACGCCAAAATGCACATAGTAGCTTAGTTGTACGCAGAATAGCAGGAACTGCTTAGACACCTTTTTCAGATGAGCTTTTTGCCGTACAAAAGGGGGCTGCGCGCTAGTAAATTTGGTTCCCACTCTGCGGCTTCTGCCTGTGTCATTATGACGGCGATATTCATCGTAATACTGTGAACAAGAAGTTAATTGTATTGTATTCAAAGCAAAATGACATTAGAGCTGAGTACAATAGTATACAGCGCTATATTTGTCTAGGCCTACTGTGCAGTGTACAAATTACTTTTTCCGTATACTACACACAAATGTTTGTGAGTTAAGTAAGCTTATGTACTGTAACACTCCACATACTCGCGTATACCTCGACGATACATCCGTGGTTTTGCATTCATTTGGCTACGCATGGGAGGAAAGGTTTCACAAACTATGCAAGGTTCAAGAGAGGAATGAAATTACGACATTTTGCTCGTAATAATCACACTGATGCATGGGCCCAACACTTTCCAATACCACTGCACGCATATTTGTACGTGCGCTGCAGGAGGGATGGGTTGGATGGGTGGTTCCATGGAATGTGAAAGATGCAACAGAGAGACGTGGTACAAAATATGATTCAATTGAACTGAACGAGAGAAGCCAGACTTGAGGATCGTATACGAGAAATGCATTATGGGTATTGTGGGTATACGTCTATAAAAATGCAAATACTCGCTCATCAAAGAATGTTACGGCAGTGGCAGCAGAGGATGTGGTGCGAATGGGAAACGAACATCGACTTAATATACGTCGATGGAAACGAAGCTCTGGGGTAATGTATAAACGACACCGAGTGTAAGCTGAAGTTTGATATTTTGTCAGTCATTACGGACCACAGGAATCTACACAGAAAGAATTGGAAAATCTGTTATTTAAAACAATTAAGATCACTAAAGCGCCTATAATACAGTTATACACTGATCGGAAACTCAGTGTATGAAGCGCTCATTTTAGATTCTGGACGATGATTATTGACAAAATAATTATTTCATGTACAGTAAGAACCGCATTTAGTTAGTTACATCAACGAAGTAATATTGACGAGTAATTATGTTTGCAATGTAAAAACCTTTTCTCCGAGAATAGAAATCCGTTTTTAATACCAGAATTAAAATTTGACGTTAGGGCGACAAAGTGAAATTATAGTCGGCAAATTAGTAACTGCATGAATTCGTTAGGTCAGCTTCTGCGCTATTCAGAATGGAGCATCTGTTCGACAACCTCAGTGTATAATTTATTCCACGACGAAATCTTGACCCGGAAAACCACTTGCAAGCATGTGCACAAACTCGTAGCTACATGTATTTTCTGAAAGGAGGTTAATTTTGACCAGGTCTATCGTAACACAGAAATTTACTGTCTGTTCATTCTTATGTAGCAAATTATTCCGTAAAAGAGGTGTCTAATAAAGAACCGCGGTTAACTGTACAGTTGCCGTTATACTTTATAGACCGAGTTGCATGTTTGAATTGTCAAATCATTGAATATAGGCTACTTTCAACAGAAAAATCACAAAATGCATTGTTACGGATCCTGTTCGTATTTTCGCATCTTCGTATTACGTTTACAGATAGGCGTACAATTATAAGCTACAATTGAAATATAATATCGTCATCCCTACAAAGCTGAGACGCGTTAACACACGCCACTACAGTGACTGGCCAGCTGTAATTATGTAGCTTGTAAAATTAACAGCGTTTACCGTTCATCCATTTCACTTTCGATGTAGCATTTTTTCTACACCGTGTCTAAAAACTGTGCAAAATTGATTATGTCAGAACTTCGTCAAATTTCCACCAATTTTAATAATTTTTGAAAGGCAGATGAAAAAATGGCTGAAATTTTTTGTTATGCATGAATTTTCCACCTCATCTGACTCATATGACCATTGGTCGACATCTCCGTGATCTAAATACATCTAAAATTCTAGAAACGTCAGCAGGCTGCCTGAGTAGATTTCGTTAAACTTTTTTACTCTGGGAATAATAAATTAATTAGATCACTTGTAGGCCTATTGTTGAAAAAATGCATAGGCCTAGAATATGTTAGACACGTTTAAAACTGGAATTACCAGTACTATATATAAGGACCGGAATTCTTTTGACCCAAGGCGATGGACGAAAACGTCACCGTTATAACAATCTCTTGAATACAAACTATTAAAAATAAAGGTTCTCCTTAGATACCTTTTACGACATCTATCTCACCTTTTACAACAATTTTCAAATGGTTTGTTTTCTCCAATTTCACCCTTAAATTGTCAATCATTAATTTTTGTGTCAATAAAAAAAAACAGCTGCTAAGCAATGCAATCGTGACTTACGTAGACGGCAGCGATCTCTATTGTAATAAGTATCAAGTCGATTCTTAAAAACAAACATTCATTCGTCATAATATTGTAAGAATAGAAACGATCGAATGAATATATACAGTGAAAGACTGACTGAATGACTGAGCCAATGGTGATGACGATGGATGATAACGATGACAGTGACGGTGGAGGTGACGATGACGATGACGATGACGATGATGATGATGATGAATGATGATGATGATGATGATGATGATGATGATGATGATGATGATGATGATGATGATGATGATGATGATGATGATGATGATGATGATGATGATGATGATGATGATGATGATGATGATGATGATGATGATGATGATGATGATGATGATGATGAATGATGATGATGAATAATGATACTGAAGTCTGAGGGCATTGAGATCCAAAATTGCACACCTGCTAACCGCAATTCACTGAATCTATAATTATGAACCGATTTATTGAGAGTAATGTGTATAACCTCACTGAGTGAAATATGCCTAACAGTCAAATTAAAAAACTTATTGTCAATTAACCCTCGAGTGCCCAAGGGGGGGGTCCGACCGGACCCCAGGCCTGTTTTTCCCGGATAACTTTTTAAAGGCTATGAATCTGCAGAAACGCTTTTAGGTATTCCTAGGCCAACCATTTGGGCATAGAATGGTATATTTTTCGTGAGTATTGTCCTACCCTGTACCCCACAATCACAGCATATACTAAGAGTACCGCATGATATTCGGCTGATATTCATACACGCGTATAGGTTTCCTTCGGTAAATAACGCAAACAAGCATAAAATGTATCACGAGATTATTACACTATTATTTTACACCAGGTGGTGTTATTGTGATATAAGATATATCAATCGATTGCAAATTCATTTGGGATCACATAGAACTAAATTATGTAACGATATTCCAATCCCTTCTCAAGATATTAACAAAAAACGCTGGGGTCCGCGCGGACCCCCTCCTTGGGCCTTCGTGTACCAAAAATTACCTTGGGCACTCAAGTGTTAATCTATATAAATAAAAATGAACTTTACAATAGTTCGTAACATTACCCCGCTAAAAGTAACGCACCGATTGTTTTGAAAATTTTACAACACCTTCCATTCCCATACAACCGTGTGTTAAGATTTTTTCACCCGAAAAAACCCAACCTTTTCCACAAAAAGTGAACTTTGCAATCCGTTCGCCCGCCATTTGCAAATTCAACACGTCCCACACGGATGCCAGATTTCATAAACACGGTCTCCAAACACAGAAGATGAAACATCAATGAGGTCGCGTGTTGTGACATCATAGGCGAGTCGCGATTAATTTACCAAAGAGGTCTTATCCCAAAGCGGCCTTTGGGCTTGGAATGGACGGTGCGACGGAGGAAAGGAGTGGAGGGAGCGGGACGAAGACGGTGGGGAGGGAGCGGAGGGGGAGGTGGAGGTCAAGGGGGAAAGGGAGGGGAGGGGAGGGGGAGGGGAGGTGGAGGGGGAGCCTCTTTTCAGCCACAGCAACGCATGGCCGGGTTCAGCTAGTTATACATGTAATGCTATAGGGTATAGAACGGTACTTGCACCGACAACATATCACTTACCGCTTCACGTTCTATCTTAGCTTCACAACACACTCATTGTAATCGTTGAAATCGAAATCCTGCTTTCATAGATCCTGAAAGATGGCATCAAAACGAAGAATCGAAAAAACTGCACACGGGTAAATTGGTGAACTTAATCCATTTTCATCGAATCGGGCGACACCGTAATTATGATAATAGTCTTCTTCTTGTCCTTCCGGCTGGAATTAATATGATAATAATCGCGGATAAGTAAATTGAAGATTTATTCCAAAATACATCGCAGTTCCGTAAATAGCGATTATCTTGTTGGACACCTTTAAAAGAGTAATATTTTTGTATATATATATCTATCAGTGGCTAAGATAAGCATCTGATCGGTTTTTGATGTCACAGAAGTAGCAGAATATTCTATAGCCTACTCCTGAAAGGCCAATCTCAAGCTCTGAGAAACAAGTAGAGAAACGCAAATGTGTCGTACTCTTACAGTGCAAGTCCCAAGCCTGGATAAAAGCGGATGGCGATGTCAATGATTTTTCCTATCACACAGCGTTGTTAAATCGAAACTACTACCGTCGTCACAATCTCTCAACATCAACAATCGCATCTACACACAAACACACAAACACCGCCTCTCAAGCTCTCGCTTCCTCCTCCTCATTCCGATGCTCTCGGCTGTCCATACACGACATCAAAAACGAATCAAATTCCGGTATTGAAGTCGAAACCCAGGCGACGTACTATAAGGACACGGGCAGCGTTCCATAAACGGCATTATAACAACGGCGGTCGAAGCAAAAATTACACACCCGTGAAACGTGTTCTACTAAACGTATATATATAGTCTATTTACACACCCGTGAAACGTGTTCTACTGATCATATATATACTATTTCCATCAACGGCGGTCGAAGCAGCAGTGAGCCGTATTAGTCTTCAGTAATCAAGTGCAGAAGGCATTTTCGATTTCTACGCTCGAACGATGGACAACCAACAACCCCTTGGACGCATCGTATTTATTGCACCACGCGGACGCCATACTACCATGGTTGCGCGAAGTGCGGTGGTGGTGGTGCAGCGTCGTAGGCGACACATCGGGTGATCTGCCGCGTTTGACGCTGCGTGAAATGCATTCTGGGTTCGTCGATTAGGACGCGTCTGATTGGTTGAGTTGCGGTGCCGTTCGTGGGAAGAGTAAAATGCACGCCGTACTGAAAGATCTTTGGAACTCGTCGTATTTTGTCACTTTTTGTGGACGGTTCTGATATGAATGGAGCGTGAAATTTTTTTCCCCACGTTTGGAGATTGAGACTCGCTTGAAAGCGTGAAAAGCCAGAAGCAGTTTACGTTAACTTTGCGTATGCCGATATCGGAAGCTTCCAAATCTTATTGTTCCAATTGCGTTTTTATTTATATAGACAATATTTGAGACATTTCCACGGAGTGCAAGGCATTCGAATTAATTGCAAATTTTGCGTCCCGATGAGAAAAATAAAACTCGATTTTAAAGTAAAACAAATATATTTGCCATAAAAATGAGTTCCGTCTGTCCGCCATCTCAGTCTCTGACACATTCCATAAATACTTGAAAGCTGTTTTTTTGCCATGATAGATTCGGGAGCACTTCTGAGTAGTATCCTTGAAATGGTGCAATGAATGAACGAACTAACGAACGAACAAATGAATGAATGAATGAATGAATGTATGAATGAATGAATGAATGTATGAATGAATGAATGAATGAATGAACGAATGAACGAATGAATGAATGACCGAAGTCAACACCTCTATTAAGATGCCAATTTGTGTTTTTAAATCGTCATTTATACTGCTAAGCCATGATAATATTCGACCTTGCCTACTAATTCTGATTTCTTTCTGCAGCTAACCACATAAAACACCTCTCACAGTTAAACTTAAACCAGTGTGGCAAAACATAATTATACCAGTAAGAACAACGTCAAGCATAATTATGACAATACATTGTATTGAATCTTGATACGCGAGCATTACATTACAAATCCAAGTTGAGATGTCGTATCTGTATATGTCGCCAACTGTTACAGCCCTCTCGACGGCAAGATGTCGCTACTGATGTCAATGAAGACTGCCGTTTCTCTTTAGACACCTTTAAAAATATCACTGATAATATACATAACTCGACGGTGTGAATGTCAGATACGTTGTATACATTGTGTTAGCGAGGGAGATTTAGCCGACTCTGACTTCCACGGTGACGAGAGACCATGTGCGCAAGGGCAATGTTACCTCCGCCACTGGATGTCCAGGCTTTGCACATCAGCTGCTTAGTGCCTGCCAGTGGAAGTCCTGAAGAAGTAGGATGGCGTTGCCAATGATATTTGTAAACACACAGAGACGTAACGCTGCAAATACTACAAACGTCGTTATTTCACTTGATTATCCGAAACATCAGGTTACAAGTAAGAATCCGTCACAAATTCACTCCGAGATTAATAAATAATGTCGAGTTCGTGACAATATATATCAAATATTGCTCACATCTTAGAGGTGTCTAACTTATACGGAGACGAGGGTCGGCGACTAAGTGCGTAAGGGTTACGTTACCTTCGCCACTGGAATTCCAGGCTTTGCGCAAAAGCTGCTTAGTGTTTGCCAGTGCCAGTCCCAAGTCCGGAAGAAGGAGGAGGGCGTCGCTAATGCTCTTCGTTACAACACTGTGACGAAAAACTGAAATAGTACTAAGGTCGTCATATCGCTTGAATAGCCGAAGCAGAAGTGGACATTAAAATAAATACAAGCACTGACGTTTATATGTCATCGTTTAGTAACGTTTTAGAGGTGTCTAACTTACACGTCTCATGCTAAACGCTTTGTACGCTACGTAGTTGCCTAGATAAAGTTATTCATATTTCTTATGACAAAGCTTCTTTAAAGCATTGACCCAACCATACCCAATCACAACGCAGTCATTACTTCTAGAATATTGCTTTAAAAAGCCCAATCCGAGCCTAACAATGGATTTCCAATAAAAGTTCATGTCTGTCATTCTTAAGGACTTTGGAAAGGCGGACATCAGTATAATATGGCTCTGCATGCATGGCTGCAGCCATACGAGTCTCTCTAATCCAGCTGCGTTATCGAAACGCATAAAGCATCGATTGCTGTTCGCTTGAATTGAAATCGCGGTCAAAATCAGAGACCATTAAAGAGAACAAATCGAAATCCTATAAAGACCGAGAAAGCAGAGAGCAAGATGTCTCGTATGGCTAACAATCGGAAAGAAAAACTCTGATTTATATTATATTCTAGATGACGATAGAAGAAAGATACTATTTATAGGATTATTCTAAAAGCTTCAGATTGTTCGCAACGAACGCCGGAGAAGTGCAGTAATATTTTTACTTATATTTTTATGCCGACATTTAGACACCTCTATTAATTTGTCTCTCATCTTTATAAGTAAAGACGCAATATTCAAGCATCAAATAGGTTAGCGATGGTGGTCACCCATTACTATTATAGGGTCTCAGACTAAATACTTATAATTATAATACTCGGTTTACAAATTAATGAATGTCGTAGATACTATGTTTTTCGGATGCTATGGGTTCCATTCTACTGATAACTTCCTTGCATAATTGTCGCAGGATGAATACGGGGCCGAAACCCTACTAAACCTACAGACAATTTCTTGCAAGTTGACTCTTAATGTTTCTCTATAGAACTAATGGCTCGAGCGAATGGCTACTTTCAGCAGTTTATACAACAATGGACGCACAAAATACATTGGTCACGATTTTAAATATATTAAAAAATTAAAAGTCTAGGTATAATAGGTGTCAATTTTCCAGAAAGACGTGTGAGGACTTTGGGGCTATGTGGGTGAGGTGGGTAAGGATAGTGCAACCACAGTGGTTGTGCGTTAGATCCAAGGTGGAATAGGGAAACGTTATTTCTTCGTATAGGCATACTTCATATATTATATGCGGAGCGTTTTACGGGGTTTGGTTGGGCGGAGGGATGGGGTGGGGTGGATTATTTTGGTTCGTATAATTTTGTGCTCTTGTGCGAAAATTATGTTAAAACCAAAAAAGTGGAAGTAAAAAAATTGGAGTCAATTTCCAAAAAGGGTATAGTGCCCCTCTTGTCCCTAAGTGCGGGTGCTCTTGAGTAAGCCACCACACACTGCATAACTATATTACAGATTTTAGATGAAAACGTCGAAGGATATCACCATTTTGTCCATCATTAATATATTATAAAGATGATTTTCTCTCGTTCTCCACAGTTGATTAAATTTCACATCGTCACTGTATGTTGGGTTTTTTAAAGTGTCGAAAAAGAAACGGTAGTCGACATTAATATCAGCAGCGACATCTTGCTGTCGAGAGGGCTTTTTGCCGACACATACAGATACGATATCTCAGCTTAGATTAGTAATGTAATGCTCACATATTATTACAATGTATTATCTATAGTTGTTCTTATTGATTGTACAGTAATGTACACTGATTAAGATGTCGTTTTATGAATCATGATTCTGGTTAGCTGTTACTAAGAAATAAGAATCCGTGCATAGATTGCAAGGCAGAATTTTGTGAGTGCATGTCTACAAATAAAAAAAAGTAATTGGACATCTTAATAGATGTGAATGTCCGATGTATAGGCTATTGTACTTTTTCCACTTACGACTCTGCAGGCGAGAGAGCTTTATCCGACGCTGACTTCTACTGACTCGTGACTAAATATATATCATACTATGCTAACAATTTAGAGGTGTCTAACTTCTACGGAGACGAGGGTCGCCGACCAAGTGCGTAAGGGTTACGTTACCTTCGCCACTGGAAGTCAAAGGCTTTGCACAACAGCTGCTTATAGTCTGCCAGTGCCAGTCCCAAGCCTGGAAGAAATAGGAGGGCGTCGCTAATGCTCTTCGTTACAACACTGTGACGAAAAACTGAAATACTACTAAAGTCGCCATTTCGCTTGATTTGCTGGGACATCACTTTACAACTGAATTAATAAAACGTGGAAATCCCAACATCAACACCAGATGAACAATTGGATATTTTAGAGAAACTTGTATGAAAATAGACCCGTGATGGAATAGCGCTTAAGAACTGTCGTAG
>OX243821.1:28509156-28623281 GCA_945859605.1 Lumbricus rubellus
TCGTGTATTTCGCTTTTTCTGCTATAGGGTGAGCTCCTGGTCCCGCGGGCTCGCTTGGCTATTAAGCAGCGCCGTGCTTTATTATTTTATTTTTTTTATTTGACAAAATCATCTGATCAACTTATTTAGAAGTCGTTGCAACCCAGAACTTCCTGTATGCCTCATCTTATAGAGCTATATAAAATGCAAAAGAGGTGTCTTATAAAGCACTGCGTAAATAATTGGTATATGTATATATCGAATTAAACAAATATACACGCACACTAATGATACGCGCGCCTTTCCATAAAGGGCATTAAATCAGGGACCACTAAAGAGACCAAACCGAAATGCCATAAACAACGAGAAAGCAACACGCATTGCAATAATCCACGAATGGCTAACAGACTAAAGCTCTGAATGATTTTAAATTCAAAATGGCGATAGAAAACAGAATCTATATATAGGACTATAATCTAAAATCTTCAGACTGCTCACAACAAACGCCTGAGACATTTCGTATTATTAATTTTTACTTACAATTTTCTACACACATCAAACACCTTTTTAACCAATCCTTGTTTATTATAAATAAAGACGCATTTTCCGACTGTCAGCTAAAGTGATGGGAATAGGGCGTTGTCAGATGAACTAGATATGATTTTAATAATTATTACTCGTTTTCGAAATGAATGCTATATCTATTATTTGTAAAGCTCTGCTTATAAACATTTTTATGGTGCTATTCGGATGCTATAGGTTTCATTGTTCTGCTCACTTAATTGTGTAATTGTCGACAACGGTCTTTGTTGTCGCATGGATGACCACGGGGTTGAACCACTCAATCCACGCTACTAAATACAAATACCTTCTTTTAAGTTTTATTGTTTCTTGAGAACTGACGGTTTTTTCAGTGTGTAATTGATTCTATGGCGAAATATTGACCCAGAAATGACAAACAAGCATAATTCTGTGCACAATGCTATGCACAAACTCGCAGCTATTTTTTTAAACGGAGATAATCATTACGTATGCCCGCGGCAACAAACGTCGTAACACATAAAATTATTGTCTGTAAATTCTTATAGAGCAAGGTATACCGTAAAAGAGGTGTCTAATAAAGAACTTTGTTTAATTGTTGCTGTTTTGCTTTATAAGACCAAGTTGCATGTTAAATTTGTAAAAACAAAGTATACACGGTCAACAGCTTCGACATAAAAAACAAATGCTTTGGGCGGGTGCTCTTTGTATATTCGTATTACGTTTACAGAATGCCTACATAGCTACACTTGAAATATAATATCGCCATTCTTACAAAGCTCCGACGTGCACACAAGCCTGATACTGCGATGCTGTGATTATCACTCGAGTGCCCAATGTATTTTTTGGGACAAGAAGACCCAAGAAAAGTGTCCGCGCGGACCCCAGCGTTTTCATGTTTTTTTCTCCTGAGAAACGATTGGAATATCGTTACAGAATAAATTATTTAGTTTTGTGTAACCCCAGATGAATTTGCAGTAAGGTAGAAAGGATTGATACTAATAAAAATTGTTTCATGTGATCATACAGCGTTTGCCATTGTATTATTATATTGGGAAAACAAACTATAAACCGACTTACTATGATCTGGCGCTTATACTTGTGGAAATTGTAATTATTGAAGAAATCGAGACTATTATTTAAAAATTGCTAGAATTTTAGAGGTGTCTAATTTACGTGTCTAATACCGTACGCTTTGTGCGCTACAGAATTGCATAGATAAAGGATACGGGGACGTTATTCATCTTTCTAATGGCAAAGCTTCTTTAAAGCATTGATCCCAAAATACCCAATCACAACGCAGTCATTACTTCAAGAATATTGCTCTAAAAAAGCCCAACACAATATTCTAACAATGGATTTCCAATAAAAATTCATGTCTGTCATTCTTAAGGACTTTGGAAAGGCGGACGTCAGTATAATATGAGTCTTATCTTATCTTATCTGACAATTTATAAAGCGCTTCTTGCAGCAAGAGCCTTTCAGAAGCGCTCCCAGTGCGTTCATCTCCGAAAAAAGGCAAGTTTTTAGACGAGAGAAAGATGAGGATACACTACCAGAGAGGATGGCAGAGCGAACTGATGGGGAAGCCCATTCCATATGGAGGGACGAATGCAGGAAAATGATCTGGATTGCGCCATGGTGGTCCTGACTCATGGGACAAAGAGGTCAAGCCGATCAGAGGACGCAGCGAAGTGGCAGAAAGGGGGCGAAGTATCTGATCACATGCACAGATACTTCGGAGCAAGACCCATTTGAGACTTGATGACCAAAATTTGGACCTTAAATTGTATACGGGTCGAGAATGGAAGCCAATGAAGTTGTTCAGTCATGAATGAAGAAATGTGGGAGAATCGAGGAAGGCGAGCAATAAGCCTAGCAGCAGCATTAAGTACAGATTGCAGAGGAGCTAGCCGAACCTTGGGTAGACCAATAAGGACAGAATTACAAAAGTCAATCCGAGAACATACAAAAGAATGAACAATTGAGGTTCTGCATGCATGGCTGCAGCCATACGAGTCTCTCTAATCCAGCTTCGTTATCGAAGCGCATAAAGCATCGATCGCTGTTCGCTTGAATTGGAATCGCGGTCAAAATCAGAGACCATTAAAAAGACTAAATTGAAATCAAAAAAAGACCGAGAAAGCAGAGATGTCTCGGATGGCTAACAAGCCGAAACAAAACTCTGAATGATATTATGTTCTAAATGACGATAGAAAACAGAGACTTTTTATATGATTATTCTAAAACCTTTTGATTGTTCGCAACGAACGCCTGAGATGGGTAGTAGGCCTACTATTCTTTCTTTCATTTTTCTGCAGACATTTAGACACCTCTATTAACCTGTTTTTCATCTTTATAAGTAGAAACGCAATTATCTAAGCATCAACTAGGTTAGCGATAGTGGTCATCCATTACTACAGGGTCTCAGACTAAATACTTATAATTATAATACTCGGTTTACAAATTAATGAATGTCGTAGATACTATGAAGCTGTGTTGTTCGGATGGTATGGGTTTCATTCTACTGAAAACTTCCTTGCATAATTGTCGCAGGATGAATACGGGGCTGACATCCTAATAAATACAGATAATTTCTTGTAAGTTGACTCTTATTGTTTCTCTAGAACCAATGGCTCAAGCGAATGGCTATACGTTCAGCATGCAGTTGATAAAACAATAGACACACAAATACATCGGTCACGATTATAATAATTGAAGGGCTTGGAGCAATAACAAGGTAAGTCGACATACCTATGTCTTGCGAAACAGTATGCCACCGTGTTCGGAAGACAGTAATCTATCTACCCTGTGAATTTGGCATAGATCTGAATATATTTGAGCGTCATTTCGCAAAACAAAGTTATGTCGACATAATATATTATTGTTCTATCGGCAGATTTCGTCCATATCTCGAATGCAATATCCCGGTATGACGACATACATTGTCTTGCTTGATTTCAAACTTTGTATTAAAGCCGATGCAATAATGAGGTTTGTTGACATAACTTACCATATGCATGCTAAATCATGCACAATTCTCGTCTGTATAATAGAAACAGTTTGGTGCAATAACATGGTATGTCGACTTATACCATATAATATGTGTGGTGTTGCAGATGCTAGAAAACACTTTGTCGACATAACCTGTTATTGCACCAGAAATGATACTGATGACTGAGTGTTCGCGATGCAATAACCAGATATGAAGCAAAATGTGTAAAAAATAATAATAATTTCATCTTTCGCATTGAAAAACTTACAAATTTTGTCAAAGACAATTTTACGGTACATATTGCTAAAATAATCATGTTGATATGTAGTCAAATGGCTTAGATACAGCAGTTTGAAGTGGTAAATCTTTGAAGTCGATTTCCCAACATTCATGATTTTCGACATACCTTGTTATTGCTCCAAGCCCTTCAATTGTTAGCAAAAATGCACGTATTAAATGAAGAACATAAAAACATAAGAACATAATTTAAAAAACGTAATAGTAACAAAATTGGAGTCAATTTCCTAGAAGGGTAAAGTGCCCCTCTTACCCCTAAGTGCGGGTGCCTTTGAATTCAGCCAGCACAGATTGTATTTACTCTGCAGTTTTTAGATGAAAGCGTCAAAAGAAATCACCATTTTGTCCATCATTATAATTATTATAAAGAGCATTTTCATCCGATCACTACTTGATTAAATTTCTCATCCGATCTTCTTTCGAACGTGTAACCACTCGAACGTGTAAAACGTAGCAGCTCCATTGAAAATGAATGAATGGCATTATAGATGAATTGTAAAACACCTCATATTATTTATATATATATATACATATATATATATATATATATATATATATATATATATATATATTATATACAAGGAGCGTAGAAAATTATTAACACATCAGATCTCTCTGCATGGACGGCTTCAAAAATCTTCTTTTTCCTTCACATTTCGATTGTAGTTATAACGTCCCTGCAGTATCCTTCTGTGTCTTATTTCATCCTCATCGTCATCGTCGTCATCATCGTCGTCATCATCATCATCGTCATCATCATAATAATCATCATCATCATCACCACATCATCATCACCACCACCAACGACGTCGTCATCATCTTCGTCGTCGTCATCATGATCATTATCACCATCAGTCGGTAGGACCATACTTAATTAACACTCGAGTGCCCAAGGTAATTTTTGGTACACAAAGGCCCAAGGGGGGGGTCCGCGCGGACCCCAGCGTTTTATGTTAATAACTTGAGAAGGGGTTGGAATATCGTTACAGGGTTTAGTTCTATGTGATCCCAAATGAATTTGCAATCGATTGATGTATCTTATTTCACAATAACACCACCTGGTGGTAAATAACAGTGTAAAATCTCGTGATACACATTTTATGCTTGCTTGCGTTATTTACCAAAGAAAGCCCAGCGTTTTCATGCTAATATCTTGAAAAGGGATTGGAATATCGTTATAGAATTTAGTTTAGTGTAATCCCAAATGAATTTGCAATCGATTGATGTATCTTATAGCACAATAACACCACCTGGTGTAAACTAATAGTGTAAAAATCTCGTGATACACATGTTATGCCAGCATGCTTGCTTTATTTATCGAAGGAAAGCCTATACGTCCGGCGTGGACCTCAGCGTGTTCATGTTAATATCTTGAGAAGGGATTGAAATATCGTTATGAAATTTAGTTTTATGTAATCCCAACTAAATTTACAATCGATTGATATATAATATATTATTATATCACAGTAGCACCACCTGGTATAAAATAATAGTTATTGACCAGTAACCATGCGCTTGTATGAATATCAGCCGCATATCATGGGGTACCCTTAGTATATGCTGTGGTTGTGGGGTGCAGGGTTGGACAATACTCACGCAAAATATACCATTCTATGCCCAAATGGTTGCTCTAGGAATACCTAAAAGCATTTATGCAGATCCCTAGCCTTTAAAAAGTTATCCGGGAAAAACAGGCCTGGGGTCCGGTCGGACCCCCCCCCCTTGGGCACTCGAGGGTTAATATGTATCGCTCATTATGGTCTTTCCACTTAGACCACCACTTAGCGGAATTATTCCATTTTGCTCTTTTAACCCTGTAACGCACACCTGGGGTCCATTGGACCCCAGAGGTGCAACAACATGTTATATCTCTATTGATATAAGTAGTAAAAATCTGAAATAATTCAAATTCCTCAAGAATTCATCCCCCTACATGTACAAAAAAGTTGGGAGACTGTAGCACCCCCGGTTGAATTGGAAAAAATTGAGAAAGACACCTAGGGCATATTTAGCACACCTGGGGTCCAACGGACCCCAGCCTTCAACATTGATAGATCCATGGTGCATCGACTATAACATAATGGGAACAGGACAAACCCCCCGGCCCCATTGCCCCTACCATTACCCCATCATTGTCCCCCCAGCCATTTCCCCATCGGGGCTATACACCCCGCCCCGCCATTACCCCATCCGTCTGTTTATATCCGTATGTTTACAATTAGGTCCAGCCTAAGTTTGTACGCAAAGTATGTATGTATGTATGTATGTATGTATGTATGTATGTATGCATGTATGACATTGTATGTATGTATGTATGTATGTATGTATGTATGTATGTATGTATGTATGTATGTATGTATGTATGTATGTATGTATGTATGTATGTATGTATGTATGTATGTATGTATGCATGCATGCATGCATGCATGCATGCATGCATGCATGCATGCATGTGTGTATGTATGTATGTATGTATGTATGTATGTATGTATGTATGTATGTATGTATGTATGTATGTATGTATGTGTGTATGTATGTAGGTGTATGTATGTATGTATGTGTGTGTGAATGTATGTATGTATGTGTGTGTGAATGTATGTATTGTATATGCAATTATGCATTATGTAAGTATGTATGTATGTATGTATGTATGTAGTATGTATGTATGTATGTATATATGTATGTGTATATATTGAATGTATGCATGTATACATGTATGTGTGTATGTATGCATGTTCATGCATATAAGTATTGTACGTACCTACATACATACAATACATACATACAATACATATATACATATATGTATGTATGTACATACATTCATATAGACATACATACATACATAAAACATACATAATACATACATACATACATACATACATACATACATACATACATACATACATACATACATACATACATACATACATACATACATACATACATACACAAATACACACATATATACATGCACACATAGGCCTACTATACATTTGTATATACATGCATACTTAAGATTAAGCTTACATAATAATCGTATACATACAATAATACTTATAGATTACATACGTGCACATATATACATGCATAAATATATACAAAAAACACATACATACATACAGCCATGCATGCGTACATACAGGCATGCTTGCGTACATACATATATGCATGCATACATGTACATGCATGCATAAAAATGGAAACCTCAACTTTTTTGGCTATGCCACTGGTGAAAATTGCTAAGGAAGTTACAAGTTCTCGCTAGCAAAATTTTATGAAAAAGTCGGAATATTTCACACATTTTATTTTATTTTGAGCACTTCCGGTAATGAAAAGACAAACTATTTAGTATGAAAATGTAGCCCCACATTCCCTCTATAAAATGGTATAATGTTTTTATATTTATTATAAATGACGGATAAGATAATATAGTCGATAATCTAAGTGGGCGGTTTCCACCCCCCTCTTTGTACCTTGGGTATATTGGGTATAACTTTTGAACGGTATGGGGTATCATCACAAATCGTACCTCAAAATGTGTGTAAATGAACCCCCTAAAATAATCCTGAATTTGATTTTTTTTATTTCCTATAAAACAAGTTTGATTTTCGAAAAACCTAAAAATTGGTGGATAGCGCCCCTTTTGGTAGCCCTAGGGTTAATTTCAGGCCTATATATATTGACCCAAACTTGTTCCGTGACTGCATGTGCTATGTACAACATAAATTTCAGTCATTCATTCCCAAGTTCTATCTCATTGATATAATTACAACCCATGTTATCGGTGGGGTCCATTGGACCCCAGGTGTGCTAAATGCGTTGGCGCGGAAGGTGTGCGTCATAGGGTTAAGCTGATTTTAGCTACATGTAGGTCTGCACAGATTACACAATTTATTCAAATACTGTAGACTATATTAATTCATGGAATCAATAAAATGGCTTCAAATGAAAACCTTTATTTCAGTGATGATCTGTTAAAATTTTCAAAGTCGAATTTTCTGCCTAAAGCTGCAGGAGAAATTATAGCAAAGCATAAAAATGTATAAAAGGGTGTTCAATACACGGAAGGCGTGTCCGAAAGCCCAAACATCGCATTCCAGACATCGACTTAAACTGGACCCAGATGAACATTTACTGAACAGTCTCAGATGACGACGTGACCCAGGTCACCGCGCATGCGCGGTGCAGTTTTCATGTCACCGGAAATGGTGACTCCAAATGAAGTCGTCTGTGATTGGTCCCCAAGGAATGCTTAGCAAACGAGACATCCAGGTTTAGTGTCCGTAGGAGGATATGTCACGAACATAATGTTATGATCCGTTTCGGTCTGAAGGATTTTTCGATGGGAATGGGTGGTGGCTGAATGCATAGGCGGAGACCTGGTCCGTTCTTGGGGGGGGGGGGCGATGGACGAGCGGCCGAAGGACGATCGCTTAATTAAACGTGAAGACTAAAAAAAGGTGTTTTTGACGACTAAAAAAGGTGTCCAGACATTTTTACGACTAATTAGAGGCGCTTTATAACTGTTTTTACACAATGCAATTTTTACAATACAATAATAAAAGTGTTCAGAAATTTTGAAATATAAAAAAGATGTCTTTAGAATTTTTTTCGACTAAAAAAGGTGTCCACAGATTTTGATGACTAATAAAAAGTCTTCAGAAATTTCGAAATAAAAAAAAGATGTCTTTAGAATTTGTTACGACTAAAAAGGTGTCCAGAGATTTTGATGACTAACAAAAAGTCTTCAGAAATTTTGACATCTAAAAAAAGAAATCTTTAGAATTTTTTCGGACTAAAAAGGTGTTCAGAAATCTTGACGACTAGTAAACAGTCTTCGTCGCAACCGACCGTGCGGAGTGGAGAAGTCCTGTCGCACGATGTTCCGAAAGGAATGAAAGGAACTGAGAGAGAGAGAGCGAAAAAGTCTTCATAAACTTTGACGACTAAAAAGAGTGTCTTCTGAAATTTTGACGACTTAAAAAAGGTGTGTGAAGATATGTTGACAGCTTTAAAAGTGTGTTCAAAAATTTTTACAACTAGAAAAGGTGTCTTTAGAAATTTTGACACTAAAAAAGTGACTTCAGAACTTTAGACGACTATGTCTTTTGAAATGTTGACAGCTAATAAAAGGAGTTCTCAGAACTTTTGCGACTAGAGAAAGGTTTCTTGAAATTTTGACGACTAAAAAAGGTGTCTTTGGAAATTTTGACCACTAAAAAAAAGTGTCTTCAGAAATTTTGCCAACTAAAAAAGTTGTATTCTCATATGTTGACAGCTAAAAAAGGTGTCTTATGAAATTTTGACAACAAAAAGGTTTCTTCAGAAATTTTGAAGACGAAAAAGGGTGTCTTCAATAACTTTGACGACTATAAAATTGTGCCTTCAGAAATTTTACGATTAAAAGAGGTGTCTAGAAATTATGACGACTAAAAAAGGTCTCTTAAAGAATTTTGACGACTAAAAAAGGTGAAAAGGTGTGTCCAGTAATTGAGACAATTAAAAAAGGTGTTTTCAGAAATTTGGACGACTACAAAATGGTCGTCAGAAATTCTACGCCAAAGGAATCCCCTCCACTCAACTCAAATCCAGGCTACGGCCTTGTGGAGGAAGATGGGAAGGATTTGATGGAAGTGGGTGAGCGAATCGAAAATTAGTTGGTTTCAATGATTATAATATTAATTGGTTGTAATTGACATATAGATCTGAATTAAGCCGATCTTATCTTGTAGAATCCACACTGGCTAAGTTGAAATTAAACTCAATTCATGATTAGATCGAGAGGTTTTTTCAAAGATTCGTTCGATGTTTTATAATAAGTTGATGGGTAAAATCAAATTATTTGAATTCTGTATATTTACTATAATTATAAAGCTTTTATGAAGAAAGAATTTAAGGGTGTCCAAGTAAGTTGTTCTTCCAGGTTCTGTTATGGCATCGCTCTTATGCGCAGAGTTGCCAGGTCGTCGCGAAAAGCGCGAATTGGGCGACTTTTGAAATCGCTTGCGACTAAAAATTTCGTCCTCGCGACTCGCGCTTTTTTGTGCTACTTTTGAATTGCTTCGCGGTCGCAACGGCGACTTTTTTGGAGCGACTTTTTTGTTTTGTTGAGCCAAAAACGGGGATTTTCCACGAGATTTCGATCGAAAGACTAAAAAACGGTCGTCAGAAATTTTGACGACCTTTTTTTTTTTGTCATGAGAAGAAATTTTCGCGACCGATATAGAAAAGCTCGATGATCTCGCTATTGTTGTGACTTTTTTTCGAAATCTCGCGACAAAATTTTTCCGAAATCTGGCAACCCTGCTTATGCGTTGAACAGATTTTTTAGTAATTTGTTCGAAAATCTCCTTCTAACATTGTAACGTCGTCAGTCGCCTGCAGTGTGTTCATCAAGTGTCCATGTTCTGACACTTAACGATTGGGGGGGACAAATGCATGGACCGTCCTTCCCCACCACATTCTTTGGAGGGGACCGTCCCCCCCTGTCCCCCCCTAGGTCTCCGCCAGTGGCTGAATGGTGCAGTTAGTGTGGCTGCAAATTGTGTGCGTGTGCGTGAGCGTGTGTGCGTGTGTGTGTTCAGTAGATGCGCTTTATGAATGTTTAAAATATCATGCAATAAAATTATGTTATTTTAAGAGAGTAATAATATGATCTCTAGTAACCAGTATGTCGGCGTAAAAATCGACGCATCCGCATCTACTTATAGCTGATGTATTTATATACAGTAATAGATCAACGTTTTAAAGGTGTTTTGCTGAGTGTGTTATAGACTTCCGTGAGCATCAAATGAGTTGGCGCTGATGGAGTTTAGTGACATCTAACGACAACAGCAGAGGAAACAAATCTGGAATCAAACACAACCCTCGCTAATTGGCGTGATCATCGTTGTAATGAACAGTTGCTAATACAATTTATAAACCAGAATACACAATTTATTCAGCTCCGCTGTTCAACTCCAACTCGTTCTCTGCCAGTGCCAGTCCCAAGCCTTCACAAAGAAGGAGGGCGACTACTTTGTTATGGCACTGTGTCGTTAAACAGCAACAACTTAAAATCCTTCAGCTTTGCACATAGGCGAATTATCTGTTCATAGAAATGTCTGACATGTACATGTACACTGTGCTGACAACGTATCACAAAAATCACCAGCGTAGTAATTTCCGTTCTGAAAATAATTCTTCTTTCATTTAGTATTTCTGTTTATTACGTTCTCTTTCTTCGCTCGTTCTGAAAATAGTTCCCATTCTCATTTTTATTTATTGAAGAGGTAACCGAAGCAAAAATAACTGTGAATACATTTTTAAGTAGGACAAGTTCAAATGTAAAAAGGGTATTTAAGATGTTAAGTTATTCTGCTGACTGATACTTGTGTATGACGCTATCAGTAGTGATTCTAAGACAGGGCGTGGTGGATATTTAAGAGTTGAGAAAACACTCGAACGATTCGTAATTATTTCACCCGACGATTGAACGAAATTGAAACAAGTGCAACGTATAATACGAAAGCAAAAATATTGGCGCCTCATAAAATGTGCAAAGCCTGGACAAGCAGTGGCGGAGGTATGATGATGATGATGATGATGATGATGATGATGATGATGATGATGATGATGATGATGATGATGATGATGATGATGACGATGACGATGACGATGACGATGACAAATATTTCTAATCGGCTTTAGGATCTCGTGTAAATATGGCCAATGTTGTTGTGTGTAAATTTTCAGACAAATCCTAAACCTTTTGACCGAGTTATCACACTTTATTGTGTGTTCTACTTTATCGTGGACACAGTGTATTTGCGGATTCGTGTGTCTTAAACTACATTGTTCGTTTAGCGCCTCTCAGAGTTCAACTTAACCAGAGACACCTCATTGTAATGAAATAGGCACCAATTAGAAAAAAAACTTCACGCATGTGACTATATAATACATTGTAATAATATGCCAGCTATTCATTTCCAATCCAAGTTGAGATATCGTTTCTGTATCTGTCGTCAACAACCCTCCCGACCACAAGATGCCATTAAAGATACTGACAAAGGCCGCCGTTTGTTTTTAGACACCTTTTAAAAATGACCAATATGCTTATATAAAGTGAGGTCGTCGCAGTTTTTCTTAACTGCGCCATTCATGGTTGACTCGATGGTTCCATGACATTAGAAGGGACGACAGAAGAACGTGCAACACTAGAGAGAGCTTTAGACCAAATACGCAAGGGCAACGTTACCTCCGCCACTGCAAGTCCAGGCTTTGCACATCAGCTGAATAGTGCCTCGCATAGGTTGTTAGTGCCAGTAGATGCCTTGAAGAAGTAGGAGGGCGTTGCTAATGGTATTTGTAAACACACAGAGACGTAAAGCTGCAGATAATACTAAGGTCATCATTTCAGTTGATTAGCTGAAACTTAAGATTACAACTAAGGTTAATAAAGGGGATTCAGTCAGAATTAGTAAATGTTGAAGAGCTCGTGACTATTGTAACAAATATTGCTCATATTTTAGAGGTGTCTAACTTCTACGGAGACGAGGGTCGGCGACCAAGTGCGTAAGGGTTACGTTACCTTCGCCACTAGAAGTCAAGGCTTTGCACAACAGCTGCTTAGTATCTGCCAGTGCCAGTCCCAAGTCTGGAAGAAGGAGGAGGGCGTCGTTAATGCTCTTCGTTATCACACAACGATGAAAAACTGAAATACGGTAATACAAAGGTCGCCATTAATTTTTTTAGCTTGATTTGCTGAGACATCACATTTCAACTGAACTAAAAAATCTGAACATAAACTCTAAGGGAACTATCGGATATTTTTGATAAATTATTATTTAAATATAATAGACCCACGATGATCTGGCGTTTAGTATAGAAGTGTCGGTCCAGATACATAACTATTAACGAGCTCAAACTATTATAAAATCGTGAGGTGTCTAACTTACGTGTCTCATGCTATACGCTTTTGTACGCTATGTAGTCACCTAGCTAAAGAATACGGGGGCGTTTTTCATCTTTCTAATGACAAAGCTTCTTTAAAGCATTGACCACACCATACCCAATCACAACGCATTCATGACTTCTAGAATATTGCTTTAAAAAGCCCAACCCTAGCCTAACAATGGATTTCCAATAAAAGTTCATGTCTGTCATTCTTAAAGACTTTGGAAATGCGGACGTCAGTATATTATGGCTCTGCATGCATGGCTGCAGCCATACGAGTCTCTCTAATCCAGCTGCGTTATCGAAACGCATAAAGCATCAATCGCTGTTCGCTTGAATTGGAATCGCGGTCAAAATCAGAGACCATTAAAGAGACCAAATCGAAATCCCATAAAGACCGAGAAAGCAGAGAGCAAGAAGTCTCGGATGGCTAACAAGCCGAAACAAAACTCTGAATGATATAAAATTCTAAATGACTATAGAAGACAGAGACTATTTATTGGATTATTCTAAAAGCTTCAGACTGTTCGCATTGAACGCGTGGAACATAGTAATTATTTTTGCTCTCAATTTCTGTAGACATTTAGATACCTCTTTTAACTGTTCTATCCTTGTTATAACTACATACCTTGATGATGAATTCTCTCATGGTATGCTTGGTATCGCTGGATGTTTTTTTCCACATAATTGTATTGGTGTCGCAGAATGACTACGGGGTTGAGATCCCAAATCCCTCTACTAAATACAAATGATTACTTTTATGTTGACCCTTATTGTTTCTTGTGAACTAACCACTCAAACGAATGGATATACTTTCAGCAATTGATACAACAATGGACACCTAAAATACAATAATTATGACCAAGATTATAATTGTTTGCAGTAGATTGAAAAACGCATTAATTTGGGCATTTCAAATAACGGTATCTAGATGCAAGAAATTCAGTTTCACTTTGAGTATCATTCGCATCATATAAATTTGTGCTCGAGAGCGAAAATACATTAAAATATCAAAAGTAATAGTTATAAAATAGGTGTCAATTAATCTTTCAGAAGGAAATTGCCCCTATTGCCTCCCCCCAAGTACGGGCTCCTTGAATACAGCCATCACAGATTGTATAACTTTTTGATGAAAGCGTCAAAGAATATCACCATTTGGACCATCACATAAAGGGAATTATTTTTCTCTCGTTCTCCACAGTTGATTAAATTTCTCATCCAATCTTCTTTCGAACGTGTAACCACTCGAACGTGTAATACGTAGCAGCTCCATTGACAACGAGTGAATGGCTTTATAGATGAATTGGAAAAATTGCTTATATATAATATTATATGAAAACTATCTTTACATATGTATATATATATATATATATATATATATATAATACATACATTGACAGTCGACTTGCGCCACCTAGTGAACTGTGATATAATGAGCACACTTTTTGCACACTATTAGGCTACTATGAAGATCTGAAATATGGCTATGCATGTGCATGTATGGGTGCATAATGCACATACACACACACGCACACACACACCACACACACACACACACACACACACACACACACACATATATATATATATATACAGCATATATACATATATACAGCATATATACAGCAGATAAAATAATTGCCGTCGACTCATCATCTTGATCTGATTCTTCTTTTCTCTTTTTTCTTCCCTCTAATCTTTGTCATCGTTGTCGTCATCATCATTGACGTCTGTTAGTATACCTACTAAATAACAAGTTATTATCTTTTTTTTACACCAACACTTGTGACGGAATGATTCCCTTTTGCTCATAATAGGCCTATACAGTTTATTGAATGTTGCATCTCTAGTAGGCCTACTTGAGAATCAATAACAAGACTTGAAATAAAGAAAATTGAATTCAATGATGCGCCTTTATGCGAAGTGGAATTTTCTGCCTTCTGCTGCGGGAACTATTATAATAATTCTTATGACTGTAATACAGGTATTCAATGCATCGCAAATCTAGAACATCGAATAAAATGATCCAAATGAATCTCAGTGTATGCCTATATTGAAATGTTATAATCTATTTCAAGAAGCATAAATTTTATATCGTCGCAGGCGATCGCACTTAGGAACAAGAGGGACATTATAGCCCAAAGAATGTCAGGCGTGTCTGAAACCCAAACATCATTTGCCAGAGACCGACTTAAACTGGAGTTTTCTGCCTAAAACTGCGTGAGTTATTATAGTAATGTGTATTTTAAAAAACTATTTATATAAAAAAGGTGTTCAATACCAAATGAACGACAGGCGTGTCTGAAACCCACATCGTATTCCAGACATCGGCTTAAACTGGACCCAGATGAACATTTGGTGAACAGTCTCGGCTCCGACGACGACGTGAACCAGGTCACTGCGCATGCGCAGTGCAGTTTTCACGTCGCCCGGAAATGGTGGCGCCACATGAAGTCGTCTGTGATTCGTCCCCATGGAATGCTTAACAAACGAGACATTCCGGTTTATGGTCCAGAAAGGGATTCCCCAACATAGTATTCGTTGCGGTCTGAAGGATTTGAATCTTGACGATGGGATGGGAATGAGTGACGGTTGCACGGTACAGTTTGTGTGGCTAAAGATTGGCAGAGACTGTCTGGTATTAAATTAAATTTATCGTCTCTTGCTTTCGGAAACATCCTATGGGTCGTTGATAAATAAGACGAATACAAAAAGGAACAGCTAAAATAATGCATAAAATTAAACACCTTTATAATAGGTTTTTGTGCTACAATATGTAATACAAAACAATCCAGTCGATAGATTCTACGATTTTGATCAATGCATTGAGACATAGTTCAACTCCGCCGTTCGGTAATGCCAGTGCTTAAAGTGTGGAAAAATAAGTGCCTTGACACGCCATACCTTAATTTCCAAAAGAAGTGCCTGGACGCCCCACCTATGCAGGATATATACGCGGGCTATATAAGCGGCAGGACGGCATTCATATTTTAATATAAGTGCATGGACGCCGTCCAGCCACACTTTAAACGCTGAGTAATTCCTAATTCTCGCACTTATTCTCGTTAAATAAAAGTCAAAATTATAGTAACTGTATATATACACAATCATATAACAGGACAAAATGGAAATGCCAGAAGGTGTTTAAGTTGCTAATTTGCTTTGCTCACCGACACTTGTGTCTGATGTTAACCGTGGTCATTTTAAGACAGTGTGGGCGTTGTGGATGTTTAGAGTTGAGAAAAGACGCCAACTATTCGTGATTATTTCCGACGGTTAAACGAAATTGAAACAAGTGCAACGTATAATATACGAAATCAAAACATTGGCGCCTCATAAAAACGGATATTGACAAAACCTTCGATGATTTGCTCTCTTGATACGAAACGGATTGGAGCGCAAATGAAAGCAACGATTAAGTGAAACGTTTTATGCAGTAAAGCGCCAATCGGATTAATTTTTAACGGTGCAATTATCCATTAGGGATACACAAGGTCATGCTTGATTAATTCTACTTCGAAACATGTCAAAATGATAATAACCAAAAGTTGACAATGAACTAGGAATACTACTTCGCTCCTGTTCACATGACGAATTTCTTGCCCTAAAGAATAATTGGTGGGGAGTGATCATGGTCAGAAACCTTTAAAGGTCGATAAATAAATGAGTGAAAACTAAATATAGCAAAATACTTAGCGTGCCTAATAATTTTATAGAAGTGTCTCAACACGTTTTCCAGTAGGACTTTACCACCCCTTGGTTGGTCTTAAAATCCGTGACCTGGTTTGTTCAACCGCCAAAATGTCCCACCGGACATCAATAAAAGCAGAATACATCGAAAATTACGGCAATGAAACCTCGCTATAATAGTCGACCATTGTACTGCTAAATGCACACAGAAGGGACTGACACTTCAGTATATATATATATATATATATATATATATGTATATATATATACGGTATACATGTATGCATATATCTTCTCATATACGCCGTGTATATGTTCAGCATTATGACTCCCTTGGGGTCGATCGTAGGCCTAAAAACTCCGGAACTTATTCAGAAACGGTTGAAACACGTTGGAATGCAGAGACGATTTCGCTTGTGGTCTAGTATCTTGCTCATAAGTGCTGTAATATACCGAGCAAATTTCTGTCCAGGGTAACGGCCTCTGTGTTGTCATAGACCTTGGTCAAATCGGATCCATCCATTTCGTTTGCAAGTATGCTATGCTGCTTTCTATGTGCTAGAAATACGCTGCCGTCTAAACGCAATTACGTTGCACTGTCATCCATGGCGACTGCGTTAACGAAGTTAGCGGACGCCATTTTGTGACGCTAGTATACGCCGTCCGCAGTTTATGATGCCGCGCGGTTGTGCACGGGGATGCCACTCTGAATTTTGAGGAAGGTCAGATCCGGCCGAAAAAAGGCTATAAAATGATAGATTGAGAATGTCTCTGAAAAATGCATTGATTTTTCGGGCTTGAAATTTCCAACGACCCTTTTCCTAGTTAAAATTATCTTTTTCGCTCCAACATAAACGAGAATTATTTTATTTTGGTCCGAAACCACACAATGCTTGGAGAAAAAACTTGATCTAGGTGGAAAAAGCTATGAGTGGCATCCCTGGCCACGCGGTTGTGCAGTCATTTCATACGTAGAGCGTTGTTCTTATAGTGCGCTGTTTTTTTCTCGTTCTGTTAGGATTTACGGCTGACGAGGGCGACGTATATTTGTACGAACGATAACCAGATGGGTAATAATTTCTCCGATTACGATTCAATTGAACGGAGTGAGGCAGGCCAGGCTTGAGGATCGTATACGAGAAATGCATTATGGGTATTGTGGGTATACGTCTATAATAATGCAAATACTCGCTCATCAAAGAATCCTACGGCAGTGGTAGCAGCGGATGTGGTGCGAATCGGACTCGAAGCTCTATGCCTCTATGGTAATATATAAACGACACCCAGTGTTGGTTGTTGTTTGATATACATGTATATTTCAGTCACTACGGACCAAAGGAATCTACACAGAAAGCATTTTGATTTTGAAGTTATGCTCCTTTAGAGTACTCTGCACGATAGTTGACAATATATTTGTTCATCTTTTTCAATGTAATAAACGCATTCAATTAGTTACATTTACGAAGTAAGATTGACGAATTAAAAACTAATAATGTTTGCAAAGTTAAATTTTATTCAGCAACGAAATTAATTCGTTAAATATACAAAGTGTAATACTATAATAGTGTTCATCTTCTTAACTATTCAGAATGGAACATTTATCTATTACGTCGGTGTGGAATTTATTGCGGTCTTTGCAGCTATTATTATATTAGATGAAATCTTGACACAGAGAACGTTAACTGTACACATTCGCTGCAATTTTATAAAAATGATATTAATCAATGCAACACTCGTCATACACTTATTATTTGACAAAATCATCTGATCAACTTGTTTAACAGCCGTTGCAACCCAGAACTTCTCGTCTGCCATTTCTTATAGAGCTATGTAAAACGCAAAAAGAGGTGTCTTATAAAGAACTGCGTAAATAATTTATATATATATATATATATATATCGAATAAAACGAATATTCATGCATACTAATCATACGCGCGCCGTTCCATAAAGGACATTAAATGAGAGACCACTAAAGAGACCAAACCGAAATCCCATAAAGACCGAGAAAGCAGTAGTCAATCGACTTGCAAACCAAAGTACGGCGCTGATGCTCTTTCAGAATACGCTTTCTTTTTGGACACCTTTTACATTGGATTAAGTGAAATTATAATAGTTTTCATAACACGACACTTCTACGGTATTTTGCATTTTGTACATTGCTTTCCCGCGTGAACTAATGAACGGATGTAAACTGCTATAAACTAAATAAAGCAGCATTTTATTAACAGAAAAAACAACTTCTTCGTGATATATACTCGTCGTCTGCATGGTAGTGCCAGTTCCAAGTCTGGATAATAGAGGAGGGCGACGCTAACTTCGCTAAGTGACCCGTGCACAGTGAATATCAAATGGGCAAGACACCTACCTCTTTTAGGTTGGAATAATCTCTATAAGAGGTTGGAGAAAAGGAAATCTAGGGATAAGAAAGAAACTAATCGAAAATACTCCATGGTTCATTTCAAACTAATTTCCAAGCTGATAGACGATTATAAATTTTGCAATTGCATGTATGTATGTGTTTTTTGCATATCGTCTCTTCATGGTTACTATACCCGGTAATGCAAATATTCGCCCATCAAAGAATGTAACGACCTGACAGCAGCGGATGTAGTACGAATGGGACACGAAGAATAATGTATAAACGACACCAATTATAGTATGTGCCTTGAAGGGGCGCTACACCAAATTGCTAGTAAACAAATAAATAGGACTGTCCTTCTCGTAATTACACTAATCAATTACATTGCTTGTCCGAGATTTCGACACCTATTGTAGGATACTTTGACCAGTTTATTAGAAAGCTTGCAGGATTATATACTGCATTAACATGCCTAGGTCGAAAGCCACTTTATATCTGAATATAAATTCTAAAAAGAGGTGCTGAAATGTCGTTGAGTATTTTATAACAAAAATTTATCTATATAATAGAGTACTGCTCGCACTTTGCCACAGTGCCAGTCCCGAGTCTGGATAAATGAGGAGGGGCGACGCTAATAATCTTGGTTATCATCCATTATTGTTAAACCGAAACAACCTATTATATCGACCTACACTCATAACAAGTGCACATTCATCCATTCAAACTCATGTATGATATACATGCCTTTTAGACTGCTATTAGTGCCGTTGTATGCCAGGCTGTCTGCTCTTTCTGTATATACATGATGTAATTACGATTGATGTTAAGATTAAGTGGTCCTATTCTTGTGCACGGAAGGGGACTGATGTCTATTGTAAGGTCTAGATCTCGTGCATAAAATACATCTAACGTATAAAAAACGTGGTTTTACAATATTATAAAGGTGTGCAAATTAATAGCATTGTATATGACAATGCTATTAATTTGCACACCTTTATAATATTGTAAAACGACGTTATTTATACGTTAGATGTGATGCGGCAGGCTGATTTGAGCAACATCTGATTTTTAACAACAACCATTTTAATGTTGTTTGCATTTTGAGTAGTAGTAATTTCAGTTTAACGCATAAACAATTAACTGCCAAATGGACAATTGGACATGAATCATTTGAAGCCTTTTTCCATGCCTAGAATAATAATTGTCTTTTCTCAAAATAATTCTGCTAATAATTCTGCGTGACCGAGGTTTGGAGTCTTTGGACACCTCTTTTATGATTCTACAATCGGATTGTTACAGTTTTTACTATGACGAAACCTTATTGGTAAATTTTGGTGAAGATGTATTTTATAGAAAAATGTAAATAATTTAAAGAGGTGTAGAAACATCGGCGAATATTTTATTATAATATAATTATATTGCTTCTTATTCTTCGTTTTTAATGATATTCAATCTGACCGATCGCAGAATGATCATAGTACAGGTTATACGAAATACGGCACGCCTCGCACGACACGCAGGTCGGCTTACATAGCAGGTTTGGTAGCTTAACACTATAACCTAAGTGCTGGAACGCTCTTGATACGGCCAATCAAGAGTGGCAGGGGCGATCTTATTTTCAACAGATCCGAAGCAAACAACACAGCACTTCGCCAAAGCGCCAGTCCCAAGTCTGGGGAAATGAGGTGGGACGATGCTAACGAGTTTTGTTATCACCCAGTGTTATGAAACCTACATCCATAATTTACCTCCGTGAGCTATGCAGTCTTACATTGGGTATCCAAGGACGTCGTCAGCTATGCTCTGCTGATAAGGGAGTCCTCTGGGTTCCGTTTGCTCGTACTGCTACCATGAAGAATCGAGCCTTTTCTGTGGTTGGTCCGGTGGTCTGTGCAAATGTGAGTGAAGGACTTGCTCATTGTCCAAACGCGGTGTCTTGAGGTGGATTCGAATACGCAACATTCCACCTGCAAGACTTCGAACATAACCACTACACCACCGCCCCCACGGCTGGATGTAAAATGCCGCGCAAGTATGGATGCTGGTTGCGTCCCAGGTCATGTACTTTCCCCAGCCATGGGCGGAGTTTGGTTTCCATTCTTGGGGGGGCTAAATAAAAAAAACTTCATCGGCCCAAAAGATGATGTTTTTTTAAGTCATCGATTTCACATCTCATAAAAACCATACTATTTCTGCGTACACACCTTTTTCAGTTAGCAAGTTTAATTGAAATCTCAGAAAAATAAACACTATTCTCCGTAAACACCTTTTTTAGTCATCGAGTTGAGATCTCATAAAAACCATACTTTTTTGCGGAAACACCTTTTTTAGTCAAAGAGTTTAATTGAAATCACATGCAAACCACACTATTTCTGTGGACACAACTTTTTAGTCATCGAGTTTAATTGAGATCTCATATAATCCATACAATATGTGTGAAAACACCTTTTTTATATCGTCGAGTTAATTGAAATCTCATAAAAAATACTTTGTTTCCGTAAACACCTTTTTTAGTCATCGAGTTTAACTAAGATCTTATAAAAACCATACAATTTCAGTGGATACACCTTTTTTTAATTGTCGAGTTTAATTGAAATCCCTTAAAAATATTTTCAACGTAAACACCTTTTTTAGTGATCATGTTTATCGTGTTTATCCTCAGACACCCAAAAATCGTTGATAATACTGGAATCAAAAAGATGTTTTTAGACACCTGAAAATCGTTGAAAAAACTGGAATCATAATGATCTCCTTAGACACCCTAAAATCGTTGATAATAATACAATCAAATTTATGTCCACATACTCCCAAAAAACGTTGATAATACTGGAATCAAAATGATGTCCTTACACACCCGAAAATCGTTGATTATACTGGCAACAAAATGATGTCCTTAGACACCCAAGAATCGTTGATGATACTGGCATCAAAATGATATCCTTAGACACCCAAAAATCGTTGATAATACTGGAATCAGAAAGATGCCCTTAGACACCCGAAAATTGCTGAAAATGCGGGAACCATAATGATCTCATTTTAACCCGAAAATCGTAGATAATATTAAAATCAAATTGATGACTTTAGACACTCGAAAATCGTTGATAATACTGAAATCAAATAATATCCTTACACACCCGAAAATCGTTGATATTACTAAAATCAAAATGATATCTTTAGACACACATAAATCGTTGATAATACTGGCATAAAATGATGTCATTATATACCAAAAAATCGTTGGTAATACTAAAATCAAAATGACGTCCTTAGACATCCGAAAATCGTTGATCATACTGGCATCAAAATGATCTCCTTATAACCCGATAATTGTAGATATTTTTAAAATCAAAATGATGACTTTAGACACCCGAAAATCGTTGATAATACTGAAATCAAATAATATCCTTACACACCCAAAAATCGTTGATAATACTAAAATCAAAATGATATCTTTAGACACACAAAAATCGTTGATAATACTGGCATAAAAATGATGTCATTACACACCAAAAAATCGTTGGTAATACTAAAATCAAAATGATGTCCTTAGACATTTGAAAATCGTTGATTATACTGGCATCAAAATGATCTCCATATAACCCGAAAATCGTAGAAAATTTTAAAATCAAAATTATGACCTAAGACACCCGAAAATCGCTGATAATACTAAAATAAAATAATATCCTTACACACCCGAAATTCGTTGATAATACTGAAATCAGAATGATGGCTTTAGACACACGAAAATTGTTGATAAAATTAGCATCAAAATGAAGTCCTTACACACCCAAAAATCGCTGGTAGGGCCTAATACTAAAATCAAAATGATGTTCTTGGACACCCGAAAATTGTTGAAAATACTGTTATCATGATGATCTACTTAGACACCCGAAAATCGTTGACTATAATAAAATCAAATCGATGACCTTAGACAACCGAAAATCGTTGATAATACTGAAATCAAATGATGTCCTTACACACTTGGAAATCGTTGATATTATTAAAATCAAAATGATTACCTTAGACCTGAAAATCGTCGATAAAACTGAAATCAAATGATGTCCTTACACACCCGAAAATCGTTGGTAATACTAAAATCAAAATGATGTCCTTAGACACCCAAAAATTGTTGAAATTACTGGTATCATAATGATCTCCTTAGACACCCGAAAATCGTTGATAATATTGAAATCAATATGATGACCTTAGACACCCGAAAATCGTTCATAATTCTGAAATCAAATGATGTCCTTACACACCCGTAAATCGTTGATAATATTTAGATCAAAATGATGTCTTTAAACACCCGAAAATCGTTGATAATACTTCACAGATCACAAGTCGCGGGCCAGGTCTCATGATCTAAGTGCAATTTTAACCTCCATAAAAATTGATTAGAACTTCACCTCCAGGTGACAATACGGTAGTAATGTGATATAATATTATAGCCTACTAATAACTGATATCTATTTTATCTTTTAGTTTGTCTCATTGTCCCAGGTTGCATTCTGCCAACCTGCCTTTGCGCATTAAACGAATTATACTACGGCACTGCTACACATTGCCAGTCTTCGTTTTCACAGTCTTGATGGGGGGGGGCTGGTGGCCAACAGCTCACTGTCTAGGCCTTTTGCTCTTTCGTTGTCTCCACAAATGTACCATTTTTTACCCTTAGAAGTCCTTATTGATGCATGGTAAAGTCGGTGGATTCTTGGGGGGGGGCTTAGCCCCCCCCTAGCCCCTGATAAACTCCGCCCATGTCCCCAGCCCATGCACAGTAAGAGCGTCGTCTAATTTGCATGGTCTCTTTATGTCGCTGCGAATGAAGCTTTTGGTTCTTTCGAGCTTGGAATGTCCGCTCTTTTGAGTGATCTCCAAATCACGTCATAATTATCATCACTAATTATTTATTAGCATAAATTCTAAGTTATACGTTGACAAAAATTATAATAATTGCCTTCTTTACATTGCAAGCCGTATAGCTAATAAAGTAGTAAACGACCTGCTAGCCAGAAGATTGCGCTGATGCTCTTTCAAATAGCGTCTCTTTTTAGACACCTTTTAAATGATGTAAAGTGGGTGTAGGCTATAATAGTTTCAGAACTGAACATTTCGACGGTGTTTCGTATCGTGGGCTATGTCTCATTGCTTTCCCGCGTGAACTAATGAACGGATCTAAACTGTTAAAAATCTCAACAAAGCAGTATTTTATAACAGAAAAAAAACAAGTCAACAACTATTATACCAGGTACTCGTCGTCTGCATGGTAATGCCAATCCAAAGTCTGGATAAATGAAGAGGGCGACACTAACTTCGTTAAGTGCATGGTTAGGCAAGACACCTCTTTTAGGTTTGCATTATCTCTATAAGGAGTTGGAGAGCGGCAATCTATTTATTACGACAAAGCAGGAGATTACAAAGAAAAACGATAGTCCATTTTAAAATAATTTCCAAGATGATAAACGATTATAAATTTCGCAATTAAGTATGAATGTGTCTTTGTCGTGACACCCCTTCATGATTACTACTTAGAGGCGCTCTCGATTACAGCGCGGACACTGAATCCGTTTCACGCCGAAGCGCTGAGCAATTGCGAGTAAAGGACTTTCCCATGGTCCCTACAAGGCGACTTGAGGTGGATTCGTACCGGCAACCTTCAGGCCCCAAGGCGACGAACATATCCACTACACCACCGCGCCCCACAAAATATTCCATTCTGCATAGCGCAATTGCGAGAAATCCTCTGCAGGTCTGGCGAGATCGAGAAATAGTCGGCGGTGTGTTCATTCCGTTTGAGGATGTGACCACTAATGAAGTTTGTTAAGCAGAGAAGGCGTCGTCAAACGACACTCCGTCATCACTCGTTATTTTGGACACCTTGATAAAGTAACTAGAAACAACTTTATATAAAACGCGTAGTCGTAAAATTTTTAATCATCAGCTACTCATAATAAGCTTGCTTCTGTCCACATCTTCTAAAAAATAGTTCATTTTCGACACCTTAATAAAGCAATTAAAGACAACGTATATTTTGCGTAGGCATCAATTATATGGTTTCCTTGTCAATAATGCGATCTTTGGCATTCTATTAGCTTACCATAACTTCTCACAGAAATGTTTAAAAAAATATTATAGCATAAATAAGAGCAACTTTTATTCAGTGACTCACAGGGTTTTCAATATCACGCTAGAAATCTTACCATGAATATTTATGGCGACCACCTTGACAGAACGTATACAGCACTCGTGAATAAGCTGATGCCCTCCGCTCTGCTTTCTATAGTGAAAATGCAGAATTTAACATTACACCGGACGAATGTTACACCGAGTGATTTTTTTTACCACGTTCAACAACTATACAAGTGGTATATCATATATGAACAACTATACAAGTGGTAGCCTATATGAACACCTATGATATAGTTTTAATATTATCTGGTAATAAATTTATAATGCTATAATTTACTATTATAATTATTGTATACTATTACAAAGGGTATAATAATTTACTGTCAATATTTGTACAAATAATTATGACCATTCGTCCTATTAGTCAAAGGACAATTTTTCATAATGACCAACAGAAGAAATGGTCATAGGACATTGGTCATATGACCAATATAACCAATATGACCAATAGGACGATTGGTCATATGACCGAAAAGACGATTTAAACTTCGCAACAGATGCACACTACTAATTTGTAACTGCAATATTCCATCTAAATCTGCTTAAATACATTTAGCACTGCACATTTTGTGTAGAACTGCACGCTAGAAAACCACTGGACTATATCCAGGGCTGCACTGATTGTTTTTTTCTTCTTTCTTCACTACTCCGTTTCCATCATTCTCGAGAAATGAAGTTGGCGATTTCTCGAGAATTGATTTCCCCGTAGATATATAGAGAGCAAAGGCCTTTGACTTTTCCGGATCAATGGATAATCTCAAGATCCCAATAAATCGATTATTTTCGTGGCGAGAGGAAAGCATCGACCACAAGTCATGCAGTCGAATCGAGGACTTGGAAGTTATTATGTGGCTATAATGTATTGAATCGTAATATGATGTGAAGGGCAGTATAGGCATATAATATTATGTCACGCATAGGGCGCATTATCGTTGATCGAACCCTATAGCAGTGTTATTTCAGTTATGGTTTTTCAGTTACAGTTTCAGTTACAGTTATCAATTTTTTTATTTTTCAGTTAGGCTACAGTTTCAGTTAATAGAAATAACACTGACCTATAATATTATTATAGCCTACTCCACGACAGTTAAATTATTATTGCGTAAATTTGTCGTTCGCGCCAATGTATTAATTTATAATTTTGTCAGCGAAGTTAAACGAACATAATAGTTCTGATGGTACGATAAATATTATTGTGAGACACTCTAAGTAGGCTACTCTAGTCGAGTAGGCTCGATCCAGAAAAAAATAACAGGACCTGGCTCGAGGCTATGGCCTTCTACTCTGCACTTCTTTAATACTCTTCGCTGAATATTTAATAATTAGAACCAAGCCTAACTGTACTCGTTTTTAAATAGGTATTGATAATTTGTGTTTTATATGGTTGTCTGTTCTGTTAGTATAGTGTTAGTAGGCCTATAGTTAAGATTTATGTATTCTGTGATATGTAGGCTATTCTTGTGAATTGTTTCAACTGCGTATACTTGTGCGCTGTAAATCATAAATTGTTCTTTCACTTATGTCAATAAGGATCGATTGATAGGCCTAATAATCAGTAATTAATACACTGTCATTCATTCATTCAATCATTCATTCATTCATTCATTCATTCATTTCAGCAAAATAAAACTAAAATATTTAATATAATTTATTTACTGATAAACGAAACTAAAATAATTAATGAGCTGTCAGGGAAAATAAAGCGAAAATATTTAATACCGGTAATAATTTCTTAGTGAAGGAAATGAAACGGAAATGATTAGCGAATTATTTTGTTGAAAAAAAATTGGGCCCTACATAAATAAATGCTGCTCGACAAGTTTAACTCGATTATTATTGATCCGCTCGCTACCTTCATGATTATTCGAAAGAGGTCGCAAGCAGTGATACCGCTCCTTGGCTTTTTTCCCAAGATCTTGGCTTTTTCAATCGTATCTTGGGATCTTGGCTTTTTTTCAAAGGACCTTGGCTTTTTTACTTGGCTTTTTTTCTGCCCACTAAATAACAATAATCTTAGCAATAATCCACTAAATAACAATAATATAAGCAACTAGCTGTACCCGGCCACGCGTTGCTGTGGCAGAAAAGACCGTCATCTGCCTCCCCGTCCCCCTCCCCGTCCTCCTCCCACTCCCCGTCTCTCTTCCCCTTCCCGTCCCCCTCCCCGTTCCTCTTCCCCCTCCCACTCCCCTCCCCGTTCCCCTTCCCCTCCCGTCCGCGTCCCCGTCCCCTCTCCCTCCCTCTTTCCCCTCCCCCTCACCCTCACTCTTCCTTCTTTCCTCCCGGACAGCGACATATGCGCTATCGCGATTTTTGGGCGACTTTTGGGCAACCCTGATCGAAGTTGGTCATCTCGCGACTTTTGGGCGACTTTACAACCTAATGTCACGACAAAAACGTTTCCGAAATCTGGCAACCCTCATGGACGTTGGGAAGTGTATAATTTGCAAATGGCGGCCGAACGGATTTCAAAGTTCTCTTTTGTGGAAAATGCTGGGTTTTTTCGGGAAAAAAGCATACTACAACACGGTTCTATTTGAATGGAAGGTGTCGTAAAATTTTCAAAACAATCGGTTCGTCAGTTTTCGAAAACACTCATAACGCACGGTTGGAAAGTTTCATTTTTATATATATAGATAATCCACTAAATAACAATAATCTTAGCAGTAATATAACTATGGCTCCATCTACTGACTAGGATTTATCAGACTGATTATTATTCTCTGAACTCTTTGCTCTCTGCATATTAGTTATTTGTGACGTCACGTGCAATTTGGCGCAATTCCGCGCAAAATCGCAAATAACTTGATAAAGATAAATGATAAGTAAGTTGATCAATAACAATATACATTAATCTTAGAAATGCAAACACATCAGCTTTAATATTAAGTCTCACAAGATCACACAAAAGCAAACAAAAATTTATGAACTCAAGAAAACAACAACTAAATTGAAGATGACGTTTATTTCTCAAAATTCGAGCACTAGGCCTATGTTCCAAAATGTTGTCAGTATTTTGTAATTGTAATTGTAATTGAACATTTATATAGCGCCACTTCAAGAGAACTCCTCAGAGGCGCTCCCGACCTGACACCAAACCATAATCAAAGAGAATGGTTTTCAAACGCTTGCGGAAAAGGGGCAAAGAAAGACAAAGAAGTTCATTACGGAGACTAATAGGTAACTTATTCCAGAAAGACGGACCGACCATAGCAAAACTTCTATGCAGCACTGTGGAAGATCGAGCCCTAGGAACAACCAGGTCACCATGCGTTGCAGAGCGAAGGAATCTACGGCCTGGAATGGATAGCACAGGCACACAAAGTTCCATAAGATAGATAGGAGCTTGGCCTGTTAGGCAATTACGCATGAGCATTAGAATCTTAAACTCAATACGTTTTTGCATAGGCAACCAGTGCAGTTCCTCCCGTATAAAACTTGATATATGCCCAAACTTTGAAATGCCACCAATCAGGCGAAGAAAATCAGCGAACGGAACCAATTGTTAACAATTTAACATGCATTAATTTAGGATTAATTATACATAATTTCATAAACATCACAATTTATCGGATAAAATAGCATATTTTGAAAGAAAATAGGTGACATTATAGTCAACAATTATTAACTTGGCTTTTCTTGGCTTTTTTTAAGACCTCATCTTGGCTTTTCTTAAATTTTGGAGCGGTATCACTGGTCGCAAGTTTCTCGGTGTATTTAGTTGCTGAGCGATAATAAAACTTAAGAGATTTCTGTCAAAAATGTCGCTTGCTTGTCAGAAAAATAGCTATCTAAAGCAGGTATCGATTTTAAAATCTGGCATAAAATTCTCTTTTCTCTGAACTTTGAGTTTATTTGCGTTTTTATTTTATTTTTGCACGTTACCGGCGAAACCAGGGACCAGTTTCACTTATCGACTACAGTCAAGGCTGCGTGATAACAGAAAGTTCTTAATCACGGTCGCTTTTTAATTTTTTAGTTTTATAAAAAAATTGTGGTAAAAGCCCAGACTGGCTGCCCGTACTCCAAACAATATGGCTGCCAACGAATGCAATAAAATTAGAGCGCGACCTATCGATGACATTGTTCATCAATTCAGCTTCAATTTAAGCAGAATGACTGCACTGACCCTAAAAATAACCCTCGCCGACCCTCACGACGCCTAACCTGAGCCCTAACCGACCCTCACGTTGCGATGTCGTCTATAGGTCGCGCTCTAATTTTATTGCATTCGTTAACGGCCATATTGTGTGGAGTCTGGGCTTTTACCAAAATTGTTGTAAAAAAATTCGGCATAATTGCTGTATCGGGAACCGAAGCATATGCATTATCTCTGGATCATAATATTATGTAATGACGACCCTAACACTAGCCAAAACCGAACCTGCGACCCTTCGGCTGCACTACACCACCGCGCCCCACAAATTGGATGGAGGGTAATATCAGGGTGAAAATTGCTGGGGTTGTGTTGTGGGGGTTCTTTGGATGCCATGGTATAGCATTGTATTGTATAAAAACATTTATATAGTCCTCATCAATCATCGTCCGACCCCCCTACCTCCAGTTGTTTTTCTGCAATTCTCATACTGAATGTATCGCATCGTATTGTATTTCTCGCTTTTCCAGTTTTCCACTCGAGTGAAGTCGTGCATTGAAGGTCGTTTGACGCAAACGGTTGGTGGAAAGAAGACGAACGTAACCGGGTTCGAATTGATCCTCGAAGATACGATTCTCTTTCCAGAAGGTGGCGGACAGGTAAGACCAGAATTATACCATATTTACTTAATATACTATACTATTTTTGAATTTATAAAGCACCTCTCACAATACAACCTAATCAGAGGCGCTCCCATTGCGAAGATCCTCTTGTAAAAAGAAAAGTTTTAAGCAAATATGGTTGGTTAAGACCTGTGTGAATTGGGAGGACACCAACATTTATTCGGAGCATCAAAAAAACCCAAGGTAAAAGAAATGCTTTTAGAGAATGAGAGATGGGGAAGAATCTGTTTTATGTGGGCATGATTGCAATATTGCCTGTATTTTTAGAAATAGTCAAGATTACTTAGTTTTAAGGAACCATATTTATATTTATGATTGGGTGATACCATTAGCTGTTTGACAGGGTGGACAGGTGCAACTATTCTACAGCTCTTTTGCAAATACCAATAATCTTGCTGCTTCTTAAGTAGTAATATAGCATACCATTGCCACATGTGGCAAACGTGAGTTGAAAATTTACATCATTGTAATTTGTTTGTTGTAGCCGGACGACCGAGGAACCGTAAGTATTGTAAACAAATCTTGTAATTCAAAGGTTTTACAGTGAGTGATATGGAAACAATTAAGTTAAGATTTGTGTATTCTGTGATCTGTATTCTTGTGAATTTTTTCAACTGCTGAATTATTGTGCACTGTAACCGGTTGCGGTCTGTCAACCGGATTTTTCAATAAAGGAAATTATTACTAGAATATTAATGCGTGTCAGAAAGGTTTGGGAAGCACTGGACTAGTTACCTGAACTGTCATTGGGCAAAAAATTTGTTTCCGGTAGCCCTACCTTTGATTGCTGCGACTCGGATAATTTTGTGAGAAGTTTTTATTTTGCATTGGTGAAAATGGTATAAATTTCTGGCAGCCATGGCTGATGTTTGTTTATTGATTTGCATACAACCTAAAATGACATAATTACATTAAGAAGCTAATATCCTCTTCGAAAAGCATTCGCTCCATTTATATCGCACAATGACCGCATTAAAAAGGTGTTGAATTTCAATAAACTCCCCATTTTTGAACTTACACGAAGTGTACAGCAAACTATATAATTATTATCTTCCATTAACAAATCTTTTGAAGGGTGTCTTATCTGATCGCAGTTTTAAATATCTCGCTTTTTTGTCTTTCTGCACAGATCAACGGCGTCAAAGTCTTGAGCGTGGTCAGGATAATTTTCTGAAAAGTTTTTATTTTGTATTGGTAACAATGATGTAAATTTCTGGCAGCCATGGCTTAGGTTTGTTTAACGTTGATTTGCGTTTTCTACACAGATCAACGGCGTCAAAGTCTTGAGCGTAGTCAGGAGAGGCGCCGACGCCGTTCACTTTGTGGAGTCACCGTTTGAAGTTGGAGTTGAAGTCGAAGTCTTGGTCGACTGGGCGAGAAGATGGGACCACATGCAGCAGCACAGTGGTAGGGTGGTGTGACCTTTGTGTGTTGGGGGAGGGGGGGCAAGGGAAGAGAGGGTAAAGGGTGATTTTCGAAGGATTGCATGGTTGGTTGTCGGATTGAGTGATTGATTGATTGACTGATTGAATAATTGTTTGACTGATTGATGGACTAACTGGCCGACTGATTAATTGAATAAGTGATTGACTCACTGACGGATTGACTCACTGATTGGCTTGTTGACATTCCCCAATTGTTTCTTTGTTGATTGTTTGCTTGATTGATTGATTGATTGATAGATTGATTGATTGATTGATTGATTGATTGATTGATTGATTGATTGATTGATTGACTCTTGCCATCTATGTTGATTGACTACACATTGAACCTAACGTTGAACAACAATCTCAATTGACAGAGCTTAAGTAATTTCTGCTGCGATGCAAATAATTATATGAAGAGAACCTACATAGATTGGTCAATGGTCATGTATAATTGTATATTATTATTATTCTTATAATTATTTAATTATAAGAATATTATTCTTTCCAGGTCAGCATCTGGTCACTGCGATAGCAACCAAGGAATTCGGATTCGAAACAACGTCTTGGTAATGACGTACATTGAATTTTCTATCAATCCATTATTCACACTTTAATCCGATTTTAATACTTTAATCCTATTTTAATACTTTAATAATATTTGTATGTTTTAATCATGTTTTAATACTTTAATAATATTTGAATGCTTTAATAATATTTTAATACTTTGTTTCTATTGTAATACTTTAATCCTATTTTAATACTTTGTTGCTTTTGTAATACTTTAATCCTATTTTAATACCTTGTTTCTATTGTAATACTTTAATCCTATTTTCACACAAGGTTTGATCATGTCTTGTTGAATATTGAATTTAAATAGCTCTGTATAATTCTGTATATAATACAATTTGCCTCTTTATCTCTGCATCTGATCTAGAACTCCTCAGACATTCCTCTTTCATCCTAAAGCAGTTTTATTTGGCCGTGCTGGGGTTGAGTGACTAATGAGTGAAATAATTAATTACATTGGAAAAATATTTTTATTAAGGAATCTTGGTGATCGAACGTCATTTATCGAACTCGATACTGCGGATATGACGTCCGATCAAATGCATCAAATCGAGAAATTGGTGAACGAGAAAATTCGTGACGCTCTTCCGATGTATCCAACGCTATTCGAGTCAATGGCTGATCTGGAACTAGCGAGCGTAAGAATGTGAAATGTCCATTCGTGCTTCAGCATCAAATGTTTGTATGTGCACTTGTTATAGCGCCCCTTCAAGCTCTGACTACTCAGAGGCGCTCCCGAATGCAGAGCGGACACTGCATCGGAGTTTCACGCCGTAGCGCTGAGCAATTGTGAGTGAAGGACTTGCCCAAGGTCCTTACGCGGCCAGGTGGATTCGAACCTCGAACCTTCCGGGTCCATGGCAACGATGCCACCACTACACCACCGCGCCCCAATGTGTATTATAAGTTATCATAAAAGCAATGGAGAAGTGAAAATCTACTGATGCTTATCAAATGTGTAATAATAGTATTGATAATAATAGAACTTTGTAGTGACTCTCTGTGATAATAGTTATAATAATAATAATGATAATAATAATAATAATAATATGTAATTGAGGATGACTGTTGATTCCAGAACAGCAAAATGGGTTTTTAGAACCTGAGAAATTATTTTTTCCCTCTTTTATTGAACAATACTATAATAGTAATTATTACAATACTAGCTGTACCCAGCCACGCGTTGCTGTGGCAGAAAAGACCCCCTTCCCCTCCCCCTTCCCCTCCCCCGCCCCTCCCCCTCCCTCTCTATTATCCCCTCCACCTCCCCTCCGCCTCCCCTCCGCCTCCCCTTCCCCTCTCCTCCCCTCCCCTCCCCTCCCCTCCCCTCCTCTCCTCTCCCCTCCCCTCCCCTCCCCTCCACTCCCCCTCCCCATTCCCCTCCCCTCCTCTTCCCCTTCCCCATCCCCCTCCCTCTTCCCCTCCGCTCCGTCCACCTCCGACTCCGCTCGTTTCGTCCCTCAGACCATCCTTTACTGACAGCGGATAGAGCCCAAGAATTTTTGAAGGCCGTAACGTAATTATTTATCGAGTCGCTTATGACGTCAGGGGACGCGCACTCATTAATGCTTAGTCACTTTGTTTCGGGTAAAGACGATTCTGAAATTTTGGAAGCGTGCCGTTTCGTTCAAATTGCAAATGGCGGGCGAACGGATTGCAAAGTTCACTTTTTGTGGAAACGATTGGGTTTTTTTCGGGAAAAGAAATGTCGTGACCTTGCGGTATCGGAATGGAAGGTTTTGGTAAATTTTCAAAACAATTGATGCGTCAGTTTCGGCGTGATCGTGACCGCACTATTGGAAAGTTTCATTTTTATATATATAGATTACAATATTAAAAATGTAATAGAATTTAATTATAGTTGACATAACCATTCAGTGTGAGTCTGTGAGGCGCTTTATAAATTCATACGATACAATGACGATATATTGAATAACTGCAGATTAATAATAGTAATAATTGTGATCATATTGATAGTTTAGCATAATAATAATAATTAAATGAGGAAATAATGTAGATCAGGTCTTTCTTTTTCAACGTGCAGTTGTACACAAAATGTGCAGTTCTAAATGGATTTGTGCAGTTGTAAAAGCACTTACAGTTAAAACTTGCAATTTTAAAGTCAAATTTTCTCCGATTGGAAGTAATTCACCATGGAGGATGGGAAGGAAAAGAAGGAGTTGTGCAGTTCTAAAAATTCCTTTAAAACAGCCGTGATATAGATGGTTGTGATTCACGTTCAATGCGTTAGGTTCGGACTCGTGGTCTACCTGATGATCATGTTGGATCGGTGCGAGTTGTAACGATCGAAGGAATCGAAACGAACACATGTTGTGGAACGCACGTGTCCAGTCTCAGTCACCTACAGGTAAATGCAATCAGCAATCAGCACAGGTGTATGCTAATTATGTCCAGGTGGCACAGGTAAGTACAATCCTTAAGAACAAGTAATGCCAATGGAGGGACATACTAAATGGAAGAAGACGACCTAGTTAGACAGACGCTTCTGGACTGGATGATGCAGCTAAAAGAGGATGCTAAACAATGAGAGGAATCAGACAAGTGAACCTGCCGACTGGCAGAGAACAACATGGTGGGGGTCGGGGTGGTGGTGGCTGCCTTGGCTAAATCCAGACCATTTGTTTGCATATGCCCCTCCTTATGGAATGGACTTCCGCCATAATTTTGCACCACCTTTCTCTCTGGTAATAATAATCTTTACTCATCTTTCTCTCACCTCAAATCATGACAGTCGATCGCACTGGGAGCACTTCTAAAAGGCTTTTGCTGAGAGAAGTACTTTATAATAGGTGGTCATACAATACATTACAATTATACAATGCTGTGGCATTGCGCCTGATTACGTTCTTGAGACGTGGTTCATAGATCGCAGTATAATCTCAACCAACAGAACTGCGGAGACAATCGGTTAACCGCTTAATTAATTTTGACAATTATTATTAATGTAATTATATTTATTGTTGATGATTATCTCGGACTGTGGTCTGTACATTGTTTTTCCGCTGTAGGTCGTCAAGCTGTTGTCCATTGAGAAGGGCAAGAAAGGTCGAATCAATCTCGTCTTCGTCGTCGGCGATCGAGTAACCAACTATTTGTCCGTCTGCTTCGAACGAGAGACGGTCTTTACGTCCATGCTCAAGTATGTCGCTGTACGATGAGTATTTATGTGTCTGTGTATGTGTGTCTGTTTGTGTGCGTGCGTGTGTGCATCGATGTAAGTAAAGAAAAAGTAAAGTCCCATCCCGTTCCATGAGGAACACAGGGAGGCGCTCATCTCCTTTTCCATGGCCCTGAGCCAGCAATCGACGAATCCCAAGGTCCTGGACACGGGGCCAGCGTATCGCAGGACTTGCTGTTTACTTCCCAGATTACGCCGGTATCAAAATTATACTGCTTGGTGACAGAGGCACGTGTGGGTAAACAACTTGCCCAAGGTCGTTACCCGGATTCGAACTGCAACCGCGCGCTCCGTGAGTGGACGTGTTGCCAGGTCGCACTGCATCGGTGTAAACTCACACGTAATGATTCTGATCAAGTATGCTGTCGTAAAAGGTTCATGTATGCTAAAGTTCCATGACCAAATGTACTGACGTATCCCAATCAAGAGTGTGCCATAATCAAGTATGTTTCTGCAGTATGCCAATGTGAAACGATCAAGTATGCTAATGTGCCTTACTTATAATGTCATATAATCAAATTATGTTATTTTATTATGTTATAAATGTTAAGCAATTGTGTTGATAAAGTGGGACGCTATTGTCCCTTGTGAAGTACATTGCAGTGGTAGGATACATCTTGGACAATATTTTGGTGAAGTAGTCTAGATTTATCGAGTCCGATACTACAGTCCGGTACTGTAGTAAAATTGAGTATGCTACTGTAAAATTCTTAAATATGTAAATTTTTATTTTGACACAACGCTATTGTAGCATGATGAAGATTTGAGCAAACTTCTGAATTTATCTGACATGTTAATTCGACCAACATGTGATCGTGCGTAACATGTTTGTGTGATTTCTTGTTACAGAGGAAACCCAGATGATCATGTGAAGTTACTTGAAAAGTTACAGAACTCCTGCAAAGTTGCTCAAAAAGTCAGCTCACTTTTTGTTACTCGTTATAAAATTATGCTGTTTAACAGGAAATTATTTCTAAATTTCTATATTTTAATAGGAAATTATAGATCTTATTATATATAGCAATAGAACAATATTTATGATAATAATAATATCTTTTCTTTATTGAAACGCCTGCAAGACGCACTGCGCTTTACATTTGCAAGTTATGCAGTAATCTTAATTAAACTTAACTACTAACTGAATAGATAGCTTTGCAATTACAAAGCTGATGATATTAAAAACTGTTAAACTTTTTTGTATTACTGTATTACATACATATCTCCTTTTATTTCTATAATAAAATTAAATTATATCATTTTTATTTTTTTGGTGTAGAATTCGTTGACCTTGTTACGAGAGGTCGCAAAGTTCGAGGCGGACAGATTCAAAGCAGGAGGCGACCAGAATTCGCTCTTTGTTCTACACAGGTATCAATCAATCAATCATTCTATTTAGTTATTAAGCAGTCAACCAATCATTTGATCGATCATTGAATAAATCTATTTAGCTATCAATCAACCAATCAATCAATGATTGAATCAATCTATTTTTCAATCAATCTCTATTTCTTTTTTATTTACGGGTTTATTATAAAAGTGCCTCGTACCTGTAGTGCAATCTAGTCAGAGGCACTCCCAGTGCGAAGAACACCTAAAAAATAACAGTTGTCGTAAAAGATCATGCTGATACCGCAATGCCTCCGGAATGTACATCTAGAAAAGGTGCTATATAAATTGTCATAGTGAGTGAATATGTTATGGCAGTTATATCAATCAATAATTAATCAATCAATCTTTCAATCAGTGTGGCAATTAATTAGTTTTTCTCTGAATCAGTCTGTCTAATCAGTATTATTGTTGTTCAATTGTTTAGAAAAGAAGGCGATAATGATTTCATGAATATAGTTGCCAACGAAATAGGAAACAATGTGAGTCATTTCAATTAAATTTAATTTATTCATTAATGCGCACTGCGGCCTTTAATTTTCTTTTGACTTAGTTTAGCTTTGTTTTTGTTTAAATACCCAAATAATTGTCTTGTTTCAATAGAGGCCTCTGTATTTGGTGCCTTCACTGCCTTCTATCAGAGATGTGCTGCTGTATGGGTCATGAGAAAGGCCTTTGAGATATGGACATGGACAGAAATGGAGAAAATCAGCTGGATGAAACATGTAACAAATGAAGAAGTGTTGAGAATTATTGGTGAAGAAAGAGCCCCGATAGTCACACAATAAGGGAAAGACAAAGGAAGTGTGTAGGACACACTGAGAGAAGGAGATTCACTACCTAAAGATGGTCAGCAAAAATTAAAGGTTATGCTGGTGACAAATGGTTGGATTGATCCAGATTTGACCAGGGTCTATGACAACAGAGGCCGTTGCCCTGGACAGAAATTTGTTTTTTTGGGTTGGCACAATACAGCTCTATGACAAATTGGTATGAGAAGCTTTAAATAGGAGGAGGCCCAACAACATGGAACAAAACGACCACATAGCACATCTTCTCCCAAGAATTTTCATGCTTTATGAGGTTTCAGAATTGCATTTAAAAGGTGTTTAACATGTAATGTGTTGAACACCTTTTAAATGTAATTTGTAAACCTTATAAAGTATGTAAGAAACAAATATCGTTTTATAGTAATGTCGATAGTTGTTTCAGTTAATGATTACTGTAGGACACAGAAGACCAATTTGAATTTAACTACTTATGAAATTGTTGGTTCTTGATTAGGATTAGAATGCGTAGAATATTTTAGATAATCAATTGTCGGTTTAATTATCCAATCAATTATTATCATATTAATAATTAATTAGAATTATATTTATATATGTTTAATCACTAATTAACTAATCTTTAGAACCTATTGAATTAGTTAGCAACCTTTATAAGAACTGTCGGGCGCGTTGGTGTGATGGGTATCTTCGATGCCTTGCAGCCAAGGCCTCAAGGGATCGAATCCACCTCAAGTCTGCAGCAAGATGACCTTGAGCAAGTCCTTCTCTCGTAATTGCTCAGCGCTTCGGCATGAAACTCTGATGCAGTGTCCGCGCTGTAGTCGGGAGCACTTCTGAGTGGAAATCTTGAAGGGGGTGCTATAACATGTGCACATGCATGCATGCATGCATACATACATACATACATACATAATGAAGAATGAGTTTGTTACTGTTACAAAAGGAGTCAAAGAACTAGAGCTTCAGTCTGTGATTTTTGATTTGATTTTTGATTTTTTTTTCATTTTTTGTTTTTCAGGGCGCAACATTGTTTTTGACGACGGGAGACGAGAAAGGAAGCGGAATGTTCATGCTGAGCGGAAAGCCGGAAGACATCGCTACACTTGGACCAAAGTAAGGCATGAAGGAAGGAATGAAGAATGGGATTGAGGGATGTATGTGTGTGTGGTGTGGCTACCCACACACACATAGAGCTAAAAGGGGCACTGTCCCCTCCTTGGATGTTTGATTTATGACGAATTTCTTTGCACAAAACACTTATGGTGGTAATGTAGCGGTATGGACGTGTTACGGCACCATATAAATTGTCGTTATTATTAGTATTACTACTAAAGAGAAACTGAGAAATTTGCTGTTAGCATCCTAAGTAAAAAATTAATTAATCAATTATTTAGTCAATGGTTTGGATTTTGTTGTTGAACTCAAAAAGTAATCCAATTAAATAAATTAAATATATTAAACTAAATAAATAATAAAAATTAAATAATAAAATAAATAATAAAAATAAATAATATAAAATAAATTATAAAAATTAAATAATAAAATAAATAACATAAAAAAATAAAAATAAAAAATAAAATAAATATATAAATAATAACAATAATATATAAATAATATTAAATTAAATAAGTAATTAATGTTTTTGTTGTTGAACACTTAGGGTGGCGGAGTTGTTAGACGGTAAGGGCGCTGGCAAGAACGGACGTTTCCAGGGAAAGGCGAACAAGATGCAGAAGCGAACGGACGTTGAAAACCTCATCCGAGATTTCATCGCCAACAGCAAGACTGCATCGAAATGATGATGATGGGGTTGTCCGTAGCAACCGTTGTTCGTAGCAACTGTTGTCCATAGCAACATTGTCGACCGGTGTTTATAGCGATTGTTTCTCATAGCAACCGTTGTCCATATCAACTACTTTTGTGGTGGTTTTGTTCGTGTTGTGTGTTTTGATTGCAAACAGTTTGTGTGTGTGGAATTTTTGCTGGGTGCTGCTGCTAGGTGAATACGTATTTATGATGCACTATGATGTGTGTGAATGGCTAGGATCTTGTTGTGGGTTGTTGTGTTTGGATGGATGGATGGATGGATGGATGGAAGAAAAATCCGGATGGATGGATGGACGGATGTGTGAGTTGGTTGATTGATGGGTTGATTGATCATGTGTTGAATGGGGAGTGGATGGAATAGGTTCATCTATGGATTTCATTGACTGATTTAATGTTTGATTGATTGATTGACTTATTGATTGATTGATTGATTGATTGATTGCAGTTTTTGTGTCATTAGGATATTGTTGATGTTCAAACCGGTTGTGATTTGTTGTCTGACTTTTGAAAAAATTACAGCTGAAAGGCATTAATTGTCACATTTTTAATTGAATTGTTTGAGACAATGTTAATAAATGGTTTCATTCAGTTAAATTTCATTCAGGTAATGAATTTCATAGAGACAAAGTTGCAGGAAATGAGAGGTTCTGGTTACACATGGGAACCTGTGGGAGCCGTGCATGGATACCATTATCAAGTGGTATCTTATTCAGAGAGGAAGCACCAGAGAGAGAGAGAGAGAGAGAGAGAGAGAGAGAGAGAGAGAGAGAGAGAGAGAGAAAGGGAGAGAGAGAGACAGAGAGAGAGACAGAGAGAGAGACAGAGAGAGAGAGACAGAGAGAGAGAGACAGAGAGAGACAGACAGACAGAGAGACAGAGAGAGAAACGCTCGCCTTTAGACACCTTTAAAAAAGGAGTTAAATGACGCTATATAAGAGTGGAGCATGGTAAGGCGATTAACCTTCGCCACACGTATGGGGGTCAAATAAACCCCCAGAGGTATATTTTCATCTGTAACTTTCTAAAATGTGGGCACCAAAAAGTTTCCTTTGGTGACTTTTCCTAAGAATTCCTCCTTGTCAAAATGGTATGAGTGACGTCATACGTTGACGCTTAGTTCTGACGCTGTGACGTCATTTTGGTGAGATCTTAGAGTGAAATTCATGTCCATATCATTAGTGTCCATACAATGAGGTGTATCTCTGCTTCTACACAAGGTATCTTGAAGATTATTTTTTTGTTTCCAATGTTTTAGGGGTCAGGGAATTCACTCCAGCTACTGACAAATGCCTGACCTTGACGGAAGACCTTGAAATTCAAGGTCACATGATTTTTACATGACCATACCTGTTAGGACAACGAAGTTTTTTGGTTTCTATGGTTAATTGGTACAAGGAACTCAACAAAATATAAACAAAACACAACTGGAGTGAGTCTAGGACAATACCCCCCGGAAAAAACCCCGGACAAACCCCCCCTCCCCGACAAAACCCCCCGGACAAAACCCCTGGTATAAACCCCCCGGACAAAACCCCCCACTTACATACATACATACATACATACATACATACATACATACATACATACATACATACATACATACATACATACATACGTACATACGTAGCGTACATACATAGCCTGCGAAGGAGCAGAGCTACACCTGAAAAATCATGTGACCTTGAATTTCAAGGTCATTCGTGAAGGTCACGCATTTGGCAGTAGCTGCAATGAATTCCCTGACCCATACAACATTAAAAACGAAACAAAAATTATCAAATTCCATGCCGAGGAACAGGTATACCTTGGGGGTCATTTGGACCCCCAAGCATAGAAGACGTAGTTTTTTTGGTCGCGTATGGCGAAGGTTAAATATGACTTTGTCGTCCGTCGCTCTGTGGGCTTTACCTCGTTATCAGCCTATTGTTATTTAGTAGTTATTCCTTTGACATCAATGGACGTTGACGACAATTACACAGAAGAGATAGAATGCATGTAAAGGCCCTACAGTGAAAACAAATTTCTAGCATCCTAGAAGCACCATCAATATGCGTCTTACTGCTTTATAATAAATGCCCTTAAGTCCCTCTATAGGCCTATACATGGAGACATAGGCGTAGGAGACGGGGGGGTCCAGGGGGGCAAATGCCCCCCCCCCCAAATTTCGGGCAAGTCTGGTTTTTCGGGCAAGCATCTTGGAAAAAGTAAAAAAATATATTAAGAAATTTCGGAATTTCGACCGGACGACTAAATAATAAAAAAAGGTCGTCAGATTTTTTCGGGCAAAAGTTAAACTTTTGCCCCCCCCCCCCACCCCACTCCTGAAATGTCCCCTACGCCTATGCCTGGAGATGTGCGTTGTACAGGAAGCGGGCTATTTGCACTGTTACTAGGCCTACTGCCAGAACAATGTTATCAACACACGAAGGGTTGTTTCCGTCTCAGTTGGTCCGTTTGACCCCTCGAATTGATCATTTGCCGTGTACACCAATCACTTAAAGCCTGAAAGTATAGTCCTTGAAAGCTGGTCCTATAATCTCGAATGGCCTCTATGCTAGTAACTGTCACTCCACTATAGATTGTTGCTTAGAAATCTCAAGACTGTCCCATTTAAATTAAGCCTATCCGTGGCTGGACCAGGTTTCGCATCGAAGCCTGCATGGAAGGGTCGCCTATCCTATGGTAAATCGCCCCGCACCACTATGGACTTCTCTTACGGACAAACATTTTGACTCGACGCAGCGCTCGTGAATAAGCTGGTGCTTCGAGCTTGGCTTTCGAGTGACGCTTTAGAAATTTGGAGATTACGATTACAATATCAAATTTTCTAAAATAATAATTATTATATTTATTATGTGACAGCCTCTGCTGAAATTGATAATGAACACAATAAATGATAAAATCGGTGCTTTTATATTAAAAAATGGGAAAATAATTTGCAAGGTTTGATTGTTTACATTTTCATGGCGGGTTTTAAAATGCTGCGGTCGAATTTGCTAACTTACTTACACACACTCGACCTAGAAACGAGTCGTCTATAAATAAACATCGCATTCGACCAATCATTGGCAGGCTTCCTGTAGTCAACAGCAACTAGGGGTTTAATTTTGTATCATCCGCGTTAAATAATAGTCCATGGATAATCGCGATTGTGCGTATTTTGATATTATTTCGGATAGGCCTACATTATTTCCTTCAATGATGATAGCTTTTGATTTCACCTTGCATTAGTCTAATACTCGAAATCGTAAACATAAAGCCTTCTACTTTAAATTTAAACCACGGTTCTCTAAGACCCAGCCTATTAACGAGCACCGCGAATTCACAAGTTATTGATTTAACGTTTCCTCTGTGTTTTAATGAAAAAACATATTGCTCGGTTAATCCTAAAATGTCAATTTTGAAGGACTAGTGGAATATTAACAAAAACTAACCAGATGTTTTTATCAAACATTATCTTTCACGTTTATTAGTGTTTACAATTTTTCTAAGTGAACTGATCGAAAGGTGAGAATCTCTCAACAGCTTACCTAGTGAATTTAAATTTAATTCCATCGGATTATTAAGAATATTAAAGTACCCATTTTATCCGTGACAATCAGTCTTTTCCAATTTGAATAAACTTTGTCGACATTATGAGATTTTTAAATTAAAATACTGGAGACAAATTTTCACGGGAAGAAATTTTCTAACTTCACAGAGAGCGCTGCAGCTTGTAAAGCACATTCCTCAGCGAGCGACGAGTTAAACGGAAAGAAAACTGACAAAAGTTTCTAAAACAATTTATTTTAAACCAGAAATTTGAAACAATTACAGCAGAAAAATGGGGGATTCATCGATCGATCCGAAGATCATCAAAAAGACGCAGGATACTTTGGGAAAAGTTATAAAAAAGCCTCCGATGTCGGAAAAGATTCTTTCGCGGCCCACAGTGCAGTACATGTACGACGTTCTAATTTCTGTAAGTATGATGAACGTTGATATTTATGCTGTAATTTTGTTTTCTGTGAGTAAGATATTTAATGAAAGTAGACTTCGCAGTCGAAGCTTTCTCGTCCTCAGCGGAGCCCCCCTTAGTAGCTGCATGTCGATCATGTACTATCAGGGGACGGAAATTACACAGTGTCGTTTGCTATCAATCCACCAGAGTTTCTAATGGCTAAACTAACCCTAACACTAACCCTAACCGACCCTCACGATGCCTAACCTGAGCCCTAACCGACCCTCACGAAAAAGACGTGCAATGACCGCTGACGGCACTGCAAAAGACACTGTGTAATTTCCGTCCCCTGATAGTACATGATCGCCCATAATTACTCTGGCAACCGAACTATAGGGACTTCCACTGATTATCCATCTCTTGATAACCCTCTGATACGACGTAGCGCTCGTGAATGAGATGGTGCCCCTGCGCTTAGTTTTGAAAGTGTGAAGTTTACGATTACGTTTGGACAGTTAATTGTTTCCTGTGACTTTATTTGGGAATTTGTGTTTCATCATAATCTTGTGTTTCGATATTTTAAAATCCTTTTGTCTTATTCACTGTGAATATCGTTAGTAATATTCTTGGTATCCACATGGAATCAAAGAAGCAGAGACATGACCATTCATTCACAATTTCGCATATTAATTGTTATTTGACTGGGAGTGGACACGCTATGTCAACAGCCCTGGGATCTGATCTATTTATTATTTTGAGCCACTGCTCCATTTTGATTGTGTAAACTTATGACTTTTAAAAAGCATTTATCTTAGTAAATATGCCGTCTATTTTTTGTGCTGCTATTTGCCTGTAAATATACGTGACTTTTAGATCAATAAAAATGGTGATTAATTGATTGATTGTTTGGTTTATCTCTGTTTGTTTGTTTGTTTATTTGCAGGTGATGAAGACTACTGGGAAGATGAAAGGTCTTTTCACAGATGCAGAGCTGAACTTTGAAAATATCAAGGTAGAATTTATCATTCATACCTGTCACTTTTGTGAACATTTTTGCAGCAGTGCAAATGAAAGGTTCAAGTGATACACATGGCCTTTGAATATTTGTATAAATGAACGAATTTTGTGGTCAGTTAAGTTATGACCAGGGCTTAAAGTCGGTGGGAACTCGTGGGAACGGCGTTCCCATTGCTCTCGAATTTCTTGGCTTGCGTTCGCACTGCTCACCATGCATGGAACCCTGAAAACATGGGCGTTCTCAATAAAACTTCATCAGCGTTCCCACTGCTCACAGTTGGCGTTCCCACTGCTCACAGTTGGCGTTCCTACTGCTCACAGTTGGCGTTCCCACTGCTCACAGTTGGCGTTCACACTGCTCACAGTTGGCGTTCCCACTGCTCACAGTTGGCGTTCCCACTGCTGGGTCATTCCATGTCAAATCAACCAAAATTCAGAAACATCCCCACCACACCATCTCAGAATTTGATGAAATTTTGCCAGTTTGTAAACCAACATATCTTAGGAAGCTATGCAAAATATTAGCTCAAAATGTTGCACGGTCTTCGAGATATGACCATTTTTATAGTGGGGGGGTAGCAACAGCTCGCGAACGACTTAATTCTGAGGCGTTTTTGATCACTAATATCTCAGGAAGTATCATAGATACTTGTATAAAATTTTCACAACATTAGTAGTCTTATGAGTAGATTCTGACCATTGTAAAATTTTACAGTTTGAACCATTACTTGTAAGCCCAGCTCAGCCTGAAAATGGCATTTTGTTAATTTCGACAGTATGAAAATCGATTTTTGAACAACCATTACTCTGTTAGTATTAAATATAAAGTCCCAGAACCTTTTGGGTTTGTAATAGGCCTTGTGACGAATGATCTGGCAAATTCTGAGGTATTTTAAATGCTAACTTGATGTGTTAGACCTACTTGAAAACTGCACGAAGTGAAAAGTAGGTCATCTGCCGATTGAAATATGGCCATGTGGGATAGGTAGCACAGTTATGTGCTATACACCATTAAAAAGGGCTTGAAAAGTACTTTCAAAGCATACAAATTTCATTTTTGTTCCGTGATGCCGGCCGTTTTGAAATTCCAGTTGAAAAACGAGGGTTTTTTACATTCGGGAGAAAACGGCATGATCTGCAAAGTTTGGGATGTCATATCTAGGTCAGGAAATGAACCAGAGGACTTGTATTTCTTTCATGTAATGAGTTTGTTGTACTCTTTTCAAATATGCAAAAATATTGGTTGTGTTATTAGTTGTTTTTAATGTATGAATGTGTAAACATTGCACAAATGCCAATTTTCATCTATTCGGACATGTAAAATTGCATGTTTATCTCAGATATATGTTCTTATATGGCCATGTGGGATAGGTAGCACAGTTATGTGCTGCACACCATTTAAAAGGGCTTGAAAAGTACTTTCAAAAGATGCTAATATTATTTTGCTTCCATGATGCCTTCCATTACAAAATTCCAGTTGAAAACCGAGTTTTTCTTACATTCGGGAATCAATCACGAGAAAACAACAAGATCCGCATAGTTTGGACGGTCATATATAGGTCAGGAAATGAACCAGAGGACTCTTATATTTTTCATGTGATCAGTTTGTTGTGCCCTTTTCAAATATGTGAGAATCTTGGTGGTATCATTAGCGATTTTTAATTTATAAATTTGTAAATACTGCACAAACGTCAATTTACATCAATTCGATATAATATGATTATCTCAGAAAGGATAAAAACACGTTTTTCAACTTCATTTTTGTAATGGAAGGCATCAGAGAAGCAAAATGATATTTGTATCTTTGGAAAGTACTTTTCAAGCTTTTTTGAATGGAGTGCAGCACATTACTGTGCTACCTATCCCAAATGGCCATATAAGAACATATATCTGAGATATATATGCAATTATGCGTGTCCAAATAGATGTAAATTGGCGTTTGTGCAATATTTACAAATTTATAAATTAAGCATCATCAAAGACACCACAAAGATTCTTGCATATTTGAAAAGGGCACAACAAACTGATCACATGAAAAATATAAGAGTCCTCTGGTTCATTTCCTGGCCTATATATGACAGTCAAAACTATGCAGATCATGTTGTTTTCTCGTGATTGATTCCCGAATGTAAGAAAAACTCGGTTTTCAACTGGAATTTTGTAATGGAAGGCATCATGGAAGCAAAATAATATTAGCATCTTTTGAAAGTACTTTTCAAGCCCTTTTAAATGGTGTGCAGCACATAACTGTGCTACCTATCCCACATGGCCATATAAGAACATATATCTGAGATAAACATGCAATTATACATGTCCGAATAGATAAAAATTGGCATTTGTGCAATGTTTACACATTCATACATTAAAAACAACTAATAATACAACCAATATTTTTGTATATTTGAAAAGAGTACAACAAACTCATTACATGAAAGAAATACAAGTCCTCTGGTTCATTTTCTGACCTAGATATGACATCCCAAACTTTGCAGATCATGCCGTTTTCTCCCGAATGTAAAAAACCTCGTTTTTCAACTGGAATTTCAAAACGGCCGGCATCACGGAACAAAAATGAAATTTGTATGCTTTGAAAGTACTTTTCAAGCCCTTTTTAATGGTGTATAGCACATAACTGTGCTACCTATCCCACATGGCCATATTTCAATCGGCAGATGACCTACTTTTCACTTCGTGCAGTTTTCAAGTAGGTCTAACACATCAAGTTAGCATTTAAAATACCTCAGAATTTGCCAGATCATTCATCACAAGGCCAATTACAAACCCAAAAGGTTCTGGGACTTTATATTTAATACTAACAGAGTAATGGTTGTTCAAAAATCGATTTTCATACTGTCGAAATTAACAAAATGCCATTTTCAGGCTGAGCTGGGCTTACAAGTAATGGTTCAAACTGTAAAATTTTACAATGGTCAGAGTCTACTCATAAGACTACTAATGTTGTGAAAATTTTATACAAGTATCTATGATACTTCCTGAGATATTAGTGATCAAAAACGCCTCAGAATTAAGTCGTTCGCGAGCTGTTGCTACCCCCCCACTATAAAAATGGTCATATCTCGAAGACCGTGCAACATTTTGAGCTAATATTTTGCATAGCTTCCTAAGATGTGTTGGTTTACAAACTGGCAAAATTTCATCAAATTCTGAGATGGTGTGGTGGGGACCATTGGTTGATTTGACATGGAATGACCCTGCTCACAGTTGGCGTTCCCACTGCTCACAGTTGGCGTTCCCACTGCTCACAGTTGGCGTTCCCACTGCTCACAGTTGGCGTTCCCACTGCTCACAGTTGGCGTTCCCACTGCTCACAGTTGGCGTTCCCACTGCTCACAGTTGGCGTTCCCACTGCTCACAGTTGGCGTTCCTACTGCTCACAGTTGGCGTTCACACTGCTCACAGTTGGCGTTCCCACTGCTCACAGTTGGCGTTCCTACTGCTCACAGTTGGCGTTCCCACTGCTCACAGTTGGCGTTCCCACTGCTCACAGTTGGCGTTCCCACTGCTCACAGTTGGCGTTCCCACTGCTCACAGTTGGCGTTCCCACTGCTCACAGTTGGCGTTCCCACTGCTCACAGTTGACGTTCCCACTGCTCACAGTTGGCGTTCCCACTGCTCACAGTTGGCGTTCCCACTGCTCACAGTTGGCGTTCCCACTGCTCACAGTTGGCGTTCCCACTGCTCACAGTTGGCGTTCCCACTGCTCACCCAAACTACTTTAACCACTAGTTATGACTGGTGGTCTACGTTCCCTAAGCAAAAGGTTACAGTCAGTTTTATCCTCCATCATCAACTTTTGTCCATTGCTGGCGATACCTACGAGTTTTGCTATTTCCTCTGTTCATTTTAAACATGCTAATAATGATTTTAGGCAATTAAAAAATGACCACCTCAATAATTTTCCAGAAATTTGTGATTTTCTTCTTCAGGGTAACAAAGAGGATAAGCTGCTTTTCTTCCAGAAAGCGATCGACTATGTCTGTGAGTACACGATCAGATAAATTGGATTCAAAATTTATATAGCTCCCTTCAATGCCACACAATCTAGAGGCACTGCCAATCGATTAAAAAAGTCATGTGTATTGGTAGTTAATATAAAAAGTTAGACAAGTCCTGTGGATGGGAACGCTGGCCATAGTAGTAGTGATAATTGCAGAAGCACTCGAAATAATAATAATGATTTATAATGATAATAATGATAATGATTAATAATAATAATAATAATGATAATAATAGGGCCATTCCGGACTGGTTTTATAGCAGTAGTCAGGCGATAAGTCTCTGAGGGATCCTAAATACCTTGGGGGGAAAAAATAAAGTTTTTCCAAACGAAGAGACCTACCATCGAGAAAACCTTATTTTGCCCCGAGGTATGGCTGTGACGTGAGTGCATGAGAAATCACAAAGTCGCCTCTAGAGTTCGAGCCCAGTGATGACCTGGGCAAGCCGAAGTTAAAGTAAAGAGCGCCTGAAGATAGACAGAAGTATTACTACCCAGGCACAATTTTATTGTGGGGCGCGGTCGTGTAGTGGGTATGTTCGATGCCTTGCAGCCTCTGGGTTGCAGGTTCGAATTCACCTCAAGTCACCTCTTAGGGACCTTGGGCAAGTCCTTCACTCGCAATTGCTAAGCGCTTCGGCGTGAAACCCCGATTCAGTGTCCGTGCTGTAGTCGGGAGCGCTTCTGAGTAGAAGGGGCGCTATAACAAGCGCTATAACAAGCGCACATGCATACAAACAATGCCAGCCATTGGAGATGATCCTATAAATGGATGCGCTAACATCTCGCTTTTAAGTGAACAAATAATTTTATGTCAATGTCTGTGCCATTATTTTAATGTGGAACTTGATACCAACGTGCTAGATTTCAACCGATTTCTTAAACACCTTTTAAAAGCAATGTTATATGCTTACAAATACCGAGCACCATAGGTTTCACAATGGATGTTTATCGCTCATAAGGCCATTAATACAAATGTGGAAACCTACGAAAAAGGTGTTTATTGTTTAAGAGGAATTGATTTCTTTGGTTACGAGGTGTAGTTTATTATTCAAAACATTGGCTCACTATTGTCTACGTCCATCAGGTCTTAGGGTGTCATTAAACTGATCATCAGTCGACCATAACGGCAGTGCCAGTCCTAAGCCTGGATGATGTAGGAGGGCAGCAGTAATAATCTTTGAACATTATAATGCATTGTCGTTAAACTGCAAATACTACTACTACTACTTTTATTGCTGTGAATTGCAGGCATACTAAATTCACATAATCAGTTGCTTACTTGCAAGCATGTTCTTGCAAACTGTGTCACAAGTCAAAACTGCAACTTGTGCTTGCCTGTTGTTTATTAGTATTAATAGCGCAGGTGTAAATATTCAGAACTTCAAATAGCATAAGAAGTTTATTATTTGTTTATTATTTATTACCTTAATGAGCTGCGTCCGGATCATCGAAGTTATTCAGCAGTTTGAAGAATTCAAATTAATGTACATATAAATATGATTTAAAGAATTCCAAAGAATTTTAGTAGGTCAAGGGTCAATTAATAAAATGACATACTGTAACCTATTGTTTAATGTATTGTATTATTGAAAAAATCAATTAAAATTGCAATTATGTTATTAATTTCTTAGTGTTGGACCCTAATACATCTTTTCCATAGTTGTTTTATTCTCTTTTTTCGTTTTTTTAAATTTTCTCATCGTTTTTTATGTTTTTTTAAAAAATTTCTTTAACTTTATTTATTCATTTACTTTCTGTTATTATTTTCCTTAGTTTTAATTTTTCCTGATATTCCTTATGTTTCCGCCAACTCTCAAGGATTCCGCAAACTAAAGTCATTATTTCATCGTTTAACATCATCATATTTAAGAGATAGCCTGCGTGTAGTAGGTTCCTAATCAAGGTTTTCAAGGTTAAAATGCGGTTTTAGATGTAGCAAAGTCAAATTATTTTCCGTTTCCGTTTTTTATTTTGTTTCCATCGTTTTTTACATCTATGATCTTTTCCATATCATTTGCGAAAGAATCATAGCGTGGTCATCTTGATTTGTTTTTAGCTCTCGTCACTGGAAAACCTGTCGCCGTTAAACCGAGCAAGATTCTTGCGGGTCATGAACCGGAAAGGACAAATGAATTCCTGCAGGTCTTGGCGGAGGCAACTCGAAAAAACGTTTGTACTTTTTTTATTGATAGATTTGTATGTATGTGCACTTGTTATAGCGCCACTTAAAGATCTCTACTCAGAGGCGCCGAAGCAATGAGCAACTGAGTTTCACGCCAAAGCGCTGAGCAATTGCGAGTGAAGGACTTGCTCATGGTCCCTACACGGCGACTTGAGGTGGTTTCGAACCTGCAACCTCTATCTGCAAGGCATTGAACATACTCACTACACTGTTAGCTGCCAGTGGGGCTTTGCTGTTGCATTGCTTGACTTGGGTTCTGCTGAAAATAAGATAGCCCCTCCCACGTCTGGCTTGGCCGACCAGGAGTGATCCAGCACTTAGGCCAATAGTGTTAAGCCGAACCCACTCTGTAAAGCCGACCTGCGTGTCCTGCTATAGTGGGCCGTATTTTGTACTATAACCTGTACTTTTAATAATTCTGCATTGTGTCGGATTGAGAGATTAAACGAAGATTATTATTACACCACCAGTGGCGAATCCAGAACTGTTTCAAGGGGGGGGGGGCAAAATGTTAGATCTTGGACGGGAAAAACAATTTTTTGCCCAACATTAACAAAATAGTGATCGGTCATTGAGGAAAAAAGGACTTTTCATCCGCCCAAAAAAGTTTATGACCTTGTTTTAGTCCTCAACTTGAAAACCGAATGGGGGGGCCACGTTCCATACAATTTTCCGAATAGGGGGGGGGGCAATATGCATTACACCCATATTCGTATTGCTAATTTCAGACCAAATGGGGGGCCACGTCCCATGGCAATTTTCAATGGGGGGCATGGCCGGATTGCCCCCCTTCTGGATCCGCCCCTGTACACCACTGCGTTTTATATCCAAGAATATAATAGACAGTGAATGTGGTGGCCGTTGGGTAGGAGCGCACGTTTTAGACACCTTTTAAATATTATTAACTGATGCTGTATAAATTTCTGACCCATCAATTATTTTTGAATAAGTCTTGATGTTTATAGACTATAGAGCGCCTTCGACATCATAAACAACAACTTAGCCACTAGAAGAAGGTGGAGGCATAAAGAACACGACTGTTGCAATTAGACACCTTTAAGATAGTTTCTTAGGGCGGTATAAATACTGTACTTTACGTGCAATTGCCAGATTTAATATGACCTCAGTGGTACTTTGTGGTAGATAGTAATATTAGAGTAAAATCTATAAATTTCTGAAATTTATATAGCGCCCATCTAGGAAGATGTTGATGACCTGAAGAACAGGACTGCTGCAATTAAACACCTTTAAGATAGTTTTTTTTACGACGGTATAAATACTGTACTTTACATGCAATTGCCAGATTCAAGACGACTTTGTAGTAAATAGTAATATTAGAGTACAATCTATTTCTGAAATTTATATAGCGCCACAACAGTGGCATGGCAATAGAGGAAAGTCCTGAGTAGTTTATAAGTCCTGCTGAACAGAACGCATTTCACATGAGCTGCATCTGTTTCTTGGGTTTTTTACTGGAACATATTTTATTCAATGCAGAGCTGTACTTTTTGTCGTGCTCGAGTTTGGAGCGCTTCTGAGTAGTTCCCTTCTGAATAGACTATAATATTGAAATTCTTGAATAAACTAAGGAATGAACAGAGAATGGATAGATCTTTCAATGCTTTTCTGTAGCTATATACAGCACTTCAAGACAGTCTCACTGATAAAACTACATATGAAGGGGTGAAATTCCAGAACAGTGCTCCCTTAATTTTGTGCAATCCCGAGGGATCATGTGTAACTTCAGAATTTTTTTTAATAATTATTTTTTATTATTGTTCTCATAAAAATGATGATTATGATATTACATAAATTTCTTACGCACACAAGGTCACACCAAAATGTGAACACGATAGTACTTTGACGACTAATCAACAATCATTTGATTTAAAAAAGCATTTATCTTACTTTTGTGCTGCTTTTAAATAGCTGTAAATATAAGGAACTTTTGGATTAATAAAAATTGGCGATTGATTGTTTGAATCTTGATTGATTTGTTGGTTCGTTGATTGATTGATTTTTATCAGATTGACAACGATGATTACGTCAAACGGGTTCTGAAGTCGGACGATAGTAAACCATCGTCGAAAAAAGAATCGTCATCCAAAAGCAAGGTTTGCCTTTTCTTCCTCATTTGAATTCGTTCGTTTTAAAATAAAATTATAAAATATAATATTATTACATTACGTAAATGCACGTGTGACATGCACGTAAATAAACAGATTAACAAATAAAAATATATTTCCATATTTTCTCACATAATTATAGGCTAAAAACCTTACCTACCAAGTACCTTCAAAGTTACCTTCCTTTGACAATGACCTTATCTTTAAAATTACCTTCCCTCACCATATACTGTATCTTCCACGTTACCTTCCCTCACCAATTACTTTGCCTTTGCCAATGACCTTATGTTTAAAGTTACCTTCCCTCATCAATAACTGTGCCTTCCAAGTTACCTTCAAAGTTACCTTTCCTCACCAATTACAATAACTTCCAAGTTACATTTTCTTGCTAATTACCCTACCTTCCAAGTTACCTTCCATCACCAATTACTGTACCTTCAAAGTTACCGTCCAAGTTACCTTCCTTTGCCAATGACCTTATCTTTAAAGTTATCTTCCCTCATCAATAACTGCACCTTTCAAGTTACCTTCAAAGTTACCTTTCCTCACCAATTACCCTACCTTCCAAGTTACATTCCGTCACCAATGACCTTACCTTCAAAGTTACCTTCCCTCACAAATTACTGCACCTTCCAATTTACTTTCCAAGTTACCTTTCTTTGCAAATGACGTTACCTTCCAAGTTACTCTCTCTTGCCAATTGCCCTAATTTCGAAGTTACCTTCCCTCACCAATTACTATGCCTTCCAAGTTACCTTTCAATTTACCTCATACCTGTTACATAAAGTTCAATTTACCTTCTCACCAATTACCATACCAGTTACCTTTCTGCGTAGGACAAAGAGTCTTCTTCATCAAAGGGTGAGTCAAGCAAAGCGAGCGGTGATCACAGAGAAAAAGATTCGAGCAGCGATCGACATCACAGTAAAGATCGAAGCAAAGATCGAAGCGATCGTGGGAAGTCACGTGACTCGGATGACGTCAATGCTGAGAAAGACAGTCGTGCCAAATCGGATGATAAGGTCTTTGTTTACGTGTTTTTTCCACCAATGTTTTATTATTGTGTGTTATTAATTATTGTTCCTGTTGTTCTTTTTATTAATAAAAAATGGTAATAAATTTAAAAAAAAATATATTATTGTTATTTTTTTTATTTTTTTATTTTTTATTTTTATTGTTATTATTATTAGTAGTATTATTAGTATTAGTATTAGCATTACTGTTGATGCTGTTGTTCTTGTTGTTGTTGCTGCTGCTAGGGTACTATATTCTAAAGCAGTGGTTCCCAACCTTTTTGGACCTAAGGGCCACTTTTTCTAAATTGGAGGACAAGCGGGCCACTTTTTCGTAGTAAAGGAACATTAGGGGACCACAATGCTAAAATTTAATCGACTAAAAGCATATAAATTGTTATAACTGAATCAAAGTTTAAAAAATTATGCTATTTATAGACGTCAAAATAAAATCATCTTCACGTTTATTTTTTAAATGACAATGGTTTTTAAAGAAATCCTACTATAATTTTTTTTATTTTATTCATTCCAGGAGAAAAGCGATCGCCATAGAAATCGCGATAAGGACCGAGACGAAAAAAGTCGCGATAAAGATCGCGACGATAAAAGTCGTGACAAAGATCGTGACAGACGTGACAAGACGAAAGATCGTGACGATAGATCGAAAGATCGAGGTGACAAATCGAAGGACCGAGACGGCCGATCCAAGGACAGGGACGAGAGATCAAAAGACAAAGGGGACAGATCGAGGGACAAAGATGAGGACCAGGATGATGGCGAGCAGGTGTGTTTGTGGTGAAAATTATATAAGTTAATTTCTTCTTTCTTGTTGGAAAATACTTGTGCCTTTTAGGGTTATTGTCTTTTTGATTTTCATTTTGCCCTATGTCTCTCCCTTGGATTCTTCTGACTGACTGGCTACAACTTCAATTCTCATTGTTGTGTGACTTATTGCAAGCCTAAAATGATTATCACGGTGATGATAATAATAATGATAATGATATTGATAACGATATTAATGATAATGATAATAACAACAATTATAATGATAATAATAATAGTAGGGTTCTCCTCCATCAAGGCTGAGTTTATTACGTCTTTGTTTTTCTAAATCTCTACGATTCTGTTTTTTGCTGTGGTTAATAACAGATAAAAAAATAATAAAAAAATATTAAAATGTTATAATAGTATAGTAAAATTTTTCAAATAATAGATACTTCTTAGAAAATATGAATGAAATATTTCTGCGTGATTGCGTATTGATTTTATCATTCTCGCCTCACAGCGTCACGGTAAACACAAAGTCGAAGTCAAGTCGAAGCAGAGTAAGACAAGTCGCAAGTCGCTTTACAGTTTACCGTTTACCGTTTACCATTTGCTGTTTACCGTTTACTGTTTACCATTTGCTGTTTACTGTTTACCATTTGCTGTTTACCATTTACTGTTTTTACGCACCGCATACGCTCTTGCACTGCATACTTATTTATTTATTCTCTCATGCATAGTTACTAGAGAATTTTCAGGATTGTTTGTAACTTGAGAAAAAAACCAGATATTAAAACAGAAAATTTATTTTCAAAACGATTTTAGGTGATTTTTGTGGATTGAAGATCCTGTTTATAAATTCTTTTAAAATAAATTTGATGATGCAACAGTTTCAAGTTCCTAAATAAATTATTAACCTTGGCGGCCGAAGAAAAATTGTAGAACTTTATAATTATAACTTCAAAAAGTGCTGAGGCATTTTTAATGAATCGGATGGAAATATTTTTGGGACTGCTGAAAACGATGGAATAGCTTACTGTCCAGTTATTTTTTTAAGGAAATTTTGCAGCAATTTTTATTAATTATCTAGGAATAAGAAAAAAATAATAGCTATTTACATGAAAACTGTTAGACAGAAAACAATTATCTTGAAGCATTTGGAAAATATTTGCAATATATTTCTAATATTTTTGTTAATATTTACATGTAAAATTTACAGAAAAATCCTCAGCTGAGAATCATCTCTATTAACTAGGCATCTTGATATTTCGTTGTACTCTGCTAACTATATCAACGTTCCGCACTCCGACCCAGGGTCATGCACTTTTGAACTTCTGCACTTTGACCCATGGTCACTTTTTGAAACTTTTTGGCTTTAGCATTTTTGTCTTAATGGCTAAGCTTCTCATTTTTCGCTTCTTTAGCCACACCGGCTTCAGAGACCTTCATCGGCTAAGGGCTCGCGAAGGCTTCAGGCTAAAGGTAAAACCGGCTTATCATAGTGAGCATGCTTTTTAACAGCTTCTCTGGTGTTGAGGTTGATTTTTCAAGCGTGACAGCAATGACATGGATATTCATGATGGATGTGAATATTTATGAGTATCCATAATGACGATGAATATTCATGACGGATGTGAATATTTATGAGTATCCATAATGACGATGAATATTCATGACGGATGTGAATATTTATGAGTATCCATAATGACGATGAATATTCATGACGTATGTGAATATTTATGAGTATCCATAATGACGATGAATATTCATGACGGATGTGAATATTTATGAGTATCCATAATGACGATGAATATTCATGACGTATGTGAATATTTATGAGTATCCATAATGACGATGAATATTCATGACGTATGTGAATATTTATGAGTATCCATAATGACGATGAATATTCATGAGTGCAGCATATGAATAGTTATTAGTTTCCTTCAATCACCAGTGTCATTACCTTCCATGTTACCTTTGCTTACCAATGACCTTACCTTCTGAGTTACCTTCCCCCACCACCATCTTTACCTTATTAATTATGTGCAGGCTGTGCAACCATTATCGGAATTTTCCTGATGTTGATGTGATGTGAATATTCATTCTTCTGAAAGCAATGAGAATATTCATGATTGTGTGCCTAAGAGATTGAATATTGATATTCATTCCGGTTTTATGACTTTAATTCTGTATTATCACTATGGGCAGCTATCTAAATTAATATTCATGAGATGATTGAGATCCATATGCAACCATTGTTTCTAAATGAATATTCAAGACATGGAGATACAAGTCATGACCATGCAATTACCTGAATATTAGTATTGTCCCTTGCAAATACATTAGAAGTATTTATGTCAGTTAGGCATGAATATTATGAATATTCATGTAGAGGCAAATGATTTAGAATATTCATGAGTGGGTGTAGGCATCTTGTAATTGCTTTGTGTTGGAAAAAGTTGATGTAAGGATGAGGAATTATTGACTGGATATTAACATGATGGTTGATTGATTGATTTTGTTAGATTAGATTAGATTAGAATCCTGCTTCTCTTGTATTGCTTTGATTGAGACCCGTAGTTTGATTTAAGATTTGTCTATTTCAGCTTCCTCTGATGGTTTTAAGATCTGTTCATATCAACATTGCATCCTATCATTTTATAATTGGAATCAGTCATTTCATGGCTTGTTTCGGTCATTATGTTGTTGTATTGGTTGTATTGAAATTGAATTAGGTCACTTTAAGATTGAATTAGTCTTGTTAAAATTAAATAAGTATCAAGACTGGATTAAGTCATTTTTATATTGGATTTGTTCATGTGAAGATTCGGTCATTTTAGGAGTGGCTTAAGTCATTTTAGGATTGGGATCGATCATTTTATGGCTGGATCAGGTCATTTTATGCTTGGATTTGTTCGTTTTAGTATTGTTTTTGTCGTATTAAAATTACATTAGGTCATTTTAGGATTAGGTCAATAGGTCTTATTGCGGCTTTATTTTCAAAGCAGTGTTTAATTTCGAATATCTGAATTATTACATGTACAATTGTATCGACATAGATGATAGTCAAGGTGACAATGATGAAGGTATCACTGAGAATCATCCTTTTGTGAAACTTGTCTGCTTTTTGCAACACAATTCTGTCCTCACCTGTTTCAACTACTTTTGTACATTAGTTTTACGCCGTTCTTTGAACATTTTTCAAGATAATTTAATTTTTAATTAACTTTTATGAGTTCTACTTTGTTACAGTTATAATGTTGTTTAACGTGATTGCAGTTTTGTGCGTGAACTGTATTGTATACCTTTGTTTTCAACAGGATTAATGTTAATCATCTTTGCCGTCATTATCATAATCACTGCCGTCGTTGTCATCATCACCGTCGTAGTTATTATCATCATTGTCGTCATCATCATCATCATCATCATCATCATCATCATCATCATCATCATTATTATCGTCGCCATCGTTTTTTTATCATCTTTGCATCTGTGTAAAATAGTATATTATATTTATTGGTAAGAAGAAATTATTTACACACCCTTATTAGGTGAAGAATGCAAATTATATAAAGGAATTCTCATGCATGAGATTGTCTTCGATCATGGCTTGGGATGGTCTTATTATGAGCATAGAATCTATATATATAAAAATCAAACTTTCCAATAGTTTGTGTAAAGTGTTCTCGAAACGTACCGCACAGATTGTTTTGAAAATTTCACAAAACCTTCCATTCCTATCAGAGAGTTTCCAACTTTTTTTTTCTCCGAATAAACGCAATATTTTCCACAAAAAGTGAACTTTGCATTCCGCTCGACCGCCATTTCCAAATTGAAAACCGCACGTTGCCAGATTCACAAACGCCTTCACAGTGACTGCGACCATGCAGACGAAACATGAATTGGAGGTTGCGTCTCGTAACGTCATAAGCGATTCGCGTAATTATTTTGCGGCCTTCTTGGTTGAAGGAGGAAAGAAGCGGAGGGGGCGGGACGGAGGGGGAGGGGAGGGAGGCGGCGGGGAGGGGGGGCGGGACGGGGGGGGGGGGGAAGGGGAAGGGGGAGGGGAGGGGAGGGGAGGAGAGGAGAGGGGAGGGGAGGGGAGGGAGGAGAGGGGAGAGGAGGGGAGGGGAGGGAAGGAAAGGGGAGGGGAAAGGAGAGGGGAGGGGAGGGGAGGGGAGGGAGAGGGAGAAAGGGGGAGGGGAGGGGGAGAGGGAGGGGGAGGGGGAGGGGGGGAGGGAGAGGGGGAGGGGGAGGGGGAGGGGGGAGGGGGGAGGGGGAGGGGAGGGGAGGGGAGGGGAGGGGAGGGGAGGGGAGAGTCTTTTCTGCCACAGCAACGCGTGGCCGGGTACAGCTAGTATTACATAAATTAGGCCTACACAAAGAATATTTAAAAAAAAATGCTTACTAAGTGCTCTACTACGCCAAGCAAATTTCTGTCCAGGGTAACGGCCTCTGTTGTCATAGACCCTGGTCAAATCGGATCCATCCATCCATTTAAAATGACTTTTTAAAATCATTTTTATGTTTATATATACGAGACTTATCATGAGATCAAACAATATTTGTCTTCATCATTAGTGAGCAAATTGTGGCTTTTTAGATGCAAAACGTGTTGGCCATTATGATTCTCAACATCATCATTGTTATTCATTCATTCAGGGTATTTATATAGCGCCTCTTTAAAAACCTACTCAGAGGCGCTCCCAGCTCAACCACGACTGAAGAAAAAAGACGAGGGACTTGTAGAACCCTACTGGATGGAGCATAAGTAAAGCGTGAAGCGCGACTGGGAGGTCATTCCAAACATTATTGTCATTGTAAGCCTAAGACTCATAGGCGTACGAGGCGGTGGTACAGAGGGGGGGGGGGACGTAAATGCCCCCAACTTTCCGGCAAGTCTGGTTTTTCGAGCAAACACAGATCCAAATGACTAAAAAAAGGTCGTCAACTTTCGGGCAAGTCTGGTTTTTCGGGCTAACACAGACCCAAACGACTAAAAGAAAACACAGACCCGAACGACTAAATAAAGGTCATCAACTTTTTTGACGGATATATTTTTCAGGCAGAAGTTCAGTCTTTGCCTTGCCCCCCCCCCCTCACTGCTGAGATCTTCCGTATGCCTATGCTAAGACTTATTCGGTTGTTAAATAAAATATTTTAAAAAATGAAAAAATTAGAACTGTGTTCATGAGATGTCTGTACAGTGTACACCAGTGTGTGATTTTCAAATGGCTAATGCACTTGCTTACTCACTTACTAAAAATGGGTGCCTCATGCATGCTGGTGCTTTAAAAATCAGTAGGTTATGGTTCATTGCTTTGCTGTACTTGATCGTAATGGAGCTATAATTATAGATTTCAATCTATGGTCATTGTTTTATCTTGATTGTTTGTTGCATAGGTGAAGAACCAACCAAAGAACAGACTCGTTCTTCTCAGCCAAGGTAGATTTGCAATTTTGGATTTTTAAAATTTGAAGTCAGTTTGTTTGATGGGTGACTCATTCACTGACTGACTGACTGAATTACTGATTGACTGACTGAATTACTGAATTACTGATTGAATTACTGACTGAATTACTGAATTACTGACTGATTGACTGACTGTCTGAATTACTGAAATACTGATTGAATTACTGACTGACTGACTGACTGAATTACTGAATTACTGAACTATTGACTGACTGACTGAATTACTGAATTACTGACTGACTGACTGAATTACTGAATTACTGACTGACTGACTGACTGACTGACTGAATTACTGAATTACTGACTGACTGACTGACTGACTGACTGAATTACTGAATTACTGACTGACTGACTGAATTACTGAATTACTGACTGACTGACTGACTGACTGACTGACTGGCTGACTGACTGGCTGGCTGAATGACTGACTGACTGGCTGGCTGACTGACTGGCTGGCTGGCTGGCTGGCTGGCTGACTGGCTTGCTTGCTGGCTGACTGACTGGCCAACTGACTGGCCAACTGACTGGCCAACTGACTGGCCAACTGACTGAATTACTGTTTGTCTGTCTAGCTTAATTGCTGATCGAATGAATTACTGGCTGGCTGTGTGACTGACTGATAGACTTAACGACTTACTGTCGGGCTGATTGACTTTTTACTGGCTTTCTGACTGATTGACTGACTGTGCAATTGAAAGTTGTGGGACACTATGCCAATAGTAAGATTGGCTGACTTAGACACCCCTACAAACGTTATCATCGGATGCTATATAAAGGAATGGTGGGCAATGGTGATAAGTTGATTTTTGAAAGTCTTTTGTTCCCAGTCTGAATTACTGATGATTCACTAAATTACTGACTGACTAAATAATTATTACTGACTAGCTTTACCCGGCCACGCGTTGCTTTGGCAGAAAAGACCTCCCCTCCCTCTTGTCCCGCTCTCTCTTCTTTCCTTCCTCACACCGTTCCTTCCCGACAGCGACATATGCGCTATCGCAATTTTTGGGCGACATTTGGACAACCCTGATCGAATCTTCCAGTAATTTGGTCATCTCGCGACTTTTGGGCGACTTTACAACGTGATTCCGGGACAACGCATTTTGGAAATCTGGCAACCCTGCGGCTTTGTTGACTTTGCAAATGGCGGTCGAGCGGAATGCAAACTTCACTTTTTGTGGAAAAGATTGGGTTTTTTCGGATAAAAAGCAAAATGGACACTGTCCTATTGGAATGGAAGGTTTTGTTAAATGTTCAAAACAATCTGTGTGTAACTTTTCGAGAACACAGGGAACAAACTATTGGAAGGTTTCTTTTTTTATATAGATTGGTCTATTAGGCTGGTTGATTGATTTAATCGCTGACTGACTGACCGACTCTGCAATCGATCTAGTGATTTTCTGAATTTTTTCCCAGTCTGAATTACCGACTGATAGACTGACTGCTTGTTTGATTTACTGTTTGGAAACCTTTTATTGTATTAACGATTGACGAATATCATTGTTTGAATTCAACTTTAACTGAAATGTTTTGATATTACGAAATCAGCCTAATACAATATTATTTCACAATATTATTATTATAATGTTGGTGTGTTGCAATTTAAAGGTGTCTAAAAGCTGCTCTCACTGATTGACTAACTGACCTAATTACTGGCTGAATGACTGACTGATGTACCGGCTTGACTGATTATGTGCAATTTAATCCTAGACATATTGATTCTATTGATTGATCTATTGATTGATTCTATTGATTGATCTGTTGATTGATTCTATTGATTGATCTGTTGATTGATCTACTCATTGATCTATTTATTGATCTATTGATCTATTTATTGATCTATTGATCTATTTATTGATCTATTCATTGTTTTATTGATTGATTTATTGATTGATCTATTTGTTGATCTATTCATTGATCTATTGATTGATCTATTCATTGATCTATTCATTGATCTATTCATTTATCTATTCATTTATCTATTCATTTATCTATTCATCGTCTTATTACTCTCTTATGCCAGTCGTGCAGTTGTGGCTCGTCCTAGCAGTGCTCGTCCTGCTCCACCGAAGCCAAAGAAGACGGAGATTGTTCATGAGGAACCAGTCATGTAAGCAAACACAACCATTATGTTGCACTACATTGTTATGCGACCAATGTAACGGTGATACTATAGTGTTGTGCAGCTGCTTATACTTATAAAGTGAAGACTCTGCTTAAATAAGGTGTGCAATTGTTTCGTACAGTACCACAGTCTTTATTGCGTAATAGTCTTTTAAAATCTTTGTTCCTGGATACTTTATTATTATTCAGCAGTTTAACGACATCTTATAGCAACAAAGGCTGTTGACGTCTGTAAAGTTATCTATCAATGTATTTCAGTTCACTTTTGTTTAAATGTTCCGCAGTTTCTGCCTTTATTGTCCAACTTTTTTTTCTCTTTTCATTGTTCTTCTGGAATTTGTATTTCCATGTCGACAGTGTTCATAAAGTGGTTGCTTTAGATCCTCTTTGATGCATTTGTCATTATTTAGTGTCACTATTTAACATACATGCATAAACATGCATATATTTAAAAACACGTTCATTGAATTAATTTATGAAATTTGTTATACATATATATGCATATATGTACACTCATAATTACATGTACATATACAAATAATAATAATAGTTACACACATTATTATTATTCATTTGAACATCACATGATATTCATAAAATATAACATAATATATACCTAGTTATATCAACATCAAATATTTTAATAACTTTGTATCTGTCTGTTTGTCCGTCTGTCTCTTCTGACTTTCTGTCTAATCTATCACAGTCTCTTTCTGTATGTCTTTCTTTCTGCACTTGTCTTTCTGTGTGTCTGTCTCTCTCTCTAACTCTTTTCATATCTGGCTGTGTAGCTCACTGTATATATGTCTGTGTCTCTCTGTCTGTCTCTCTGTTTAGTCTATCTCTATCGATTTCTTTCCATCTGTATCCCTTCAGCTATTTGTGTCTCACACTCTGCATTTCTCTATGTCTCTCTTCTTGCCCTGTTGCATATTATTCTACATTTTTTCTCTCTCTACAGATACCAGATAATGGAGCTATATAAATTGTTACATTACAGGACTGGTCTTCAGAGACCGAACGTGATAATCGACAAACGACAGGATTCGGATGACGACGACGATGCTTTCGTTGCTAAGGAGGAGGACATCTCTCTGCCTCCGGACCCGATCGTTACCAAGGGCAACGATGATGAAGATGCGGAGGAGAATGGAGCGGAGCATGGTTGGTTTTGCTTCATTTATTTTCTGGGTCGTCGTCACCGTCATTATTGATGTCTTCATGATAATTATCATTATCTTCATGATCGTTGTCTTAATAATAATAATAATAACAATTACGACGATTTATATGGCGCAGTAACACAGCCATGCCGTTACAAGGGCGCCTTACAAAAAAACAGCTACACCGGATAAGCCCTAGCGAACAAGTGTGATTTTAGCCTGGCTTTAAAAGAGTCCACTGAGCCTGCTGATCGGATAGCGAGAGGAAGACTGTTCCAGCAACGAGGACCAGCGACCGAGAAGGCACGATCGCCGAAGCACGTTCTCATTCTCCGCACACGCAAATCCGACCTCTCGGATGATCTGAGCCGAAGCCCAGCCGCGGAGGAATGAGTCTCTATGCAGCAATCGCGCAGGTACTCGGGCGCAGCTCCGTGAAGCGATTTGAACACGAGCAAACAGAGCTTGAATTCGATGCGAGATGGAACAGGCAGCCAGTGGAGGACATCACGGAGGAGCGGCGTGACGTGGTCGTACTTCCTCCTGTTGCAGACTAGCCTCGCCGCGGCATTAAGCACTGACTGGAGTCCGTCCAAGAGGCACGCAGGCGCGCCGGCAAGCAAGCTGTTGCAGCGATCCACCTTGGCAGTGACGAAAGCGGCGACGGCCGCCCTCGCGGCCTCAAAGGGCAAGGACTTGATGCAGCTCCTGATGAGACGGAGCTGCCGGAAGCAACAACCTACTGTCCAGGCGATATGGCGCCTCATGGACAGATCTGACTCCAGCAGGACGCCGAGATCGCGCACGGAAGTCGAAGGCCGTATCAGGGCCCCACAGACACTCAGCGCGCCGGTGTCGAGATGGAGACACCGTCTTCTGGTCGCACACCACAGGAAGTCGGTCTTCTCGGGGTTAAGCCGCAGTCGATTCGACCGCATCCAGTCGGCAATCCGCTCAATGCCAAGCTTCATTCTTCCCCTCTGCTGCTCGACAGTTGATGGATGTCCCCACGTGTAGAGCTGGGAGTCGTCGGCGTAGAAATGAGATGCTAGGCCGAGACTTGTAGCAAGCTCACCCACGTCGGCGGTGTAGAGCAGAAACAGCAGCGGGCCGAGAACAGAGCCCTGAGGGACGCTTCACGATAGTTATCTTCATGAGCTTTGTCTTCATTATCATTATCTTCGTAATCGTTGTCTTCGTAATCATTGTCTTTATTATCATTATCTTCATTACCATTATCTTCATAATCGTTGTCTTTATTATCATTATCTTCATTTAATTAACGTCATGATCATTATCGCTATCTTCGTGATCATTATCTTCGATATCATTATCGGCATCATTATCTTCATTCATTCATGCATTAAGCTTTCATGCAGCGAGGCGAAAGAAACTACGGTCCGGAATTTATTGCACTGACACACAAAGCTCTCTAGGATAAATAACGCATGAGCAATGGAAACTTAAGCTCATTACTTTTATTTAATTCATTTTTTCTGCATTACTCATGTAAAATATATATAATTATTACACCATTACGCGTAGGCTACAGTTCCTCCTGTGTAAAACTTGATAATTATATGCGTCACATGAAAGACAGCGAGCAGCCACTCGGAGCTGTGCATGTGCACTTGTTATCGCGCCCATTCAAGCTCTCTACTCAGAGGCGCTCTCGACTACAGCGCGAACACTGCATCGGAGTTTCACGCCGAAGCGCTGAGAAAAATTGCGAGTGAAGGACTTGCCCAAGGTCCCTACGAGGTGCCTTAAGGTGGATTTGAACATGCAACCCTTCAGCTGCAAGGCAACGAACATTCCCACTACACCACCACGCCCTAGGATGTGTTAACCAGTATAATTATGTTTAGAAACCTTTTATTGTCGAATTCAACATGAACGGAGGTTTTCACACGTAATATAATATTGGTGTATTGCAATTTAAAGGTGTCTAAAAGCGGCTCTCTTTCTTTGGTGCCAGGTGTCTCTCTCTGTATCTCTGTCTCAGCGTTTTTTGTCTATTTCGAGATAAAATGGTGCTAAGTAAATGTAATAATGGTGATGATGATGACGACGACGACATTAATGAATAATAATAGTATTTAGTAGTGGTAGGTAGTGGTAGTGGCAGTAGCAGCAGCAGTAGCAGGAGGAAGAAGGAGAGGAGGAAGAGGATGAGGTTGAGAGATAAATAATGAATGAATAAATAAAAAATAAATAAATTATATTTATTAAAACTGAAACTTTGTGATAATTATAATAAGTATGAGAAGAAATAATAAAAAATAATGATTATAGTCGTTATCATCATATAAATAATAGTTAGAATAATGGTGAGACTAAATACAATAATAGCACAAACTCTAATAACAGCACCAGCATTAGTAATAATATCAATAATTATTATTAAATATTAATTCGAACAATCATTAGAATAATAGAGTTTTATTGTGCAGATTTGTCAAAAAATGCTTATTAATTGGACACCTCTGAAACGAAATAAATGAAAATTATATTTAGGAAATGAATAACCATTTTATAACTTCCAGAAGATCAGATCTAGGCAGGCACCGAATTGTCAGCATTTGAATAACATCATGTTTATAGAAAGCAAAAAATATTAATGTGATTTCATAGTTTAACAACAACTCATTCATTCATTCATTCATCCATTCATTCTTTCTTTCTTTCATCATGTGAATTTTGTAGAGCACCTCTTAAAGGGAACTAATCAGAGGTGCTCCCAACCCCAGTTTGGTCAAATAACACTGTCCTAAGTTGAGAGAGAATCAGTTCTAGAAATGGAAAGGGGAGGCCATTCCAGGTTGAGAAAGCACGGTTATGCATAGTGGAATTACGAGCAAAAGGCAAAGAGAGCAGTCATCATAATATTCACGAGTATTGTTATCATCATCATTATTATCGTTTTCTTCATTATCATCAATCATCATTATCATCATCTTCAGCAATATCATTATCATCATCATAATTTTTATTATTATAATCATTATCTTCAACTCTCCGTCATCTTTATCTGAATTATCATAAAGGATCATATTCATCGTAATGTACTGAATCCACGCTGAAGCATTGTGCAACACCCTGGCTGCAGGGCAACGAATATACCCACTACAACACCGCGCCCTAGGAGGTGTTGAGACCGGTATAATTATAATAATTATATTATGACCTGCTGCTTAGAAACCTTTTATTGTATAAACGAATGAGGAATATCATTGTTTAATTCAGTGTTGATGGAGACGTATTGTCATTTCGAGGCTTTCACAATTAATATAATGTTGGTGTATTACGATTTAAAGGTGTCTAAAAGTTGCTCTCACGGTTCCAGATGTCTCTGTGTCTCTGTCTCTGCGTTTTTTGTCTATATTGATATAAAACGGTGCTAAGTAAATGCAATAATGGTGATGATGATGATGACGACGACGACTTTAATGCAGTCGACGACAATAATGAATAATAATATTAGTACATAGTAGTGGTAGTGGCAGTAGCAGCAGCAGTAGCAGGAGGAAGAAGGAGAGGAGGAAGAGGGTGAGGTTGAGAGATAAATAATGAATGAATAAATAAAAAATAAATAAATTATATTTATTAAAACTGAAACTTTTTGATAATTATAATAAGTACGAGAAGAATGTGTGCACTGAAATTGTGAATTGGTGCATTTGAATAACATCATGTTTATAGAAAGCAAAAATATTAATGTGGTTCCATAGTTTATCAACAGCTCATTCATTCATTCATTCAATCATTCATTCATTCATTCATTCATTCATTCAATCATTCATTCATTCATTCATTCATTCATTCATTCATTCATTCATTCATTCATTCATTCATTCATTCATTCATTCACTCATTCATTCATTTATTCATCAAGTGAATTTTGTATAGCGTTTCTTAAAGGGAACTAATCAGAGGCACTCCCAACCCCAGTGTGGTCAAATAAAACTGTCCTAAGATGAGAGAGGAAAGCCTCAAAATTGAGTTCTAGAAATGGAATGGAGCATAAAGGGGGGGGGGGGGGCATGCCAGGTTGAGAAAGCACGGTTATGCATAGTGGAAGTATGACCAAGGTTCATATGTGGCGGCTTGAGGTGGATTCGAACCTGCAACCCTTCGGCTGCAAGGCAACGAAAATACCCACTACACCACCGCGCCCCAGGATTTGTTAACCGGTATAATTATGTTTAGAAGCCTTTTATTGTATTAACTAATGACGAATATCATTGTTTGAATTCATCTTTAATGGGGACATATTGTCAGATCGAGACTTTCACAATTAATATATTGTTGTTGTATTACGATTTAAAGGTGTCTAAAAGTTCTGCCAGATGTCTCTCTCTGTATCTCTGTCTCTGCATTTTCATGAGATAAAATGGTGCTAAGTAAATGTAATAATGGTGGTGATGATGATGATGATGATGATGATGATGATGATGATGATGATGATGATGATGATGATGATGATGATGATGATGATGATGATTATGACGATGACGACGACGACATTAATGAATAATAATAGTAGTGGTAGGTAATGGCAGTAGCAGTGGCTGTAGGACAGTGGTTCCCAAACTTCAGGAGGCCGCGGAACGGCAAAAATTTTGGGTGAAGCTCGCGGACCGCTAACTTAAATGGCGATGGCAAAAAAGCGACCTAAGTTATAAAAAAGACTAAAAGTATAGGGCGCGTTGATTTATTTAAAAAAATTAAACTTTAAGACAGAAATTTGAATAAACTTTGGACAACAATTCGAATAATTTCACAATTTCGAACAAATAAACTAATAATTAGGCTTACAGTTAATTTTTATTTAATTTTAACTCTTCTCCACGGACCGGCGATCATACCTCCGCGGACCGGTGCCGGTCCGCGGACCACCACTTTGGGAACCACTGCTGTAGGAGGAGGAAGAGGGAGATGAGGAAGAGGTGGAGGGTAAATCATGAATAAATAAATAATAAATAAATTATATTTATTAAAACTGAAACTTTGTGATAATTATTATAAGTACGAGAAGAAATATTAAAAATAATAATTATGGTCGTTATCATAATAATATGAATAATAGTTAGTGTAATGCTGAGACTAAATACAATAATAGCACAAACTCTAATAACAGCACCAGCATTAGTAATAATATCAATAATTATTATTAAATATTAATTCAAACAATGATTAGAATAATAGAGTTTAATTGTGCAGATTTGTCAAAAATTGCTTATTAATTGGACACCTCTGAAACGAAATAAATGAAATTTATATTTAGGAAATGAATAACCATTTTATAACTTCCAGCAGTGACGGCTCTAGTTGGCACCAAATTGTCAGCATTTGAATGACATCATGTTTACAAAAAGAAAAAAATATTCATGTGGTTCCATAGTTTAACGACAGCTCATTAATTCATTCATTCATTCATTCATTCATTCATTCATTCATTCATTCATTCACTCATTCATTCATTTATTCATCAAGTGAATTTTGTATAGCGCATCTTAAAGGGAACTGATCAGAGGCACTCCCAACCCCAGTGTGGTCAATTAAAACTGTCCTAAGATGAGAAAGAAATGTCTGAAAATGAGTTCTAGAAAGAGAACAGAGTGGCAAACCATCGAGAAAGCACAAAACGGACTAGGAACCGTCATAATTATCTCCATCATCATCATCATCAGCAGCAGCAGCATAGTGATTATCATCATCATAATGCTTACAATCGTTATCTTCATCTCCATCATCTGGATTATCGTCGTATTCGTAGTAATGGCTATGTTGTTTCAGGCGGATTGGTGAAGAAGTTGCTTGAAAGTAAGAAGGAACAGGAGACTGTCCAAACAAAGAAGACGGAAATAGTAAGTCAATTAATTAATCTATCATCAATCAATCAATTATTCATGTTGTTGGTCTTTCAGTTGTTGTGTTAGTCAACCAAACAAATCTCTCATCAATCAATCTGCAAAATGTGCTCTTCAATCAAAGAATACATAATTGCCTTCCATAAATCTCTTAAAATCTCCTAAAATCTCCATCGCATAATTTTTCTCCTTAACAGGAGCGCTCATCCGGCGTTGGTGACGCTTCCCGTCGCAAGGACCGCGAGCGCATTCAGAAGGAGATCGAGAAGTTGCAAGCGAGCATTCAGACGACGACGCGCAATGTTCATCCACTTGGTCGTCTGCTTGATCTCGTGCAGGAGAATCTGGATGCAATGCAGAAGGAGAAGGAGGTTTGGGTGGAGGAGCACAGGCAGAATGTCATTGAACTACAACAGCGACAAAGGTTAATAGATTATGCTTATCCACTTGAAAAAATATTTTGTGTTTTCATTTGATGTATATATGTATGTACGTGTATACGTGAGTATGTGGGAATTTATTATGTATGTGTGTGTGTATGTGTGAATATATGTGTACATGTGTATGTACTCTTGTATGTATGTACGTGTGTACATGTGTTCATTTGATGTATCTATGTATGTATGTGTGTATGTATGTGTATACGTGTGTATGTGGAAATTCATTATTTATGTGTGTACGCTTTGTACTCGTGTGTCTGTATATGTATGTAGGTATGCATGTATGTATTTAATGTATGTACGTTTGTGTATAGGTATGTGTATGTATGTATATATTCTTGTATGTATGTATGTGTGCTTGTATGTAGGTATGCATGTATGTGCGTATGTATGACGTATTGTACGTTTGTATATGTGTGCATGCACATGTGCATGTAGGTATGCATGTATGTACACTTGTACATGTATATTTAGGTATGTATGTATGTATGTACATGTGTATGTTGCCTTTCTTTTTATACAACTATAATGTAGTTTGTTTCAGTGGCATAGCCAGGAATTTCTGATGAGGGGGAGGGGGGTTATGGCCTTTTTTATGGTTTATTTTATTTCTTCTTATATAATTGGACAAATAACCTTTAAGAAGATCGTTTTTTCTTAAGCCAGTGGGGGGTGTTTTAACCCACAAATCCAACCCTTGTCTACGCCACTGGTTTGTTTTGCTGGTATCATTGTAGAGTTGTTTGGTAATGCTGTTGACAACGAAGACACCTTTTAAATGTTTTTGAACCGATGCTATATAAGGACGAAGCAACGCTCGTTAATCGTTAATACATCGTTCTTAGTGTTTTATTTTGTTCTTATAGCGTTGGGTAATAACGTTTAAAAGGTGTCTTCGTTGTTTGTTCTAATTCTAATTATAATCATTGCAATTGTAATTTAACATTTATAAAGCGCCGCTCACAGATTCAGTAGCGCTCCCGACCAAAGTCAGCGCTCCCTCTAACAAATAGTACAGTCTGCAGGCGTTTACGGAACAGGGGAAGAGAGATCCCAAGGAGCTCAAGACGTAGCTTGTGGGTGGAGGCGGTTCCAGCAAGAATTATGGTGCCGTGTTGCTAGTCAGTTGATTGCTTATTTAGATGTGCACGATCTAAAAAATAATGCATGCATGCCTAAGAAAACTCCGCAACTGGTTGCACTCTACCAGTGCCAGAGCCAAGCCTGGATAAAGGAGGAGGGTGACGGTAATGATTACGGTTATCACACAGTGGCGTTAAACTGGCAACTACTACTTCTATCGGAATGATCTGATCCCTTCTCAGCAGTCTGGTTTCCGGAGCAATCACTCCACGGAGACGCTACTGCTATCTCTATCTGATCTGTATTGTGCTATTGGCCATGACTAGGTTATTTTCTTAACTCTCTTTGGTGTTTCATCTCAGGGGCGGATCCAGGAGAAGGGCTTATCCGGCCATGCCCCCCCCCCTCATTTAGGAATGCCCATGTATGATGACTTAAAAAAGGTCAACTTTTTCGGCGGATGAAATGGTATGATTTTCCAGAAAATTTTGGCAGATGACACGAATTTTGTTTCCCCAGACCCAAGTCCTAGAATTTGTTGCCCTCCCCCCCCGTTCAAAGTTTCTGTATCCGCCTTGTTTCATCTGCATTTGATTCCTTCTTCAGCATCTTTCTACATCCTTTTAGCTGGTTGACCAGCCTCTATGGGGGGCTTCGTTCATTCTTATCTGACCGCTCAAACTGCGTGGTTATTGGATAACCTATAGGTCCCTCTGAGTCCCTGCCGCTGTTTTTGTACCTCATGGTTGTTGAGTCCTATATCAGCGCCTGCAAATGCGATGTTTAAAAAACTTATGGTAAAATTAGCGTTTTACAGAAGACTTAGATAAGATAATTAAATTGGGGGGGTTGGTGAGAAAAGAGGCTTATTTCGCCAAGAGGAGTCCAGAAAATTTACGGATTGCAACAAGGTTAAGGTCAAAAATGCCTCATTCTTTAAACACCTTTTTCAACAATATCCTAGATTTATAAATAGTTGTTTACATTGATCAAACTCGGTTGCTTCTGGTTTTTAATATAAAAATCGAAACATAGAAGATTTTCAATTTTAAAAAAATTCGCTAAAACATTGTTAATTGTCAGTTCTAAAATTCCCTTGGTTTGTTCTTTGAGTAGAACTGTGCGACATTATGAATCTTGATGCCTTTCTTCCTGAGGTTGATTGAACAGTACAGTTCTTAGGTTATGAATCTTGATGCCGTTCTTCCTGAGGTTGATTGAACAGTACAGTTCTTAGATTGATTGATTGATTGATTGATGAGATATTGATTGGCTGTTTGATTGGCTAACACAACAACTGATAGACCAACAACCTGACTGATTGAATTTTATACTGTTTGCATGCGTAATAAGTCTTCCACTGGCATTTGCTCTGACGCTTCGGCGTGAAACTCCGATGCAGTGTCTGCGCTGTAGTCGGGAGCGCCTCTGAGTATAGGGAGCTTGAAGGGGCGCTATAACACAAACAAATTAATTAGCAATCTTTTCACAAAATTAGCCTATTAGCTTTTCTACTTCTACTTCATTTCTTTCTCTTCTCAAGATTGTCTTATTCGACCGGGGTTGGACTGGGAGCGCTCCTGAGTAGTAACCTTGAAGGAGCGCTATATCAAATTCTCATTAAATAAATAAATAAACAAAAAGACACCTTTAAAACGTGAATGAACGACGCTATATAAGGACGAAACAAAACTGACAATTATAATAATTCCGTGACTTGTTCGACAGTTTTGCTAATTAGTTGATTGAATGATCTAAAAAAGGGAAATATATAATATATTTCCCCCTTTCCATGTGTTCTAGAAGGTGCGATATAAAAATGGATAAATAAATAAATAAATAAACTATAAAATAGTCGTAGATAGAAGCACTTTTAAAACACCAGTGATACGTGTTATATATTATATTTGACAAATTGGCAGAACCGTATCTTATTCTACTGTCAAAAGACGTCAGTGAAGTAGAAAGCTTGAAGTGGCGCTATCGAAATCAGCGTAGCCACTCCTTGGGTTTTTTTTCACAAGATTTTGGCTTTTTAGATCCGAACTTGGGAAATGGGGTTTTTCGGGAAGAACGTGGGTTTTTTGCTTGGATTTTCTGTTTCGACTAAGAAACTCTGGAAATTGTGGACATTTTGGAAAGATTTGGACCGGATGACTAAAAAAAGAAAGGGTCATCAGAATTTCCGGACTGGAAATTGAAAGATTTTGAGATTTATTTTGGTCCGGATAATTAAAAAAAGAGTCGTCAGATTTTTTACGGGAAATTGTCGACATTTTCGAAGATTTGTGCAACTTGGGTTTTCTTGGGTTTTTCCGACTCTCCAACTTGGATTTTTTCATTTTTTAGAGTGGCAACGCTGATAGAAATAGAGAAATAGATTGACACTTAATTGTTTTCCTCATGTTTTCCATGTCTTCCAGCGCCAGTGACTCCTCCCTGGAGCCGCTCCGAGCCGAGCTGCGTGAGGCGGACTCCGCCATTGACGACCAGCTCGATATGATTGCAGCCGTAAAGAACAACCTATACCAGACGGATGCGAAGATCAACAAGATGCTCGGCACCATCACGAAGTCATGAGGGATGAGGAGGAGGAGGAGGAGGAAGGAGGAGGGAGAGAGGGAGGGATGGAGGGAGGAGGATGGAGAGAGGGAGGATGGAGAGAGGGAGGGATGGAGAGAGGGAGGGATGGAGGGAGGGATGGAGGGATGAGGCTGAAGAATGTCAGCAACCAATGCAATTGGATTCTGTATCCGGATATTTGCAGCGCTTCTGATCAGAACTTTTCAAAGAACCATATTTAATATATAATTATATATATATTTCGAAATAAACATGTATGTGTATACTTGTGTGTATATATATACACGTATGTGTTTATATATAAAATATATATGAATATAAATTTTAATATGTATTTTGCATTAATACCTAATAAATATGTAATATTTAAATGTGTGTATATACATGTATGTCTATTATTACATCTTTATGCATATATAAATTTTATATGTGTATATATGCATATAATTATCATAAATTATGTATATATTCAGAATTTCAGACATGCACCCACACTCATATATGCACACGAACATGCACACATACCTACACGCATCAAAAATACTCTGTAAATATCGATATTGTTGAACATTTAAGGGTTGTTATACCTTGACAATTATTATTATACGCAGATATCCATGTATATATAAATAGAAGCATAGAGAGTGAACGTCATTAAGGTTTATTTCTGACTTTATATGGCTCTATCTCCTACGCTGTTTCAGAATGAACTTCAAGAGTAGAGAGACCTTGAAGGGGCGCTATATAAATCTGGAATGATTGATTTAGTGATTGTTTGTGTTATTGATTGTTCTTTCAAGTGATTGATTAATTGATTGACTTTGTTGATTGTTTGTTTTTTGATTGATTGATATCAGTTTCAAAGTTTGAATTGTTCCTTGACTCAGATTCTTGGCCCGTCTTGCTTACCAATATTATTGTTCTCGAACTACTCTATATCCAGTGTTACCCTCCCCTAATTTAATTACCAAACTAAACTTGAACTATACCTGTTCGCCAAACCCCTCTGACTTTATCCAGTTTTTGTATGTACTATATATAAATATAAAAATATATATTTATATATTTAAGCCTCTGTTTTTGTGACAATACATAGCATATAGGCCAGATACAGATATACATAAATTATTATTAATTATATATAATTAATATATTATTAATTAAATTATATATATAATTAATATATTATTATATAATTAATATATTATTAATTATATATAATTAATATATTATTATATAAAATTAATATATTATATTATTATATAATTAATATATTATTAGTTATATATAATTATATAGCTGTATGTTATAAAAGAATATTGTTCATACACTGCATTCTGATTGTGTGCATTTAATACAATACAATACATACTAATATTAAATACTTATGTCTTGTTTTGTCTTTTTTCACATTTTCTCTCGGATTAGTCTTATTTTGATGTAGAAACAGAAGTTGCATTGGATTTTAAAGTCTTGCTTCTTTTTATTTTATTATCCTCTACGTATAATATGTCTTTTTTCCTCTGATTAGTCTCACTCATGTGTTCCATTGGATTTTAAAAATGTTGCCAACTTTGTTATATTTTCTTATCCTCTACATATAAAATGGTGTCGAGTAGCTAGACATTTCACGTATACCATTTGCCTACATAATTGGGTCTTGCTCCGAACTATCTTTATGATCTTATACTTCTGCCTCAATCTGCCACTTCACTGCGTCCCATTAGGTCTACTGATCGACTTGACCTCTTTGTCCCTCGAGTCAGGACCGCCATGGCTCAATCCAGATCATTTGCCTGCATTTGGTCGCTCCCTTTGGAATCGGCTTCCGCCATCAGTTCGCTCTGCCATCCTTTCTGGTAGTGTATCATCGTCTTTCTCTCGTCTAAAAACCTGTCTTTTATTTCGAGGTTTTCGCACACTGGGAGCGCTTCTGAAAGGCTCTTGCTGCGAGAAGCGCTTTATAAATAGTCAGATACATTACAATATAATACCACCCTGACTTCACACCGAATTTGTAGAATCAATGTAATAGGTTAGTTGCAGTGGCCACGACGCCATTATTAGGCCTATAGGTCGCGACAGGTCATTTGACGTACTAAACATTTTACTCTTGACCTGCCTTATGACCTGCCGAAAATTCTTTGAAATTTGTAATGTTTTATTTACATTTAATTTACTCGACTAGCTGAATAAGTCAGAATAACTCACATTACCCTGACGCTAAAATTGTATGGCTGGCACCCCAACTGGTTATGGTTGCACATAAGGTTGTTGAGCACCCCTTTTTCGTTTATTGTTGCACGATATTACTTGGGTCTGAAGATTTTTGCTTAACACTTGAGTGCCCAAGGTAATTTTTGGTACACGAAGGCCCAAGGAGGGGGTCCGCGCGGACCCCAGCGTTTTCATGATAATTTCTTGACAAGGGATTGGAATATCGTAACAGAAGTTGGTTCTATGTAATCCCAAATGAATTTGCGATCGATTGATGTATCTTATATTACAATTGCACCCCCTGGTGTAAAATAATAGTGTAAAAATCTTGTGACACATTTTATGCTTGTTTGCGTTATTTACCGAAGGAAGCCTATACGCGTGTATGAATATCAGCCGAATATCATGCGGTACCCTAGTATATGCTGTGATTGTGGGGTACAGGGTAGGACAATACTCACGAAAAATATACCATTCTATGCCCAAATGGTTGGTCTAGGAATACCTAAAAGCATTTCTGCAGATTCATAGCCTTTAAAAAGTTATCCGGGGAAAATAGGCCTGGGGTCCGGTCGGACCCCCCCCTTGGGCACTCGAGGGTTAATTTAAAGAGACGTTGAATCGTAACTTATAACTTTCGTTCAGAACATCAAAAAGGTGTCTGTAGAAGAGGCTGAAGTCCGTCTACTCTGGACTTTTGTTTTCTACGTTTGTTGTTGCCTAGGATTGACGTAATTATCAGAATTCGTACAATTCTATTGTAGGGAATGGGGAAGAAGGAGGGAGGGAAATGGTGAGCAGTGGCGTAACAACCCAACCGGGGCCCCTGGACAATGGAACTCGAGACCCCGACCTATAATTAACGACCAATTAACAACCATCGCTCTAATTATTGTTGTTACGCCACTGAGATGGAGCAATCGGCCTGTAATAGGCCGAATTAAGTGTGGAGCCCGATTTTCACTCTGAGACAGCTACTGTAATTTTGTAATTGTAATTGTAATCAAGCATTTATATAGCGCCACTCCAAGAGAACTCAGAGGCGCTCCCGACCTGACACCAAACCATAATCAAATAGATCTTTGCAGTGCTTCTGATCAGAACTGCTAAAAGACCATATTTCATATTTATAATATAATATTATATCGAAATAAACATGTATGTTGTGTATTATACTTGTGTGTATATTTTTCAGGTCCTGGGCACGACGTTAAACTGCATCCATCCTCTGCCACAGGGAACCAACAACGTCCCTGTGCCGGTCCTAGGCCCGGACAAAATGAGGAAGGTTTGCCAAATGGGTGGCGATACGCTGGCAGTGAAAAACCAAGACGATTGTAATCCGCCAATACCACGACACAAGTGACATAGCTACCCATATGCTTCAAGGTGTCATGATGTGGAGCAGACATGCACAGGTCGGTCAGGACAGACCGATGGAGAGAGTCGGGGGAGAGAGCGTGGGACACAACGGGCATTGACCCACGTTGTCCTTCTTGCCTCTTTTTCACGATTCTCTTAAATCACACAAGGTGGTCTAGATGCTCCAAGATGTTAATGGTATGGAGCAGACCTGCTGACCGGACCGTTGAAGCTGGGCAACATGGCACGAGACAGACTCGGAACAGAGAGTGGCGTCGGACTCCTACGGGCATTGAGCCCAAGGTTATTGATGATGATGATATTTTTCACATTTCTCTCCGGTTAGTCGTACGACTGCGGCTTCGATCAATAGGCAGATCTTGTGACGGATTTTAAAGTGTTGCCATCTTTATTATTATATTTTCTTTTCGTCTACATAAAATATGGTGTCGAGTAGCCATGGCAGACCTTTCACGTATAGGTCGCTCCATAGGCGTACGGGAGATTTCAGCAGTGTTGGAGGGGGGGGGGGTAAAAATTGAACTTCTGCCCGAAAAATATATCCGACGAAAAAGTTGACGACCTTTTCCTAGTCGTTAGAGGCTGTGTTCAGTGGCGCAACTAGGGGGGTGCTGGGGGGTGCTTGAGCACCCCCCAGGCTAAAAAGGTGACCCACGCAATTTTTCCAAATCCGATGAGTTTTTTGGTGCGTGGGGGGGGGGGGGTAGGGGTCATTCGGTCTTTAAGATTACACAATCAAGCAAGTTCCTTTGGCACTCGCTACATCGCAACATCTGAGCACCCCCCAGGAAAATTTTCTGGTTGCGCCCCTGGCTGTGTTTGCCCGAAAAACCAGACTTGCCCGAAAGTTGGGAGGGCATTTTCCCATCAGACTTGCCCGAAAGTTTGGGGAGGGCATTTTCCCATCTGGACACCCGCCTCGTACGCCTATGGGTCGCTCTTTATGGGTCCAGTTGGGTCTTGCTCTGTGGTTCCGCACAATATTTATGTTCTTAAACTTCTGCCTCTTCACTGCGTTCTACTGATCGATTTGACCTCTTTGTTCTCCGAGTTAGGTCCGCCGTGACTCAATCCAGATCATTTGCATGCATTGGTCCCTCTCTATGGAATGGACTTTCCCCATCAGTTCGCTCTGTTATCATATGGTAGTCGTTCATCATAATTTAGTCTCAAATCCTGGGTTGAACGTACTGGGAGCGCTTCTGAATGGCTATTACTGCGAGATGCGCTTTATAAAATTTAATATAGTCCGATGCAACACCACCCTGATTTTTTCCCATTTACTTTATTTATTATTGATTTACACATGGACCCGGACGGTCGACGCAGACCTGAGACCGCTGGGCCTTGAACTAAACGCAGCTTGGAGATGTGTGCAGGACCGTAGTGGTTGGCGGAGAATTGTGGAGACGGCTACGCTCCGGAGTGGGGCTCGCCCTTGATGATGATGATGATGATATGACCTGCCAAAAATTCTTTGAAATTCGTAATGTTTTATATACATTTAATTTATTCGATTTGCTCGATAACTCACATATTACTCCGACGCGTCCTCCTAATATTGTATGGCTAGCGCTCCCAGCTGATTATGGTTGGCTATAGGGTGCATATAAGGTTGTTGAACACCCATTTTTCGTTTATTGTTACACGATATCAATTGGGTCGGAGAAATTGAAATCAATTAGAAATGATGCTAAAGCGCAACTTGTATACCTTCTCTTCAAATCAATAAAAGGTGTCTGTATAAGAGGCTAAAGTCTGTCGTTAGGGCTTTTGTATTCTATGTCTAGGATCCCCCCCCCACAAAAAACGGAAACCAAACTCCGTCAATATCCAGAGGGCATTGTAATCCGGCCATGGCCCATTCAGAATTTGCACAGGACGTTCCCATTCCCCTATCCGATTTTAACAAGCTTTCAATCAATGCAATTTCTCTATCCGCCCCTAGCTGCCAGCGGATATAAATGATTTGGCTAAGTTTAACCTTCTAGCTATAATATAGACCGATAATAACTATTATTTATTCATCTGTATTAATACACCACAATGTAATTGAGTTCACTTGCTATTTATTAGCACATCTACGAAAAGATTTCATCTGTTAACTCAGACCGTCTCTTACTATCCTATGACTATGACAGTGGTTCTTAACCTTTTCAAGGGAACCGAACCCCAAGAGTACCTATATTTAATTATAATTATTTTAATTTTATATATTTACTAGCTGTACCCAGCCACGCGTTGCTGTGGCAGAAAAGACCCCCTCCCCTTGCACAAGGTTCCTACGCGGCGACTTGAGGTGGATTCGAACCTGCAACCCTTCGGCTGCAGGGCATCGAACATACCAACTACACCACCGCGCCCCAGGATTTGTTAACCGGTATAATTATGTTTAGAAACCTTTTATTGTATGAACAAATGAGGAATATCATTGTTTGAATTCAACATTAACGGAGACGTATACGTCATTTGTTATTATTATTTCAAGGTTTGTATCGTCATTTCGAGGCTTTACCGCTTAATATAATGTTGTTGTATTGCGATTTAAAGGTGTCTAAAAGCTGCACTCACGGTGCCAGCTGTCTCCTCTCTCTGTATCTCTGTCTCTGCGTTTCATTGTCTATATTGATATAAAACGGTGCTAAGTAAATGCAATAATGGTGATGATGATGATGACGACGACGAATTTAATGCAGTCGACGACATTAATGAATAATAATAGTATTTAGTAGTGGTAGTGGGTGGCCGCAGCAGCAGTGGCAGTAGGAGGAGGGAGAGGGAGAGGAGGAGGGTAAATAATGAATAAATAAATAATAAATAAATTATGTTTATTAAAACAAACTTTGTGATAATTATAATATAAGTATGAGAAGAAATGATAAGAATAATAATTATGGTCGTTATCATCATATGAAGAATATTTATTTATATTATTTTGTCAGAAATTTATATAGCGCCGCTTCAAGGTAGGCTACTCAGAAGCGCTCCCGGCCCAACCACTATTGTTGTATGTGCTCTGCCCATTACTTGCCAATCAGTTTAGATGAGAATGATCTAAAAAAAGTGTTTATGCAAATTATGCCAGCAAAGGGCGGATACAGAAACTTTTGACATGGCGGGCCAAAAATTTTTGGCCCTTGTCTACAAAAATTTGTTCTATCCGCCCAAAAAGTTGACCTTTTTTTAGTCATCGGCCACTTTTCGGAAGGAATATACCATTTTTGCCGTCCAAAAAATTAAAAGTTAACAATAAAACCGAATGGGGGGGGGGCACGATACGATACATGGGCATTTATAAATGGGGGCCATGGCCGGATCCCCCCTGCATCCGCCCCTGATGCCAGCCATTCAACATCCTTCCCCTTTCTACTTCATTTCTTTCTCTTCTTAAGACTCTTATTCGACCGGGGTTGGACTGGGAGCGCTCCTGAGTAGAAATCTTGAAGGAGCGCTATATCAAATTCTCAGTGGATACATAAATATACGTTTGTATGTGCGAATTCATTGTGTGTGTGTGTGTGTGTATATATATTTGTACGTATGTACGTGTGAATAAGTGTGTACATGTGTATGTATGTAATGTATGTGCGCTTTTATGTACGTGTATATGTACACATGTATATACATTTCTATGCAGGTAGGCATGTATGTATGTATGTACGTTTGTGTATAGGTATGCACAGTGATGGGGAAAATACTTTCAAAAAGTATTTTGAGTATAAGTAAAAATACTTGGTCATAAAAGTATTTAAAATACAAGTAAAAATAGTTTTTTACAAAAGTATTTAAAATACAAGTATAAAATACTTGGCTTGGAAAAGTATTTAAAATACTAAGTACAAAATACTCACTGCCAAACTACATAAAAAAATAAGAAAGTCATAGGCTATTAAATTGCGACAAAAAATTCTTAACACAGAATTTTGATCAAAAAACAACATTTTCTGGGTATGGGTCCAAAGATAGTCTGAGTCTAAGACATTAGAGATTGGTTCTAGTTCTAGTCAGAGTTCGTTAACATCAAGACCCACAGAAACTCACAATTTAATGGCATACAAAAAAATATCGGTAGCCTACTATTTATGCAGAAAAATGGTCATTGTGCATGTAATTTATCCATCCAAATCTAAAATTTAAAAACACTAAATTAGATAAAGTAGTCTGGCACCATAGACGTACGAGGCGGGGGTGCAGAGGGGCAATTGCCCTCCCCCCAAATTCGGGCAAGTTTGGTGGTTTTTTCAGGCAAACACAGACCCAAACGACAAAAAAGGTCGTCAAGTTTCGGGAAAGTCTGGTTTTTCAGGCCAAAATAGTTGCGGACGAATAAAAAAAAGGTCGTCAACTTTTTGTCCGGATAAATTTTTCGGGCAGAAGTTCAATCTTTGCCCCCCACTTCTGAAACCTCTCGTACGCCTATGTCTGGCACAATGGGATGGATAAAAATTCATCCACTGCTGAATTACCTTATAAAGTCTGCACTGTTGAGACTTCCTTCTCTACATCAGCAAAACCCTCTATGCTACTTTTTAAGTAGGCCTAATTAAGTGTTCGAAGTCTGTGGTATTATCCCTTGTGATAATAATACAATACACCAGCACAGGTCAACTAAGTGTTATTGGTGTCTTCCAGTATGCTGTAATTCGTCAAGTATGTAGTCCACGAATGACCACGATCCATTAAATTAACTGGAGATCGATGTAATGAAACTCTGCGCCCGTTCCAGGGTCACAGAAGTTCTAATTGCCACCTGCCAATAGACGTGTCTAATGCCATCCTCATTTGTCCTATTCATAAACATCTCGATAGTTAACATATAGCCTAAGTCCTATTCTAGCAGCATAGACAAGTCCATTGTGGTGTCAAACATCAATCTGATTTCAAACATAATTATATGCGTGTCGATTTGATGCCTCATGTAAATAGATGTGTACAATTGTACATGTGATCCGTAAACTCTTCCCCTACACCATACATCAAATACACCTGCAATTAACTTCGCTCTGGTCAGCGGTGCCCAGCCATCCACAACAATGACTAACCGCTATCAGCCTGTTTAATGGGCCATTGTATCTTCTGTTCAAGGGCTCGTTTGTTTGAATTACCGTACCAAGAAGCCTGGTGCATGAGCAATTGAGCATGCAATAAGCCTATTGCACAGCTAATTGCAGCTGGTGAGATTTAAAAGTATTTTGAAAAAGTATTTTAACATCATCACAATTTTAAGTACAAAATAATACCAAAAAAGTATTTTAAGTAAAAGTAAAAATACTTGATCACAAAAGTATTTAAAATACAAGTACAAAATACTTAGATTGTATTTAAAATACTATTTTAAATACTAGTATTTTAAATACTTCCCATCACTGGGTATGCATGTGTGTACGTATGTATGCATGCATGTATGAACATATGTGTGTTTGTATGTAGTTATACTTGCATGTACCATTGTACATGTATATCTAGATATGAATGTACGTGTGTATGTTTTAATTTTTGTGCTGGTATCATGGATGGATGGATCAAGATTTGACCAGGGCTCTTGACAAAAAAATTTGTTAACATAATTCTTGTTATCATTCTAAACTTGTTATAATGCACGCCTTATAAATTTATTTAATAATAATAATAATAATTAAATAAATATATTTTTTTATAATAAATAAATTATTATTATTTTTTGTTTACAAGGAACAGCTCTAAATGTACTTTGTTCTGTTGGTTGGTTATTATTATTATTATTATTATTATTTCAAGTATAATTATTTATTATTGTGCAACTCCTTGTGTAAAATTATAATAATTATTATTATTATTATACAGATGGGTCCGGAATTAGTCAGGCCTCGTCTTCAGGGTTTGAACAGAAAGAGCCTCGGAAGGCCACGGCATTAAAGCGCTGGATTGAAATCGACAAACGCTGGAAGAGAAAGCAAGTTTCTCTAGACTCCCTTGAAAATTCGGAAATACGCCTTCCTAAATCTTTGAGGAAAACAAGACAGCTTTCGTTGATTGGACCAAGGGTCTCGAAGGCCAGCGGCACATTTATTATTATTATTATTATTATAAATTATTATTATTATTATAATATAATAATGATAATAATGGTATTATGTATTTTATTACAAGGACGAAGCAATAACGAGAAAATCGCTGTTCACTTTTTTCCGTTTTTATATAACGTCGTTTAATCTCGTTTAAAAGGTGTTTTATAGATGACTTGAATAAGCTAATTAACTTTTGTAGCGATGGGTGGGTATATTGAGAAGCTTATTTGGGGTGTCCACATAATTTACGAGTTTCAACATGATGAGGGGTCGAAAAGACGATTTTTGCATACACGATAATATAGATCGGACTTTGCGCAGTGTCCGCGCTGTAGTCGGGATCGCCTCTGAGTAGGGAGATCGAAGGGGCGCTAAAACAAGTGCACATCACAAACAAATTGATTAGCAATCATTTCACAAAAAAGACACCTTTAAAACGTGATTAAGCGACGCTATATAAGGACGAAACAAAACTGACGATTATTCCCTGAGTTGTTTCAGTAATAATAATAATTGCCATGCGATTTTCTTTAAAAGAATCAAACTGCTTTACTTCCTGGTGCTAAGAACAAAAAATCAATCAAACAAAAAAATCAATCAATCAATTAGTTGATTGAATGATCTAAAAAATGGGAAATATATAATATATTCATTCCCCCTTTCCATGTGTTCTATAAGGTGCGCTATATAAAAATGGATAAATAAATAAATAAATAAACTATAAAATAGTCGTAGATAGAAGCACCTTTAAAACACCAGTGATACGTGTTATATATTATATTTGACAAATTGGCAGAACCGTATCTTATTCTACTGTCAAAGGATGTCAGTGATGTAGAGAGCTTGAAGTGGCGCTATAGAAATCAGCGTAGCCACACCTTGGGTTTTTTCACAAGATTTTGGGTTTTTAGATCCGAACTTGGGAAATGGGGTTTTTCGGGAAGAACGTGGGTTTTTTGCTTGGGTTTTCCACTAAAAAAAATCTGGAAATTGTGGACATTTTTGAAAGATTTGGACCGGATGACTAAAAAAAGAAAGGGTCATCAGATTTTCCGGACTGGAAAATTAAAGATTTTGAGATTTATTTTGGTCCGGATGATTAAAAAAAGAGTCGTCAGAATTTTTACGGGAAATTGTCGGCATTTTTGAAGATTTGGGCAACTAGGGTTTTCTTGGGTTTTTCCGACCCTCCAACTTGGAGTTTTTCATTTTTTAGAGTGGCAACGCTGATAGAAATAGAGAAATAAATTGACCCTTAATTGTTTTCCTCATGTTTTTCCAGCGCTAGCGACTCCTCTCTTGAGCCGCTCCGAGCCGAGCTGCGTGAGGCGGACTCAGCCATTGACGACCAGCTCGATATGATTGCAGCTGTCAAGAACAACCTCTACCAGACGGATGCGAAGATCAGCAAGATGCTCGGCACCATCACGAAGTCATGAGGGATGAGGATGTGGAGGAGGCGGGAGGAGGAAGATGGAGAGAGGGAGGAGGAGGATGAAGGAAGGAGTGATGGAGGAGTAGGAGGAGGAGGAGGGATGGAGAGAGGGAGGGATGGAGGGATGAGGCTGAAGAATGTCTGCAACCAATGCAATTGGATTCTGTATCCGGATATTTGCACTGCTTCTGATCAGAACTTCTGAAAGACCCATAATATATAATTATAATATTTATAATATATATAGAAATGGACGTGTATGTATTATGTATATTACATATATACATGTGTCTATATGTATATACATGTATGTGTTTATGTATAATATATATGAATATAAATTTTAATATGTATTATGCATTGATCCCTAATGAATATGTCATATTTATATGTACGAGTATTTACATATATGGCTATTATTACATTTTTATGCATATATATTTATATTTTATATGTGTATATATTCATTTTAGATATATATACATGTATTCAGAATTTCAGATATGCACTCACACACATACATGAACGCAAACATGCACAAATACAGACACACATACCTACACGCATGAAAATACTCTGTAAATTATATCGATATTGTTGAACGTTTAAGGGTTGTTATACCTTGACAATTATAATAAGCAGATATCCATGTATATATAAATAGAAGCATAGAGAGTGAACGTCATTAAAGTTTATTTCTGTAGACTCTGACTTTATGTTGCTCTATCTCCTACGCTGTTTCCTGATATCAGAATGAACTTCAAGAGTAGAGAGACTTTGAAGGGCGTTATATAAATCTGGATTGCTTGATTTAGTGATTTGTTTGAGTTATTGGTTGTTCTTTTGATTGACTGATTAATTGATTAATTTTGTTGATTGTTTGTTTTTTGATTGATTGATTGATTGATATCACTTTCAAAGTTCCAATTGTTCCTTGACTCAGACTCTTGGCCCGGTCTTGCTTACCAATTATTATTATTCTTCTCGACCTACTCTATGTATACCCAGTGTTACCCTCCCCTAATTTAATTACCCCCAAGGGCCCAAGGAAACTATATTTGAATTACCTGTTTGCCAAACCCCTCTGACTTTATCCAGTTTTTGTATGTACTATTTATAAATATAAAACATATATTTATATATTTAAGCCTCTGTTTTGTGACAATACACAGCATATAATATATACATATTTACAAATTATTATTAATTATATATAGATTGATAATATTATTAATTAAATTATATATATATATATATATATAAATAATATATTATTAATTAAATCATATATGTAATTAATATATATATAATTAATTATATATAACTATATATCTGTATATTATAAAAGAATATTTTCCATACACTGCATTCTGACTCTATATACGCATTTAATACAATAAATACTAATATAATAATCCTTAATCTGCGCGCCGACCACGCAAACGGTAAATGACGCGAAAGTTTCGTGCTGTTGACAGCCATCGATGTTACACGTAATAGTTGTTTAACTTTAACGACACGGTGTGGGTTCAATCATCTCAATGTTATGTATTTTTAGAGCTAATACTTTTCGACACCGCTATTATTGATTTAGCTCTGTTTATAAGTTTTAGAGATTACATGACAATTTAATTCAGAATTATGTAATTTTCACACAAAAATTATAAACTGACGTAACTCCTTAAAAGAGGTGTTTGTATGTGCACTTGTTATAGCGCCCCATCAAGCTTTCTCTTCTCAGAGGCGCTCCCGATGCAGAGCGGACACTGCATCGGAGTTTCACGCCGAAGCGCTGAGCAATTGTAAGTGAAGGACTTGCCCAAGGTCCTTACGCGGCGATGTGGATTCGAACCTCGAACCTTCCGGCTCCAAGCAACGACGCCACCACTAGACCACCGCGCCCCACGGTGTAATAGATAATCAGCGAGAAACATGTCGTGAGAAAAGTCAATTATTTGGAAATTATCTAGTAGAGGGGGTGCGACGCTAGTAATCTTCCATGCAAAACTTAGAATACGACACAGGATTTGGTAAACAATAAATATGCGTATTGTTTTATTTAGACACATCTTAAATATGGATTAGCACATCTATGTTATACGTCAAATTTCGAAAAAAATCGGACAATTGAATTTCATTCTCCTTATGATTATGGTAGCAGATCATTTGAATCGAAGAGCCAAACACGTTATGTCCTGATTAATTTTATGGAAGTAGATTGAAGCGCAGTTACTGTAGTGGAGGCGGCTCAGCACAAATGTATGGACAAGCGCAGCTGCAGTTTTAGAAGTCATAGAGTATTGGTGGCTTAGTAGATCTTACTTTTGATGGCCTTTGTAAACTCGAATTTATCATTATATTTTAATTGTACTGAATATATTTTCATATAACGTAAAATACCTTAATTTTATGCGACGACGTTAAATACTGGAATAAAACTTATAACAAATATGCTTAAAAACTGGTCAAGTACCTTGCTCATAAGTGCTGTAATATGCAGGGCAAATTTCTGTCCAGGGTAACCCTGGTCAAATCGGATCCATCCAGGCCCATACCAAATAATTATACAAATACAAAAGGATAGAATCAGCGCATTAAACACCTTTCTTTTGTGTGCCACTAAGTTTTAAATTTCATTTTATTGACTCCCGACTTGACCCTGTCTCTCTTAAAAAAGCATAATTCGACGCCACAAAGGCCCACAAGTCTCATCTCATCATCTTAGTCAGCGTTTAATCTCTGGGGCAGAAAGAGTTCCTCAGCAAAATTATAGAGTTAAAATTTGGACTGCTGAATTGTTTACATAGAAATCGAAATGCATGAAGGGTTACAGGTTACAACAAACGGCGATACAATTTACAATTTGTAGTTATGACAATAATTATCCTGAATAAACAAGATTTGATTTGATTTGATTTGAATTATCACAAAGTTGTTATAATGTTTTGAGTGAAGAACTTCTGATGGTACCTGTCTTTAATTCAAGAACAAGAGTTGTTACAATATCGTGCAGCATCCCTATACATGTATATAGCATTTGTTGATACCATTGTAAAGGTGTTTAAGTAAGAGCCGTTGTTAGTGTGTGACTTGCTAAACGTCTGACATGAGGATGGAGAAGGAGGAGAAGGAGGAGAAGGAGACTGAAGAAGAGCAGGAGGGATCGAACCTGTTTTTATCAACCAGTGCCTAGATGTAGTTGCCAACACGTTTTTTTTTTTTAAATAAATGGTTTAATTTCAGATGTGGCGTTCAATTATTGTTTGTATATTACATTATTTGCATTTGACCGAAACCTGCTGCCACATATTATATAAAAATGATTTTCATCTCTCATCCAATGTTCATTCTCATTTAACAAGATACTCTTTTTCGTATCGCTCGCACCAACACACGCCTGTTTTCTATTATACGTAGGCCTATCTACAGATTTGGTGAAAATCTTCAACGGAAATGCGATTGTGCCCCATGAGGGGTCATTGCATAATTACGTAACGCCGAAAATGACCACTTTCGACCCACCCACCCACCCTGTAACGCTTCGTAACGTTTGCCTTGACCCACCCACCCACCCTCCCCAGCGTTACGTATCGATTGACAATTGTTACGAATAATCAGTTAAGATTTAGGTCTGTTGTTCCCTCAAAGTCCGATCCACGCCTCAAAGCGGTGATGGGGTGTAACAGCTAAGTAGGGGATTGCCTGCTAGGGCTATGCCATCAGTGGTGAAGGCCTCGGCCGAAGTACCACCATGGACGCTACGCCAGGTGGACAAGCCTAGAAGAAACCCCGAACAGCTGGCTAACTGTATTGGGCTAGTCATTAAATTGCATATGGAGTTTTGGGCAGCAGCAAGATTCCTATCGTAAGTCTGCAGAAGAAACATCCAACGATGTTCAACGGCGATTTTCGACTCAAGGGGTCGGCGTTCGTCGAGTCCAACTGCGAGTCCGATCAAAATAGGCCTATGCGTAAAAGTGTTTCTTCGATGTCAAGAATTCATGGGGAATTATAGATAGGCCTACTACGTACGTTGTTCCTCTGGTAAAACTATCACAGATCCAAACAATTCGAACAGCGGTTTCCGGTTTGCACAAACGAGAGAACAGAACTGACCTGGCATGTAACTAATGTCTGCTGCCGTGTCTTCTTCAGATATATTATACGTCCGCGTCTTTTTTCCTCTGATTAGTCTGACTGATGTGTTCCAATGGATTTTAAAATGTTGCCAACTTCATTATATTTTCGTATTCTTTACGTATAATATGGTGTCGAATAGCCAGACATTCCACGTATAGGCCTACCATTTGCCTGCATTGGTCCCTTACTTGGGTCTTGCTTCGAACTATCTTTGTGATCTTAAACTTTTGCCACTTTACTGCGCCCCCTAGTTCTACTGATCGGCTTGTTATTGTAATTGTAATCGAACATTTATATAGCGCCACTTCAAGAGAACTCCTCAGAGGCGCTCCCGACCTGACACCAAACCATAATCAAAGAGAATGGTTTTCAAACGCTTTCGGAAAAGGGGAAAAGAAAGACAAAGAAGTTCATTACGGAAACTAATAAGTAACTTATTCCAGAAAGACGGACCGACCATAGCAAAACTTCTATGCAGCAATGTGGAAGATCGAGCCATAGGAACAACCAGGTCACCATGCGTTGCAGAGGTGACCAGAGGCTTGACCTATTTGTTCCCAGAGTCAGGATCGACCGCCATGGCTCAATCCAGATCATTTGCCTGCATTGGTCTCTCCATTTAGAATGGACCTTCTCCCCATCAATTTGCTCTGTCATCCTCTCTGGTAGTGTATCCTCATCTTCCTTTCTCTCTAATCCAGCCTTTTCTCTCGGAGTTGCACGCACTGGGAGCGCTTCTGAAGGGTTTCTGCTGCGAGAAGCGCTTTATAAATAGTCAGATACATTACAATACAATACAATTTCACCATGACTTCACACCGACTTTGTAGAACCAATGTAATAGGCTAGCTAGGTTAGTTGCAGTGGCCACTACGCCATAATTAGGCCTATAATAGGTCGCGACAGGTCATTTGACGGACTGCATATTTTACGCTTGACCTGCCTTATGACCTGCCGAAAATTCTTTGAAATTCGTAACGTTTTATTTACATTTAATTTGCTGAATAACTCACATTACCCTGACGTGACCTGCTAAAATTATTTACGGCTGGCCCCCCAACTAGTTATGGTTGCATATAAGGTTGTTGAGCACCCCTTTTTCGTTTACTGTTGCACGATATTATTTGGGTCTGAAGATTTCCGCTTAATTTAAAGAGACGTTGAATCGTAACTTATAACTTTCGTTCAGACCAATAAAAAGGTGTCTGGTGGAGAGACTGAAGTCTATGATCTACTCTGGACTTTTTTTTTCTACGTTTGTTTTTGCCTAGGATTGACGTAATTATCAGAATTCGTATAATTCTATTGTAGGGAATGGGGAAGAAGGAGGGAGGGAAATGGTGCACAGTGGCGTAACAACCCAGCCGGGGCCCCTGGACAAGGGAACTCGGACTTTACTATGGGCTCTAAGAATGACTGGGGGTTGAAACCCCTCCGGCAATTCTCACCATGCCTGTATATACCTCTCAAACTTAATTCAAAAGCCCCTACTGCATATTCATCTATAGCTCAATGCGTTCTGCAGATCGTCTTGATCTTTCTGTTCCCAGGACTAGAACTGCTCTTGCCCAACAATCGGGCGTTTGCTGTGGTTGGTCTCTCCATTTGGAATGACCGTCCATCTGCACTACGGACTAAACTATTGACTAGTTTTCCTTATCAGCCACTTGTTCTCGCAAAAACCGCCGATAAAGTCCAGAAAGCAAACCTATAGCAAACCTACCTTTAAATTAACTGAGAAAATCTGCATAGGCCTACATGTGAAAATGCCCGTTCGAATGAAACAGTGGTAGAATAATCAGTCGACCGGCGGCATGGCCGATGACTTGCGCAGCAGAAATTACTCAGTATAATAGGCGTTTGAGAGTTGTTAATAATAATAATAATTAATAACAACAACAACAATAATAATAATAATAATAATAATAATAATAATAATAATAATAATAATAATAATAATAATAATAATAATAATACTAATAATAATAATAATAATAAGACGATTTATATAGCGCCGTAGCTCGGCCGAGGCCGAAGGAAAGGGCGCTGTACACGGGATAACATGTTACTGTCAATAAAAAACGATTGTTTGAATAGGTGAGTTTTGAGACTGCATGCATTTATAGTTGTTGATAATAACTGGTCAGATGTTAATAATTGTAGTGACGTCAATAACATTGAAACTCTGATCGTAATAATCATGAAAATAGAATATTATGCGAAATTGATTATAAGTGCAATAGAGGTGTCTAAATAGAACGCCCATGAATTTATTGTAAAAAACCGAACAGGTTTCATGTATGAATAGTTTATAGTGGAGAAATAATTGAAATAATAGTTGTAGTGAATACATATAGCATTACATGGAATTTTTACAGAGGTGTCTAAGAAGAACGATAACGAATTCATTGAAAAACTGACTAAGGTTTGTTTTAATGCTAATGGATGGTTAAACGACAGCTTATGACAATAGAGGCGCAAAACAAATTGTATTGCATTGTATTAAAACAGTTATAAAGCGCCTCTACTAGGGTGAGCCGTTCAGAGGCGCTCCCAGTGCGCAAGGCCACGAGAGAAGAAATAAGTTTTGAGGAAAGAAAATGAGGAGGAGGAATAACCACTTAGAAGTTGAGACCGAAAATTGTATGATATACGCCTGTTACAGCACTTCTTTTCCTTTCGAAGTTTTCGTACTGAGAGCGCTTCTGAATGGTAATTGTGCGAGAGGCGCTGTATAAAATGTACAGATACAATACAATACAATGCAATGCAGTACTTACTTAGGCAAAGCCATGGAAATTCTCACATTAAAACTGTTTTTGGCGGCGGCGGCATCAACTGTAGGTAGCCCATAGGTAGGGCCTACGTTAATCAGATCATTATTTTGGCCTGGGACCTGGGTTACGTATTGCATGGAGTGACCTTAAGAGGAGGCAGGAGGTCGTGAAGGATGTGACAAGGGTTGAAGACAATATGTTACGGTATGTGCAACTTACTCGACCGATGACAGACTTTTTAGCCATTAGCAATTAATGACCAAATCACGTCCTTTGGAGTTCGTTACTTTGTATACCCTCACTGTTGTAACTTGTACCATCTGATCCACAGGGCAATCCAATCCGGCCATGGTCCATTCAGAATTTGCACAGGACGTGCTCGTCCCCCCCCCCCCCATTAAGTTTCAGCAAGGTTTCTTTCGATGCAGCGGAAAAGGTGAGTACCCCCACTTTCGTAAATTTCTGTATCCGCCCCTGCTAGCGGATCTAAATTTTTTGATAAGTTTAACCTTCTAGCCATCATAGACCGATAATATTATTATTAATTAATTATTTCTGTTAAACACCACAATGTACTTGACTTCACGCGTTATATATGAGCACATCTACGAAAATATTTAATCAATCCATCTGGTCACTCAGACCATCTTCTTTATTAGCGTAGACTAGTTAGGAAGAGCTACAAAATACAATTCAAAATAGTCAGATACATTACATTACAATACAATAGAATACCACCCTGACTTCACACCGACTTTGTAGAATCGATAGCTATAAGCTAGTTGCCTTGGCCACGACGCCATTATTAGGCCTGTAGGTCGCGACAGGTCATTTGACGTTCTGCATATTTTACTCTTCCCCTCCCGTATGCCTGCCATTTTTTTTGAAAATTGTAATATTTTATTTACATTTAATTTCTTCGACTTGCTGAATAACTCACATTACTCCGACTCGACCTGCTTATATTGTATGACGTGCGCTTCCAACTGTTATGGTTGTTGAACACCCGTTTTTCGTTTTTTGTTGTACGATATTACTTTGGTTCTGTAAATCTGATCTCAATTGAAAGTGCGTTGAAGCATAACTTATAGCTTCTGTTCAGACCAATAAAAAGGTGACTAAGGAAGAGGCTGAAGTCTGTTCATAAGGCTTTGTGTTCAACGTTTGTTTTGGCTAGGATTGAGGCCCGAACTATAATTAGAGAGAAAGGTTGCGCATTGGCGTAGCAACTCAGCCGGGTCCCCTGGACAATGGAACTCGAGGTCCCGACCTATAATTAACAAATAGTCGTTGCACTACTCTGAGAGTGCAGTCGGCCTGTAATAGTACGAAGTGTGGAGCCCGATTTTCCCTCTGAGACACCTACTCTTGTAATTTTGTAAATGTAATTGTAATCAAACATATATGTAGCGCCACTTCAAGAGAACTCGTCAGAGGCGCTCCCGACCTGACACCAATTAAACCATAATCAAAGAGAATTGTTTTCAAACGTTTGCGGAAAAGGGACAAGGAAAGACAAAGAAGTTCATTACGGAGACTAATAGGTAACTTACTCCAGAAAGACGGACCGACCATAGCAAAACTTCTATGCAGCACTGTGGAAGATCGAGCCATAGGAACAACCAGGTCACCATGCGTTGCAGAGCGAAGGAATCTACCTTCAGATCCTTCCTATCAATTTCTCAACAATAATCATAATGGCCTAATGATATATGGTATCTCTGGAAGATTCTTGTTATCTGATATTACGGTTGGATGGATCTAGATTTGACAACAGTGGCCATTGCCATAGAAAGAAATTTGTTCTGCATGTTGCAGCACTTCTTGCGAACTAGGCCTAGGTATAGTGGCATCGAAAATGATATTGCGGTTGAGCATGTGAATGAATACTTATGAACAGATTAAATAATTAAAAGAGGTGTCTCAAAATATCCATCAAAATGGCTTGAAAGCGATAAGTATAGACTATAGCAGGCCTCGTGTCTTTTAAAATAGCAATAGGCCCTATTATAGATTCTGGGTTGCTTAGAATTTGGTTATAAACATAAGCAAGAATTTTCTTTATCATAATACTATAACAAGCAAACGTACAGTACATAGCTTCCAGAGGAAATATATAATAGAAACACGTACTTATGCAAATTAGTCATACAATAGTCTCATGATAAAGCTGCTTTTGGCGCATGCATCAACTGTATGCGTAAGGTAGGCCTACTTTAGATCATGTGGCCTGGATTAGGGATTGTAAATAGATCGAGTGACCTTGCGGGGAAGAGAGAAGGTCGTGAAGAATGGGACAAGGGTTTAAGAGGATTGCACGGAAAAGTGCAATGTCACTGTAATTATAAGTGCAACTCAATTGGCCGATGCAATACAATATTATTATAGTACAAGACTTAGTGTACAACTGAAATTCGATATTGCCATCCTTACAAATCTCAGAAGTGTGCACACACCTTTTGATACATATTTAACGACACTGCCATATCAAAGATGATTAGTGTCGCCGTCCCCCCTCCTCCTTTATCCACGCTTGAGACTGGCGCCGGCAGAGAACAACAAGCGGCGGAGTTTCAATTGTATTTCCGAACAATAATTATGAGTAAATGATTTGAATCTCAACGTCCCTACACAGAGTAACCACCTCGGACGGGGATCGAACCCGTACTCTCCGCGTTACAGGCTGACCGCTCTAACCACTCGACCACCGTGCTTCTAGACCTATGTGATAGACAGACTTTCTAGCCATTAACAATCGCCCAATCACGTCCTTTGGACGTTGCCCCCTCACCGTTGTACCAGAGGATAAATAATTATGGGTTAAGTTTAACCTACGAGCTGGACCGCATGACTAATCAATTAAACACCACAATATACTTTGCTTTACGTGTTATTTATGCGCACATCTACTAAACGTTTCAATTCATCGTTCTGTATCGCATCTGGTCCTATAATAATATTATTATGATATATTATCCTCCGAGTGCCTATATGGGTAGGCCCTAACATTGATTGTCTAAAACTATATGGAGCTCAATATTGTGCCTACTCCAAGTAAACGAATTATTTGATTAACTGATTGATTGTATGATTGATTGATTGATTGATTGATTGATTGATTGATTGATTGATTGATTGATTGGCTGAAAGACTGAGGGACTGAGGGACTGGTTGATTGATTGATTGATTGATTGATTGATTGATTGATTGATTGATTGATTGATTGATTGATTGATTGATTGATTGATTGATTGATTGATTGACTAATAAGTATCACTGCATCCTCGTAAGTTTTCTGATCGGCTTGACCCTTTGTCCCCCGAATCAGGACCTTCATGGCTCAATCCAGATCATTTGCCTGCATTGGTCTCTCGCTATGGAATGAACTTCCTCCATCAGTTCGCTCTGCCATCCTCTCTGGTAGTGTATCCTCGTCTTTCTCTCGTCTCAAAACTTGCCTTTTCTCTCGGGGTTGCACGCACTGGGAGCGCTTCTGAGCGGCTAATGCTGCGTGGAGCGCTTTATAAATAGTCGCATACAACACAATACCACCCTAATTTCCCACCGACTTTGGATAATCAACGTGCTCTCTCTCTCTCGTGGTAGGTTAGCTGCAGTGGCGGCCCAACCACAGCTCGTGGTAGGACATTTCCATAGGCTAGGCCTACTGCCCATTTTACTCTTGACCTGTCGTATGACCTGCCAACGATTCTTTAAAACTTTGAATATCCTATTTGCATTTTTTCTTCGACGTGCTTTAATTTGATCGTCTTCGTATAGGCGCAAGTTTGGTGTTTTGAGTCTACCAATTGTTGTTGAATCGTGACTTTATATATTGTTTGACACCTATAAAGAGGTGTATGCGGCAAGTGCAGCTGAAGTCTATTTTATGGCTTTTGTCGTGTACGTTTGTTGTCTGTTAGTTCCCGAGAATTGACGTAAATTATTAGAAGATTCAGGGATGGAAAGGCAGCGCAGTGGCGTAACAATCCGCCAGCCGATATCCCCTGGACAATGAAACTCGGAGCCACGACCTATTAACGACCCTCGCTACATGTATGCTTGTGCATTTGTTATAGCGACCCTTCAAGGTTTGCTACTCAGAAGCGCTCCCGTCTACAGCGCGGACACTGAATCGGAGTTTCACGCCGAAGCGCTGAGCAATTGCGAGTGAATGACTTGCCCAAGGTCTCAACGCGGCGACTTGAGGTGGATTCGAACCTGCAACACTCTGGCTTCAAGCCAACAAACATACCCACTTCACCATCGCGCTCCACACTATGTGGTTGTTACGTCACTGAGAGTGCGATTTGAACAGTCGACATAATAGCACGAAGACATCTACAGTGCTGTTTAAGATCATTCGGTATTTCGGATCCTTCTCTAGCAATTGCTCGGTTTAATGGGCTAATTTATAAGTGTAGCATCGGTGTAAGCTTTTGGTTCCGTGATAGTGATACTATAGGTTTGTGCATATGAATGAATACTTATAAGCAGATTTAAATAGTTTAAAGAGGTGTCGTGGTTACACCCTAAATCAATATAGCTGGAAAGCGATAGTACAGTAACTGTGCTAGTCCCTATAATAAATTATAGATTCTGGATTGCTTAATTAGAGTTTGGTTATAAACATAAGTAAGAATAATTAATGTTCTTTATTACGTGTAGGCCTATAACTGTACAAGCTAACGAACATGACATAGCTTCCAGAGTAAATCAAATAATAAAAACATTTTGGTCTTACTTTTGCAAAGTAAGTAAGTAAGTAAGTAAGTAAGTAAGTAAGTAAGTAAGTAAGTAGTATAAGTAAGTATAAGTAAGTAAGTATAAGTAAGTAAGTAAGTAAGTAAGTAAGTAAGTAAGTAAGTAAGTAAGAAAGAAAGTAAGTAAGTAAGCAAGTAAGTAAGTAAGTAAGTTAGTAAGTAAGTAAGTAAGTAAGTAAAGTAAGTAAGTGAAGTAAGTAAGTAAGTAAGTAAGTAAGTAAGTAAGTAAGTAAGTAAGTAAGTTTCGCATAGTAATTGCGAGTGTAGGACTTGCCCAAGGTCCCTACGAGGCGCCTTAGGGTGAATTCGAACCTGCAACCCTTCGATCGACTGCAGGGCAACGAACACACCCACTACACCGCCGCGCCTCCATTGTTGCAGTGGGGCGCGGTGGTCTAGTGGTGGCGTCGTTGCCTTGGAGCCGGAAGGTCCGAGGTTCGAATCCACCCTCAAGCCGCGTAAGGACCTTGGGCAAGTCCTTCACTTACAATTGCTCAGCGCTTCGGCGTGAAACTCCGATGCAGTGTCCGCTCTGCATCGGGAGCGCCTCTGAGTAGAGAGAGCTTGAAGGGGCGCTATAACAAGTGCACATACAAACAAACAAACAGTACCGGTGGATATAAAAATGTAATCTAAGTTTTACTCTCGAACAATGTCATGAACATATTACTTTATGATCGCTGTTAAACACCACTTTGTAAATTATTTTGCGTATTATTTATAAGCACATCTTCTAAAAAACTTAATTCACCCACACTTTGCCTGGCTCTAAAATATTAACTTCTGAATGGGCCTACAGTAACTATGCGCAGGCCTTAACATTGGTCGCATAAAATTGATTCACGGACGGACGGACGGACGGACGGACGGACGGACGGACGGACGGACGGACGGACGGACGGACGGACGGACGGACGGACGGACGGACGGACGGACGGACGGACGGACGGACGGACGGACGGACGGACGGACGGACGGACGGACGGACGGACGGACGGACGGACGGACGGACGGACGGACGGACGGACGGACGGACGGACGGACGGACGGACGGACGGACGGACGGACGGACGGACGGACGGACGGACGGACGTATTAATTGATTATTCATTATTTCATTCACTCTTTCATTCATTCATTCATTCATTCATTCATTCATTCATTCATTCATTCATTCATTCATTCATTCATTCATTCATTCATTCATTCATTCATTTGTCAGGTCATTAACCTACGAGCTAGACCACATGACTGTAATCAATATCGGTTAGACACCACCATATACATATTTTCACGTTTTATTTATGCGCACTACTACTAAAAGTTTCAATTCATTATGTTACAATGGCAGTCCTATAATTATTATTATTCTCTGAGTGCCTACTGTGGGTAGGCCCTAATATTGTCTAAAACTGCACGGAGCTCAATATCATGCCCACTTCAAGTAAACTAAATAAGAGGATGTCAATGCTGCTCAAACCAGAGAAGAATGGAATAGCCTACATGTACCTGCATCGCCCAATGTGCACACAGCACGCGGACGGACTAGGGTCTAAGGTAAGGTAGGCCTATTACTGATTGTATGATTGACTGACTGGTTTATCGGCCGACTGACTGAGGAACTGGTTGATTGATCGATCGATCGATTGATTGATTGATTGATTGATTGATTAATTAATTAACTGGCTGACTGATCAGGGGCGGAAACCTAGGGGGGGACAGGGGGGGACGGTCCCCCCCAATAAAGACGTTGGGGGGGACGGCCCATGCATTTGTCCCCCCCAATGTTTAAGCGTTAGGACATGTACACAATCTTCAGTAGGGAACTAGAGAAAAAAAGTTTAGCAGATGAAGTAAATATTTATAATGATATGATTTTCAGGGCAATCCAGGTACTAACCAAAAGTTATTAAGTCCCACGTTGGATAGATTGCGAACATTATACTGTATAGATAAGACACCTCTTTTAACTTACAACCAATTATTATAATAACATTGCCAACACCCAACGTCGCAAAAAGTCATATATCGGGTTTCTGCTACATTTCTTTCATCTTTCCTTCAGGCTCGAATCAGCGTCATGTTCAACATCGAAAATAATATGGAAAGTAGATAAGTTAGTAAGTAAGTATTTGTATATTACTCCTCTTGAAAAAGAACAATGGGACATAGAACATCATTATTATATATCGAAGTAGAAATAGGCAATAAAAACGTACGAATTAATTTGCAAGTTGAATAGTTACTAATCTAAACTATCATCGTCAAACAAGTTAACTTTATAGAATTCTGGTGATAAATCCATTTTCAAACAACGATTCACATCGTTGAATCTGCAGATTATGCAGTGGGGCATAAGGGAGTAACCAGTTACACGTTTAGGTGGAAGAGAAGATCGAGGAGGACTTGACATAGAGACTGTGGTAAGCAAACTGATTATACTGGAATCAATATGATGTCTTTACACACCCGAAAATCGTTGGTAATACATGATTCAAATTGATGTCCTTACACAATCGAAATCGTTAGAGATCATGCTTGGCCGAGTGGGTTGTAGCCCGCTCGCCGCGCCGGCGGCCCGGGTTCGATTCCCGGTCAGAGATTAATTTCTCGGATCTTTACTGCGGGTGGCTCGGTCGCATTATAAACGTGGAGTAAGAGGTTGTTCTCTGCCTCCGACTGTAAAGGCCCTTTGGTCAAACACGGTCGTTAAAAAACTACTTTCCTCGAAATTGTTGATAAAACCAAAATCAAAATTATGTTTTTACAATTTTACACACCCGAAAAATGTTGATAATACTGGAATCAAAGTGATATCCTTACACATTTGAAAATCCTCAATAATTCTGGAATCAAAATGATGTCCTTATACACTCGAAAATTGTTGATAAAACTGGAATAAAAAAAATATCCTTACACACCCGAAAATCATGGATAGTACGAAAGTCAAAATAATGTCCTTAGACACCAGAAAATCGTTGATAATACTGGAATCAAACTGATGTCCTTAGACGACCCAAAATCGTTGATAATAACTAAATCTAATATGTTGTCCTTAGACACCCGAAAATCGTTAATAATACTTAAATCAATAATGTTGTTCTTAGACACCCGAACATTGTTGATAGTACGAGAATCAAAATATTGTTCTTAGACACCCGAAAATCGCTGGTAATACTTCACAGATCACAAGTCACAAGCCAGGTCTCGTGATCAGGGAGCAAATGCGCAACTTTAGACTACCAGATAGTTATAAAATCGCATCCTCGCAGCAAAAAATAGTTTTTAAAAACCATTGTCATGTGATTGGCAGTTTTCTACTAGGGAATATCGAAAGATTGAGAAAGTGTCATACAGTTCTGAAACTTTCTTTGAAATGCTCTGATAGCAGGTATATTAATAATTATAGACACGAGTAGGTTTTCATTTCTATCTGTGTTTCTTTTCCATTCTTTCTATTAAACATAATTTGCATTAAAAAATTAACACAAAGAATTTTGTCATGAATTTGACTAAAATTCAGTAAATAGTATGTTTTTCTTATATATATATCGTTGATTTCATACATTACAGAGGTGTCTATGTTAAATGCTTCGAATGTTTTTTGCAAAGCAATTGTGTGAAATTTGGCAAATTCCATCATTTTATAAATTCAAATTATAACCTTTAAAGAGGTGTCTAATAAAATATGGTCTCCGATCGTTTTCAATAACAAATTAGAGTTTGAACAACTTCTATCGGGACTGAGAAAATGGACAATTTTTTGATTTTGGATGACAGCTAAAATGCTACAATTAGATGTGAACATTAAAAAACAGCCTTCCTTCACCCCTCCCAACTCGGCGTTTCGCGCCTCAGCAATCGACTTTCGGCCGCTCGTCCGTCCCCCCCAAAGTTCGGACCAGGTTTCCGCCCCTGTGACTGATTGATTGTTTGATTGATTGTTCGATTGTTTTGATTGACTGATTTATTTTTTGATCGATAGATCGGTCTATTGATTGATTGACTGATTGATTGACTGCTTGATTGGCCGATTGATTGGCTGACTGACTGGTTAATTTATTGATTGATTGACTGACTGATTGATGTATTAATTGATTGACTAATTAATTGTTTGATTGATTGATAAAATTGATTGATTGATTCATTCATTCATTCAATGAATCATTCATACATTCACTCATTGATTAATTCATTGATTAATTCATTGATTTGTCAATTGATTAGTAGGCTTATTGAACCCGAACCATCGACTGATTACAAAGCTACCGAGTAGCCTACCGCTCTTGACTCTGTTCCCACGCAAGTCAAAAATTATTATTTATTCTCTCATCTATCAAAAGCCAACGCAACCTAAATATAGTCAAACAGCGTTGCCAGACTGAAAAATAGAAAAAAACAAGTTGGTCGGTAAACCCCAAGAAAACCCAAGTAGCCGAAATCTTTTGTTTTAGTCATCCGGCCAAAATTTTCGAAAAATGTTACCATTTGCCCGTCCCAAAAATCTGATGACCTTTTCTTAGTCGTTTGCCCCAAATCTTCAGAAAATGTCCTAAAAATTTTCGTTCCCAAGCAAAAATCCATGTTTCCCAGGAAAAAAAACAAGTTTTTCTCGAAAAAACCCTATTTCCAAAGTTTTGAGAAAAAAAACCCAAGATTGTTTTGGGCCGAAAAAAAGAAGAAAAAAACCAATTTCTTCGCAAAAATAACCCATTCCCAAGATCGGATTAAAAAAACCAAGATTTTGGGAAAAATCCCAAGGAGAGGCAACGCTGTAGCTAAAAAAAAACGCCGACAGCGACAGCTTATGCAAATTCAAACCGAAAGGCTAAGTCGTCCGTTAAAGGCGTGACCTAGTTTGACGTCGCACCATTGGTCACATTGGAGTCGTACCTGTGTCTGACCTATATAATTATCTGGTGTCGTATTTTCGTAACAGGTGACAATGCGTGATCCTTTTAAATGATTTTGACGATTGTTTTTTGAAGTACTCGAACTATGATGGGGCGTGGAACTTGAACCGAAACGTTTTCGATATTTTCGATAGGTTTCGCTTTAGTGTGGCGAAAACCTGGATTTTAAAAGAATCGTCGGTTGAATACTGAAAGGTTTGTTTTGACATGTCGTGTAGCCTACAGTTGGATTTTGTCGGTACGGTAGCTTAGACTGTGTTCTATTGACATGGTTATTTAAATATTTAAATAATTTCAAAAACTGTGCCTATTGAAATACAAGGAACAGTGGGCTTAATAGGTCATAATTATTTAAAAAGTATGGAAATTATGTGTAAATCTGCGATTTTGGGCTACCAAACAATATAGAATTAGGCAATGCTTTGTTTATAGTATATTAAAAAGAACACTATTGTGTTGAAACGACTGAACACAGTCCCAACCACACAACAGCTCTTTGTTGTAATAAGCAAGTAGAGAAGACAGTATGTAAAACGTTTGCAGAGATGAGAGACTATTTGAAATGTGTATAATATCATTAAATGAACAGCTATGTATTGAACTGTGCAAAATCAACAAATCAATCTCATACTGAACTGACCTAGAAAAAAACATAATATTATATTCGAGATTTAGCATTGCTGTTTGTTTTGAAATATCACCAGATACACGTTTTTAATAGTAATCCCATAATTTGGCCAAAATTGTCACTAATAAATGCAGAATTAATGTTGATAGTAGTGGTGATGTAATAGTGATGGTGATAGTTATTAGTGATAACATGGTGGTGATTGTGGTGGTGATAGTGATAATGGTGGTGTTATTGGCGGTGATTGTGGCGATGTTAGTGGTGATAGTTGTAGTGGAAGTGGTGGTGGTAGTGATGGAAGTAGAGATGACGATAGTGATAGTGGTTTTGATCACGGTAGTTGGTGGTGATAGTGGAGGTTGCGGTGACGATGACAAAGACAATGAAAACTAATGCTATTAGTGATAACAATGCATATAGTTACTTATTGTTACCAGTGTAAAACAGAAATGCATGGACGCTCCATAACTTTCCAGTATAATTATGTCCTGGATAAATAAATGACTGGACGGTATATGGATTTTAAAATAAATGCCTGGACGCCGTCCATGACCGTTCTGCCACACTTTATGTCCTGATTGTTACGTTACATTACAAATCATTGTACGAATGAACTTCCAATTTTTTCTCACACTGGTCACGGTTCGATTGGCACTGTCTAGCGACACGGAACCAACCACCTTTGTGTGCGATGACATCTGAGGGATAGATAGTGGGCCTAGTCCTTTGGGGGAGGGAGTGCAGGGGTGTAATCGAGGGTATACGCAATTATTACACATCTCATAAATATGTGTGTGTGTAGTACACGGGGAGGGGGAATGACATGGCTAGGTCGCTCCAATTTTGCCAGTACAGCCTGTTCTCAGCCTAATGTTGTATCGTGAGTCGACTATAATAATAGAGGCAAATGTAGACAGTACTGTTATATTCGAATAAAGTAGGATTATTTATGCACAAGACTAGTGTAGCTTACCGATGCACTAAGATTCTCGCAGAATGTTCTGTAGAAATGGACGAATGCACGAGAAAGTGCACACTTTTTCCAGTCACAAATGCACATGTGCCCGAAAACGTGCCCAAGTGCATGTTACACATAAGCGTGCGCTGACGCACAGATCTGATATACATGTACAATTTTGTACATGTACATTGAGAACACGGTCACTTGGCTAAAATTGTAATAGTTGCGTTTGTTCATAGGCCCTACTGTATAATAAGAGCTCATCCTTGTTTTTGTTCGAGATATTGCACGATACAAATCAGATCTGTAATAATGGATGGATGGATCCGATTAACCCAGGGTCTATGACAACAGAGGTCGTTACCCTGGACAGAAATTTGCTTGGGGGTCATTGCATAATTACGTAACGCTAAAAATGACCGTTTTTTACCCACCCACCCACCCTGTAACGCTTCGTAACGTTTGCCTTGACCCACCCACCCACCCTCTCCGGCGTTACGTAACGTTTGATACGAAAACTCAGTTGAGATTTGTAGGTCTATTATTGGCTTATTATGCGAGCGCGTAATTATAATTCATATTTTCGTAGCGAATTTAATATACCGGTAGTAGCCTATAAGCATATCGTAGCCTACATATGAATTAGGACTATAATTTTACGTTAGACTAGGCTTAAAATATAGGCCCACACAATGTTTTAACCCTCAGGCTACCAAGCTTTTTTTGTAACACTGACTACCAAGGGGGGGGTGGTTACCACCCCCCCCTGGATTTTGGGTTTGGTTTGAGATATCATAACTTGTAATACACCTATGGATTCAGCATTCATTTCTGCACAAAATGGTATATTTAGGTTTAAAATATATGAAAGCACCCCGAAGTTATAAATTTTTTACCGTAGGCACCCGTCGATTCCACAAAATGTATACTTTCGCATAAGCAAAATATTAGATTTTGTGTGTTTTTAACATAATTTATTTAATTAAAATAGTTTACATATAATAAAGTCCAATATTCAACTATAAAAACTAGTAATAAGTTAGTTTTAGTTACAATAAAAAGAGAAAAAACATGTAAAACATGCTGAAAAACGTTTACGCAGACTTATCGGTGTGCGTTGTAAAAAAACCCAACATTTTCACACATTTAAATTTATTTTGAGCACTTCCGGTCATCAAATGTCAAATTAATTGGTATCAAAAAATAGCCCTAAATGCCCTCTATAGAATGACATAATTTATTTCTCTTAAAAAATAAATTATGAATAATTTTTAATAGGAAAAACATGAAAATTTTATGAAAATAAAACACCTTTTTATATATTTTAATTTATTTTGAGCACTTCCGGTTGTCCAAAGACAACTCCGTGACCACCACAATGTAGCCCCACATTCCCTCTACAGAATGGTGTAATTGGTGTCTCTTCATGTCAAAGGACGGATAAGATACAGCCGATAATCTAAGGGGGGGGTATCCACCCCCCCCCTGGTGCCTCGGGTATATCGGGTATAACTTTTGAATGGTATGGTATATCATCACACATTTTAGCTCAAAATGTGCGCAAATGAATCCTCTACAGCCACCTAAAACGTCAAAATTTTATTCCTAACGAAAAAAGTTTGATTTGGAAAAAACCTAGGGGGGGGGGGTGGATACCACCCCCCCCCCTGGTAGCCCGAGGGTTAATTATAATAATTATTATAAATGAAGTCATGCGTGAACTGCAATTTTCCTAAATTTTACCGCAAGAATAATTTTTTAAGGCGTTACGTAACGTTCAGCTTCCCCCACCCACCCACCCCCGTAACGTTTCGTAACGTTTTCAATGACCCCACCCACCCACCCTCGAGCGTTACGTAATTATGCAATGACCCCTTGTCATATTACAGCACTTATAGATAACGTCAGGAGAACTATTATCTGTAATAATTATTGGGCCGTTATTTTCTATAGCGTCTAATGCTTATGTTAAAAAGGTGTTTCATATCAGTCATTGCTCAATGTTCATAGTATCGCTCATTCTAACAGAGCACATCAAAACGCAATATCAAAAACTGTGAGCGCGTGCAATTATATAGCACCTGATGATTACGTTAAAAAGGTGTTTAATATCAAACTGTTTTTCTTATTCCATTATTTTGTACGTGTGATTTGGCTAGAGGCATTTGCTCGTTGCATCGCCCATTCCAATGGTAGGCTATGATGTTTGTCGATCAAAATTAATAAGATGTAGAGCGCAGCTTAGAGTGTTCTTATATAAGGCCTTATGATTCTCTTAAAAAGGTGTATAATATCAGCCTTTGCTTTTGGCATTACTCATTCAAAATATGTATTTATTTATTTACTGAGAAATTGATATAGCGCTCCTTCAAGGTTACTGCTCAGGAGCGCTCCCAGTCCAACCCCGGTCTAATAAGACAGTATTGAGAAGAGAAAGAAACGAAGTAGAAAGGCCAATAGGTATTTGACGAAGGAAAACATGGAGCTCATTCCAGGTGATCCATGATGTGCCATGATAAAGTGCAAAAAATTCGGTTCACATAATTATTATGCACATGCCCAAGTGTCTGTTACACATCAGTGTTTTTACACTTACGCACAGCTAGACATTGAGAACAGGGTAAGTGGTCTTAAATTTTAATAGTTTTGTGTGTTCCAACTTGCTACATTACATGTATATTGTATAATATGTACATGTTCAAGTATATGTATATGTATTGCAGACTGTCTGTTCAGTTAGTATAGTTAAGATTTGTGTATTCTATGATCTCAGTTCCTGTCAATCAGAATAAAGAGAACAATTATTATTATGAGCTTACACATGTATTTATGATTTGTTCAAGTAAATTATTCAAGGCTATAGGGGTGTAAATTTATATAGCAAATGATGTTTGTTTTAAAAAGGTGTACAATATCAATCATTGCTCAATGCTCATAGCATCACTTATCCCAACTGTAAGTGTCTTCAATTGTCTTAAGTAGCTACATTTATATACCGCATGGGAAGCAGAGTAACGAAAGATGCAGACTGTAATGTAGAAGTGAAGTCAAGATTAGCCATGGGTACATCAGTCATGATTAAGTTGACAAAGGTTTGGAAGAACAAGTCAATCAGCTCCAAGACAAAGATACGACTGATGAGGGCCTTAGTGTGGCCAGTGGCAACATACGGTTGTGAGACGTGGACTCTAAAGAAGGAGGAGGAAAGACTTATACAGGCTTTCGAAAACAAATGCATTAAGAAACTACTACGTATTTCATGTACAGAAATGTTGACTAATGAACGAGTTTACAAATTAGCAGGGACAAAAAGCGAGTTATTAGGTCATGTCAAAACCCGGAAATTACGATACTTCGGTCACACCCTGCGACAGGAGGACAATATTGAAAAGAGTGTCATGACGGGATTGGTGCAGGGTATTCGTGGTCGCGGTAGACCTAGAATATGCTGGCTTGATAACAACAAGCTCTGGACCGGTTTATCAGGAGCGGCGCTATTGCGGACTGTAAAGGATAGATCTTGCTGGAGTACTTTGGTCCACTCATGTAGCCAACCGTCGCGTAGCGACGTCGGCGTAGTGACATGACATGATATGTCCGTTAACAGGTATTTTAGTATAACACTTAACTTCTGGTATTGCTCATTCAAATAGTAAATCTGACTTAACCGCAAGTCAAGTATAATATTATAGCCATTGCTCGTTGCACCGCCTATTCCAATGGTATTTCTCGACCTAATTGATGTGTTTGCAGAGCGTGAATTTATATAATTCTGAAAAATACGTTGCGAAGGTGTCTAATATCAATAAACCCTCAATGCCACGAGCGGAAGCAAAATTGGAGTTTAAAAATACAACGCAAACAGTATGCTTTGTATAATAATAATAATATTATTGGCCACTGGTGATAGTCTCGTTTCTATAGTAAATTCGTTACTGCCAATTTGGAAGTTTGGAACAGCTCAGACGTCATTGTTTTCATATTAAGCGTATTTGTAATTTATTATTTCTACGTAAGAAAGGTGTTGGGATGGACCCAGATTTGACGAGGGCTTACGACAACAGAGGCCGTTGCCCTCGACAGGAATTTTTTCGGCATATTACAGCACTAAATACAAAAAACGTATAGAAAGGTGTTCTCCATTACTCTTAAATTATTTTATATGTGGCTTTGCGTGTGTTAATAATAATTTTAATCATGCCACGCGTGGATGATGACGATGATGATGATAACGATGGAGGTGGTGCTAATAATGCCGGTGGTGATGATGGAGGTGACGACGGCGATGATGAGGATGATGATAGACTGATAGTAGTGGTTGTGATGTTGCTGCTGATGATGAAGATAGCGATGATGTTACTTACAGTGGTAGCGATAATGCTGCATGTGACAATGATGACGACGATTATGATGACGACGATGATGATGACGATGACGATGGTAGTAGTAGTAGTGACAGTTCTGCTACTGATGGGGATGATCATGAAGATGATTACAACGGCTGAACCAATGTGATTTATTTTATTCAATTTCAGGTAAATAAATAAATAAAAAGTCTCAACAACACCAACAACAACAACAACAACAACAACAACAATGGGTGTAACAACGGTCGTCAAAGACTCAGGGACGGCGATCCTCAACGCGATCCGCGACAACGACCTCAAAACTCTTCGCACGATTCTCGAAAAGCATCTCCGCTCCGATCAGAAAATCTCCGTGATCTGCACCACGGACATCAAACACAAACCGACAAAGAAATTCGCCTGTCCTTTGATCCTCGCCGCTCGCCAGGATGACCCCTCCATCATCCGATACATGATGGAGAGGGGAGTGGACCCCAATTTCGTCCACCGAACCATCTTCACCTCCAAACGGAAAGAGATCGTGACTGCCCTACACATCGCTGTGGATTTAGGGCTTTTCGCCACCGTCGAAGCGCTACTCAATGCTAATGCGGATCCTAACATCGCGGACCATAACGAGGAGACTTCGCTGCATATCGCTGTGAAGAAGGCGGATAGTGTTATGACGAGGATGTTGCTGGCGAAGGGGGCGGACCCGTCGGTGTTGGATCGGCGGGGAAACGCCCCTCTGCATGTGGCGACGCTATACGGTCATCTCCAGTTGGTTAAGACGTTGTTGAAGTATGACGCGGATATTTATCAGAAAGGATATCTTGGAGCTATTCCGTCTCATATCGCTGCGAGAGAAGGACATATTCATCTTATACAGGTGAGTGCGGTTTTAGTGTGTATATATATATATATATATATATATATATATATATATATATATATATATATATATATATATATATATATATATATATATATATATATATATATATATATATATATAATTTTCGTTTAATTGAGACAAATCAGGGATGGTTTAATAATATTATTATTGAAATTATAATATTAATATTTAATATTAATATTAAATATTAACATTATTTTAAATAAAATTTATTTTTAATAATAATAATAATTAATTATAATTAATATTATGATATGATTATTATTATTATTATTATTATAAACAACTTCCTTTATTGAGAAAACAGACAACTTCCTATTCTAACATCAACTTCGAAGAGCGATAATTGCTACTATATTAATATTTAAAATATTATTAAATATGATGATAGTGGGATCGGTCAAGGTTGTTTTTAAGGAATTTTTAGAACTGCACAACCCCTTCTTTCCCTTTTCATCTTTCATGGTAAATTACTTCTAATGGGATGAAAATGAGCTTTTTTGCTAGTATTAACTGTTCAGAAGTGATTCTACAACTGCACAGATCCATTTAGAACTGCACATTGAATTGTGTACAACTGCACTTTAAAAAAAACTTTGGAATGGGTAAGAGTGATGTGGGAGTGTGATCGTGAATAAGGTGAAAAATTGAAATTGCCATGGTAATGATATAATAGTGGTCATAATAAGATAATAGCAATTGTAGTATTATTAGGGATGACCCTACTGCATAACAATAGAAATGATCACGTAATACAAATATGTTTAAAATACTATTATTAATACTAATAATTTACGGAATAGGCCTATTATTAACATTGATTTCATTATAAACATAACGCTATAGATTAATAATAGAAATAGTACTGGTAAATTATTTTCGATAAATTTAAGCGTTGATAATGGTGGTGATGATGATGAAAAAAATTAAGATGATTACAAATTATAAATACTGGTTTTTTAAATTTTTTTAAATCTTTTAACATACCCTTAAAATGTTTACCTGGAAGTTATAATAATGCTCAAAAACGAACTTCAATAATAATTGATGTTACCAAACGGCATTGTATCGCATGCTGTAATTACACACCCTTTTAATGAAAAGGCCTTGGCTATAAATCATTAATATGACAAAGGAAAATGTTTTCATCATAACTTGTTTTAGATAAGTCCTCAAATTACTACTCCAGTCTGGACAAAAACTAATGAATTTTGCCTGAATTCCGCTACTGCATGTCTTGGTGGCTAGTGCTAAATCCCAAGCCTGACTGAAGAAAGATGGAGACACAAAATTAATTAATTAATTATCTGTACTCTAGTACATTGTTAACATAAAATAATATTAATAGTAAAAAAAACAATAATAATTATAGGCGATGTTTCCGAGAGGCATATTCATATCACTCGAGTGAATACGGGTTTCATGGGATTGGTACGAGTAATATGAGAATAGGGTTTGCCTTTATTGCAAAACTGTAATATCATGGTAGTGGTAGAGGCAGTTACAGTGATAACAAGATGATACGAAGAACAATAGCAATAGCCATATAATGACGACAGTAGTGATGTCTGAAAATATCAATAGCCTATAGTTACATTATGATAACAATAAAGCCGTAATATAATATATTAAATTTAGTGATGATATTAATAATCTTAACAATATCTATAGTATACAAAACTACATTGTTTATAAGTAGTGCTAGTAATTAAAAAAGAAATAATTGTATTGTATTGTATTGTATTGTATACGAGCATTTATAAAGCGCCTCTTACAGACTAGCTATTCAGAGGCGCTTTCAGCGTGACAGCCCCGAGGAAATAAAAAAGACTTCAAGTAACGAAGGGCTGAGGATGATACCCCCAATAAGATCTTACTACGGATAGTGGGAGGGAGGTCATTCCACATAGAAGGGCCTACAATGGCAAAGGCACGATGTTGGGCCATGGCAGTCCTTGTCCTTGGAACCATTAAATCAAGTCGATCAGCAGACCGGAGAGGCCGCGAAGAGACTGCAGAGAGGGGTTTATGCATCAAGTCACAAAGGTATTTGGGAGCTTGTCCAGTTTGAGTTTTCGAAACTAAGAGCAGTATCTTGAATTGTATACGAGAGGTAATGGGAAGCCAGTGAAGAACATCAGTCATGTAGGTAGAAATGTGAGAATAGCGAGGTAGACGAGCAATGAGTCTGGCTGCCGAGTTCATAACTGACTGAAGGGAGGATAATCGCACTTTGGGAAGCCCAGCAAATAGTGAGTTGCAGTAGTCAATTCGACAGCAAATAAAAGCATGAACAATAGTTTTAAATACAGAAGAGGAAACAGATCTTCTGATGGCTCTCAGACGCCTCAGGTGATAATAACAAGAGCGTGTCAACTGAGAGAGGTGATCAGAGAACGAAAGGGTGCTATCAAGAGTGACGCCCAAATCGCGGACACTAATAATGATACAATTCATTCGGTAAATTACAGGGTTGATAATGGTGATTATGGTGATAAAGACGGCTTATTTTGTTAAATACTGTTTTTAAAATGTCTTTTAACATACCCTTAAAATGTTTTATTGACAGATACAAGACGTCTTTACAAATGAGCTTGAATAACTATGTCACTTCAAAGTTGCAGAATACGCTCTGATTACACACCTTTTTAATTAAGACATCGCGGCTATATTAAAGCGATATATGGAACATCCTTGCCTTTATGCTTACTTTTGTAAGTTATTTGTTCCTTCTGTATACTCACCATGTTTGAGACCACTGGTCTAATGGATCCCAAAAATAAACCTTAAAAACCCTTAACCATTCGATCATTCATTCAAACATTTATACAGCGCGCGCATCCTCAAGGATGCTCATACAGAAGCGCTTCCAAATCCAGCCTGGGCAAAAATTAACAAATTTTTCATAAATTCCGCCACTGCATGCCATTGCCTAGTGCCAGTCCCAAGCCTGGATGACAGAGGAGGGTGACGCTAATGATCTGTATTATCCCACTTTGTTGTTGAACTTAAACTATTGCTTCTATTGCTTTTATGCCGTGCTAGAGTCGGAGGACGGTTTAGAGTGGTCCCCTTTAAGAGGCGCTATATAAATTTTTTAATGAATGAATAAATAATAAGCATGGGGGATTAAAATCGCAAGCCTCATGAGAACCCTGTGATAAACTTCTCGGTATAACTTCACATCTTTCTCTCACGTGATGTGTTTCAATGTTTCTAGCTACGTGTATGAGCAGCGTTGCCACTCCAAAAAATCGAAAAAACCCAAGTTGGAGCCTCGAAAACAACCCAAGAAAACCCAAGTTATTCAAAATCTCTCGAAAATGTCCGCAATTTCTCGAGTTTATTTAGTCAAACGAAAAACCAAAACAAAAACCCTAGTTCTTCCCGAAAAAACCCCATTTTTCCAAGTTCGGATTAAAAAAAACAAGATTTCTGGGTAAAAAAAACCCCAAAAAACTCAAGTTGCCCAAAATCTTTCGGAAATGTCCCCATTTTTCCGAGCTTATTTAGTCAAACGAAAAAATTCAAATAAAAAACCCAAGTTTTTTCCGAGAAAAAAACATTTTTCAAAATTCGAATGGAAAAAACACAAAATGTTTGGTCGAAAAAACACAAGAAAAACCCAAGTTCTTCCCAAAAAAACCATTTCCCAAGTACGGATCGAAAAACCCAAGATCTTGTGAAAAAAAACGAAGGAGTGACAACGCTGTACTTAGGAGGAAAATAATGGTTATTTTGGGTTTCAAAATTAATATAACAATAGTGCTTCAGATTTTGAGGTGTTTAAAAAAAAATCAATTAGCAACATAATTTTTCTTCATTAAATTTGGTATTATCATAACAATTTGTTTCCTCGCATTTGCTATAGCGCACATTTAAGCTCACTACTCAGAGGCGCTCCCGACTACAGCGTGGACAGTACGTCGGAGTTTCATGGCAAATAGCACGCGCAATTGCGAGTGAAATAGTTGCTCAGGATCCCTATACGTGGCGGCTTGAGGAGGATTCGAACCCGCAACCTTCAGGCTCCAATGCACTAAACAATGACTGCACAAATAAAAAATCGGAATCTTTAAAATTACGGAACGTTATTCAACCACTCATTCAAAAATTCATATAGAGCAACATAAAGGGAACAACTACAGTTCGAGCAAATATTAGTGCATAGTTTGGAGACTGCGCGTCCGTGCCCAAGCGGCAGTTACAGATTGGATGAACGAGTAGAGCGTCGCAAATAATCTTTATTATCACACATTGTCCACTTCCCGTCTAGGACACCTCTTTTAATATCATTCCGTTCATTATAAATATTGCGCATCACTTTTTAGAATTTATGTTGTCGTTGTATACAGTTGAACGGAGCTTCTACTACCATATTTCAACAAAAGATAAAATTTAATGATTCCTTAGGGGGTCTGGCCAAAGTATCTGACTAATGTTATATTTCACTCAGCTTCCTCCCACCACCGTCCACGTCGTTAATTAAAGAGACGTCTTGGCTCCTCGGTCTAGAACGGCTATCATTATTTTGTGTCAATTGGTCCTTCTCTTTGGAATGTGTTTTCTCCTTCTGTTCGCTCTACACTTCTTTCTGGTAGTCTCTCCTCTGCTTTGTCTCTTCTCAAAACTTGTTTCTTGTCGCGGGGCCTTGCGCTCTGGGAGCGCCTCTGAACGGTTCACCCAACCAAAGGCGCTTTATAAATGTTTAAATGCAATACAATTCAGTTAATTATCGTTACTCTGAAACTGCTGCTAATGCACCTGCCGTGCTATAGAGTCGGGAGCGCTTCTGAGCAGTTCTATTGAAGATGCGTTGTAGCACAACCCCTTCTTTCCTTTCTTATTCTCCGTGGTAAATTACATTCAATGGGGTGAAAATGACAATTTTGCTAGTTTTAACTGCACAAAAGTGCTTCTGCAACTGCACAAATCCGCTTAGAACTGCACATTTTGTGTACAACTGCACGTTAAAAAGCCCTGGGTTGGTAAGAGTGATGTGGGAGTGTGCGGGTGGTTAATGTTTGCTTTTTATGGAAAATTGAACTTGCCATGGTAATGGTATGATAGTGATCATAGCAGGATAATAGCAATAACAGTATTAATAACGATGACCGTACACTGGTCCAACAATATGTAGATTACCATGCCTTCTTCGGTATATGTATACCGAAATATGTATGTATTTGCCATATACAGAGAATGTCGGTAGGCCAGACAGCGCCATTGAATATCAGTCCAATCAATCTCGACGCGAAAATCACGTGACTTGCAGTTTGTGTCTCATTGGTCGCGCTTCACGATAGTCGATGCATAAGCAGTATAACCAAAGATTCTAAATACTCAAGGAAGTCGCGTATTTGTTATTCCGCCATTTAGAAATACTAGGCCTATATATGCCCATTGTAATTTCTAGAATTGCTGATATTGAACGAATCATATCTCGAAAAGCCAAACTCTCGCCATGAATTTTTAATCACAAATAGACCTATTCTTCGTAATTGTTTGAAATTGAGTTCATTTTCGTTACAATATTATTCACTCATGATAAGATTTTCTAATAATTTTAACGTCTTAGGCTACGAGGCCGCCGCCGTTCCTCAATCACCTAACTCTAAACATTTATACATGCTAATTACGAGACTTTTACACATCCACCAAGATTCCACCAGTAAGAAAACAAGACTCGTTTACCCAGTGCGAGCTTGAACTAATTGATTTCAAAGCTCTAATTCAATTATTCAAATGCATGAGGGAGACGGCCTCTGCATGCCATAGGTCTGTGCAATCAGTTAGAGCCAACATAATTTTTATCTGACCAAACAATAACCTTATAGAACACAAAATTGAATGTCACTGCAATGAAACCGATGGGCGAATAAATGCGTTTCGATATAAAAGTTCAAATCGGGAGAAAATAAAATAGGGAACATAGAAAAATATGATCAGAAGAAAAAACCATTTAGGGGAAACAGTGATCTTAAGAAAAAATAGACAGCAAGATAAAAGATGGATAGGCCTAGACGAATAGACAGACAGAACAAACAGACAGAATAAACAGACAGAGACAGGCAGAAAGACAAACATACAGATAGACAGGCAGCCAAATAGATGGACAGACCGGCAGATAGAGAGACAGTCAGACAGACAAACACAGAGACCGATAGACAGACGGAGAGAAAGACAGACAGCCGGAGAGAAACAGAGAAAACAGAGAAAAATAGACAGATAGACAGAGACAGACAGCGAAAACAGAGAGACAGACATATAGATAGACAGACAGCCAAATAGAGAGACAGACCGGCAGATACAGTCAGACAGACAAACAGAGAGACAGATAGATAGACAGAGAGAAAGGCAGAGAAAACAGAGAGACAAACAGAGAAACAGACAGAGAGAGACAGACATATAGACAGGCATACAGACAGGCAGAAAGACAAACATACAGAGATACAGACAGACAGACAGCCAAATAGAGTGACAGTCAGACAGACCGACAAACAGAGACAGAGAGAAGGACAGAGAGACATACAGACATAATGACAGAGGCAGAGAAAACAGAGAAACAGACAGAGTGACAGACAGAGACAGACAGGATATAGGCAGACATACAGATAGGCGAAAAACAAACATACAGAGAGACATACAAACATAGAGATAGACGAATAGAGAGAGACAAACAAACGGAGAGACAGACAGACAGAGAGAAAAGACAGACGGATGGATGAATGGACGGACGGACGGACAGATACATGGATAGTGTCACGACTTTGACGCGATCTAACTTTGGAAGGCCCTGGTATAGTGATGTTTTACAGTTTTAATAAGTTTT
>OX243821.1:28623481-28625981 GCA_945859605.1 Lumbricus rubellus
CTCCATACTATTATTTCTCTCAGGAGTGAGTCTCCTCTTAATACGTTTTCAATCCAGTGCTTCTGCGTTTCTCTTAAAGTTTTCATAAGTGACCTTTTCCCTATGATTATAATATCTGCTACTACATCCGCTCATAGCTGTTTTTAAGGAATATTTAGAACCGCACAACTCCTTCTTTCCTTTCCCATCCTCCATGGTGAATTATTTCCAATCGGAGGACAATGACCATTTTTAGCTAGTTTTAACTTTTAACTGTACAGAAGTGCTTCTGGAAATGCACAAATCCATTTAGAATTGCACATTTTGTGAATTTTACAAAAACGAACTTCAATAATATTTAATATTTCAGTACGAACGTTGTATCGTATGCTGTAGTTACACACCTTTTTAATGAATATATCACAGATATATTAATGTGGCACATGGCATAATTTATTATTATTTTTATTTATTTACTGAGAATTTAATATAGCGCTCCTTCAAGGTTACTACCAAGGAGTGCCCCCAGTCCAACCCCGGTCGAATAAGACAGTCTTGAGAAGAGAAAGAAATGAAGTAGACGTAGAAAGGCTAATAGGTATTTGACGAAGGATAACAGGGAGCTCATTCCAGGTCACAGGACCAGCCACGGAGAAAGCACGGCGCAATATGCAGCGAAGATTCCTCTTTATGAACCGCGATGTTTGGATCCGCATTCGAATGGGAGTGTGAGAAACGTCGTCGATGATGATGATGACTACGAAGGAGATGGAGGTGCAAGTGGTAGTGATGACTCTACTGCTCAAAATAATGCTTATTTTTAGGGGTTTCAAAATTAATAAAACACTAGTGCTTCAGATTTTGAGGTGTTTAAAAATCTGGGCAATTAGCGACATAATATTTACCTTCATTAAATTTGCTATTATCATAACATTTTTTCTAGTATTTGCAAAAGCGCACATTTAAGCTCACTACTCAGAGGCGCTCCCGACTGCAGCGCGAACAGTACGACGGAGTTTCACGCCAAAGAGCACGAGCAATTGCGAGTGAAGGAGTTGTTCAGTATCCCTGTATGCGGCGGCTTGAGGAGGATTCGAACCCGCAACCTTCATACTCCAATGCGCTATACAATGACTGCACAAATAAAAAATCGGTAACTTTAAAAATACCGAAAGTTATTCAACCACTCGTTAAAAATTCATATAGAGCAACATCAGGGCAGCAACTCAGACGCGTTCTTAACTACAGTTCGAGCAAATAGGAATGCATAGTTTGGAGGGTGTCACGACAACTCGTCTAACGACAACTCGTCTAACGACAAGTGGTCTCCGGACAATTCGTATAACGACAACTGGTCTACTGACAACTTATCCAGCGCTTGAGAAATGGAAGCTGGATGATAGTTTTCAGAGGTGAAATGGAGGTTGGATTGATGAAAAAAAGCAAGAGAAATGGGATCTGGATGATGGTTCTCTTACAGGTGAAATAGAAGCTGGATTGACTAAAATAACAGGCGAGAAATAGAAGCTGGATGAAGGTATTTTTAGATTTGACGTAGAAGTGGTTGCATGTTGGAATACATGAATGAAAATCATCAATCCAGCTTCCATTTAAGCAAAAAAACATTTTTCGTAAATCCAGCTTCTAGTTCATCAATACTATTCGTCAGTAGACCAGTTGTCGTTAGACCAATTGTCCGGAGACGAGTTGTCGTTAGACGAGTTGTCGGTAGACCAGTTGTCGTGGAACCAGTTTGGAGACTGCGCGTCCGTGCCCAAGCGGCAGTTACAGATTGGATGAACGAGTAGAGCGTCGCAAATAATCTTTATTATCACACATTGTCCACTTCCCGTCTAAGACACCTCTTTTAATACGATTCCGATCATTATAAATATCGCGCATCACTATTTAGAATTTATGTTGTCGTTGTATACAGTTGAACGGAGCTTCTACTACCATATTTCAACAAAAGATCAAATTTAATGATTCCTTAGGGGGTCTGGCCAAGGTATCTGACTAATGTTATAATTCACTCAGCCTCATCCCACCACCGTCCACTTCGTTGATTAAACAGACGTCTTGGTTCCTTGGTCTAGAACGGCTATCATTATTTTGTCTCATTTGGTCCTTCTCTTTGCAATGCCCTTTCTTCTTCTGTCCGCAATACACTTCTGTCCATCAGTCTCTCCTATGCTTTGTCTCTTCTCAAAACCTGCTTCATTTCGCGGGGCCTTGCGCACTGGGAGCGCCTCTGAACGGTTCGCCCGACCAAAGGCGCTTTATAAAAGTTTAAACGCAATACCATTCAATTATCGTTATTCTGAAACTGTTGCTAATGCATTTGCCGTGCTATAGAGTCGGGAGCGCTTCTGAACAGTTCTATTGAAGAGGCGTCGTAGAATTTCTTAGTGAATGAATGAATGAATAATGAGCATTTGTAGTTAACCCTTTCCCGCCGGAATTGTTTTGATACCTATCCTGTTAATCGGGTGACCCGATCCGGCGGGAACGGGTTAAACTC
>OX243821.1:28630981-28665981 GCA_945859605.1 Lumbricus rubellus
ACTACCGAGGCAGATACTAAGAGTTTCGTGGACGGCAAAATTAGACTATTAAAACCCTTAACGATATTCAATCGCTCAGTCGCAATAATATTTTTATATAGGGCGCCTTTTAGCTAACTAGTCAGAAACACTCAAGCTCCGTTCCGGCCAAACTAGTGCATAGTTTGCATAAAAATTAATTAGAAAAAAACCTGGTGTAGTACCTTGCTCATCAGTGCTGTAATATGCCGAGCAAATTTCTGTCCAGGGTAACGGCTTCTGTTGTCATATAGGGCCTAGACCCTGGTCAAATCTGATCCATCCATCCATCGGTTGTATAATAACAACGATAATGTGAAATAAAACACCTTTTTTAATGAGATCACTGAGGCTATATTAATGCAATAAACAGATCAACCTTTAGTTTACATCCAACAATACACAAGTAATTGGCCTCAATTGATTCTTGCAAATTATAGATAATGGCAGTAGATAAATGGACAGAATGGGTTGGCTTCCACGATGATGTCTGCAAGAACTCTGCTTATCGACCTTGATTGAGCAGCGACCATCCAACCATCGGATGGCAGATCAAACTGAGCTTATGGTTCCCGCTCCCTGACAGCGTCTAGGTTTAACGCTGAGAAGTGCTCCTGGGTAGTAACCTTGAAGGAACGCTATATCAAATTCTCAAATAAATAAATAAATAAGCGTCACCCATTCTCTGTCGCAGGTCCTACAACCTATACAGGGATGCCACTCTGAATTTTGAAAAAAGGTCAATTCCGGTCGGAAAAAGGTTAGAAGAGTCTAGATTGGCAATTTCTCTGGAAAATGCACGAATTTTTCCGTTTTTTCGGCTTGAAATTTCTGACGACCTTGTTTTTAGTCATGCGATGATTAAAATTTTTCTTTTTCTTCCCAATAGAATTTCTGATGACCTTTTAAAAAGTCTTTTGCTCAAAAATTTGCATTTTTTGGTCCAAATTCACAAGATTTTCGACTTTTTTCACTTTTTTGCATTTTCATCTAAAAATGTGTATTTTTTAATGTGTAAAAATTCGGATAAACCGCCTTGAGAAAAAAGGCTAGATCCTGACAGAAAAAAACCTAGAAACCTAGACAAAACCGAAAACACCTAGATCTAGGTGGAAAAAGCTATGTGTGGCATCCTTGAACCTGGAGTATACCCTCCCTCTTACACTGCCCTTGTCGCCCAGGGGCCACTCAATAATAATAATAATTACCTCAAGACTAAAATGTCAAGACTGATTTTGAATAAGCTAAAGCCGGAGGACGATATATCTGACTGGTTATTGCGATATACAATAAAATATAATATTTGTACATAGCAATTTGAAGGTGTTTATGATGGTTCTCTGCCCGTAGGCAGGTTCATTGGCTTGCGACACCCGGGATGAGATGAGTGAGGTGGTTTCCCTTTGACTTCCTCACAGACAATGATGGGTAAGCAACTTGCCCAAGGTCGCTCCGCAGCAGCTTGCCCCACCGCGTACCATGCGTGCTAGCCCGAGATATCTAAATCTCTGAGTGTCAACTCCCAGCCCGGGGCTTGAACCGCAGTCCGTTGTAACCAACATACGTATGCCACTCTCGCTTACCGGTGTAGCTAACTAGGCGTGTTTAAAAACTGTAATTAGCTATAATTATATCTTCATATCAATGGGTCTAATTGTTTTATTATTATTATTGTTGTTGTTGTTGTTGTTGTTTTTGTTGTTGTTGTTGATGTTCTGGTAGTTGCTGCTGTTGTTACTGTTGCTAGTACTATTGTTGTTGTTATTGTTGCTAGTACTATTGTTGTTGTTATTGTGACTATTACTATTACTATATTTATTACAACTATTGCTGCTACTGCTTCTACTCTTACTACTACTGCTACTGTAACTACTACTACTACTGCTGCTACTACATGTACTACATGTACTACTATTACTGTTCTCAAGCTGTTTCTTCTTCTTCTCTTATTCCGTCTGGCTATCTGTCTCTGTCTTTGTCTCTGTGTTTCTCTGTCTCGCCTGATGCTTGGCACTAAATCTATGCAGGATGATTCGAACTTCGAACCTTCCGGCTTCAAGGCAACGACGCCACCACTACACCACCGAGCCCCCCAAATGACCCTCTTTTTTATTTTTTCGCTTCAAAACCTACAATTTTTGTTCCATAAATCATAAAATTGCCGACTTTTACATGTTTTTTGTTCTTTTTTTACATAAACAAGATTTTAATGAAAAAAATGCAAAGAAAAAACTATATCCTGACTGAAAAAAAAACTAGAAACCTAGGCAGGACCGAGAAACCTAGAGGCTAGAACTATGTGGAAAAAGCTACATTGTATGAGTGGCATCCTTGACTTTTTATGTGGAATTTGTTAAAGTGTTGCAAACATCATAAATGTAATTTTGGTTTCTTGCCTTTTAACTACCCGCGAATACATAATCGATTTGTATTTATATTATCAATATTACTATTTATCAATATTCATTCATTGAATCAAGTGTCATAATAATTCTCTCACGTTGTAAAGACATCTTGTTGCAACCAGGCCAACATTTGAGGAGTGTGTAGAAAGGCATTTTAAAAAACAGTGTTTAGCAACGAACTCGTTGTCATCTTTATTTTCTATTATTAATATTTATTATTATTATTATTATTAATATTATTATTATTATTATTATTATTATTATTATTATTATTATTATTGTTCTTGTTCTTGCTGTTGTTGTTGTTGCTGCTATTGATGTTGTTGCTTTTTTCTTATTATTATCATACATAATAAAAAGCGCCTTTGCTTCGGAAACCTTGAGATTTCAACATTTTCTCCAAAAGCCAGTCACCTTAAGTTAGTAGCATTCTTTATTAAAGCTGAAACGGCCAGGATAATGCGCGGATAATAATAATAATAAATACACCGTGGGGTGCGGTGATGTAGTGGGTATGTTGGTTGCCTTGCAGCCGGAGGGTTGAGGTTCGAATCCACCTCAAGTCACCGCGTAAGGACCTTGGGCAAGTTCTTCACTCATGCACAATTGCTTAGCGCTTCGGGGTGAAACTCCGATGCAGCGTCTGCGCTGTAGTCGGGAGCGCCTCTGAGTAGAGAGCTTGAATGGGTGCTATGACAAGCCCGCATACAAAGAAACAGACAAATAAAACAGACTGTATATAATTCTTTGTTTGTAGGCACCTTTTTAATGAATATAAAACTCCATTATTAAGTTCTGGCGGAGAACGCAAGCATGTGCGTCTTGAAATATGGATGTGATCGGTTAATTAAGCAAACGCCGATAAATGCCAATCCTTAATCTATGATTACACACAGTACATGTAGCCTATGTGCTCTTGTTACAGCTCCCCTTCAAGATGCTACTCAGAAGCGCTCCCGACTACAGCGCGGACACTGAATCGGAGTTTCACGTTGGGCAATAATTATTGCGATGGAAAGACTTGCCCAAGGTACCTACGCGGCAGCTTGAGTTGGATTCGAACCTTGAACCTGCAAGGCAACAAACATACCCACAACACCACCGCGCCACACAACTGTATGAAAAAGGCTATACCATAGATTTTTGTTTATCCGCAATGTAGTTATGAAGTTGAACTACAACTACAGAAATGTGGATTTCATCGCCAGAGTATATCTATAGCAGTTATTAATATTTTAATCAAAAATACATAATTATAATCTAGATAAATAAAAATGAAACTTTCCAATAGTTCGTAATATTTTTTCGCCGAAAGTTACGCACCGATTGTTTCGAAAATTTACCAAAACCTTCCATTCCAATAGGACCGTGTATTAAGATTTTAAGGGGTAGGGGAAGAGGAGGGGGAGGGGAGGGTCTTTTCTCCCACAGCAACGCGTGGCCGGGTACAGCTAGTTATGTTATTAAAAGCCACCATTGGTAAGCCCTCTTTCCCTAACTCCGCCGCTGGTTACACTCTGTCAGTGCCAGTCACAAGCCTGGATCAAGGAGGAGGGCGTCGCCAATTATAGTCTTTGTTACCACAATGTGACGTTAAACAGCAAATACACATACGCACTTTATTCACTACAAACCTATGTACGTGCCAGGAGCCTAAATAACTTCCTTTAATTGAACTATAGAGGTGTCTAAAAATTGCACTTTTCATACTGCATACACACCTCTTTCCCGGCTCATCCTTCTCACACTCAGTCTGTCGGTCGGTCTCTCTACTTGTCTATGTGTTTCTCTGTCTCGACTGATGATTGGCTATTTGCACTAAATACACGCGGGGTAATTTTAACAGGTTCCCTGTTGCTCTCCGCCTGGTGCCTAGAGGTCACACCACTATGTTTCTTTCTCACTTAAAATGTTTCTTTCTCACTTAAAAACTGCCTTATTTAGCCGTTGTTGAACTGGGAGCGCTTTTGAGTAGATTACCTTGAAGGTGCGCTATATAAAAGGTCAATAATAATAACTAATAATTATGGTGGTGAAGACATTTTCGAAGGTGGGGGAGGGGGAAAAATTTTCGGTGATCTTTGCCAGAACAAATCTGATGCCCTTTTTTAGTCAACTGGCCGACACTTTTGGAAAATTATACCATTTTCCTCCCGCTATATTCAGACATGGGACTTGCATTTGCAGAGTGCAACCAGTGACGGAGTTAGACTGTTAGACAGATGTATTTGAAATATACTTTAAAAATCTAAAAATTATTTCTTTTAGACACCCTAGTTTGTGGTATAAAATTTCTAATAATAATCGGAAGGTTCGAAGTACGCATGAAACTCGCACCGAGGTATTGCTAAAGCATCAACTTTCAGTTTTATGTAGATGTATTTAAACCAATTGTAAAGGTGTCTAACGACCGGTGACCAAGTTATCGGCAATGTCATCAAACTTCATTTCTCCTATGGCGTCACGTGACAGGACGTTGCGACATTTCAAATGTAGATCTAATGGTAGACTTGTAACATTACACAACCAACTGTTCAGCGAACTAAAGGCTGAACATACTTTTGATTTGATTTGTTTATTTATTGCACATTATACAAGTCAAACAGAATAAACATGAGTCACTAAACAGAGTGCTACAGGAATCAGAAAAAGCTAACAGCTTATACAGTCCTGACCCCTAGTTCCATGACTAGTTATACAGTGCAAATTAGCATTAATACTTAATTAGTTAATTAGAACCTAACTGAAAGTAACAGGGATAAACATACAACGCAATAATAATAATAATTAAAAATAATAATAATGAGGAGAATAATTATATTATTAAATAATAATAATAATAATAATAATAAGAAGTAAGTAATAATACTAAGAATACTAAGAGAATAATAATAGATTATTTATAAATCTGTCACCTTTATGGGAGGGTCCGCTCTGCATTCTGGAGCGCCTCTGAGTAGGGAGCTTGAAAGGGCGCTATTCGACAAAATAATCGTTCCAATCGTCGTTATTTTTCTTGCAAGCACTCGAAAAGTCGAAATTAGGCATAATACGGCATTCGATGTACCAGCGTTGGTTTCCCTGTGGCACTTGATCCATAGGTCGCTGTATCAAAGTCATGCCATCAACGTTACGAAATTATTTTCACACATAATATCGTACTAAAATTACCATAATTAAACGCTCAGCATTCAGTATGCAGTACACAGTGGGGTGCGTCGGTGTAGTGGTGGCGTCGTTGCCTTGGAGCCGGAAGGTTCGAGGTTCGAATCCACCTTCAAGCCACCGCGTAAGGACCTTGGGCGAGTCCTTCACTCGCAATTGCTCAGCGCTTCGGCGTGAAACTCCGATGCAGTTTCTGCTCTGCATTCGGGAGCGCCTCTAAGTAGATAGAAAGAGCGAGCTTGAAACATGCATGCAAACTATAATATTTGTCATAAAGAAGGAACAAGAAATTTTGAAGGTGATTTATTACAGATAAATGGTTCGCAAAACAAATATATTTTTTTGCCTTGTGTTTCGGAGGTGTCTAACTGACCGCAATTAAAACACTTTGACTCTTATAATTGATATAATAATAATTGGTTGTCATCATCATCAGCATCATTATCATCATCATCATCATCATCATCATCATCATCATCATCATCATCATCATCATCATCATCATCATCATCATTATCATTACTATTACTATGACTATTACTATTACTATTACCATTGCTATAACTAGTAATATTACTGCTAATATTACTATTGCTATTATTCTAGCTCTTGCTGTGTTGTGGTCATTATTATCATCATTATCATCGTGGTCGTCGTGGTCATCATCATTATCATCATCATCATCATGGTCGTCATCATCATCGTCATCATCATCATCACTATTAAAATTACTATTACTAAATTATTCTAAGCTTTGAAGCCAATCACTATGAGTTAGCATACAATTAATTAATTAATTGTAATTAACTATTCGACACCGTTCATTGAAAATTCAGGTTTTCTGTTCACGTGACGTTGGCAACATCAACATCAAGCTTCCATGTTTTGCCGACCAACGCGAGAAAGCGCCACTCCATCTAGCGGCTGAAAACGGTCACGTCGAAACAGTCCTTGCTCTTATCGATCAATTCAGCGCTGAGGTTAATCTACGTGATTCTGACGGCAACACTCCTCTACATTGTACCGTTCTCAATCCGTACCATCCGTACAAGATGCGGGATAAGGTAGGAGATATTATAGTAGTGGATATAGTAGACTTACTTGACTTATGGCTTTGACAATGCTTTCGCACGTTACAGCCGCCCAGCTATGGAAAATCTACACATCTTTCTCTCTTGAGCTTTGTGTGTAGCCTCCTGTATGGACCAACCCATCTCCCGACAGTCCTCACGTATCATGTCGACCCATCTCTTCTTTGGTCTTCCCTTTTTCCTTTTCCATGCACATATCCGTTGACAGCTATTTTCGGGTATCCCTCATCCCGCATTCTGGATACGTGGCCAAAGTAGCGTAACCGTTTGCTCTGTATTTTGTGTTTTATATCATGCTGAATATTCAGTCTGTTGTATATCTCTAATATAATTATGGTAGAGGATAATTTTATTTTCATCATAGGGAAAAGGTTACTCATGAAAATTTGTTGACAGAAAGACAGAACCATGATTGTGTATTTCTTATAAAAATTATATTATCTGTTATCGTTGCTTTATAATGGTGTCCGTAGGATTCAGTTTGTTTAATACGATACAATAGCATTTTGCAAAACTCAGACGTGTTCGCTTTATTAATTAACTTTTAACAGATTTATATACAAGATGCGTGACAAAGTAGGGGATATTATAGAAGTGGATATAGCAGAGGATATTATAAATCATAGGGAAAAAGGTCACGCATGAAAACTTTAAGAGAAAGGCAGGGCTGTTTATCAGTAATTTTTAGAACTGAACAACTCCTTTCCCTTCCCATCCTCCATGGTCAATTACTTCCAATCGCAGGAAAATGGCATTTTTCCAACTAGTTTTAACTGTACTGAATTGCTTTTACAACAGTTACTGCACAAATCCATTTAGAACTGCACATTTTGTGTACAAATGCACGTTAAGAAAGACCCTGAAGAAACGCAGATGCACTAAATTGTGTATTTCTTATCATATATTTATATTATTTATTATCCTTGCTTTATAATGGTGTCCGAGGAATTCAGTCTATAACCGAGTCTGTTTATTACTATACGATAGCAATTTGCAGAACTCAGAAGTGTTAACATATTTGGAGCTAATAAACAGATTTGATTGATTGATCGATCGATTGATTGATCGACCGACTGATTAAATGTTGATTGACCTATTAATTGATTGATTGATTATCTAACCGACTAATTAACTGATTGACTGATTTGAATGATTTATTGAAATGGTTGATTGACTTATTGATTCATTAATTGAATGAATGACTGATTGATTGATGCATTGATTGATTGATTGATTGATTGATTGATTGATGCATTGATTGATTGATTCATTGATTGATTCATTGATTCATTCATTAATTGATTGATTGATTGATTGATTGAAGGACTACTTCTACGCCACTGCAAAGGCGCTGGTTAAATACCGCGTAGCGATCAACGAAAAGAACAAATTTGGTGAGACGGCTCTACACCTTGCCGCTGCCAACCACTACCAGAAGATCGTCGAACTACTTTTGAGCGTCGGTGCCAACCCATTTGCAGAGAACGACCAGCATCTGAAGCCAATCGATGTCGTCCCAGAGTCAGACCCCGTCACTAAACAACTACTGAAGAATGCCATGGCCAACCCGCGCACGGCCCCTCTCAGCGCCTCCATGCTCAGTCTCCAGCGCGACCTTAACGTGTCGGGGATGGGACTGCCAGGATCGGCGAACCACCGACAGAATAGTAATAACCGTCTTGCCCCCGGTGGGATGCTCATGATGAATGGTGTTCCCCCTTACCAGATGGGTGATCCAAATCGCGGATCATTTCCTCGGTCCGTATCCAGCATGTCGTCCGTGTTTGTTGATGATATCCGGGCGAGGCAGGGGAAGCCACCGAAGGGACAAGCACCAGGGGTCAGCGACCAGCAACATAGAGCCAGGGATGAACAGCAGAATGAGATTCAACCGTACGGAACGAGGGGAAGCCGGCGGTCCGGGCGGCACCATCACCGCCCTAGAGGGGAGAGTAGCAGCGTCGCTGGGTCGATGGTGTCCGTCGACAGTGTAGGGAAGGGAGGAGCAGACCGCCGTGGCACTAGCGGAGACCGGAGGCAGCGGGACCGAAGAGGGGAGAGGTCATCATCTTCGACGATTGAGAAACAGAATGCCAAGAACGAGAAGCGCTCGAAGAAGGGTAGGAAACCGACTGAGGAGGACGAAGAAGAAGAGGGCAATGACTTCGAGGTGCAGAGCACTCCCGAGTTGACCCCGACCAAGTCCAGACGCGGACGGCGAGGGGATCGCCACCCAGTCTATGAGAATCTCAAATCGCAGGAGGCGAGTCCCGAGGGAAAGAGAGGATCGAGAGAGCGGCGGAAGCAGGAGAAACGGTTGCAGGAGGAGAGGGATACTCAGATGGGTCTCGTGCCGTATGGGGCCCGGGGTAATGAGGGTTACCCTTATGGGGACGATGAGGGGGTGAAAGTTCACACGATACCTGGGAAGCCGAGTATGATCGAGGTGAACTACGACCGGGGACCGATCACGATTTCCGTTGACACTCAGGGTAATGGATTCGACTCACTTCCACCGTATGGACAGCTGGAGCAGGATTCCGATTTGGAGTTCGACTGGGATGAAGGAGAAGAGGAGGAGATCGAGGAAGAGGAGAATGTCGTCCAAAAGAGGAAGAAGTCCAGATCAAAGCATGGGAAGGATGAAGTGGAGGAGGATGTAGAGGAAAGAGGTAGAAGGAAGCGTGGGAAGGAGAGAGACAGTCAGGATCAGTTGGTTGAGGAGATGCGACGGAAACAGCGACAGAACGAGCTACTAAAGAAGAGAAAATCGTTGGAGGAGAGGGAAACGAGGATGCGAGAGGAGGCTGAACGTCGTCGCGAGGAGCAGGAGGAGGAGGAACGCCGAGCAAGGATCGAGGATGAGAAGGCGAGAAGGCGCGCGAGGAAGGTCAATCGTCGACGACAGCGGCAAGAGCAGTACGAGCAGGAGCAGGAGTTCGAAGGAATGCCAACAGAGGAGGAACCACCTGAGCGTCCGTTTGTGGTCGAGCTTCCGGATGAGGTTCAGAACGAACCAGACTTCGATAGTGATAGCTTCGAGGTGGAACAGGAGACTTCGAGAACGGCCTTGGTGGCGGCCACACGTCGCAGGGTCTCGGCCTCAACGGATCTGCTGAAACAGCGCTGGTCCCAGGACGAAGATGAAGGTGACGAGGAGAAGTTGGCGGGGCGATCGTCGGTGGCAAGCGGGGCTGGGAAAGGGACGCCGGTGCCGGCCAAGCGTCCCGTGAAGCCTCCGCGTCCAACTGTCTCGCAGACTGGGGAAGAGGTGGAGGAGTTGAAGGGAGATGTGGAGGCGGAGAGATCACGAATGGAGGAAAAGGTGGAATCTACCACCAAGGTCGTTGTTGCTGATGTGAAGAGTCTTGATGAACAGGGCATTGATCTCACAGCTCAAGAAGAGAAGGATTTGAGTGTTTCCCAGAAGAAGATCCCAGGCGCCGAGATCCAAGGTCAGGAGAGACCCAGCACTGAGGTGAGTCGCTACCAGGCTTACCACACGTTGCTGGTGGAGACCAACTCAATGGATATGATTCGCATGGAGACAGTGGCCACCCTAAAAGCAGCCATATCAGGGGACGACGTGTTTCTTCCTCAGAAGAAGGACCAACTGCTGGAATACGAGGAGGAGCCAGGATCCCTCTCTCGTCGCAGGGATTCCGATAGCTCCCTGACCGAAGTCACCCTCCGTCCGGGGCTCAACATGCGCGTAACCGGGGAAGTCCCGAAGGCCCACACCCGCCAGGAGAAGTCATCTGCAAGAAGGGCCTTCATGTTGGCCGCCCCTGTTGGAATCGAGAGCAGCAGCGAGGCGTCTGATTCAGAGATGTACGGATCGCGATCGAGTCTGACACGGAGCCCTGCGTTGGATGCCATATCGGCGCAGCGCCACAAGGAATGGAGCGAGCCCTTGAAGCCCTTCTACGGTAAGGGAAGCGCAGGGGACAAGGACCAACAGCCCGGTGGTAAATACTCCGCAGACGCTAGGGGTAAGATTATCGGATCTTACGCGAAGCCGTACGAATCTTTCGGACCGATCGAGACGCGGACAGACGCATTGGAAGCAGCAATAGAGGAGTCAGAACAACAACAGCGCTCTCTGAGTAACTCCCTATTGGATGTGTCTGGGTTTGGTCAAGAGCAATCACGTGGTGCGAATGACCTTTCGACCTTCTCGCCCAATGCTTCGACGAAGGTCAACGTGGATCTGATGAGTTCTCAACCGCTGCGGGGTCAAGGTCACGGCGGGGTCAAGGTCAGTGACGTCATCGTTGGTTCCGGTCAGGAGAGACATCTGCCGACGATTATGAGCACGGCGACGAAAGTTTCGAGGCAGTTCCAGAACGTACACGAGTCCAACGTTGATTCGGACAGTTCGGGAACTCAAGGTCAGTGCTTAAATAATTAAGGACTCATGTCGACATTTAAACACCATTTTTATTTTGTCAAATTTTAATTATTAAGGTATCAAAATCAATTGCATTACTGGATCTACCTTTAGACTTAGACATTCACGTTGACGTAATAAATTACGGAGAGGGAGTAGGGGAAGGGAGGGGAGGAGATGGGAAAGGAGGGGGATTGGGAAAGTGAAGGGGAGGGGATGGTGAGGTATTATAGGGAGGGATGGTTGGATGCTATTTCAGCCTCAGCAACGCGTGTCCGGGTACGCTAGTAGGTAATAAATGTTGATAAAAATATGTTATGATAGTAGTAATATGTTATGTCATGTCATGTAAGTCACCGACGTCGCTGCGTCATATTATGTGTTGAGAGAGCTATAATTAAATAGTAATAATTAAATGGTAATAATTCATAATAATAAATGTTCGGGTACTCAAGGTCGGTGCTTAAATGACTAAGGACTCATGTCGACATTTTGAACACCATTTTTATTTTGTCAAAATTTACTTATTAAATTTGCGGAATCAATGCGGTTACTACCGTGGGATATTAAGAGTTCGTGATTGATGTTGACATAATAAATAATTATTATGGAAATAATTATGATAAAGGAACTAGATATGAGACAACATCCTCAGTTGTCCCCATGTAATTACATCTATCATAATTATTATACTGCGAGGGGTCTAAGGTTATGGTTGACAAACTGGCACGAAAGCCTATTCTGTGGTTGGTCCGACGGTCTGGAATAGCCTTCCTTTTGAGCTGCGCATACACCCTGAGACTCTACCAGTATCGTTCCTAACTAAACTTAAAACTGTTCTTTTTGGGCGCACTGGAGTCGGGAGCGCCTCTGAGTAGTTTCTTACTTGAAGGAGCGCTATATAAATGTCCGAATGATTGAATGAATGGAAAGCGCACAGATGCGGGATCACTTCCAGCTGTCTTCCCAAAGGTCTTCTCAACCTTCCAATCGGTAGATGGCGTTGGTAAAATGACAAGTTGTCATGACGGACTGCCGAGAGTTAAAATCGACTCTTGTAATAACTTGTTATCATCCATTAACCCGTTGAATTTTAATAATTCTGCGGCGCGGACGTTTTTAAATTAAAACCACGATTTTTAATTTTTTTTTAGTATTTTTCTGCACCGATGTTTTCAGGATCTTTCAGGGATTTCGCTCTTAATTAACTAAGCTTACTGCTATAAAACCGGTCCGGAATGGCCCTATTCGTTTGCTTCCAGGCTTGCGAAAGTACCTCTGAAAGCTACTACTACTACAGATATACTATTACCAATAGTAGTATTATTATTGCCATTTTTGCCAATTATTGCCAGTATTGCCAAATATTGTCAATTATCGCCATTATTGCCAATTGTGGTCAATTATCGCCTTTATTGTTATTGTTTTTGTTTCGAGGCAATACAACTGGCGGTGGACAGAGAGAGAAATGGAGGAGCTGCATTGGGCGATGTGCAGAATTGCACGAAAAGGACTGATGATGGTGTTTATGTTATTGTTATTGTTATAATTATTATTATCATGTACTGATAGTCATTGGTAATAATTGCTTCCGTTTTTCAGGCATTACTTCCACCGTCCAAACCTCGGTTGCTCAAGTCGCATCTCACGTCAAAGAAACAGACATCGTTTCAACGGAAACTGACGATGATTTCTTCGACGATGAATCATTCGATGACATCTCTGAAGACGATGATCGACCAGTTGAACCATCGGCATTGATCCAGGACCTTGAGGAAGAACCTCGGAGACTCTCTGCGCAGCCGGAGGATCCTGGCCCAGCTGGTAAGGTCTCCATCTCCACGAAAGGTGGAGAGGGAATCTTGTCGCCGCCAGATCTCCTTCAGGGTCCGCACACCATGAGGAGGACGGTAGGGGATCTGGATATGTCCGTGGACAGTGTGAGGAGTTTCAGTGAGGATTTGGAGGTCTGTGATCAGGAACCGGGAGCTAGGAAACCCAGGGGAAGGAAGACAGGAGGAACTGGATCGAAGGAGGGAGACAAGGACGAGGATGGAAGAGTCCGGGACGAGAATACTTCAGCAGCAAATGCTACACCACTTGGTGTTATTGGAGATGAATCAAAGACACCTGTCTCGACTGGTGAGCGCTTACCTGAAGATGATGAAGTGGCTAAGATCAATTCAAAAGTAGAGGGAAAACGCGGCACGAAAAAGACGAAAAAGAACAATAAAGCAGACTCAAAAACCGAGACAATAAAGACAATAGAACCAGTACCTGGAGAGTTGGTAGAAACGACGGAAGATCCGACAAAGAAGGTGAAGGGTAAACCTAAGAAGAAGACGGCGAAGAAACTGGATATGGAAGGAGAGTTCAAACCTCTGGCTTCATCAGAGATGCTGGAAAGTGTTCCGAGTGGGACGGAGCATTTCAAGCCGTTGAACTTGCAGAACGATGTGAGTGGGTCAAGCGAGATCATCTGGGGCAGCGTGGAGGTTATTGGAGAGGAGCCGAAGAGGATTGCAGCTGGCAAGAAGAAGGATGAGAAGAAACGAAAACAACTTCCGAAGAATTCCGAAATCAATTCGGAACTTCAGAAACGTTTCCAGCTGGGCAGTAAAGGCAAGGACGAACCAGAGGATGACGTTTCCTATTCGAACAGTTTAGACATCATCATTCCTCCGATCGAATCAAAATGGAAGAACCTCCATGACCAGTCGACGGACAACTCCCTGGACGTGAGCATCCCAACCGTCGACGTTAAATACTTCCAGATGGGAGGCAACAACAACGCGGATGGGACATCCAAGTGGAAACCTCTCAAAGGCCGAGGTGGAAAACCGAGCGGGCTGAATCTGGACGACATCATCATTCCACCGGGACGGTCGGACCCCGGAGACGAGGACTACTTCGGTGAGGATGTCCAGAAGGGGGATCGGGTAGTGGGACGGAGACAGCAGCGCCTTACGAAGCAGGGATTGCAGTCGGTGAAGGAGATGGGGAAGATACCGGAGACGAATCTGGATGATTTGAGCAGCATCGACGACTTGGAAAGTTCTCGAACTCTGGACGACGAGGTGAGAGACGATGAATCGAAGATCAGATGGCCGAAGCTGAAGAAAAATAAAATAAAAGGAGTAGTAGTGAAGAAATGGGAGGATGCCGAAGATGAGGATGCTTCAGAGACTCGTAGCATGGACTCTAAGGTCGACGAAGACATGGATATGCTTCCGCCTGACGCGCAAACTCTTCCACCGGATAAACCCAAAATCTCTGTTGCTCCAAAGGGTGTGGTGAGACCCCCGAAACCTCAGAAGCCTCAGAACCTGTCTACCGGTCCCAAACCTTTGGCGAAGGACGACGAGAAGGTTCCAGCTCCTTCGAAGCCGAGTCCATTCAAACGTCAGTTCCAGCCAAATGGTGTAACGTCGAATGTTGGAGGGTGGAGGTCGCTATCCACTGGGGCAGAGGTTGTGGAAGTTCATTCTGACGATCAGGGATATCGACCTGTGACGATGGAACCGATTGGGATGAGGAAAGGTCCCGCCGGACAAGTTCTTCCAAGGTTCCCGCCAACACCCATGGGCGGTAAGTTGCAAAGCTGTTATTTAAGCCATTGACTTCTTAAACATACCAGAAGTTTATTGGACACTCCCTGACTATCTGTTTTTTAGCCGTTTTTTCATACTTATATATAATTGCTAAAAAACGTTTAAAAGGTGTCTAATTGAGTGTTGTCATTTTTCTAATTATTGTATTCTCACGTTGGTCTCTAATAATACTCGAGTTTCAGTTGAAATTCGATCTTGAAAGGGGAGCTTCATAATGTCTCGAATTTCTGTTTTTAATTAATCAAATGAAATCTACATGTAATCAATTTGCTTCTGTGGCATTATTGAACGATGCACGATTCCTGAGTATATAGCGGATGAGAGCTGCTTTAAGAGGCGCTATAACAAGTACGCATATAAACAAACAAACACTGCAAATACTACATCTGCTGATAATAAAGATTGTTATTCTGATTCTAAACACCTTTTAAACTGTTCTCGTCGAACTTTATATCTTTATATAACCCTATTATCAAAGGACTGTATCAACTTTTTCGATTCCTATGTTTCATATCTGTTGTTGTCACCGTTTAAAAGGTGTTTTGGAATCAATAGAAATTTCAATGGCATTGTCTAAGTAAAACCGATGTTTATCCTTAACAAGAGTCTTTCTTTTCTCGTTTTCCAGACGGTCGAAGTGGCGTCCATTCAGACACGGAGCTCTCCTCCCGCGATCCACATCGCATCGGCAAATACGGTCGCCTCGGTCCCGTCCACAGCGAGGCAGAAGCCTCCGACCTCGAGACGCCCATCGTCCCCGGTCCCGGGAAGTCCTACCGCCAGGCGGCGCTCGAGACTATCAACCGACGCCCCGTGGGGCACACCTTCGTCCTACGCCAGCCAGGACACCACGACAAATCCTTCAACTACATACGCAAGCTCTACAAGCCTCAGACGAAACACTCTGTCACTCGCCACCTTCTTCCAACCGCAGGTCGATACGGGGACAGCGAGCTATCACGGGTCACCCGTCGCAGTGCCACGGAATCGGAGGGGGACACGGATAACGAATACCCCTACAATGGGGAGAGGGGTCGGATGGTCCCCCTGCAACAGCGACAGGGGATTCAGATGGGTAGGGGCCGCGGCGGGAAGGTGGTTACGATTCGGGAGGGGGCTCCGCCTCGTAGGGGTCGACCGGGGTATCGTGTGAGCCGCAGGGACGAGGCGCCAAGGATCACGGAACCTGGACCTGTGGACTTCCGGAAGTTCGACGTCACGGCGCGGCTGTGGATGGAGCAGGTGGACAGGAAGACAGTGCAGAAGTCGGAGACAATGTTCTTGACGGTTCTACCTCAGGGTCAGGAGCTCCCGGATGAGATCATCCGTCGGGCCAAGTACCAGTCGGCTCTGGCCGGGGACAGCTCGGCGGTTCCGCTCCAGTGGGTGATGGCGCGCGGTCGGGCCATGGCGCAGAAGTCACGGATGGCCGGGGAGCCGAGACCGGACTGCGGGAACCTGAGTGGGTACGAGAGCGACCTGAACCTGAACATCTTCCGACCTTCGTCTCCGAGTGGTCGTCAGTTGATCCTCTTCTTCAAGGTCGGAAGCAACTGGTTGGACCTCGCGTGGGTTCTGTTCGATGGCGTTCAAGGTGAATCGGAGACGGTTAGAATGATGAAGGATATACAGTTGAAGAATCCGGATAAGCTGACTGATCAGGTTGGAATCGTAGTTGATAAAAATCCACTTATCTATAATAATAATTAATATCTAGATTTAACCGTCCTTGTTTCATACTTTCAACGCGAGTGCCGTGTTGCTTCTCAGATAAGTGTATGATAATATTCAGTCAATCAATCAATCAATCAATCACATAAATTTATATAGCGACCTTTAAGATCTCTACTCAGAGGCGCTCCCAACCCAAGCCTGGTCAAAAAGAACAGTCTTGGAAGATATATTGGCATGCAGAACGCTGAGAGCACCTCTGAATAGCTAGCCTGTAAGAGGCGCATTATAAATGCTCATATATACCATACCATACCATAGCTTTGAGCTCATACTGAAATATAATTGATCAGGACTGTTCCCAGTTTTAGCTCTATAACCAGTATGCATTTTTCGGGCTTCCAAACTAGAAAGTAATAGTCTAGTTCTTTTTTTCTTCATGTAATATGTAGGCTACCAGTATTATAGTCAACTTAATTTTATTGAATAAGCGGATTTTATTTACTTACATTTTCAATGTGCATGTGCATTGTACAATTGTAGGTGCACGATCTCATGCAGCGCTGGTGGCGAAAGAAAGGTTCCGAAGCGACAATCGACGAACTCCAGAAAGCATTAGACACCATCCACCTCGCGTACATCCACGAAGAATACTTCGATAATCAATCATCCTTCGTTCCACACACGGACACCGAAGATGACCTTGACGTCGGTGAAGTCTCGGACGCCGACCCCAACGTCAGCCGCCTCGTCCAGGAATACGAGGTCCGCTCCCTCAACGCCAGCTTCGTTGCCGACTCCGGGGGGGCACAGCTGCTGGCTGCCGAGGAGCTCAACCCGGAGGTTGTGCTCCGTCAGCTGCAGAAAGCGAGAGGGGTGGCGCCCGGCGCGACGGCGATCTATACGAGGGCGAGTAGAACATCGAGGGCGGAGAGTAGGGACAGTAGTTTCGAGAGGTCACCCGCTGGGAAGACGGGGGCGAGTCAGGATCGGTTGAATGAGAGCAGTGGTGATGAGCGGAGAGGGGCGGCCAGTGACAAGGAGAAGCTGAAGAAAACGGTATGTGCTTTGTTACGTAATCTCTTAAGCATGGGCGGAGTTTGTCAGGGTCTAGGGGGCTACGTCCACCCCCACCCCAATAAGGTCCATATTCAACTTTTTAACCCTTTCCAGCCCACCGGGTCCAATTGGACCCATACATTTGTTTGTATCATAAAATCACTTTTAACTCCCAGTGGGTAACTTTGGACCCATACTATGACCACAGCTAAATCAATACTTTATTTAGCATATTACATGTCTTATGATTTTCTGTAAGTGGTCACGTGACAGTTGTCGTTCTAAGTGGGAATTTTGACATAAATATTTGCTAGTTTTCAAGATAAAATCAGAAAAGGTGGGGGCTGTTTTAAAATTCTGTTACTGTAATTAATAGTTTGCATATTGGTAGAATAGAGTGTAGTAGGACACATATTTAGTGTTGATAAGTCCAAGTGGAAGTTTTTTGATCCATAAAGTGAATGGGTCCAAATGGACCCAACGGCAATTGACTGTACAAACAACAGTCCTTCAGAGAACGAGCTTACATACACGCGTAAACATATACATTATACATTATATGCATAAATACATACATAATTATATAGGCATATGCATAAATACATGCATACATACATGACAAACATACATGCTTACACATACATACATACATACATACATACATACATACATACATAAAATGATTTGATACATATACATACATGCATACATACATACATACATACATACATATATACATACATACATACATACATACATACATACATACATACATACATACATACATACATACATAGATACACACATGCATACATACAAGTGTGTATGCATGTACGTATCTATGTATGGCTGTGTCTATGTATGTAAGTATGCATGTATGGCTTTATGTATGTGCATATGTATGTAGGCCTGCACTGGTATGTAAGTATGTTTGTTTGCATGTATGTTTGTATGAATGTTTGTATGATATGTAGTACTATGTATGTATGCATGTATGTATGTATGTAAGTAAGTTTGTATGTATGTATGTATGTACGTACGTACGTACGTACGTATGTATGTATGTAGGTATGTATGTATGTATGTATGCATGCATGTAAGTAAGTAAGTATGTATGTATGCAAGTATGTATGTATGTATGTATGATGTATGTATGTATGTATGTATGTATGTATGTATGTATGTAAGCAAGTATGTATGTATGTATGTATGTACGTATGTATGTATATATGTATGTAAGTAAGTAAGTAAGAATGTATGTATGTATGACATTGTATGTATGCACGTATGTACGTATGTATGTATGTATGTATGTATGTATGTATGTATGTATGTATGTATGTATGTATGTATGTATGTATGTATGTATGTATGTATGTATGTGTGCTTATGCATGCATGTATATGTACAGTAGGTGTGCAACATTGAACTAAGCCGCCAACTCCCACTGGGTCCAATTGTACCCTTTCCACCATTTATTAATTAAATGTGATAAAATAAATTTTTTTATAGTTCTAGCTTATTTTAGGTGGGAATGATGAGATTTAACCCCCCCAAAATTTTTCTGATGGCTAGAATTAATTCGGGCTGGAAAGGGTTAACCATGAAAATGGAATCCTTTTTCGGGGCTAGCCACCCCAGAAGGCCCAGACTCGGGGTTAGCCCCCAAAACGGAAACCAACTCCGCCCATGCTCTTAAATATTTCTTTTCTTTTCGCAGTGGCTTTGCTTGGAGTGCCTCTGAGTTAATTTTCTTGAAAGGGCGCTATATAAATCCATTGTATTGCAGGCTGTCTGTTCTGTTGGTAGTTAAGATTTGTGTATTCTGTGATCTGAGTTCCTGTAAATTGTTTCAACTGCATTATTGTACACTGTAACCGGCTGCGGTTTGTCAACTGGATTGTTGAATAAAGGAAACTTATTATTATCAGAATTTTGTTGCGTAATATCCGTAGTTAAGCATATAATTTATGAGGCGTAGTTATTTTATGGCAAGTGCAATTATTATGTAAATACTAATCTGGAATGAGCTACCCGGTACCAGCTTTTCTTTGCCAAATGCTTATAGGTCTTTCAGCCTCATTTCTCACTGTTCTTAAGACTGTCTTATTCGACCGGGGTTGGACTGGGAACGCTCCTGAGTAGATAACCTTGAAGAGGCGTTAAATCAAATTGCTATTAAGTATTTTATTTATTGTTCTTCTTATTAATTTTCAGATGAACCACGAGACCAACTTGTGAGAGAAACGGGAAACGATCTCAAGATGGACGACTTGACTATCGTTCGATATCACACTATCCAAGGCAGAATAGTATTGTTGCTGCAATCGGTGTCCTATGCGAACAAAAACTCTTGTCGATGTCGTTTTCTCTACTCTTGGATATCAAACTACATGTATCTAAGACAGAATTGTATTGTTGAAATCAGTGTCTTTTGAAGAAGCATTTTTGTCGACATCGTGGTCTATTTTCGTGGACAATAATTTATTGAAGAGAGGCGTTTTCAATAATTCATATCGACCGTATCTTATAAAATTATAATTTCGTCTGAGAATTTATGTGTCTGTTGAAATGGAATTCTTAGCAGGGTCATTCGGTTCTATTTCTTTGAGAATTTAGGCGACCTTAAAACGAGAAATCCTGCCAACATTGACCTGACTTTTTGAAAGATGTCGAGTGGCTTTCGAAGAAGGATTCTTATCGACAGTATGCAGTTTACATCTTGCAGAATTTTTCGAAGAATCGTTGAATTAGACTTTCTATTGACGTTACTGTTTATATCGTGGTGAATTGGAACCTTCGAATGAGAACTATCAGTGACATTAGCCTAGCTTGACGTTCCTGGATAATTTTCAAATGAGATCTCAAGTAGAATTATGGTTATCGGCATTCATCCGTCTAAATCTTGGAATATTTGCGGAATGTTTTTAAATGAATTCTAAACGACATTATCGTCTATTAAGCTTACTCTGAGAAGTGAAGTGAATCTTTGAATGTGAATTATTATTAATTAGATTATCGTGACTTTCTTGGAGCCTTGCAAAACAAGTTATATTACTACAGTAGATCTCCGTTGCTATACGAGCAGTTGAATGCTGTATCTGTTGGATTGGTGTTTGTTTTTACTGTGTGTATACATGTAAACTAAGTATGCTAGCAGTGGTGCATTAAGTAACTTAGATGTTTGTATGCGTACTTGTTATAGCGCCCCTTCAAGCTTCTACTCAGAGGCGCTCCCGACTGTAGATCAGACACTGCATCGGAGTTTCACGCAGAAGCGCTGAGCAATTGCGAGTGAAGGACTTGCCCAAGGTCTTTACGCAGTAAGATGACGAAATCATACAACTATACGCCATCGAATGGACAAAAGATATGAACCTCCTCTTGAAATTCAGATTATGTTTGTGTTGGATGTAATATCAGGAGAAGACAGTGAACTATATTTTTGCATTGTTTATTTCTTTCGTGCTTTAAGTATTTTAATCGCCCAGCATTATTAGTTCGTGCATCTTGGAACAATATTAATATGTACGGACACTTTCAATTGGTTTAGCTTGAGCCTGAATGCACGCTCTGTTCTCTGCAGTTCAGATCACTTATAAGCTTATGCGTAACGTTGTTCTATTATAGATGCTATATATAAATCGTTGCTACGATTACATGACATACGTGTGACAGGGAGTTTGATTGGTTTAATTTAATTTTTTAATAGATTTTCATTAGTTAATCAATTATCGGACAATGGTAATCATGATCATTTGCCTGCATTGGTCCCTCCCTATAGAATGGTAGTGTATCCTCTGGTAGACTGGTAGTCATGGGCGGAGTTTGGTCTCGGCTCTTGGGGGGGGGGGGCTAAAACAATGTTCCGCGGATCTTTATAATAGTCAAGTCAACTTCAAAACAATAGGTCGTTTTTAACACTGGAATCAAAATGATGTACTTAGAAACCCGAAAATCGTTGATAACAATAAAATCAAAATGATGTCTTTAGACACCCGAAAATTGTTGATAACACTGAAATAAAAATTATGTCCTTAGACACCCGGATACAGCTGCAAATATCGCTTGATCATCAATCTATGTTTTTTAGTAATCTAAATTTCAATTTTTAAGCCGTCGCTCATTTGATAATTAAAATCTAGCGGGCCACCGGAAAAGCGTTTACGACAGTGTGTACTGTCTTTTATCCCCACGAAAACTTCCACTATGTTAAAAGATATCTTTCCGCAAACCTTAAGAGCACTAGGCTTTCACTGCTATATTAGTCCTCTTCTAACCGCGGTAAGCGGCCTTGCTATTCTACCGACTACCGCTGTAAAAAGAGTCATGCAGCTCTAGTCTAAGTAGGCTAGTAACTCATAGCCTTTTGACCCGTAAAATGTAGTTCAGGAGCTGCGGCATCTTTAATAAGTCTAAGAATAGGCAACATCATTGTTTAATTACATTTCCTCTGGAGTATAAGTGCTATCCATACTTTATTGCAAAAGTATACCAGCACTTTCGGAATACTTCCATGTAGTTGCTTAATATTATTATTGAGTGATCGAGTGATGGATGGATCCGATTAGACCAGGGTCTACGACAACAGAGACCGTTACTCTGGACAGAAATTTGCTTGGCATTGTACATCACTTAATAAGCACTTTTATCAGGTGTCTAAGGACATCATTATGATTCTAGTGTTACCAACGATTTTCGGGTGTCTAAAGACATCATTTTGATAAAACGATTTTCGGGTGTCTAAGGACATCAATTTAATTCTAGCATTATCAACGACTTTCGGGTGTCTAACAACATCATTTTTTGAATTTAGTGTTACTAACAATTTTCGGGTGTCTAAGACCATCATTTTGATTCAACTATTTTCGGGTGTCTAAAGACATCATTTTGATTCAACGATTTTCGGGTGTCTATGGACATCGTTTTGATTCTAGACTTTTCAACGGATTTCGGGTGTCTAAGAACTTCATTTTGATTTAAGGCTTGTCAACGATTTTCTGGCGTTTAAGGACATCATTTTGATTCAACAAATTTTGGGATGTCTAAGGACATCATTTTAATTCCAGTATTATCACCGACTTTCGGGTGTATAAAAACATCATTTTGATTCCAGTGTTACCAAAGATTTCCGGGTGTCTAAAGACGTCATTCTGATTCAACGAATTTCGGGTGTTAAAGGACATCCTTTTGGGTTTAGAGTTATCAACGATTTTCGCGTGTCTAAGAACATCGTTTTAATTTAAAGGTTATCAACGATTTTCGGGTTTTTAAGGACATCATTTTGATTCAACAAATTTTGGGATGTCTAAGGACATCGCTTTAATTCCAGTATTATCACCGACTTTCGGGTGTATAAAAACATCATTTTGATTCCAGTGTTACCAAAGATTTTCGGGTGTCTGAAGACGTCATTCTGATTCAACGAATTTCAGGTGTTTAAGGACATAATTTTGGGTTTAGAGTTATCAACGATTTTCGCGTGTCTAAGAACATCGTTTTAATTTAAGGGTTATCAACGATTTTCGGGTTTCTAAGGACATCATTTTGATTCCAATATTATCAAAGATTTTCGGGTCTCTTCGGACATTATTTTAATTCATGTGTTACCAACGATTTTCGGGTGTCTCAGGCCATCATTTTGATTAACCGATTTGTGGGTATCTAAGGACATCATTTAATTCTAGTATTATCAACGACTTTCGGGTGTCTAATAACATCAATTTTGATTCCAGTGTTAGTAACAATTTGCGGGTGTCTAAGGCCATCATTCTGATTAAACTATTTTCGGGTGTCTAAAGACGTCATTCTGATTCAACGATTTTCGGGTGTTAAAGGACAACGTTTTGAATCCAATATAATCAACCATTTTCGGGTGTCTACGTACATTATTTTAATTCCAGTGTTACAAACAATTTTCGGATGTCTTAGGCCATCATTTTGATTCAACGATTTTCGATTGTCTATTGACATTGTTTTTGACTCTAGAGTTATCAACGATTTTCGGGTGTCTAAAGACATTTTGATTTAATGGTTTTCAACGATTGTCGGGTGTTTAAGGACATAATTTTGATTCAACAATTTTTGGATGTCTAAGGACATCATTTTGACTCAACGATTTTCGGGTGTCTATGGACATCGTTTTGATTCTACAGTTATCAACAATTTTTGGGTGTCTAAGGACATCATTTTGATTTAATGGTTTTCAACGATTTTCGGGTGTTTAAGGACATCATTTTGATTCAACAATTTGTGGGTTTCTAAAGACATCATTTTGAGTCAACGTATTTTCGGGTGTCTAAGGACATCATTTTGATTTTAGAGTTATCAACGATTTTCGGGTGTCTAATGACATTATTTTGATTTTAGTGCTACCGGCGATTTTCGCGTGTCTAAGGACATCAATTTGATTCCTGTATAATCAACTATTTTCGGGTGTCTTAGGACATCATATTCATTCCTGTGTTACCAACGATTTTCGGGTGTCGAAGTCCATAATTTTTATTCCAGCGTTATCAGCGACCTGCTGTTTTGAAGTTGACTTGACTATTATAGAGATCCGCTGAACATTGATTTAGCCCCCCCCCCCCTCCAGAGCTGAGACCAAACTCCGACAATTTTCGGGTGTCTAAGAACATCACTTTGATTCCAGCGTTATCAACGACCTGCTGTTTTGAAGTTGACTTGACTTTTATAGAGATCAGCGGAACATTGCTTTGTCCCCCCCCTCCGAGTTGAGACCAAACTCCGCCCATGGCTGGTGGCCAGCAACTCACAGTCTAGGTCTTTTGTTGTCCCCACAAGTTCCATTATTTTTACCATTGGGAGTCCTTATTGATACATTGTCAAGTTGGTGGATTCTTGGGGGGGGGGGGGCTTAGCCCCCCTAGCTCCTGATAAACTCCGCCCATGTTGGTAGTGTATCCTCGTCTTTCTCTCTTGCCTTTTTTTCGAGGTTGAACGCACTGAGAGCGCTTCTGAAAGGCTCTTGCTGCGAGAAGCGCTTTATAAATGGCCAGATACAATACAATACAATACAATACAATGAATTTATATAGCGTCACTTCAAGCTCCTCATAAGCGCTCCCGACCTGGCAACACAAACCGTAACCAAAGATAATGGTTCTAAAAACCTTGCAGAAAAACGCAAAGAAAGGTCAAAATGTTCTTAGGCAACTTCTTCCAAAAATTCTCTTCTAAAATGTTGGGCTTAACGTCTATAACTCTATATCATCCGTCTAGAAAGTTGTCTAAGGGGAATTTGGAAAAAACAACAACATCATATATCTGCGATTTGTAATCATAATATGCTACAAGTACGCTTTCTTTCAAAGGTGTCTAAAAGATTGCATTTTTTACACATCTTTTGATTATCTCTAAGATCCACATATGTGGTAATGGGAGTTTATATACGATTTGCTTGTAGCACTTCAAAGGTGTCTATCGCTTTTTACATATCTTTTGCATTGTCGCCGATCTTGCGCTGGTTCGATGTGGGGATCCAATAGTAGAATTAGTTTGGCGCTTTTGCGTTGTTCTCCCCACCCCCCGCTTAATAGACTTGGGCCTATTAATAAAGTCTTCTAGGGCTGTATAGGCCTAATACACCAACATTCTCTACCGGGCGAAATATTGTTGCGGGTGGAAGATTACAATTGTGCAAAAAGACATTTAATTTTTACTAGTAGGGCAAAAGCTTCTTTAAAAGAGGTGTTTGTTTGTTTGTTTGAATATGCACTTGTTAGAGCGTCCATTCAAGCTCTTTACTCAGAGGCGCTCCCGACTACAGGGCGCACACTGCATCGGATTTTCACGCCAAAGCGCTGAGCAATTGCGAGTGAAGGACTTTCCCAGGGTCCCTACGCGGCGACTTGAGGTGGATACCCACTACACCACCGCGCCCCACATTACTTTACATGGTCCTGTAAACCTTTTGTATCACCAACGTCATACTCACATTGTCTGTGAACGAGCTTCTAGCAGGGACGCTATGAATATTATTATAAATTTCTGAAACTAATGAGTAAAATTCTACCACTCTTCTTTTGTTGTATCCTTCGTCGAGAAAGTTCGCACGGTCATTATACTATTCATCCGCTCAGTAGGCTCGAAGCTGCTGTCGTTATGGTGATGCACATTTTGCTTGTCTGACAACAAGATTATTTGTTATATAATATTTGCTGTATAAATTATTGGGAGTAGGCCTTGTTACACTGTTACATTTACTAACGATAATAATTATTATTTTGATTCTAGACACCTTTAACCACTACTCGGCCAAGGTTATATAGGGCTCTCTCCATCAATTATTATTAACTTTCTTATGGATATCCCTCTTAAATTTATATCGTGAGTTTCCACCACTTTTGACATTTGTGTAGCACCAAATGTTTGTTTGTTTGCATGTGCACTTGTCACAGCGCCCCTTCAAGCTCACTAGTCAGAGGCGCCCCCGTCTACAGCATGTGCACGGACACTGCATCCTAAGCGACGACTTGAGGTGGATTCGAACTCCCATCTTTCGTCTGCAATGTGATGAACATAATCACTATACCACCGTGCCCCAAAGTGTTTTACAGTCTCACTAAACCGTTTGTATCACCGTCGTTACACTCAGATTGTCTCTGAGTGGGCTTCTAGAAGGGACGCTGTAAAATACAATGAATTCCTTAAACGAATGAACGGAATTCTACCACTCTTCTTTTGTCGTATCTTTCGTCAAAAAATTTCGCACGATAATAACACTAATCAGCCGCTCAGAAGACTTGAAGCTGCTGTCGTTAGGGTAAGGTGCACATTTTACTTGTCTCGTAAAAAATATTCGCTACATAAATCCTTGGGAGTAGTTACAGTTGCTAATGATAATAATTTCCTTTTTTTATTTTAGTCACCTTTAAACACCACTCTTAAAATGTTATATAAAGGTTATTTCCATCTTTTAAAACTGAATCGGACCACACAAAGGTCAAATCTAATCACAACCTTATATATTTATCTCTATTGAGATCCAAGATTCACTCGTGGATTGGTCTTCAAAAGACGAAATGCTCACTTGCATAAAATTATCGGGTTCCTTCTACGTCAGTGCTTGTTTCATTTATTTGTGTTTAGGCTAATTTTGATGCTTGTTTCATTTATTTGTGTTTTAATTTTTATTACTGTTTATCTTTTTCTCCCAAATGGCTTCCATAAATGTATGTTATGTTTTTTAGTTGTGATTATAGAAAATTGCATATTTCGATTTTTGTATGAATGTACATGATATATGTTCTGTTCTCATATAATGTTCCCGCAGTGCGTTTGCAGGCGGTTCAATAAAGCACATACGTACTTACTTACTTACTTACTTATCTTGTAACTCGGTAATAATTACATTGTGGGACGCGGCGGTGTACAGTAGTGGTGGCGTCGTTGCCTTGGAGCCGGAAGGTTCGAGGTTCGAATCCACCCTTAAGCCACCGCGTAGGCCTAAGGACCTTGGGCAAATCCTTCACTCGCAATTGCTCAGCGCTTCGGCTTGAGACTCCGATGCAGTGTCCGCTCTGTAGTCGAGAGCGCCTCTGTGTAGAGGGAGCTTGAAGGGGCGCTGCAACAAGCGCACATACAAAGAAACACAACCAGATTTAAATATGAAACTTTATCACCAGCAACTGATTTGTTATAAACACCTTTTCCTAACAATACCATCTTCTTACAAATACCGGTAAATAGTTACAACCGAGCCGAGCAAATTGTGTAAACATTTAAAATGTGGGTTATTAATAAAACAATCAAAACATATGAAAAAAGTGTTTAAGAATAACGGGCAACGTGGTGAAGTCTACATTCAAAACATTCGTGCGTTATAATGTCCTAGGCATTTTCTAAACAAATTGATTCTCACGTAAGGTTCCACGGTCGTCGCAGGACTTTGGAATCGCAGACAAAGAACTCTGGCCAGCCAACCGAGACAGATGAGCTTTGGCACCGCACGTCCGCACTGACCGCGAGGGTGGATGTTCAGCGTTAGGACGGTCATCGCCGTTGCCAAGGAGACGATCGCTATGGTGATGCCGTAGTAGAGCCCTGTGGACGATTGAAGAACGGGACATTTTTATGACGCATTTTTAAGTCGATTTTTTATATGTTTTTTTACCTTTTATATTCTTCAGACCGCTATGTCACCTTAACCTACACTGTACCTGTAACACTAATTATGTCCGTTACTGCGATTTCGCTGTAACATCGACGCAACTTACTGACGGGGGCGCCTCTGAGTAGTTTTCTTGAAGAGGCGCTATATAAATACTTGAATGAATGAATGAACTTTAGAGATGCCGAAGTGCAGGAGATTATTATAGCAAGGAAAATAACTGGGGAATTTTCCATATGGAGTGAATGGGAGTTCGCCCTCACTCAGCTTCCTCCAACCATCCATTTCGTTCATCCAATAGATTGGACCTGTTGGTGCATGTCTCACCTTGGAATGCAATGGCTCAGTTTCAATAAGACACCTCTTTTATGAGTTACATGGACATTATGAGTACTAATATTTTCAGGTGCGTAATGCTTAGCATGTTTTTTTGCTGCAACAGCTAACCAATTCAGTTCTAACGAGTACATTGGCCGTACAATCACTATAATTAGTGGAAAGGTAGATGATTGGTCACCTGTCCTCAGGCTAAGAAAATTAAGTCGCTTACACTTCGAATAAAGCAAAGCATCAGTGTAGATCATTTGCTTCTATTGTGTTGCGGCGGTGACTTCGAGGTTCGAATCCACCTCGTCGTGTAAGGACCTTGGGCGAGTCCTTCACTCACAACTGCTCAGCGCTTCGGCGTGAAACTCCGATGCAATGTCCGCTCTGCATTCTGGAGCGCCTCTGAGTAGCGAGAGCTTGAAGGGGCCCTAAAAACAAGTGCACATAGGCCTACATACAAACAAAGCATTCACTTAGCTCATCCAATAGATTGGAACTCTTTGGTGTTTCGCCCTATGGCTCAGCCTCGATTATTTTCATCAATTTGTCCTTTTTCTTTGGAATGCACTTTCTCCTTCTGTTCGCTCTGCAATTCTGTTTTACTTCTGCCTTGTTTCTTCTTAATAATTATACGCTACAAATTCAAAACATTAAGACACCTCTTTTATGTGTTATATAAAAACTATGAGTAGTAATATTTATAGGCGCGGAGTGCTTAACATGTTCATTCGCCTCAACATCTAGCTAATTCAGTTCTGACGAGTACATTCAATGGGCGTGCACTATTGGTGGAAAGGTTTAGATGATTGGTCGCCCTCATTTATTTATTTATTTTTTTATTTTTTACTGAGAGTTTGATATAGCGCTCCTTCAAGGTTTCTACTCAGGAGCGCTCCCAGTCCAACCCCGATCGAATAAGACAGTTTTGAGAAGAGAAAGAAATGAAGTAGAAGTAGAAAGGCTAATAGGTATTTGACGAAGGATGACAGGGAGCTCATTCCAGGTCGCAGGGCCAGCCACGGAGAAAGCACGGTGCTGCCTGATTGCAGTCCGAGAGCGTGGAACAATAAGTTCCGCTTGGGCAGCTGAGTGGAGAGAGCAGCGGCGTTGAACAAGCGTGGTCGAGCAACAGAGCTCCTGCCGAGGCTAAGAAAAATTAAGTCGCTTACACTCCATACATACTCGCCGAATAAAGCAAAGTATCAGCGCAGATCATTTGCTTCAATTGGTCTTTTTTATTTGGAACGCTCCTTCTACTTCTATTTACCCTACACTTCTGTCTGGCAGTCTCTCCCTTCTTCCTTAACTCTATTATCAAAACTTGCCCCTTCTCGCGGACGTTATGCACTAGCATGTCATCTGAACGGTTCACTGCTGGCGCTTTTGTATTAAGTTTAAATTTAATGCAATAATTATATCGTGACTGAATAATATAGTCTTGTATGAAAGAATTGTTTATTACTAACAGTATTCGATCCGTTTAACAAGCGCAATTGTTAGACAACTCTAGAACTTAATTTAAAATTGGTATTTAAGCGACCCTAAATTTTTGTTTTTCTCTCTCTTTCCTTAACTCTATTCTCAAAACTAGCCCTTCTCGCGGACGTTATGCATGCACTGGCATTTCCAATGGACGGTTCACCCTATACTGTAGGCGCTTTTATATAATGTTTAAATTTAAAGCAGCACATCGTCACTGAATAATATTATAGTCTTGTATGAAAGAATTGTTTATTACTAACAGTATTCGATTCGTTTAATTACCAAGCGCAAGTTTTAGACACCTCTATAACTTAATTTAAAATTGGTATTTAGGCTTGTGGCATGCACACTATAGTTTAACTTAAAAACAACCCAAATGCTTCGCCATAATACTAGAAGCGCTTTATAAACGATAAATAAATAAATAAATAAATAAATATAAATAGAATGCTGGATGTTAGTGACTATACAATTCTGTCTGGCAGTTTCTCTTTTCATTCTCTCTTTTCAAAACCTGCTTCTTCTCTCTGGTCCTTACGAACTTAGCTTTTCACCTTAATAGATGAGTTCTATAAACGCTAAATAAATAGACAACTAAATATAACATTGAATGTTTTATACTGGTTACTGACCAACCAACCTGTCTTATGACAAGCGCAATTTTTACACATCTCCAGAATGTAACTAAAAGATTTTATTTACGCTCGTGGTATACATTTAGGTTTGCAGTGTAAACACAACCAGATTGGGAACGGTTCACTCTGAAACCTTTAATTATAGTCTTGGCCTCTTGGCTCCTCGCTCTAGAACTGCTAAGGCTCAGTCTCGATTTTGCCTCAATCGGACCTTCGCTTTGGAATGCCCTTTCTCATTCTGTCCGCACTACACTTCTGTCTGGCAGTCTCTCTGGTTTTCTCTTCTCAAAACCTGCTTTTTCGGGAGTGTTATGCACTGGGAGCGCCTCTGAACGGTGCACACTTTATATAGGCGCTTTATGTGTGTTTAAATATAAAACAATAAAGGTAAAACTGTGGATCATATTGATAAATTATTTTCATTTTGCAAACCCTAATACTTCGTCACTGAATATTAGAATGTTTTTGTTGTAGGCTATTCAATTCTTATTACAAGCGCATTTTTTAGACACCTCTAGAACGTAATTTAAAACTTGCATTTAGGCTCAAGCATACTCGTAAGTTTAATTGGATTATATCTTGATGTTTACACCATACCAAAAAGTGCTTTATAAACGATAATAAAAAGAACAAATAAATAAATATAAATTGAATGCTGGATGTTGGTGACTGTACAATTCTGACGTCCTTCATGTCTCTTCTCAAAACCTGCTTCATAGTTAATAGACGAGCTCCACAGAATGATAAATGAATAAATAATAAAATATAAATTGAATGTTGGAGATTGGTTACTGGCCAACCAGCTGTACGACAAGCGCGATTTTTAGACACCTCTAGAATTCAATTAAAATTGTTATTTAGGCTCGTTGCGTGCACTTTTTGTATCAAAACTGGTCTAGTACCTTGCTCATAAGTGCTGTAATAATTATGCCGAGCAAATTTGTGCGCTGGGTGGAGTTGTGGGTTGGGTGGGGCGAGGCGAAGTGTGGTGGGGAAGAGACGCAAACTGAGGACGTTGTGTGATTCGAAAAACTAAAATTTCTTCGGGCAACGTCGGGTACTCTAGCTAGTTTTTTCAATAAATGGGCGGAATATTGTGAAAGGGCGCAAGCGACAATGTCCGCTAATTTATTTATTTACTTCTTAATAATATTAGACGCCTTTCAAAGTGTTTCCATTTAGTAGCGTGCACAGGCCTACGTGTAGATGGATTCAGAACTTTGTCCGTTTTAAACACCTTTTAAAGTGAATATACATTATCTATAATTATGTTGATATACCAAAACGTAAACTACATGACTGTGACTCAGCCCTTAGCCAATAATATAATTTCAATCACTTAGAGGTATTTCATTTAAGTCAAATAATAATAATTATTATTTGCGATTATCATTATTAATGTAATATTGTAATTTGTTGTAGAGGGGTGGGGACAATATGTGATAGTTAGAACTTCATACGGTGACAAACATTGTTTGAAAATTGCTAAAATAACAACGTTTTACCAGAGGTTTTCTTTTTTATGCCTCACAGTGTATTATTATTATTTCTAAATTTCATTTTATTGTACGATGGCTGTAAACCAAAATGCGGTTAGCAATTGGTGAATTAAAGAATTAAAGAACATTCTTCTCTTATCTTATGCTATCCTATCCTATCCTATCCTATCCTATCCTATCCTATCCTATCCTATCCTATCCTATCCTATCCTATCCTGTCCTATCCTGTCATATCGTATATTATCATATCCTATCCTATCCTATCCTATCCTATCCTATCCTATCCTATCCTATCCTATCCTATCCTGTCCTATCCTGTCATATCGTATATTATCATATCCTATCCTATCATATACTATCCTATCCTATCCTATCCTATCCTATCCTATCCTATCCTATCCTATCCTGTCCTATCCTGTCATATCGTATACTATCATATCCTATCCTATCCTATCCTATCCTATCCTATCCTGTCCTATCCTGTCATATCGTATATTATCATATCCTATCCTATCATATCCTATCCTATCCTATCCTATCCTATCCTATCCTATCCTATCCTATCCTATCCTATCCTATCCTGTCCTATCCTGTCATATCGTATATTATCATATCCTATCCTATCCTATCCTATCCTATCCTATCCTATCCTATCCTATCCTATCCTATCCTATCCTATCCTATCCTATCCTATCCTATCCTATCCTATCCTATCCTATCCTATCCTAACCTATCCTATCCTATCTTATCATATCATATCATATCATATCATATCATATCATATCATATATTATCATATCCTATCCTATCCTATCCTATCCTTTCATATCCTATCCTATCATATCATATCATATATTATCCTATCCTATCATATATTATCCCATCCTATCCTAACCTATCCTATCTTATCTTATCTTATCTTATCTCACTATTATAAAAAAAAACAAGCACCCGGTCATAACACCCCTCCCCCCATCATAATTTTCTGGCTAAGCCACTCCTCCTTCTCGTCCTCCTCTTCCTCCTCCTCTTCCTCCCCCCCCCCCGTTTTCCAGGTTTTACGTTAAATCGGTACAAAATTCGGTCCATCCCTTCGGTCGTTCGCTCAAATCGGTCGGCTAATTCGACCGGTTTAATTAATCGTCCAGTGTGTTTCCAGCAGACCAATAAAAATTTGAACGAACTCTAAAGGTCAAGAGATTTGAACATTCATGTTAGTGGCGTGGTAATGACGTCAGATCACGTGACCATTTGACAACTGCGCTTCTTATGTGTCACAAATAATTATTAAATGACATGTGAAAACGTCCAAATCTATCTTCTCTGAGTTCTGTTCTAATAGGCATCTATCTAAGTTGGAGAGGATGGGGGAGGCATGACCTGTTAGAGATTTGTGAATAACGACTTGACATGCAATTTTTTTTTAAATATAACAAATGGAGTTTATTTTAGAAAGGTGTGTAAAATTAATCCAAATATTTCATTTTATGTTTACGACAAATTGAAAATCTAGCCAGTGAAATATTTTGGCTATTTGGACACCTTTTTAAAGAATAAATTCATTTCTTTATAAACAGCAATTTTTGTTTTTTACAAAATAAAGATCTCTTCATTGTAATTGTAATCAAACTTTTATACAGCGCCACTTCCAGAGAACTACTCAGAGGCGCTCCCGACCTGACCCCAATTCTCTAGTCAATGAAATATTTTAACTCATTACAACACCTTTTTAAAGGAGAATTCCATTCCTTTATAATCAGCAAAATTGAAGCTCGCTTAGTGCGTCATCCTCGTACAATTATCATCAAACTCGTAGAGATATACAATAAAAGCAAACCAATTATTAATAAATTCCAAGGTGAATAATTTAGACACCTTTTTACTGCTGTAACAATTCATTTTAAGTTTCAAGAAAGACAAACGGCTGTGAATGCCTCATCACGAAGGACGTTAATCAGGGATACCACTAGTTGACTTTTTCCACCCAGATTTTCTAGGTCTATCGTATATTTTTAGGTTTTCTCTGTAAGGATCGATCATTTTTTCTCACGGCCAAATTATTTTAATAATTGGGAGGCAGCACTCTGAAATCTTGAACTACAATGTATGGCTATCAGCAGTGAAAAAAGAGCAATTTTATAAAGACGACGGCTCCTAGTCCTCCTCGTTATGCTAAATAAAAGAGTTCATTGTTGTTGTTGTTGAAATTTGAACGAACTCTAAAGGTCAAGAGATTTGACCTTTCCAAATTAAACTTTCATGTTAGTAACGCGACAATGACGTCAGATCACGTGACCATTTGACAACAACTGCACTTCTTAAATGTCTCAAATAATTATTAAATGACACGTGAATACGTCCAGATCTATCTTCTTTTAAGTTCTGAGAATAGGCCTAATAGGCATCTATCTAAGTTGGATAGGGTGGGAGTATCGTTATTTGTGAAAGATATATCTGAATAATCACAAAACATGCAATGATAAATATAATAAATTTAGTTCAGTTTAGAAAGGTGTCTAAAATTAATCCAAATATTTCATTGACAGGATTTGAATTTTATGTTTATTACGAAATGAAAAACCAATCAATGAAATATTTTGGCTCATTTGGACACCTTTTGAAAGAAGAATTCCTTTTCTTATAAACAGCAAAATTGAAAATCACTCAGTTTATCGTCCACAAATGTTTATCATCAAACTCGTATGCCACAGCCAACAGATATACAATAAATGATGGGGCGCGGTGGTGTAGTGGTGGCGTCGTTGCCCTGAAGCCGGAAGGTTCGAGGTTCGAATCCATCTCACCGCGTAAGGACCCCGGGCAGCATATAAACATTCTCTAGGCGATTTCGTAGCATAGGCGCCTTATCATTGTCAGATTGCGGCCCGAAATAGGTGGGTGGTGCGGGGAGGAGTTGGGGGGTTGGGTGAGGCCAGGCTGATGGTGCGGGGCGAAGTGTGGCGTGGCAGAGACGCGAACTGTGCTGCGAACGTTGGGTGAGGCGAAATTCGCGAAAAACCAAAATTTCCCCGGGTAGCCTACTGCAGCTTGTTTATCAATGAATGCGCGGAATATTGTGAAAGGGCGCAAGCGACAATGGCCGCTAATTTATTTATTTACTTCTTAATAATATTAGACGTCTTTCAAATTGATTCCATTTAGTAGCGTGGACAGGTCTGCGTATCCACGGATTCTGAACTTTGTTCGTTTTAAACACCTTTTAAAGCGAATTTACATCATCTATATGTAGACATACCTGAACAAAAACTACATTGCGACTCTGCACATAAGTTTCAATCACAATAGGGTAGTTCATTAAAGTCAAATAATTTCGGATTATCAATTAATGAATGTAGTATTGTTACCCGCAGCCAAAATGAATGAATAAAAAACTATGGTCGAAAATGAACTGAAATAAAATATTTTAATGGTTATTGATGTCATCGGTCGTTACTGCTGTCCAATCTAGAATAATAAAAAATTATAAAATTATATATATAAATTACACAATGCGT
>OX243821.1:28670981-28738481 GCA_945859605.1 Lumbricus rubellus
ATTTAGGAGATTGCGTGATTTTAAATATCGACCTTTCAGAGTAATGATGCCAAGCGCTTGGACAGCATCTTAGATGTGATTTAAATATGAATATTGAACTTTGGTCTTTTTATAGGAAATATAATGATTAAATTAGAGGTGTCTAAAACGACCTGAAGAAGTTTTAATAGAGCAGCGACCTCTAGCGGTCCAACTATCGTCATGCTGATACCCGTTTGTTTTTCGGCAGTTCTGACACGACCAGGTCATGTCATGTCATCCACGAGTTGCTGCCCCCAGCGAAGCAAGAGGGTTATAACTTGCCATATCCAGACACCATGACCGGGTGTTACCAAGAGCAGTTAATAATCAGATGAGGAAAACAATAATAGTCACGGAACTGTATTGTATAGCACAACGTCCCTGCACAACCAAAGTAGAAACTCATAGCTCTAGCAGATATACAGAAGCAGCACCTAAGAGACATTGCCTCAAGAAAGTAGTTACCCGGCATATAGTTCGCGGGGTTCTTGTTTTTTAATTCACACCCATGTTCTAAGTTGATGGGATTTATCGCGTGAGGGTCGGTTAGGGCTCAGGTTAGGCGTCGTGAGGGTCGGTTAGGGTTAGTTTTAGGGTTAGTGCAGTCATTCTGACAGGTACACACACTCAACACATAGAACGGACATGGAAAGCATGATTGGGGGTGAATTAAAAAACAAGTGCCATTCGCTGCGGGTAGTGGTGCAAATGCAGAACATCCGGCAAATATTCAGTGGCATGATAATTATCATTTCTGGATATGGCCACTAAGACACGCGTCCGTGCGCAGAATAGACCCTTGGACTCGACGCTGCGCTCGTCAAATCGCTGGTGCCCTGATGGGTGGTGAGTGGTGACTATGTTTTTTTAAAAATACATGTTTCATCTCGTTGCTCATTTTGACACTCAACTAATTAAGACAGCAAAATAGTAAATTGGTAATGGTAAATATAACATTTTGTTCCTACTTTTAAAAGGTGTCCAATATTCTGCCTCTATTTTCTTGATTAATCTTAACAAACCCGACAATACGTTATTTTTAAAAGCTAAAATGTCAGAAGCTGCAGTCACTGATATGTACTATATAGCTACTAGATTGCTGATAGCCTAGGAAAGTTCGGATTATCGTTCACTCAGGGAAAACCAATGATTCATTAGAGCAAATCCCTGAATTCTCTGTGGCAAATCCCAGGATTCCTAGAGGCAAACCATAGCAAAGGATAGGCGTCACAACACTTTAAAACACAAATTTATCCAGGTACTGGAATGGCATTGGCAGAGTACAATTAGTGCCGGAGTTATCCTGTAATCTAAAGTAATCTAATCTAATAAAACATTTGTAAAGCGCTTCTCACAACAGAGCTACTCAGAAGCGCTCTCAGCGTAACAGGCCCAAGAAAAAGAAACGACATCAAGCAGCGAAAATATGCAGGTGAATTTCCTACCAGAATCCTGCAACAAACTTCTTACTGTTGAATCACAGCCATTATTGACGACATTCAGTTTCGAGGATGATTTAATTTTGGCGGACAACAAGTGAAGGTATAATAGTTTGTAACTACTTTAAAAAGGTGTTCAATGGTCATCCTTATATTCTTGCCTAATTTTCAATAAAACCCAAAGTTCCGTCTTTTGTACAAAAATAACGGCCTCGGTGATGGCATCGTCATAAGATAAGAAAAGTTAAAATAAGATAAGATATAAATATTCTTTAATAGACCAATTGCTCTCCGCATTTTGGTGTAAGAACATGATTTAATAAACAAACGTACATCATTTCTATTTCCAATCAATGTAGCACAAAATCCTACGTTCGGAATCCAATATAAATTTTAATTTTAAAAATTATGTTCTTTTAATGACTATAATAAAATCAACGGACAGATTGGTTGTTATATCATTTTAACAAGTTCATTGGTGTCGCCCTCCTCATTCGTCCAGGCTTGGGACTGGCACTGGCAGACGACGAGACACGGCTGAGTATTTGATAAATATGAATCTTTAACTTCATCGACCACATGGCGAATGTACAAAAAGATGTTAAATATTATTGTCACTTCTCGTCGTTATGTAATTACGCGAGTTGTGATTTTAAACTGACTTTTGTACACCCATTTTAGCTTTAACAGCGAGCTACATATTGCTAAATTTGTCACCATTTTAAATTCAGCTGGTACGCAAAAACGATCCGAGAGCATAGTTAATCAACTAATCACAGGATATAAAACAATTCCTATAGACGGCGTTTGTCGTCATAAGCTGTCGTTAAACAATGGATCCATTCATTCATTTCTAACAGGATCGCCCTCCTCCATCATTCAGACTTGGGACTGGCTGCACTGCACTGTCACATATCGAGAAGTGTATATCAATGTATATCAATCAATACCCCTCCCCCCCCCCAAGACAGACCCACACCTCAACGCGGTGGGAGGGGGTGACAACAGCCAAGTAGGGGATTGCCTGTTGGGGCTATGCCATCAGTGGTGAAGGCTAACTCAGCCGAAGAACCACCTAGGGCGTTTCGCGAGGTGGACAAGCCCAACAGGAACCCTGAAAAGCTGGCTAACGTGGGCGGCAATCAACTCCCCAAAAGGGTTTGTCAGATGTGTGGCGATACGCTGACAGCAAAAAGGAAACACGCTTGAAACCTAATGCCAGTTAACTCAAATCGTCGTAAAAATGGAGACGAATAATGAGGATGGCAGCGGGCACCTACGGGAACTGGTCCCTCGGTTCTTGATGATGATGATGATGATGATGATGATGATGATGATACCAATGGATGGAATGGTAACGGCCTTCCAACGGAATAATTATTGGATTTTTAGGTTACTTGTGACACTCTAGTAAATCAGAAAATCATTTTCCCCAACAACAATGTTGCAACTCAGTCTTTCAATCGCAAGGTGGCAGCTGAAAATTAACCCCATCGAAACGGAAATCGGGCGTTCTTTGAAAAACTACCCGATTAGACAGCCTTTCTGATTAGACGCAACGCTTGTGAATAAGCTTCTTTTTTACCGTACTCAGCTCTTCTACCCCGCCTTCAAACGAACACCAGCCCAATTCTCACCACTTCATTCCCACCACGCCTCACCACGCCCCAAGAATTACCAACATAATTATGAAATTCATGTATAGAAATGTTTCACTTCACCTCTTTTCGTTTTACATGAACAACTTAAAATATTGGCACGGTGTTGGAATATATATGGTTATGTATAAATTTTAAAAAGGTGTTTAGTATTTCATGTGCTCAACGACATCTTGCGGCTTTTGTGGACTCTTTCAAATCACGGCTAAAATCTCAGCTGCTTGTTGAGACTTATCATAATTATAATCATCATCGTAGTCATCGTCGTCATCGTCGTCATCGTCGTCGTCATCGTCGTCATCATCATCAGTTCGGAATCTGTTTTCTTGGGCAACTTTGAATCCTCCTTCTATAAGTAAGATTATAATTGTCACCACTCCACCAACTCTCGTGTGACCTTCAGTCTCTTCGGAAGCTTCTTCGTATAAGTTCGTGGTAGCCATAGAGATGTATTAAAATATAAGGCTAGAGGGAATATCACGCCGCAAAATTGATGTCGCTCTGTGTAATCGTGCCGGCCAATCAAATCACGTCTAATCGACAGTAATCGTGCGGACCAATCACAGTCTTACACCTTCCAACAGCTGGAAAAGTAAATTTTAAAACTAACATGGCTTGTGACGTCACTGGCGTGATTACCGTTAAATGTATATTAAGGTCGTTGATGACTTCACTTTTTTATGCAGCGGAGATAGGCCATATTCTCTCTAGCCTATATATTTTATATATATAGCGTACATCTCTATGGTGGTAGCCTAGGCCTATCCCTAGAATAACTGTTTTATTAGCTAATGGCTAGGTAAAAGAATCTACAGTCTTTCACTGTTTTATAACCAACAACGACGACGTGTTTAATCTTATTATTCAACTCCAAAATTCGATATAAAGTAACGATCAGCAACAACACAACAATGACTACACTTGCGTTATCATAACAACTAACTTCATCAGCCTACTACTAACTCAACTCAACAACTCTCCGACAACTACTACAGCCTATCTCAACAGCTCTCAACACACAACTCTTTTTCTTCCTATTCACGCTCACCCCTTCTTTCTATCTCTCCCTTGTACACTCAACGTACGCTTGTCCCGACGTCGCGCGCCGCCCGCCAGACAATTGTCTAGACAAATCGCGCCAATTCGCAGCTGGCCTGTCTACGCCGTCCGCTGTCGTACGACAATCGCTGTGCACTGAATAAATTAGCTTACAATAATAATTATTAATATAGACAATAATTAATTGGCTCAACGACAAAATAATATTATGCTAATGATGCAGCCAGTTAATAAATACATAATTGTATAACAATATTACTATTCATTCGTTCATTCATTCATTCATTCATTTATTCAACCGTTCGTTCATTCCATCATTCCTTCATTCCTTCATTCTTTCACTCAATAATTATGGATATTTACATAGCGCTCATTCAAGATAAACTTTTCAGGAACTCTCCCAATACCGACTCGATTGACAAACGCTGTTTTAGGCATAAAGTTTGAGAGGTGTCGCAGGTACTTGGTCCAACCACATAGAAGGAACGGCTCTGCATTGTTGCAAAGCGAGTCAAAGTGGCCATTAAGTCACCGTGGACATCAAAGCGCAGTATGCGACGGATTGCGCAATCGTAACGGGAGGGAGACTTGGGACTGGCGCTACGACGATGCTAACCATAGCAAATATTTATGAGAAGCGTTTTCCACCTCATTAATACATGCAATCTCGTTTAAGATTAACACTATTATCCGAATCCTCAACTTAACCGAATAGAGTGAAGGTTTAATTGATGGACCAAGGCACACTTAGTTCTCGATCTTATTGATTCAAAATATTAGTTTAAAAGGTGTCTAAAACGATGAGAGACACTTTAACGAAACAGCGACCTCTAGCGGTCTAACCGAACCATGAAATCGTCTACAACTCTCATGACCAGTGTCAAATACAGTTACACGTATGCACAAACACGCTGTGATTGTTTACCGCCAACCAAGTGATGCACACCTTTTTAATGTATATTTAGTAAACTATAATAAAGTCGATGGGTCCAAGAATATGATTCATCGTGTTCTGTCACAATCAGCCAATGGACAAATAAAGTATTATTAGGAGGGTTCCAATTTGACCAGGGTCTATGACAACAGAGGCCGTTACCCTGGACAGAGATGTGCTTGGCATATTACAGCACTTATGAGCAAGGTACTAGACCTTTTTTAGTAGTATTAATTTAAAATCCATTGCTTTAATGCTGAAAAGTATAATGAATATTCTAAATATCTCTTAACCCTCGAAGAATACTCTGGTGTGCTTTTTTCACCCAACTGTTAGTATTGGTGCTGACGGTTTTCTTATACTGCTTTGAAATCATGCCATGAGTATCTGCCTTTAATAGAATTACTATGATTATTATATTTATTAGGTTACTATTAGTACAGTAAAATAGAGTATGTGTGTATGTGCACTTGTTATAGCGCCCCTTCAAGCTCTCTACTCAGAGGCGCTCACGATGCAGAGCGAATACTGCATCGGAGTTTCACGCCGAAGCGCTGAGCAATTGTAAGTGAAGGACTTGCCCAAGGTCCTTACGCGGCTATAGGTGGATTCGAACCTCGGACCTTCCGGTTCCAAGGCAACGACGCCACCACTAGAGTAATGGATAGCACGCTTGCTTAGAGGTCTAAAGGTTGCGAGTTCGAGCCCCGTTGGGAGGATTTGTTTTCTAGGCTGCTATTAGCGCCATGTATTGCAGGCTGTCTGTTCAGTTAGCATACTGTTAAGAATTGTGTATTCTGTGATCTGCGTTCTTGTGAATTGTTTAACCCTTTAATGCCCAGATGATAGTAAATGGTATGGGAAATCCTATACCCTTCGGCAATAAGGGTTGAACTGCATAATTGTACACTTTAACCGGTTTCGGTCTGTCAACCGGATTGTTGAATAAAGGAGATTTAAATATTAGAATTAATCAACATTGTTATGAACACCTTCAAACAGCAATCAACCAACGTTACATAAGCCTTATTTGTCCACCTCCAATAGTTGTAATAATCTCAAAATCAATGCTGTCATGTCAATCACCGACGTCGCTGCGCGACGGTTGGTCGCATGCATGGACTACAGCTCTCCACTGCCTCCTATCGCGTGCAGCGGCGAGAAGATTGGATCCGGAAAGACGGGACCAAGCAAGAATGTTGTCAATCCAGCTAATACGCGGTCTACCCTTGCGTCGACAACCTTCCACGTGACCCAGCATAATGGCTTTTTCCACGCAATCCTGGGGAATCCTGATGATATGACCGAAATAGGAGAGTTTGCGAGCCTTGATGGAACCCAAGAGCTCTGGTGAAGTTCCGGCAAGCCGATAAACCTGCTCTGTGGTAAGTTTGAGCGTCCAAGAAATGCGCAAAAGCTTACGGGTACATTTGTTCTCGAAACTCTGTATCTGCTTTTCCTCCGCCTTTTACCGCCTTTTTCAATGCTACCGCTATTAATATCATCAGTTGACACCGTTTAAAAGGTGTTTTGGAGCAACACGTTAATTGACCAAAAAGAACTGGAAATCAGCATGAGCGCCACCTAGCACTTCACAAGCAAAGCAGGATATCAGGATGGGCGTCTATTACTTATGCATCCATTTTAATTGTGCTCTTTTCCATATTATATATTTTTGCCGAGGTACTTTAGTCGATCACACCGGGTCTCAGAAATATTATACAAATAGCCTGCATGGCTTGAAGTGCGACTGTACGGACCGCTATAACAACTTAACAAATGCATATACAAACAAACTTATTTTCAAGTGTGAGCGCCGTCCTGCTACTTATTAGGTCGACGTAGGTCTTTCACTCAAAACTGAGAACACTGCCTTTTCAAAATCGAGTTCTGTTCCTCGTCCTATTTTCACATACTTAGTCATCTTCATTCTGTACCAGAGTTACAATACTCTGTTGCATAGCAGAAGATTACAGACTAAACATTGTACACTGCATCGGACACGCCAAGAGCAATTATAATTTATTGCGAGAGGAGGACTTGTGCGGCGCCATGAAGTGGATTCGAAGCTGGAACCATCAGGCTCCAAGGTACCGAACCACTACACCACAGCGTCACGCAAATGTCATTTCTGAAGTCAACTGCTCCCATAGTGTGAGTCGAAGTGATGTTCTGTCTTTACTTACATTGTCAATTATTATACCCAGAGTAGGCTTGGTTTTCCTTTGCTTCCTTTTCATTCGAATTTTGCACATGGTGCATTGTGGGTGATTCGGTCAATAGGCATTCTCTCACTTACTAGGATTACTTTACCTGTCGCAGATAACCATTTGCAAACGATGCAAGTTATTTATTGACTTGAAGTTACTTTAAAAAAGGTGTCGAATGGTCCGCATAATTGATGTGGTAAATTTAGGTTTTAACGATAATAATTATTGACTGCCGTGACCTTTAAGGTCGACTTTTAAAGACGTTTCATCTACAAAGTTATGCTCTGTAATTATCAATACAAGATTTTATTTAATCTATTTATATACTATTAGATAACCTCCGCTGTTCTCCGACATTTTAATCAACTCCATTCCTTAGTGTCAATCCAAGTGATGTTATGTCTTGTTTCACTTTATGCTTGGTCTGCCATTCTTTCTTTTCATTTGAATCTTGCTTTGTATGTATGTGCACATGTCACTTCAAGCTCTTTGTACTCAGAGGCGCTCCCAAGTGCAGAGGGGACACTGCATCGGAGTTTCACGCCGAAGAGCTGAGCAAATGCGAGTGAAGGACTTGCTCAAGGTTCTTACGTGGCGAGTTAGATTCGAGCCTCGAACCTTCCAGTTTAAAGGCAACGACGCCACCACTACACCACCGTGCCCAAACTTGCAATTCTGGTGCATTGTATGTGATTCCGTAAAAGAGAATTCTTTCTCTTGGCCTACATCTTCAAACCATCGAAGTCTTCTTTCAACGACTTTGTCAATTGCAAAGCTGATTCGATGCTTAATGATTGCCTAATAATATCATCGCCTCTACAAGTAAGTTACTGCTGACTTTAAATATGTGCACTTTTCTTCTGGTACTCGCAACAGACAAAAATGAAATGTCAGGGCTTAACGACACTGTTTCATATCGAAGATGATTAGTGTCGGAGGCAGAGAACAACCTCACACTCCACGTTTATATTGCGACCGAGCCACCCGCTGTAAAGATCCGACCGGGAATTGAACCCGGCCCGCCAGGAAAGTTCGGATTATCGTTCACTCAGGGAAAACCAATGATTCATTAGAGCAAATCCCTGAATTCTCTGTGGCAAATCCCAGGATTCCTAGAGGCAAACCATAGCAAAGGATAGGCGTCACAACACTTTAAAACACAAATTTATCCAGGTACTGGAATGGCATTGGCAGAGTACAATTAGTGCCGGAGTTATCCTGTAATCTAAAGTAATCTAATCTAATAAAACATTTGTAAAGCGCTTCTCACAACAGAGCTACTCAGAAGCGCTCTCAGCGTAACAGGCCCAAGAAAAAGAAACGACATCAAGCAGCGAAAATATGCAGGTGAATTTCCTACCAGAATCCTGCAACAAACTTCTTACTGTTGAATCACAGCCATTATTGACGACATTCAGTTTCGAGGATGATTTAATTTAGGCGGACAACAAGTGAAGGTACATGTATAATAGTTTGTAACTACTTTAAAAAGGTGTTCAATGGTCATCCTTATATTCTTGCCTAATTTTCAATAAAACCCAAAGTTCCGTCTTTTGTACAAAAATAACGGCCTCGGTGATGGCATCGTCATAAGATAAGAAAAGTTAAAATAAGATATAAATATTCTTTAATAGACCAATTGCTCTCCGCATTTTGGTGTAAGAACATGATTTAATAAACAAACGTACATCATTTCTATTTCCAATCAATGTAGCACAAAATCCTACGTTCGGAATCCAATATAAATTTTAATTTTAAAAATTATGTTCTTTTAATGACTATAATAAAATCAACGGACAGATTGGTTGTTATATCATTTTAACAAGTTCATTGGTGTCGCCCTCCTCATTCGTCCAGGCTTGGGACTGGCACTGGCAGACGACGAGACACGGCTGAGTATTTGATAAATATGAATCTTTAACTTCATCGACCACATGGCGAATGTACAAAAAGATGTTAAATATTATTGTCACTTCTCGTCGTTATGTAATTACGCGAGTTGTGATTTTAAACTGACTTTTGTACACCCATTTTAGCTTTAACAGCGAGCTACATATTGCTAAATTTGTCACCATTTTAAATTCAGCTGGTACGCAAAAACGATCCGAGAGCATAGTTAATCAACTAATCACAGGATATAAAACAATTTCTATAGACGGCGTTTGTCGTCATAAGCTGTCGTTAAACAATGGATCCATTCATTCATTTCTAACAGGATCGCCCTCCTCCATCATTCAGACTTGGGACTGGCTGCACTGCACTGTCACATATCGAGAAGTGTATATCAATGTATATCAATCAATACCCCTCCCCCCCCCCCAAGACAGACCCACACCTCAACGCGGTGGGAGGGGGTGACAACAGCCAAGTAGGGGATTGCCTGTTGGGGCTATGCCATCAGTGGTGAAAGCTAACTCAGCCGAAGAACCACCTGGGGCGTTTCGCGAGGTGGACAAGCCCAACAGGAACCCTGAAAAGCTGGCTAACGTGGGCGGCAATCAACTCCCCAAAAAGGGTTTGTCAGATGTGTGGCGATAAGCTGACAGCAAAAAGGAAACACGCTTGAAACCTAATGCCAGTTAACTCAAATCGTCGTAAAAATGGAGACGAATAATGAGGATGGCAGCGGGCACCTACGGGAACTGGTCCCTCGGTTCTTGATGATGATGATGATGATGATGATGATACCAATGGATGGAATGGTAACGGCCTTCCAACGGAATAATTATTGGATTTTTAGGTTACTTGTGACACTCTAGTAAATCAGAAAATCATTTTCCCCAACAACAATGTTGCAACTCAGTCTTTCAATCGCAAGGTGGCAGCTGAAAATTAACCCCATCGAAACGGAAATCGGGCGTTCTTTGAAAAACTACCCGATTAGACAGCCTTTCTGATTAGACGCAACGCTTGTGAATAAGCTTCTTTTTTACCGTACTCAGCTCTTCTACCCCGCCTTCAAACGAACACCAGCCCAATTCTCACCACTTCATTCCCACCACGCCTCACCACGCCCCAAGAATTACCAACATAATTATGAAATTCATGTATAGAAATGTTTCACTTCACCTCTTTTCGTTTTACATGAACAACTTAAAATATTGGCACGGTGTTGGAATATATATGGTTATGTATAAATTTTAAAAAGGTGTTTAGTATTTCATGTGCTCAACGACATCTTGCGGCTTTTGTGGACTCTTTCAAATCACGGCTAAAATCTCAGCTGCTTGTTGAGACTTATCATAATTATAATCATCATCGTAGTCATCGTCGTCATCGTCGTCATCGTCGTCGTCATCGTCGTCATCATCATCAGTTCGGAATCTGTTTTCTTGGGCAACTTTGAATCCTCCTTCTATAAGTAAGATTATAATTGTCACCACTCCACCAACTCTCGTGTGACCTTCAGTCTCTTCGGAAGCTTCTTCGTATAAGTTCGTGGTAGCCATAGAGATGTATTAAAATATAAGGCTAGAGGGAATATCACGCCGCAAAATTGATGTCGCTCTGTGTAATCGTGCCGGCCAATCAAATCACGTCTAATCGACAGTAATCGTGCGGACCAATCACAGTCTTACACCTTCCAACAGCTGGAAAAGTAAATTTTAAAACTAACATGGCTTGTGACGTCACTGGCGTGATTACCGTTAAATGTATATTAAGGTCGTTGATGACTTCACTTTTTTATGCAGCGGAGATAGGCCATATTCTCTCTAGCCTATATATTTTATATATATAGCGTACATCTCTATGGTGGTAGCCTAGGCCTATCCCTAGAATAACTGTTTTATTAGCTAATGGCTAGGTAAAAGAATCTACAGTCTTTCACTGTTTTATAACCAACAACGACGACGTGTTTAATCTTATTATTCAACTCCAAAATTCGATATAAAGTAACGATCAGCAACAACACAACAATGACTACACTTGCATTATCATAACAACTAACTTCATCAGCCTACTACTAACTCAACTCAACAACTCTCCGACAACTACTACAGCCTATCTCAACAGCTCTCAACACACAACTCTTTTTCTTCCTATTCACGCTCACCCCTTCTTTCTATCTCTCCCTTGTACACTCAACGTACGCTTGTCCCGACGTCGCGCGCCGCCCGCCAGACAATTGTCTAGACAAATCGCGCCAATTCGCAGCTGGCCTGTCTACGCCGTCCGCTGTCGTACGACAATCGCTGTGCACTGAATAAATTAGCTTACAATAATAATTATTAATATAGACAATAATTAATTGGCTCAACGACAAAATAATTTTATGCTAAAGATGCAGCCAGTTAATAAATACATAATTGTATAACAATATTACTATTCATTCGTTCATTCATTCATTCATTCATTTATTCAACCGTTCGTTCATTCCATCATTCCTTCATTCCTTCATTCTTTCACTCAATAATTATGGATATTTACATAGCGCTCATTCAAGATAAACTTTTCAGGAACTCTCCCAATACCGACTCGATTGACAAACGCTGTTTTAGGCATAAAGTTTGAGAGGTGTCGCAGGTACTTGGTCCAACCACATAGAAGGAACGGCTCTGCATTGTTGCAAAGCGAGTCAAAGTGGCCATTAAGTCACCGTGGACATCAAAGCGCAGTATGCGACGGATTGCGCAATCGTAACGGGAGGGAGACTTGGGACTGGCGCTACGACGATGCTAACCATAGCAAATATTTATGAGAAGCGTTTTCCACCTCATTAATACATGCAATCTCGTTTAAGATTAACACTATTATCCGAATCCTCAACTTAACCGAATAGAGTGAAGGTTTAATTGATGGACCAAGGCACACTTAGTTCTCGATCTTATTGATTCAAAATATTAGTTTAAAAGGTGTCTAAAACGACGAGAGACACTTTAACGAAACAGCGACCTCTAGCGGTCTAACCGAACCATGAAATCGTCTACAACTCTCATGACCAGTGTCAAATACAGTTACACGTATGCACAAACACGCTGTGATTGTTTACCGCCAACCAAGTGATGCACACCTTTTTAATGTATATTTAGTAAACTATAATAAAGTCGATGGGTCCAAGAATATGATTCATCGTGTTCTGTCACAATCAGCCAATGGACAAATAAAGTATTATTAGGAGGGTTCCAATTTGACCAGGGTCTATGACAACAGAGGCCGTTACCCTGGACAGAGATGTGCTTGGCATATTACAGCACTTATGAGCAAGGTACTAGACCTTTTTTAGTAGTATTAATTTAAAATCCATTGCTTTAATGCTGAAAAGTATAATGAATATTCTAAATATCTCTTAACCCTCGAAGAATACTCTGGTGTGCTTTTTTCACCCAACTGTTAGTATTGGTGCTGACGGTTTTCTTATACTGCTTTGAAATCATGCCATGAGTATCTGCCTTTAATAGAATTACTATGATTATTATATTTATTAGGTTACTATTAGTACAGTAAAATAGAGTATGTGTGTATGTGCACTTGTTATAGCGCCCCTTCAAGCTCTCTACTCAGAGGCGCTCACGATGCAGAGCGAATACTGCATCGGAGTTTCACGCCGAAGCGCTGAGCAATTGTAAGTGAAGGACTTGCCCAAGGTCCTTACGCGGCTATAGGTGGATTCGAACCTCGGACCTTCCGGTTCCAAGGCAACGACGCCACCACTAGAGTAATGGATAGCACGCTTGCTTAGAGGTCTAAAGGTTGCGAGTTCGAGCCCCGTTGGGAGGATTTGTTTTCTAGGCTGCTATTAGCGCCATGTATTGCAGGCTGTCTGTTCAGTTAGCATAGTTAAGAATTGTGTATTCTGTGATCTGCGTTCTTGTGAATTGTTTAACCCTTTAATGCCCAGATGATAGTAAATGGTATGGGAAATCCTATACCCTTCGGCAATAAGGGTTGAACTGCATAATTGTACACTTTAACCGGTTTCGGTCTGTCAACCGGATTGTTGAATAAAGGAGATTTAAATATTAGAATTAATCAACATTGTTATGAACACCTTCAAACAGCAATCAACCAACGTTACATAAGCCTTATTTGTCCACCTCCAATAGTTGTAATAATCTCAAAATCAATGCTGTCATGTCAATCACCGACGTCGCTGCGCGACGGTTGGTCGCATGCATGGACTACTGTGCTCTCCACTGCCTCCTATCGCGTGCAGCGGCGAGAAGATTGGATCCGGAAAGACGGGACCAAGCAAGAATGTTGTCAATCCAGCTAATACGCGGTCTACCCTTGCGTCGACAACCTTCCACGTGACCCAGCATAATGGCTTTTTCCACGCAATCCTGGGGAATCCTGATGATATGACCGAAATAGGAGAGTTTGCGAGCCTTGATGGAACCCAAGAGCTCTGGTGAAGTTCCGGCAAGCCGATAAACCTGCTCTGTGGTAAGTTTGAGCGTCCAAGAAATGCGCAAAAGCTTACGGGTACATTTGTTCTCGAAACTCTGTATCTGCTTTTCCTCCGCCTTTTACCGCCTTTTTCAATGCTACCGCTATTAATATCATCAGTTGACACCGTTTAAAAGGTGTTTTGGAGCAACACGTTAATTGACCAAAAAGAACTGGAAATCAGCATGAGCGCCACCTAGCACTTCACAAGCAAAGCAGGATATCAGGATGGGCGTCTATTACTTATGCATCCATTTTAATTGTGCTCTTTTCCATATTATATATTTTTGCCGAGGTACTTTAGTCGATCACACCGGGTCTCAGAAATATTATACAAATAGCCTGCATGGCTTGAAGTGCGACTGTACGGACCGCTATAACAACTTAACAAATGCATATACAAACAAACTTATTTTCAAGTGTGAGCGCCGTCCTGCTACTTATTAGGTCGACGTAGGTCTTTCACTCAAAACTGAGAACACTGCCTTTTCAAAATCGAGTTCTGTTCCTCGTCCTATTTTCACATACTTAGTCATCTTCATTCTGTACCAGAGTTACAATACTCTGTTGCATAGCAGAAGATTACAGACTAAACATTGTACACTGCATCGGACACGCCAAGAGCAATTATAATTTATTGCGAGAGGAGGACTTGTGCGGCGCCATGAAGTGGATTCGAAGCTGGAACCATCAGGCTCCAAGGTACCGAACCACTACACCACAGCGTCACGCAAATGTCATTTCTGAAGTCAACTGCTCCCATAGTGTGAGTCGAAGTGATGTTCTGTCTTTACTTACATTGTCAATTATTATACCCAGAGTAGGCTTGGTTTTCCTTTGCTTCCTTTTCATTCGAATTTTGCACATGGTGCATTGTGGGTGATTCGGTCAATAGGCATTCTCTCACTTACTAGGATTACTTTACCTGTCGCAGATAACCATTTGCAAACGATGCAAGTTATTTATTGACTTGAAGTTACTTTAAAAAAGGTGTCGAATGGTCCGCATAATTGATGTGGTAAATTTAGGTTTTAACGATAATAATTATTGACTGCCGTGACCTTTAAGGTCGACTTTTAAAGACGTTTCATCTACAGAGTTATGCTCTGTAATTATCAATACAAGATTTTATTTAATCTATTTATATACTATTAGATAACCTCCGCTGTTCTCCGACATTTTAATCAACTCCATTCCTTAGTGTCAATCCAAGTGATGTTATGTCTTGTTTCACTTTATGCTTGGTCTGCCATTCTTTCTTTTCATTTGAATCTTGCTTTGTATGTATGTGCACATGTCACTTCAAGCTCTTTGTACTCAGAGGCGCTCCCAAGTGCAGAGGGGACACTGCATCGGAGTTTCACGCCGAAGAGCTGAGCAAATGCGAGTGAAGGACTTGCTCAAGGTTCTTACGTGGGGAGTGGGATTCGAGCTTCGAACCTTCCAGTTTAAAGGCAACGACGCCACCACTACACCACCGTGCCCAAACTTGCAACTTTGGTGCATTGTATGTGATTCCGTAAAAGAGAATTCTTACTCTAGGCCTACATTTTCAAACCATTGAAATCTTCTTTCAACGACTTTGTCAATTGCAGAGCTGATCCGATGCTTAATGATTGCCTAATAATATCATCGCCTCTACAAGTAAGTTACTGCTGACTTTAAATATGTGCACTTTTCTTCTGGTACTCGCAACAGACAAAAATGAAATGTCAGGGCTTAACGACACTGTTTCATATCGAAGATGATTAGTGTCGGAGGCAGAGAACAACCTCACACTCCACGTTTATATTGCGACCGAGCCACCCGCTGTAAAGATCCGACCGGGAATTGAACCCGGCCCGCCAGCGCGGCGAGCGGGCTACAACCCACTCGACCACGCAGGATCTTCCTCGCAACAGACAAGGCAATAATAACTTTTATAATGCTTAGTTATTTCTTTAAAAAGGTGTCGAATTGGTCCGTGTAATTGACGTGATAATATAATTGTTATTACGACTACCAAGACCTTTTATTCAGTAACCAACAAATTAATAATTATGAGTGAATGACCAAGCATCCTTACAATGTGCGTATTTTAGATCGATGAAGTAGTTGCAGATTTGGTCAATAGAAGCCATTACAGCAATTGTCATGTGTGGTAACACGAACGACCTTATGTAAATGGATGATCGAATAAAAAGGTAGCTTGTTAGCCTCATAAACATGACTTTGAACTATATTTAAATATAATGTGATAGCCTAACTTCGTCCAGGCTTTAGTCTGGCACTGGCAGACGACGAGATATCGCTGAGTAAAAGCAAATTGATGGAAATTCATTTGGGGTTGCTTTACCATTTGATCGTTTCCCATAACAATCCTCTCAGATGTTGCAACTCACCCTTTCTTTCCCTAGGTGGCACCTGCAAATCTGAAATTAAACCCCATCAAAACTGAAATTTGTAACTACCTTCTTTAATTACTCTCCGATTCAGCTCAGCGCTAGTGAATAAGTTGGTTCCCTACGCATGTCTTTCGAATGGTAGTTTAGAGATTTTGATTATTACTTATGTTCTGTTATCTGGAATTTATAAAGTAGAAGAAGAGGAAGAGTTCAGGGCTTAACGACACTGTTTCATATCGAAGATGATTAGTGTCGGAGGCAGAGTACAACCTCACACTCCACGTTTATATTGCGACCGAGCCACCCGCTGTAAAGATCCGACCGGGAATTGAAACCGGGCCGCCGGCGCGGCGAGCGGGCTACAACCCTCTCGACCCACGCAGGATCTTCATTTATAAAGTCTAAGAGTGTTGATTAATATAATAAACTAATACTACTTTAAAAGGGTGTCCAATGTTCTTACATTATTTTCTTGGTTTTTCATCTTTAACAGTTTAACATCACTGTGTGATAACGAAAGATCATTATTGACGCAATCCTTCTCTATCCAGGTATTGGACTGGCGCTGGCAGAGTGAGAGGTTAGACACGGTGATGGAATACTTTTTTTTGCCATTTTAAAATCGTGTCCAATGGATATAATTATTGCAGTTGACGTAGACGATTATTTTATTTGTTCAACGACTTCTAATTGTTGCAGTCAGAGCCATTATCGACAACATTATCATTAGCATGCTATTTAGTCCATTATGTGCCATGAGGTCCCGTTTGCAAAATGGTGTTGGGGGAGTTTCTCACTTCCAATCAGTCAGTGGGTCCCTGGACATGAAAAATCAACGAGGTGCTTGTCCGCCATATCCGAATCAGTAACATTAGAGGTATTACACATGTATATATGTTGTAATAAATGAAAAATATGAAACTCAGTTACCTTGACATGACCTCTATGGCCTTAAAATGATCTCTGATGATTAACCCGTTCCCGCCGGATCGGGTCGCGGGTGACCCGAAATGGGAGGCATTGAAACAGACTATATTGCATCTATAAATAGGCATCGGGGAAAAATAAAAATAGCATCAGCGTTTTCAGCGAGAAATGTAGTATTTTCTCAATTTTTGTTTGTTGATAAAAAGTTATATATTGTGGTCAAAAAACAAGTTTGAAGTTAGGCATAAACTTGTCTGGAGTTCCGAAAATTTTAGGTGTGTAATGACGGGTTTTGACGAAGAATTTTCATATTCTGACGACGAATTCATCCGAAATGTTAAGATCGCCGGCGGAACACAGTGTTTGGGTCGCAAATAGTTTCGATTTTAGGCCAGTCTGATAACCGAGTCTTGTTGTTCGGACTCCGCATTGCTAAATAATACCGAAGTCGGAGAGGTAAGCAAATGCCAATATTTTTTATTTGTGTTTCCTTTTTTGTAATTTCTTGATAGTTTAGATGTAAGAAGAATATGAATATGCTGATTGAAAGCAAATTTATGTTTACTGAAAATCAATTCAAGCCAAAATTTTATATTGAAGATGGTTTCATGGAATAACTTTGTGTCCATTGATCAGCTGATTGACAATGAATTATTCTCTTTTCCATTGATCCTATCTAATTCACTATAATTTTTCCATTTCTATGCAGCATCTGCAACTGTTGATGATGCTACCACACAACCAGTAGCACAGGAGGAAGAAGCAGTTGTGGTCAATGGGGTGGTCATGGTCCAGGTCGTGGCTGTGGTCAAGGTCGAAGTCATGTTCGCAAAGGTCAAGGTCCAAGTAATGAAGTCCGTGGAATTACTAAACGAACCGACAGCAACTTTTTGACATTGAGCAATGGAACTGGGAGCAGGCGTTTTGGAATGAGGATATTGCCTTTACTGAGACAGTAGGACATTCAGACAGTTGTTAGCCGACATGACTTGACAGCCCACTTCACTGCAAAGCGTGCTAGTCTCCGCATGATGATGTTGTACCAAGTCCGTATAGGTGGCACCCTAGTCTTTTTGGTCCTTTGTTAGAATGGAACTTTTGTCCACAATGAAATTTGAATTTCTTAGCCAGAAGACTGGTGATTCAGAAAATGTGTGCTTTGTTATGCTTATTTGTGACCATTACTGGACCATTGTCTTCAAATGCAGTGCCGATATGTTTATCGGTGACTGTTTTGCCCTTTTGAATTCTAAAGCCACTATATAAATGAACATTTCTTCAAAGTAAAACATAGATTTATAGCCAGAAGTTTGCTGGTTCAGGAAATATATACTTTATTATGACTTATTGTAAAGTATTGTTGAATTGCTGTCCTTCTGATTCATTGTCGATATGTCTATTGGTGACTGTTTTACCTTTTGGGATTATAATGCCGCTATATAAATTAACCATTGTTCACGATATGAAATCTGGATTATATAGACAGGAGACTACTGGTTCAGAAAATATATGGTTTAGCTTGCTTATTTGTTACCAATATTGGACTGTTGGCCTTCAAATGCTGTGTAAAATGTTTATCGGTGACTGTTTTGCGCTTTGGCAGTATAAGGGCGCTATATAAATGAAAAATTCTTCACAGTGAAATATGCCATTTTATTCCCTTAAGTTTTCTGATTCAGAAAATATATACTTTATTATGTTTAAGTGAGACCACTGATGCAGTATTGTTATTCTAGCATAGGTACCATTAATTTTATAGATATTCCCAAAAACAATTCAGGCGGGATTGTGTTAAAAGAATATCAGAAATGAATTCTACATACCTGAATTAGTACCATTACAGGTATTACACGTGCATAAGCTGAAGGAAATGAAAAAGATGAAAAAATGACCTTGACCATGACCTTATGACCTCAAGATGACCCCTGGTGACAAAAACAATATCAGAAATGAATTCTACATACCTGAATCAGTACCATTAGAGGTATTACACGTGCATATACTGCAAGAAATAAAGAAGATGAATTTTCCAATATGGCCGGCGGCGGCCATATTGGATTTGTCGATTACGTCATTCGTGACGTCATGGCAGACAAGCACCTCGTTGATTTTTCATGTCCAGGGACCCACTGACTGATTGGAAGTGAGAAACTCCCCCAACACCATTTTGCAAACGGGACCTCATGGTACATAATGAACTAATTCACCTATTTAAATTATTTCCTAGCAGTCAACAAGATTAATATAAAATTCAGTGCCTACTTTAAAAAGGTGTTCAATGGTCTGCCAATAATTTCATGGTAAATTTTCAACCAGAGAGACCCAGCATTCGGTTTGTTCGTAATAACATATTGTCCTTGGTGATGATAATTTTTAAAAATTGTTAAATCGATCATGAATTCAAAGATGGCTGAATGTGCTTTGCGCGTTCTTTTGTGAAATCTGTAACAGTTAATTGCCCGCTGGGTTTATGTTAGTGGAGGTCCGTAGTCCATTATATGATTATAGCATTGGAACATAACCTACATGTATAAAAGCATATGCTATATCTTTGGACTTTAGGACTAAAACAAACCATAAACATGTACAACCGACTCCATCACGAAGTCCAACCTGAGCCTTACCGACAACTACGGTCCCCGATACTGCAATTATGCCATCTGCATTATTTTTATAATTTCACTAAATTAAATTGACTGGCATATTTTACTTAAATACATGTATATGATGCAGTATAAATAGCAAATGAGATTAACAAAGATAATTATCAAACAAAACTCTCCCATATATTTTCTCAAAGTCTCAGAGACGATTAGGTTTCTTCAAAATCCCCCTAAATTACTGACAAAATTAGCAGTCCATGAAAATCATTCAAGTCTTGACAAGGAGCGAATTTAATCGTGAATTTTCCACCAGTGATCCCTATTATAATCAGAATGACCTAATTATTTTGTCAATATAGCATACGTTCTTGCTTGTTAAAATAATCAAACTATAGCTTCCAAGGCAACAGATGTCGCGTCAATAAATATTCAAAATGACGTCATGGTTACATAGATTATACTAGTATAACAACACAACACAGTCAATGTCAATAATAGCAAACAAGCCAATGAGTATTTCTTGAGCCAGTTTAACACGAAAAAGTGGTGTCTTTAATTGGCGCATTATAGACGAGGGTATTTCAGGAAACAACAACTGTGTATATTCTGATGCGAGCTAGTAAAAAATTTCAATTCAATTATAGTTAGTTATATATGTGGTGGGGTCCACAATCATACTGGTCAGGATGCTTTATGTCTTCCAATCAAGTTTGGGCTTGGTAATTATTTATGAGGGCTAGCGGTGTTATGCTGTACGTGATGAAGAAGTCAGAAAAACACAGGTAATCACACATGAAACAAATGACCCATCAGCAGCAGTAAGAACCCTGCATGCGTACCTCGCACATCATCCCTGATAAAAGTTGCTGAAGCGCGCGGTTGCTCTAATCAATGTCATTAATGCCTCGGAGAAACTGTACTGAAGGAATTGGACTCGATTTTTCTGCGGAACGGACATACCTATACAAATGTTTGCTTAAATAAAAGGGTAGCTAATTAAATTCAGTCATAGATATTTTTTATAGTATTATAATGAGATCCACAGCACTGGTCATGCTGCTTTTTGCCTACCATCTATATTTGGGTTTAGTAATTATTTATGAGCGCTATCGGTGCTTATGCTGGAAACAGTACGAGATGAAGAAGTCAGAAACACATGATAGGTGATCACACATAAAACAAGAACGGTGTACTATAACACAAGTAGATCTCTAAAAGCGTCAGCCTTAAATTCCCATAATACTTAATATTTATCGACCATCTTTTCAGTGCCAGACCAAAGCCAGCATTGAGGAGGAGTTCGAAGTTAATCCTCTGTATTATTGCACCACATGGTGAGGTCCACAACGATGGTCAGTTGCGTTTAACTGAAAGATGTGTCACATAATATTTATATAATAATGTCTGAGCAGCAGTACTTATTTAAAAAATTACAAGAATAAAAAGGTTGCTTATACTCATGACATTGAACACTAAAATCAATACCATCATGATTCAATTATACACCGTGGTTTAAAAAAGTAAGCCAAATAGTTTTCAATACAGTTTTTCCATATATGTAGGCCTAATCTCTATAATTGCCTGATTATAAAGAACACTAAAAATTTACCAATATTTAGAGAATTTAACCAACCATGTGATTCCGAATTACGTTATGTTATCAATTTGAACGGATAGAAGGCTGTGAATCTTTCAATTTCATCGGCCATATCACGAATGTAAAAAGAGATGTTAATTAATTATTATTGTAACTTCTTCTTAGGTTAGGTGATAGTATTATTATTACACGCGTTGCGATTTTAAACTGACTCTTGCACACCAATTTTAGCATTTACTCCGAGCTACATCAAGCTAAATTTGTCTGCAGTGCACATTGATCTGGCACCGGCACATAATCATTTCAATCTCACAAACTGAATCAACTGCTCACATGATATAAAACAATTTCTGTCGACTTCTTTTGTCATCATTAGCTGTTGATAAATAATGGATATATCCATTCATCCGGGTATTTCTAACAAGATCGAGGCTTGGGACTGGAGAACAAAAAATATAGATGGATGGGAATGTCTGTATTGTCCCGGTTTTTGCCTTCCTACGGATTATACTAATTTTTGTTTATTCAACAATCCGGTTGACAGACCGCAACCGGTTACAGTGTACAATTATTCAGTTGAAACAATTTACAGGAACTGAGATAAAAAAAAAATACATGTACATCTTAGCTATCAACAGAACAGACAGCCTGCAATAATCGGCGTTGACAGCAGATAAATATAAAACATTTATAGTTCATCTCGATCTCCAAATGCTATGACGGGTAGGAACAATTGGTAAATATCGTCCCTTGTCACTTCTCAAGTCCAGTGTATTAGTCCAGCTGATGTTATGCAATCATCTGTATTGTCTGCCATTATTTAGATTTATTTCTAGTGCCACTTATTTGGGGAATCGGACGTACAGCTAGGCTACTTATTCATATTTCTCCATAGCTTGCCAGTAATGCGATGCAAAATTTCGAGTCAATAGCGGTTTAATGTGTCATGTACATCCTCTTACCTCCGAAACTGTGGGCGTCTCCATGCGGGGAATATTGTAGGTGTTGAAATCGTCAAAAAAACGTGCAAATTACTCACTTCAAATACGGCAACAACGACTAATGGTGATAATTATTATTTTGGTTCTAAACACCTTTAAATAGTGCTCATGCAATGATACATATGGCTATCACTAAGCGACAGCAGCAACTTTTTTCGCAATATTTGACTAATAACTTTATATTCTTTGTTGCCAAAAGGTGTTCCGGAACACACACAAGGTCACGAGGAGGATCCAGATTTGACGAGGGCCTATGACAACAAAGGCCGCTGCCCTCGACGTGGGCTAGGCTCTGCTGATAATGGAGTCCTTCTGGTTCCCTTTGCTGTACTGTTACCATGAAGAATCGAGCCTTTTGATTGTTTTGAAATTGCTGCTAAATCCACCATCTACAGATAAAAATTTGTGAAAAAAGGGCGTAATATAATAATCAATAATCACTTTAAAAAGGTGTCGGGTTGGTAAGCGTAATTGACGTGATTTAGTTTACGGTTTGACAAATCATAACCGCCAGGACCTTGAAGTCAGCCTTACTATTCAGTTAAAGAATCTTCATCAATCTAGTTGAGCTCGATTATTGTCTGCATTGTTTGCAGCATGGTTGACTTCTTTAAACAAAGAATTGACTTTGGTGGGTTGTTCAGCTTAACGACACTGTGTGATAACAAAGATCATTAGCGTCGCAATTGTGAGTGAAGAACTTGCCCAATGTCTTTACGCGGCGATGCGGATTCGAACCTCGAACCTTCAAGGCAACGACGCCACAACTACACCACGGCGCGACTCAGAATGTGGTTATGATTGTGGTCAAACTCACTGGGATTGATAAAAAAACCACACATATTGTGACAGTCCTTTGTATCCATTGCCTGGGTACAATATAATCATCCACGCGGTTGAAACCTCAATAACTTAAAGATGCTGTAAACAAAAATCCAGTGATTTACGCTCGGCAAGAAGGAGTCGATTTTGAAAGGCAATAAGCCAGGCATGATAAGTTTTCATAAACTGCTGCTGCTGCTCACGCTCACTCGAATTAGCCATCCCCTACAGGATACGAAAGGTCTTCTTGTCAATTCACATAATTATCGCGCAATGATTACAGTTCATAGTTAAAGTTATTGCATGCAAGGCGTCATCACGTTTAATCACTCATTTTACTAACGCCTTCTACCGAATGGAAGGTTAAGTGCGTTTTAGGTGGGAAACAATACCACATGGAAGTGTTCTTTGTGTTAGTCTCCATGAGTTTTGACCATAGCACTAAACCTCTCAACTGCCACCAAAGTTACATCGAATGTTCTATAGCGGCGAACCAGTGCTAAAAGTGTTTTAAAAATAAGTGCCTGGACACCCTTACCTGTCCAAAAGAAGTGCCAGGACGCACAGTACATTTTCAGGTGTGCTGGCCAAAGAAGCAGCAGGGCGGCATAGAAATTTGAAAATAAATGCCAGGACGCCTTCCATGACCGTCCTGCCACACTCTAAGCCCTACCTTTTTCTAACATCTGGGGAGCTTGATGAACTCCAAAAGTGTAACAGTCTTTTACTATTTGAGAATTATACATTTGTATAGATAAGACAGATTTAGTAGGCTATTTGCCGAGTCATGAAAAAGAAACGTGTCCCACCTTTTCCGACGTTGAGACTAGCACTACATCGACGCTACGCCACAACAATTAATTATACTCAGGGTCGCCCTCCTGCTCTATGTAGGCTTGGTACTGGCATCAAGCAATATCTCTATTCAAGAAAGGTATTATAGGTCTAAGAATATTTCGTTGTAAGAATTGTATCTGAGTGATATATTACATTGATAGGTTTTTGGAGCTTCTGTACTTTATGTGACAATTATTATTTGTCTGAGAGGTGTCTAAAACGACCAGAAGCGGTTTTAAGAGAACAGTGACCTCTAGCGGTCTGATCAATGATACGTCGGTACACATGCACTCAGATTGTTCCGAGCATCTTCAAACGTTGGACACCTTTTAAAAAGCATTACTCTTCTGTTAATAAAAATTGTATTTATTTTTTGAACGCATTCAATGCAGCAACGTTAACCAATATTCTGCTCTCCAAAGACTTAGTCTCTTCTAGCTCTTTGTGTTGTTTATTTTCTTTCCAATTATCATTGTTTTTGTTTTCTCCGCATTTTTCTGTATCTGCCGTTTGTGAAAAAGCAAAGTATCCTACCTTTTCCTCGGTTGAAACTGGCCATACGACGACGCGACGCCATAAGTCCATAACAAATATCGTCGCAGTTCTCCTTCATGTAAGCTTGACATTGTCATCTACCGATATTGCTGTTGTATCAGATGGATCTAAATTATAGAGTTTTGCCACTTAGATTATTTATAAAAAAATATTCTTGTCTTAGAGGTGTCTAAAACGACCAAATGCAGTTTACAGAAAACAGCGAACTCTCGCGGTCTGACCAAACGATAACTCGTCGGCAATGCAATATTTTTTTAGCGCGATCACTGCAGAATCGTGATCCATCCATCGTTTAGATCGGTGGAGCGAGCAACAATTTGCCAATGAAAGCTAACTTTTTATTTCGAAATGTCGGTTTTCGTTCAAGCAAAGGCGCGTCTTATTTATTGCAAGTCCCGTTCGCTTGAGATGTTTTTTCAACAAATCTTTAGACTCAAAATAAAGGTGTGCAAGTAATAATAATAAATCTTCTGACTCTTGATCTGACCCTGTTGCGCCTGTCACGTTCGTTACTGCGCGACCGCGTTGGAAAAAGCACTGAGCTGGAAATAGGTTTAGATAAGCATTCGGAAAAGATTGCTGGATGTGTTGGATGTGTTTTTTGGTGACATTTGTAATTGTCAATTGCCTGATGGGCTTATGTTAATGTAGTTTTGTAAACCAGCATAGCGTTTGGAGCATAAGAAAATCTATCTAAAAGATCTAGGATTGATGGCATAATTGCAGTATCGTATGTAGATAAATCCATTGAATTTTAAGATTCGAGCCTTTTCCAGTGGCCTGGAATGGCCTTCCTTTTGAGCTACGCCTTCACACTGGGACTCTTTCAGGATCCTTCGTGAAATTCCGATTCGGTGTCTGCGCTGTTCTCGAGAGCGCTTCTGAGTAGTATCTTGATGGGGCGCTTTAACAACCTCACATACATGTTATATATATTTCGAATACATGAATGACCAGAGTTACTGTAGACGTAAGATGCCATTGTTCTATTCGAAACAATTATATTTTAGACACCTCTTTCAAGGAGGCTAACATTAATATAAAAATTGAGCGCGCGCTGTGTCTTTAATCGACAGCGGCATCCGAGCAAATAACGAAAGAGCGTCGAAGCCCATTATATACAATTGCTTTTATTGGATACAAAGGTGTCCAAATAATACTTTTTCGAGCGCTGATAACATGGACTGAGCTTTTTCGTCACAGAAGACGATGTATTTCAGTTCTGTTTGATCATTTAGTCAGAACTCCGCCACTGTTCGCTATCTGACAGTGCCAGTCCCTAGCCTGTATGAAGGAGGAGGGTGTTGCTAATGATCTTTGTGATCATACAGTTTCGCTGAACTGCTTTCAATTGTGCAGCATGAATGAATCATAATCGTCTGACGAGATATAATTACGCGACATCTTTTATTTGGTAACAAATAATGTATGTATGTATGTATGCGTAATTGTTATAGAACTTCTTCACGATTACCACTCTGAAGCGCTCCCGACCACAACGCGCACTCTTAATCGGAAGCACATGAGCAATTGCGAGTGGACTTGCTCAGGGTCCCTACTAGGCGGTTTGAGGTGGATTCGAACCTGCAACCATCCGGGTGCAAGGCAGCGTACAAGCAGCGTACAAACCAACTACACCACCGCGCCCCAATAAAAATAAGATGTACGCATAAGCATATGACCAATCAGCAGTAAGAATGTAGTGGATGATAATAAAAGTTGCTGAATCGTGCGGTTGCACTTCCTCAAAACCAATTGTCTCGGAGAAACTATGCTGGAGCTAATTGATTCGTACTTTGTGTGGAACGGAAGTACTTATTGTTTAAATAAAAGGTAGCTGATGAATTATTATGCTGCAGCGTCTCTTACTCTCTATCTTCTTAGAGGCTCTCCCGACTACAGCGTGGACACATGCAAGAAATGTCACAAAAACTGGACCCTTAATCGCATCATTTCAAGCAACACGTGGGCACCATTTGACTGGATTTGCAATGGATGGAGATATTTCAGTTCAACCACAATGCGTGATAAGACAAAGATCATTGGCGTTGCGATCTTCCTCAATTTGAGCACCTCTGAGTAGGTTTCTTGAAGAGGCGTTATATAAATTATCGAAATGAATGAATGAATGAATTCGGACTTGGCAATGTCAGAGAACGAGCAGTATAGCGACGTAAATATCAATGGGATATTGGAGCATTAGGGAACTTGCAACACTTTGGTATAATAGCACAAGATTCACGCGGAATCTTTTCCTGCAGCCCTCCCAAAGACAGACACATTCGCCTGGTGGACCTAAAAATCGAAACCGAACTCAGGCCTAGTTTACAAGTAACACCTTTCTCTGATTCAGCGCAGAGCTAGAGAATATGCTGTTGTATTTTGAGGTTAACGATTTAATACAAACGTCAAAAAGGGATCTTATATATCATCATATAGCTATTTTAAAAGGTGTCTAATGTTTTGCCCTATTTTTTCGGTTAATTTTCAACAAAACCCAACAATTTGATTTTTAACTCTTTCCCGCCGGATGGGGTCACCCGTGACCCCATAAACAGCATACATGTAGGTATCAAAACAATTCCGGCTGGATTGGGTTAAAGCTAAAAATATGGATGGATCCAGCTTTGGGGAGGGAATGTGATATCCCCCTGAAGCCGCCTCGTAGGGATCTTGAGCAAGTCCTTCACTCGCATTTACTCGTAGGAAAAAAAGATTGAGCGTAATGAAATAACGTTGTGTACGCAACTGAATTTTAAAATGGCTGAATGTGTTGAATGTATTGTGAAATCTTTAATAGTTAATTAATAGTTTAAGTTAGTGGAGTTTTAAAGACCATTCTAGCATTGGGCAAAATCTTAAGAAGAGACATGATCTTGATGACGTAGACACTAATTGCATTATCTGCGACAGAAGTATACTTATGCTATTTTTTTGGACATTCTCAAATGACAAAACTAACCTAGACACTAACTGCCTTATCGTCATCACCATCATGATCATCATCATCATCATCATCGTCGTCATCACCATCATCATCATCATCATCATCATCATCATCATCATCATCATCATCATCATCGTCGTCATCATCATCATCATCATCATCAACATTATACATCTTTATCATCATCATTATGTTCTGAAGCGCTGAGCATTTGCGAGTGAAGGACTTGCTCAAGGTCCCTAAAGACGCGGCGAATTGAGGTGGATTCCAACATGCAACCATCGGGCTGCAAGACAACGCACATGCCCACTACACAAAAATCGTGAACCGTCTCGACACTCAAGTCTGAATCAGACAATAGTTATGTATTTATTTCTATAGTGACTCTTCAATTAAGCTACTCAGAGGCGCTCCCGACTACAGCACGGACACTGCATCGGAGTTTCAGGCCGATACGTCCGAGCAATTACGATTTTAGGACTTGCTCAAGGTCGGCATGAGGTGGAATCGAACCTGGAACCCTACGGTTCTAAGGCAGCGACGCCACCACTACACCACCACGTCCCACAGTATTATTACCACTACACTGTGCCCCATAAAAAACACACCAAAAAACTTTTCAAAAATCTTCTATAAAACTAAGCCAATTGTAATAAAAGTTTATACGTTGTTTCTCAAATAATTTTGCCACAAAATATTTTACATTTTACTTACTCACAAAAGTGGTGGCTGTTGGAGGCAGTGATGCAGACTAGCGATCAGAGGGATGTCAAGCGACTTATTCATTCTCCACAGCAGGACAGCGCCCCAGCACATCGCGCAAATGACACCATTGCGTTGCTGCGACGTGAAACACCAAGCTTCATTGGACCGGAACTCTAGCCAGCAAACTCACCAGACCTCAATCCCGTTGACTACAGAATTTTGGGTCTAATACGCGTCTACCAGACAGCAATACGGGACATCAACGAGTTGAAGGAGCGCCTCATCGTTGTGTGGGCCCAGTTGAAGCAGAGTGTCATTGACAAAGCTATTGAACAGTGGCGGCCAAGGCTGAGAGCCTGCGTTCAAGCGAAGGGACATCACTTCGAACATCTTCTTAACCCTCGGAGGCTAACCAAAAAAAATCACATATTGGATAACCTGGGGTATATTTTTCACCCCACACCATTTGAGGCATATGATATAATATTAGACCATGTCTGATCAACAACGGCACTTAATTCAAGTTCAGCATGGAATTTACAATCTAAGAAACCTAACTAAGGTAAAATATCAGCACAATCATCGAGTCTACGGTCAACTACACACAAGTAACGCTTTGTTGCATGCTTTCCACATACAAAGTTGCAACACGTAGGCTAGGTCTATGAAATCATCGATTTCAACATTATCTGGCTCCGAGACATCATTACAATCAGCAAACTCTACATTATCCTCATCATTTTCAATCCATTGATATCAATGCTGATATCAGTTTAGCGGCATTGGCTGCTGATAACCGTCGAAAACTCTTCAACACTAATACATTATTAATAACAATGGCCATTGTATGATTTCAGTCACGTGACCGTGCATTCGATATAAAAATATAAAAAATGTGGAATTTAGCCAAAATCATCTGTGAACCGATACACAAAAGCGCATGGCATAATTTCAAAGCAGTAAAAAAATTCAGGGCAAATACTGACAGTGGGGTGAAAAAAACACCCCAGGTTAGCCTCCGAGGGTTAAATGAAACATTACTTTTTCTTATTTAACACTAGACTTACAGTTTCAGCTCGGTGTGACATAAAGAAGATTATTGACATCGCAATCTTTGTCAATTCAGACTTGGGACTGGGACTGCCCGAAAATGAGAAGCAGCGACGTAAATATCAATGAATAGAAATGTTTTCCGCTTCGTTTTGTCTTCAACCTCATGGGTTCCTGTTAAATTTGGAGTTCCTCAAGGAACTTCTATCATCTATTGGAAGGCAAAGCTTATCGACGGGCGTATGTGTTGAAAACGGTCGAATTTGCAACAAAAAACAACTTTCACTTCGATTCGACCGATAAGAAACAACTTTCACTACGATTCGACCGATTCTGAGTTTAAATTCAAACCGTCCATATGCCTTGACAAAAAATAGGTCGCGTTTCAAAATGGTGGTTCCGCAAGGTTCATATAGCGCATATTCACTGGGAATCGGTCGAATCGAAGTGAAAGTTGTTTTTTGTTGTAAAAGATTTTTAAGAAAAAAGCATTATGCAAACCCGCGCCTATATTAACGGAACGTTTTGCTGCAAATTTGAAAAGAATCGGTCCAGGACTTACCGAGATCTTTGGTCCCTAAGATTCGTGCGAACGCAGTTACATTTTTTTATATATAGATATGGATACGATTGAAGGCGTCATTGCTGATCAACGTAACTGTAAATAAACAAAGATGATTGGATGGATGGATCCGATTTGACCAGGGTCTATGACAACAGAGGCCGTTACCCTGGACCGAAATTTGCTTGGTATATTACAGCACTTGTTTATTAAAATGTTTCATTCAAGGTCACTACACAGCTACCGTCTCTTCGTGAGATGAGGATCGAACAATCAAGTTACACAGCTCATAACACGTCATTATCGTGTTTCCTTGTTATTTCAGCTGTTTCCTTTGATTTCTTCTACAACACGCAAATGTTTTCACAACGTTTCAATCCTTGCAGAATTACTGTAATTTGTCATTCTGATCTTATTACACGGTGGAGGTAATAATTTTAATGGTGTTTAATGCGACTGCTCAAATCAATTTTTAAACTACACGATGTCCCAATTGAACTGATATCCTTTTTGTTTTGGTGATATACTTGTCAATTCTAAATGAAACTCTATAAAATTTCAATGTTTCCTGAAAATATTATCCAATTCTACGAACAGAGTCCGAAGTTATGCACATTCAAAATTGGGCAAAGAAAATTTTAAGTTTCCAACATGTAAAAGTTAGGAAATTATTGTTTGCAACTGCCCACCTTAGGCCCTACTATCAAAATTAATAAAAATGACGTCATATGTACATGAGAATGGCATGCGGTGAGGGAAGGAGAAGACGCGGAAGACCAAGGAATAAATGGTTGGATGAGGTACAGGAAAAGTCTGGCATGAGACTGGAGGAGTTAAGAGAGGCGACTAGAGAGAGGAGACACTGGAGAGGATACATCAGGGCTTTCGTCAGAGCTCAAGGAGCTGACGGCACCAGATGACCAGATGACATGTTTGGAGAAAATAATTTTTAAAAATGGTCATCAGCAAAGTTGATTTGAGTTTAATATAAAAAAATTAAGAGAAGAAAAACATTTTTTGAAGGAATTTCCTAACAGCTGGTCCATCGAAGTCTCGAATCGAATGAGTGCAAATTTTCTTATTTTGGCAAACGATAGATGGATAACATTTTAAGACGATTGAGTGGTTTGGTTAGAGGTTGCTGTTTTCTATTAACTGCTTCTGGTCGTTTTAGACACCTGTCAGACGTACCTAAGTTCCAAAATCTTATAATTATCATCGATTGTAACGCAAAACTTACATGTTGGTCTCTATAAGTTCAGTCACTGGACATCTCAGTTGATACCAGTCCCAATATGACATAAACGAGGATAGCTCTCACGATATTAAGTTAACTCAATGTTATTTGCACTGCGTCGGATCCAGATTCATATATAGTTGAAGAGAAAACTTTAAAGAGGTGTAGAAAAATTGAAAACATTATTTTCTGGTTTTTGATTTCTGTTTACGACTTGTAATGGAAGCAAAATGCTGTGCGCATAATTGGTAAATTCTCTAAAACTGAAGAAGTCATGTAAAAACAAGCACGGCGCATATAAGACAGGTAGAATTACACCTAAAGGCGCTAGTCTTAAATTCAAATACGATTCAATATTTCCAGACCATAATTTTGAATGCCAGTCCAAAGCCTGGATAAAGGAGGAGGTCGAAGTTGATTATCTTTGTTTCTACACTGCTTCGTTAGATTACACAGAGGAACACTTACTACGCTATTCATATTAAAATTAATATCTGTTTACTTATATGAAAAGTTGCACAAATAAAAAGGTGGTTTATTCTCATTACATCGAACACTAAATATGTGCAATAAATTATGATAGACCTACCCGGTAGAGTAATGGTTAACACGCTGGCCAAGAGTGCGAGAGGTAGCAGGTTCGAGCCTCCGTTGGGCGGATTTGATTCGTAGGCTGCTATAAGCGCCATTGTAATTGCAAAGTTGTCTGCTCTATTTCTCTAGCGCCCCTTCAATCTCGCTACTCATAGGCGCCCCCGACTGTAGCACGGACACTGCGTCGGAGTTTCACGCCGAAGCGCCCGAGCAATTGTGAGTGAAGGACTTGCTCAAGGTCTCTACGCGCGACGTGAGGTGGACTCGAACCTTGAATCCTTCGGCTCCAAGGCAGCAACGCAACCACTACACCACCACGTCCCACAACAGTATTATTATTACTATATTTACTAAGTTAACATTATTATTATTATTTTGGTTCAGAACACCTTTAAGCAGTGATCCACGAATGTTACAAAAGCCTGGCACCAACAAGTTAAGATACTGCTGTTTTAGTCAATAAACTCGTGATTTATATTATCAGTTGCCACCATTTTAAAGGTGTTTTGGAGCAAAACGTTATTTGACATTTGCCCGACCAAATACAAAGGCAATCAGCGAGAGCGACGCTTTCACGTATGCTTTATGCAACTCCTGCATGGTAGGGGATATGCTGAACAACAGGAAAATGGTAGGCTCCAAGCCCTAATGAATAGGCTTATTCGTCATCATTATCTTCCTGGTGATATTAAAGCATTTGAAGAACTGATGTCATAGGGCCATAGGCCCTCGTCAAATATTGATCCATCCAAGTCCCAAGCAAGTATAAAGGATGAGGGCTGCACTAATAATATAATAGGCCTACGATATGGTAGTGGCGTTAAGCATGTAACGAGCTCGTAATGTAATAATATCGTAAAATGACATATTTTATTTGGTAACCAACAGAATGCATGCACGCACGCTTGTTCTAGCGCCTCTTCAAGATTGCTACTCAGAAGCGCTCCCGATTACATCGCGGGCACGGAATCGAAGTTTCACGCTGAAGTGTATTCAAACTGCAACTCTCTGGCTGCAAGGCAACGAGCATAATTATACACTATACCAACGCGCCCAAAATATATACGCATAAGCAAATCACCCACCAGCAGTAAGAACAGAACACATCGCACAGCATTACTTCTCTGTTATTCAATGAGAGTTGATGATGTTCAAAATCAATTGAAATGAAAAAGCGTCAACATAGTCTTACTATTAGGCGAACAAAGTTACTTCAATATATGTTTTATGAAATAAAAAGGTAGCTAATAAATTTTATCTTGCCAATCTAAGTAAGTAAGTAAGCAAGGGGGTAAATTATGTAATATAACGAGCTGCAAAACAGCAATCTCGTGAACATGTATCACATATAAAATTCACATAAAACATACAACTAAAGTGACCGCCTAATAAATTTGAAATTATTAGTTATTAAACCGACTAATACCGCAACCTCTGTTACTATTATCAATATTACTATCTTCAATATTGCCATCCTTTTAGCGATAAAAATTATTTTCTTTTCTTCAAGAATTATGCTTCAGACATTAAAAATAACTGACCGTTAGGATAGCCGGTACGGCTAAAATTGAGTTCAGTGTCCTTTTTAAAAGAAGCCTTGACCGTTAGGATAGCCGTTGAGGCTAAAAGAGAGTTCAGTGTCCTTTCACCACCATCATCATCATTATTACCTTTTTCTGCAAATCCTGCTGGCAGTGCAGTGTGTGGTATTAAGTCAAATTGCATTCTCTCCGATGACATATATTTGAATGGCATGCATGGGTCACATCACTCAACTTCTAACAAATAAGGTTTCATTCCGTTTCAAAACCTCCCCACCAAAGCCTCCGCCCCACTCTGCCCCCGCTGCCAACCTAATCTTTACCTCCACCCTCTGCTGCCCAGTCCCACCTGGTCCCCCCACCCAACTGGGAAGTAAATTTAATGTTTTTCCTTACTCGGTTCTTCTTTCCCGCCTTCCAGCCCAACACCAGCCCACTCCACGAAGATTATTAGCGTCGCCCTCCCCCTATATCCAGGTTCGGAACTGGTACTACCAAAGTGCGTAATGAGGTGGACTTTGCGCAATTCTTCACCGATAAACACTTAGTCCAGGTTGGTTCACATTATAAGTTAGATAAAAGTTTAGCGAAGCTTTCTTAAATCGAAGTGGATTTATAATTTCATGAACTCAATTTACACCCTGTTACAATAAGTGACGATAAATTCAGCTTAATCCTGGGATATAAAGACAAATGTGTCTGTTAAAAAGGTGTTTAGGGCCATGGCTTTCGAGAGGTGTTTTAGAGGGTAGCGGTTCATGATTGGACGTTGGACGCGAGGGACGTGTCATTTAACACATCAAATAAGCAGTCAACGTGTTAATGAATTCGAAATTGGTGGTGTCGCTCATGGGCGGAGACATAGGGGGGGACAGGGGGGGACGATCCCCCCAAAGAATGTGGTGGGGGGGACGGTCCATGTATTTGTCCCCCCCCCCCAATCGTTAAGTGTCAGAACATGGACACTTGATGAACACACTGCAGGCGACTGACGACTTTACAATGTTATAAGGAGATTTTCGAACAAATTACTAAAAAATTTGTTCAACCCATAAGAGCGATGCCATAAAAGAACTGGGATACATCGTCCCTTTTTGAAAACACCTTACTTGGACACCCTTGAATTCTTTCTTCATAAAAGCTTCACAATTGTATTTATCTTGAAGCTTATAATATACTTATGCCCATAACTAATGGAAAATTATGTAAGAAGTATTGCATGTGAATTATAATTTTAGTTGTATTTGTTTGCTTTTTTAGTGTGGTTTGTGTGTGTGTATGTGGGCGTGTGTGTGTGTGTGAGTGTTAACTAATTCTGTAATAGATTAAATAGGCATTGAAATCAAACGATTTTTGCTATTATTGTTTAAGCTTATAGATGATGGCTGAATGATTTGATTTTCATATTAATGTTGAATATCTAATCTATTTGATTATATGTGTATTAATTAAAAATAAATAAAAATTAAAATCAGAAATGAATGTATATTTAAATATATGTATGTTTATGCATGTAGGCTATGTTAAATGGTGACACTAAATAGTGACAAATGTATCAAAGAGGACCTACAGCAACCACCTTATGAACACTGTCGCCATGGAAATACAAATTCCAGAAGAAGAACAATGAACAGAAAAAAAGATAAACATTATAGGCAGAAACTGCGGAACAATTAAACAACAGTGAACTGAAATACATTGATACTGTAACTTTGAAGACGTCAACAGCCTTTGTTGCTAAAAGATGTCGTTAAACTGTTGAATAAAAAAAAGAATTCAAATAATTTTATTTTACCCATCAACCAGGGTTACCAGGTCGTCGCGAAAAGCGCGAATTGGGCGCCTTTTAAAGTGCTCGCGACAGAAAATTTCGTTCTCACGACATCGCGCTTTTTGGGCGACTTTTGACTTGTCTCGCGGTCGCGACGGCGACATTTTGAAATCTTGTAAGTACATATCGCAGTTCAAATCTTGCTCTCGCGCAAACGAATCAGTCTCAATGAGAAGACTGACAAAGAGAAGATTGACCAATAGGCGAACTTTAATTACTTTAAAAAATAACATTCATATTATTTTTGTGATTACTGTCTAAAATATTTGCACACCTCTTTTAAGAGATATTCATCCTACAAGAATAGCGTCTGGAGCAATTACAATTACTTTAGAAATTAACATTCATGTAATTTGTGTGAATACAGTACATAGTATTTGCACACCTCTTTTAAGAAATACTCATTCTACAAGGAATAACACCTGGATCAATTACAACTACTTTATAAATAAACATTCATATAACTTTTTGTGATTACTGTTCATGATATTTGCACACCTCTTTTAAGAGATAATCATCCTACAAAAGTAGCGTCTCGAGCAATTACAATTACTCTAAAAATTTACATTCATTGCATTTTAGTGAAAACTGTTTATAGTATTTTCACACCTCTTTTAAGAATTACCCATCCAACAGGCATAACAATAGGAACAATTACAGTTACTTTTAAATTTAACATTCATACAATTATTTGCGATTACTGTCCAAAATATTTGAACACCTCTTTTAAGAGATACTCATCACACAAGAATAACTTCTGGAACAATTACGATTACTTTAAAAAGTCAACTTTCATATCTTTTTGAGATTACTGTTCATAGTATTTTGCACACCTCTTTTAAGAGATACGCATCATACAGGAATAACACCTTCGAGAAATTATAATTACTTTAAAAATTTGTATTCATGTCTTGTGTCTTTTTGTGATTACAGTCCACGATATTTGCACACCTCTTTTAGGAGATACTCATCATACAGGAATAACAACCTCGAGCAAATACAATTACTTTAAAAAGTAATATTCCCGACTATTTGTGATTACTGTCCACAGTATTTTCACAATTCTTTTATGAGGCATTCATTCTACAAGAAAAGCGTCTCGAACAATTACAATTACTTTAAAAATTAACTTTCATGAAAATACTGTTCATAGTGCTTGCACACCTCTTTTAAAGATATAATTTTTCTACAAGAAATAAATTCGCGATTTTTGCAACTTTTTTCGTGATAAATCGAGATTTACGCGACTTTTTCTCGTAATCTCGAGACAATTTTTTTTAAAATCTGGCAACCCTGTTATAAAGCGCTTTTAATTAGTCGTCAAAGTTTCTGGACACTTTTTTTAGTCGTCAAAAACACCTTTTTTAGGCTTCGCGCTTAATTAAGCGACCGTCCTTCGGCCGCACGTCCGTCTCCCCCAAAGTTCGGACCAGGTCTCCGCCTATGGTGTCGCTGCCATGTGAATTTCTGGTTTTGCTTATAAAGTGTTAGTAAGTAAGTACATTATTTAATATATAAAACGATGGAAACGGAATATAAAACTTAGTTTCATTCGAAAAATGAAAAAAGCGGAAACAGAAAATAATTCTTTTTTCTTACATTCGGTAACCAACATAATAAATTGAGACGGTTACTGTGTTGTGACCTTCAATGAGACCGCCATATAAAACACCTTTCAAAAGGGATTACAAAATGCTATATAAAGTTGGGACGCATAAGCTACAATTGCGTTCATCGAGCAAGCTGGATTTTATTTCGGGTGTGTTTCTTCGAGAGAGAATAATACGAAAACAATCATACTGACTTCAAACATAAGAGTATTCAATACTAATTTTACTAGAATTAGTAAAGTGTCAAATGCGCACTTACGTTTGCACAAATGCATGGGTTGAGATTAGTAAGCTACGCTAACCAAACCGCAATTCTGACATCGAGATTAATTGAAATTTCATAAAAACAAACTATTTTGCATAAACACATTTTTTAATTATCGAGTTTAATTGAAATATCATAAAACCATACTATTTTTCGTACACACCTTTTTTAGTCATCGAGTTGAATTGAAATCTATTAAAACCATAGTATTTTGCGTAAACACCTTTTATTGTCATTGAGCCTAATTGAAGTGTCATAAAACCATATTATTTTGCGTAAACACCTTTTTAGTCATCTAGTTTAATCGAAATCTCATAAAACCTTACTATTTTCCGTGAATACTTTTTTTAAATATCGAGATTTATTGAGATCTCATAAAATATACTATTTCGCGTAAACACCTTTTTTAGTCATCGAGTTTTATCAAAATCTCAAAAAACCATACTATTTTCCGTAGACACCTTTTTAGTCATCTAGTTTAATCGAAATCTCATAAAACCTTACTATTTTCTGTAAATACCTTTTTTAAATATCGAGATTTATTGAGATCTCATAAAATATACTATTTTCCGTAGACACCTTTTTTAGTCATCGAGATTTTTTGAGATCTCATAAAAACCATACTATTTTGCGTAAACGAACTTTTTCTTCGTCGAATTTAATTGAAATCTCATAAAAACCATACTAATGTGCGTAAACACCTTTTATTGTCATTAAGCCTAGTTGAAATCTCATAAGCCATACAATTTTGTGTAAACACTTTTTTAGTCATCGAGATTTATTGAGATCTCATAAAACCATACTATTTCGCGTAAGCACCGTTTTTATTCATCGAATTTAATTGAAATCTCAAAAAAGCCATATTATTTTTTCGGACAAAAAAGTTGATGACCTTTTCTTAGTCATCGAGTTAAAATCTCATAATAACCATCCTTTTTCCGGACACGCCATTTCTTAGTGTTCGAGTTTAATAGAAATCTCACGAAACCATATTGTATTTTTCAGGACACACCCGTTTTAGTCATCGACTTTAGTTGAAGTCTCAATAACAACCGAAATATTTACCTGGACAAAAAAGTTTTGTCATTCGATACAAGTTTCGTTTGTGAAAGATTCTTGGGGCTAAAGTTACCATTTTTCCTGTTGAAAGCCTGAATCTGAGCCTTCTTGGGGGTTTGCTCTTAATTAACTCCGCCCATGTACCCAATGATGTTCTATGTCCCATTGTTCGTTTTCAAGAGGAATAATAAACAAAATGCTTACTTACTTACGTATTTACTTTCCATTTTATTTCTAATGTTGAACATGACGCTGATTCGAGCCTGAAGAGTAGCTGAAGGAAATGTAGCAGACACCGATATGACGTTGTGAGTTTTATGTTGGCAATGATTTTATAATAATTGATAAAAAATTAAAAGAGGTGTCTTATCTATTTAGTATAATGTTCGAAAATCATTCAACGTGGGACTAAATTACTTTTGTTAGAGCATGGATTGCTCTGGAATTCATATCATTATAAATATTTACTTGATTTGCAAATTTTTTTCTCTAGTTCTCTACTGAACTGTGTGTGTACATGTTCGGACGCTTGAACATTGGGGGGGACGAATGCATGGGCCGTCCCCCCCAACGCCAACTTTGAGGGGGACCGTCCCCTCCTGTCCCTCCCTAGGTCTCCGCCCATGAGTAAGATCATCTGAAAATAAGTTTGCATGCTCATTGAATGACACAACAAAATCTACCTACAGATTGCATCCACTGTCACATTCATACATATCGGTCAGTTCAGTGGACTCTGTTAAATCCATGCTAAAAAACATACTTATTCGCTTGAGCTTATCAGCCTTATCCCGTTTAGTTAGAGGAATACTAAGAGAATTCATATTAGCGTGGAGTGATTTGAGTTGAAAAGCGATAGGCCTACAATTTTACGTGTTTTCATTCATACATGCTAGTTGTGTGTAGTACCATTTGATACCGAGCTAGTCGAACGACACGCAAGTGAACCTTTTTTTATTTTTTTAGTACTGGCCGCTTAAAAATTTGCAATACAAATGTATTTAATTTCTGAATATTTTCAGGATATATGAATATGCATTACGCAGATGAAGAATTCTGGTCCAGTGCATCCTCTGAGGAAGGCACGGAATTAGAGTTTCCATGTGAATCTAGTACGCTTTGAAAGGACAGAGAAAAAATATAATATTTTGATTAGTTAAGCAAAAATCATAAATTTCTTCGACCTGCCAAATATCTCCCACGACACTGACGCGACCTGCCGAAATTGTAGATCTGGTGACGCCACTGTCCCAAACGACCTTCTGCCATTAAGTCCGTTTAGTTTAACAGTGTTACGGGGCCATAATAATAAAGTGTCGTATTCATTATTATCAAATCCCTCAAGCAAACGGAGCTAGTTGGTATCATATTGTTGCATCGCATTCCATTTTATGGTTGTACATTTAAGCTGTTATATTATTATTATAGAGCTCGATAGTGAAGCGAGGATGTTTTCGCAGAAAACCAGGATAATGGAGGATCGTTCCAGTCGAGCACTGCCCCGATGTCCGTCGTCTATCGATTCACTTAACAGAGTCTATCCCCGGTCACTTAGTCCGTCCGAATCAATACAAAGACGCCTAGGTATTTCAACACGATATATTGTAGAAATCGAACAGCAACTCTTCAGCAGCGAGCAATCGAACAGCGACCACTAAGGTGGACGATCACAGGACACCAACTGACTGCGACTGACGACTCGCCTGACTGCACTCAGACGTCAACTCAAGTCTAATCTCCTGCATGCTTTTGCTTGTTACATGTTTAGCGACATTGCCATATCATAGATGACTAGTGATGCCCTCCTCCTTCATCCAGGTTTGGGACTGGCAATGGCAGAGTGCAACCAGTGGCGGAATGGAATGGATCCAGACGGTCCTACTATTTATACCCTTCTGAGGTCCAGTCTGACTGGGGAAGAGGCTGAGATCAGCGCCGGCGGAAGAAGGGTTTGAAGTCCGGAACGGATCGGTTCGAGGTCTGGGCTGGCAGAGGGGAGGGACTGGAGATCTGCGCTGGCGGGTGGAAGGGGACCGATGTTCGGACCTGTCCGAGATTCGCATAGGTGGAGGGAAGGGTCTTTAGATCCGAGCTGGCGGGGAGAGGGGGCTGAAGTCTTGAGACTCTGGACCTGTAAGAAGGTTGTGGCCCCGTCTATGGGGGGAGGGAGCTGAGATTCACAAAGACTGAAAATGTGGATTTCGCTACAATATTGGTACTTCGAGTTCATTTTTGGATTTATTTTTGCTTGCAATTCAGAACTGAATGTGCCTTTCAATAAATTGTATGTTCAATTTATTTAGATCGTCTGCAACAGCTCGTTGAGGAAAGTAAGGAAAAAATGAAAGGAAAATATTCATTACCAAGCGTGGATAATATCCGGGAAGGAATTCAAAGACAGTCACTCAAAATTGAAGGTAACGCCAGAGCAGCGGTTCTCAATCTTTTTAGTGCGGCGACCACTTGGTAACATTTCTAAAGTTGTGACGACCCCCAACAACAAAATTTATTGAATTTCACTGGGTTTTTTACCAATCTTCAATGTTATGCATTTGCACCCTCATAATTCGAAAACTGCCTTTGGCAATAATTGAACGAGGTTTCCTGACTTTGGCGATTCTGAGAACTACCTGCTATTCGGTATACAGTTAGCAGTTGAAGGTGACTTCAACAGCTACCACATCTTGTTTTTGAAACTATCCAAACCCTCTGTCTCAAAATGCCTTTTTGGTGTAATCTGATTTTGTTCTAAAATACCAGTCATGTTTTCCTGCATAGTTAAGGATGTTTAGTATCTAAATTGCACTTCTGTTTATTTATTGGGTTTTATTGATTCAACTGACAAAAATTAATGTCAGTATCGGTATAATTTCTATATTCACGTTGCAATTGCGGTATTAAATTATAGGCATCTCTGAAAATTGGTCACTATAGTTTTTCTTTTCTCGCACCCGGGTGGTAGCATTTTAGGCTATCATCTTTTAAAATTCAGAACTTAATTAATTATATAATTTCAGACTTAAATAAATGCCCCCATTGTATAATTTTTTTAAAAATTTATACACCGTAATGACTGCATTTTAGGCTGTCGTCTTAAGAAAACTAGCTTTTTTCAACGCTGATAGTCATGGTTTAAAACTTTATTTTAAAATTCTCTAGCGTAGTAGATATTGTTGAAATTGCTATTGTATATTTTAAAATTTCTGATGGGTTCAGGCGACATATGTGTCAATTTGGTACCATAATAGAACCCTTAGGCCATCACGATTTCTCATGTTCTAAAGGTGCTGGAAGACAACAACGACATGCTATGATAAAGGAAGTGAATGATCTTTCCAGAACCGATGGCAAAAGACCAGACGGAGGTACTATAATACCCTGATCCAGAGGTCGTTGCCTGACTTGGAACGTCACCGTGCCGGACACATTTTCAGCCTCGTACGAACATCTAACATCGCTAAACGCAGGTGCAGCAGCGGAGAAAGCAGCTCGAAATAAGACAACTAAATATGCCGCCATCTCGCAGTCGCATCACTTCGTTCCTGTGGCCATCGAAACCGGAGAAAGCTGGCACTCCGAGTCTCTGGAATTCGCTCAGGAGCTAGGGAGCAGGATTTTATTTGATCAGTTCAAGCCATAGATAAAATAATGTAGTGTTATCTGCTGGTTAAGATGAAATTGAACAAACAAGGTTTTTATGTTTAAAATGTAGTTTAAGATGCAAAAAATAAAAATATTTTCTATTTCCGGTTTTGTCGTTTCTTCCGTTTTTTGTTATTTCCTTGAATAAAACGACGTTTTCTCCGTTTATTCCCATTTTCATCTTTTTTATATCTATGGTGCAATTTGAGAGCATTAGTAACTACCTTCTAGGACAGCCCCTCTGATTCTGCGCAGCTCTCGTGAATAAGCTGGATCCATTTTATATAGCGCCTCTTCAGGGTGGGCTAATCAGCATCGCTCGCGGTCCAGCCACGGCTAAATAAGACAGTTCATAGGTTCTTAACGAACAGAGTGGAGTCACCCATGCGTTTCAGATTGTATAAATCATTCTAAACGTGCTTGAAAGATGATATATAAAAGCAAAAATAACTTCTTTAAAAAGGTGTGTAATTTTTTGCCATTATTTTCTTAGTTTTTCTTTGCAACGAGACCGAAAAAAGGTTTTTTGGGTGAAAAGTATCAATATCGGTGACGGCAAATAGATAGCATTTAATATTCATATTTAAAAGATGTCCAATGAAATTGACGTTGGCTAACATTTTAGTCGTCTAATGACATCTTGCGGCACCAGTTAAGACTATTATGAAAAACGAATGAAAATTGGGTTCGAATGATTTACTTCTATCGTCCTTGTTCGTTTTCCAAATCCATTGTTCCCCTTGGTGCCAGTTAATGTAATAATTGTCTACTATCATCATTCCAGTATTCTTTTGTTTTGAAATTACATGTAGTACAAAATTCACCTTCTACAGATGACAGTTTGTGAAAAAAGCCGTTATATATAATGTCAAAAAATAACTTTAAGAAGGTGTCGAATGGGTACGTGTAATTTGACGTGATTAGTTTAGGGATTGACATTTCATAACAACAGCCAGGACCCTTGAAGTCAGCCTTAATACTCAGTTAAAGAATCTTCATCAATCTAGTTAAGCTCGATTATTATCTACATTGTTTGGCAGCATGGTTGACTTTATCAAGGAAATCTTTTTTTAAAATTCGACTTTGGAGGGTTGTTCAGCTTAAAGACACTGTGCTACTGAATCTGTGAGCGGCGCTATATAAATGTTCAATTACAATTACAATTAAATTACTGTGTGATATCGAAGATCATTAGCGTCGTTCTATATGTCAGTCTTCATGAGTGTTTACCATTATAGCCATAAAGCCATCAACTGAAAACATAACCTATAGTTACTCCGAATTTTCCATGGCGGTGAACCCTACACCTTTTCTGAAATCTAGTTAGCTTGCTGAACTCCAAAAAGTGTAACAGCCTTTTACTATTTGAAAATACATTGATATCGATAAGACGAATTTAGTTGACTATTTGCCGAGTCATCAAAAAGAAAAGTGTCCTACCTTTTCCGAGGTTGAGACTAGCACTGCATCGACGGTACGCCACAACAAATAATTATGCTTAGCCCTCCTCGTCTATGTAAGCTCGGTACTGGCATCAACCAATATCTCTATTCAAGAAATGTAGGTCTAAGTATTTCGTTACATCAAGTGATACGATTATAGAATTTAGGAGCTTCTGGTATTTATATGAAAAAATTATTTGTCTCAGAGGTGTCTAAAACGACCAGATGCGGTTTTAAGAGAACAGCGACCACTAGCGGTCTGATCAATGATACGTCGGTACAAATGCACTCATATTGTTCATAGCAACCTCAATCGTTGGACACCTTTTTAAAAATTATTATTCGTCTGTTAATAAAAGATTTTATTTATTTTTTTGAACGCATTCAATGCAGCATCGTTAACCAGTATTCTGCCATCCAAAGACTCTTCTAGCTCTTTGTGTTGTTTTTCCAATTATCATTGTTTTTGTTTTCTCCGCATTTTTGTACATCTGTCGTTTCATCAGAAGCAAAGGATCCTTTCTTTTCAGCGGTTGAAACTGGCCATACGACGACGCCATATTAAACAAATATTAATCTTTAGCGTCGCAGTTCTCCTTCATGTAAGCTTGACATTGGCATCTGCCGATATTCAGATGGATTTGGTTTAAAGAGTTTGCAACTTAAACTATTAGCTGTAGGGTAAAATCATCGCTCTGGTATTATAACAGAAGATTCACTTGTTGTATTGGCGTCGGTCTCCTCCGTCATTCCCGCTTGGGACTGGCACTGTCAGAGAACGATAAATGGTGGAGTAAGTATCAATGAATATAAATGTATTTTACTGGCTTTGACTTCTGTTGAGGTGATTGTAACACTCTGTAATAGAAGATCCACATTCCACGCGGTAGACACCTTTTTAATGTATGTCTCCGCAGTAATAAATCATGTTATCGGGATCGTTTACTACAGTCCTCTAAAAAAAGACTAAGCCTTTCAGTCGCCAGGTGGCACTTTAAAATTCAACCTATCGAAACAAAACTCTGGCCTCCTCTGTTGCCATCCTTTTTTACTCGACGCAGCGCTCGTGGATAAGCTCGTGCCCATGCGCATGGTTTTCAAATGACGCTTTCAAAGTTACTGGAGTTTATGATTGTGATAATGACGCATCGTGACTAGTTTTGAATTGCGAGTGTTGCGTAATACGTATGTGCATTTAATTGTTATAGTCCCCTTCCATGACACTCACCTCTGAATCAGACAATAGTAATTTTTCTATTTATTTCTCTATTTCTATAGCGCTCCTACAATCTCGCTACTCAGAGGTGATCCCGACTACAGCACGGACACTGCGTCGGAGTTTCACGCCGAAGCGCACGAGCAATTATTGCGAGTGAAGGACTTGCACAAGGTCCCTACGCGCGACATGAGGTGGACTCGAACCTGGAACACTCCGGCTCCAACGCATCGACGCCACCACTACACTGCCCTGAAAAGCCAAAACACAGTAACTCCCTTACTATAATAAGAGTCAAAATCACAGTGGCCTTACACTGAAACTACTCCACGTCACTTAAGCAGCGCCCCTATCGGAAATCTCCATTGACACTGTAACAGTTATCGTTGCAGTTTAAGACGCCTGCATAGATGGATTCAGTGGTTAAATGCCGTTGACGTCGATTGTAAATTTATTTAATTCTTCGCCATTTTACTTACTTAAGCCCAGCAAACAAGCGATGTTATAGACACATAATTAAAGTAAAACGAGGTGTTTTAATTGTGACCTCTCGTCGTTAGGTAATTTGCGCGTGGTGTAGATATCAGGCTTATAGACTCTTACACACCTCTTTTAGATTAAACATCGAGCTACATCCACCCAGTTTTGTCGCCGCTTTACGCTCATTTTTTTCTTGGCAATCTCATAGTGTCATTAAACCGATGCAACTGCTAACAGGTTTTAATTATAACAAAACAATTTCTGCAGACAGCAGCGGCTTTAATCGTCATACATAGGCTAAGCAGCTGTAGATCCGTCCATACATCCGGGTGTTTCCAACTTCACCACTACTCGTATCCCATAATTATATAGTGCGTGTCAAGTCAACGAGTATAACACATGTCTGCATACTTGCATGCGTGGCTGCGTGCTGGCCTCTGTGCCTGCGTGCCTATCTGCGTTTTGGACATGCTTTTACCAGTTAACCCCAAACCACTGTGGAAGAATAAAACCGACTTGTGTTTTTTTTTCAAGTTGATGATCAAACATTTGACACTGAAGAATATGGAAGCGGGTAGCATCGCAATTTTACAGTAGGTCTGTCAAATGTATAGGCCTACACTGACCCATTCAGATGCAGGAAATAAAAATGAAGAAATAGTTAAGCGACAAAATTGTCCTAAAACTTTAAACAGATTTGGTTTGGCAAGAGCACTCTAGTAGTGTTGTTTTCCTGATAAATGGCTATGTGCAGTAGTGCTAACGAGATTTTTTTAACACAAACCTATTATAGGGTGTCACGTATTGAACTCAAAGACTCATTGTGGAAGTCGAGGGATATACATAATAGTACACACAATTCTGAAGGGTAAATTTTCCTCTCCACATTTAGAAGCAGATTTACGGCAATGCATACTGTAAATTCGGTAAAGTTTAAAGAATTTGAGCAGTCGACTTAGACACCCTGAAATCAAAATTAAACAAATTTATTTAAGTATGTGTTCATCAAAAAAGACATTCACAGCCCATATGCCTGCTCGTCCTGGTACATAGCGATTATCGTACGATTCTCATCTTATGAAAAGATATTGCAACTCTAATGCATTGTAATAATAATTATTTATATAACGTCACTCCCAGTGAACACCAATAAGAGGCGTTTATTATTTGCTCAATATCACTTAACTCAATTTCCCTAGGCTGCTTTTTTGTGTCAATAAACTACCGAACAGCTCGTACGTTAAGTTGCGCAGCATGTATGAACCACAATTGGATTGCGAGATATAATATTATGTCTGCTGTACATGTAGCATAACACCTTTTTTCTGTAACCAATATAATAATAAATAATATTATGTAAGATACGCCCAGTAGTAAGAACTTCTCACATGAATACATCGCACAGCGTTGCTTCTCCAATCTCCAACCCTAAAATATTATATGAAGCTAGTGTAAGAATTGGTAAAAAAAATATACATGTATGATCCACTTAGAGTTGGGATATATGCAAAACAGACTTTACTATGGGGCTCAAAGCAAGACTCGGAGGGAGTTGAAACTCCCCACCCCACCCGCAATTATCACCCTAGATGAAGTGGATGCTGATCAGAGTTGCGGATGCGGGTTGTTGCAGTTTCTCAAAATCAACTACTCGATTGACGAATGTCAATTGGTATTGTGTTCCATACTTTAGTGCCATAAGATTTAATAGTAAACCGCCTAGTAATAGATTGAGCTTTGACAGGGCGAAAAGCAGATGAATTCCTAGTGAAATGCGAATGGATGTCAGAGGCGTGAGGGAGGTAACCTTGGAATACCGAAGGAAGGAGACCGTGTTCGAGTCGAAAAAAGAACTCGCTAATTTGGAGATCCTTTATCTGGTCAATTTTCAGGAGATGAAGTTCATTAAAGGAAGGGCCAGTGTGTTCCCGTTTACGAATACCCGCAATTATACGAACAGCCCTCTTCTGTAAGATTACAAGTTTATGAAGCCTGGATTTGTATGTCGATGCCCAAACAAGGTTGCAATATGTGAGGTAGGGGTAGACAAGGGTATAATACAAATTCATTCTAATTGTCTTTGGCAAGATATAAGCAACGCGGGAAATAATACCAATATTTTTAGCAATTTTAGTTGCAATTTGATTAATATGAACTTTCCAGGTCAAATGTTGATCTATATGCACACCTAAGAATTTTGTAGATTCAACTTGATTGATGGAAATATCATCAATAAGCAAACAGAGATTGTCATTTGGCTTTATTTTCCGGTGGGATTTAAATAAAATAAAGTTGGTTTTATCTAAATTAAGGGTGAGTTTATTTGCATGGAACCAAACAGCTATGCTAGATAGTTCAACGTTCACAGTTTGAAACAACGTCTGCCATGAACCATTGGAGTAAAAAACGTTGGTGTCATCGGCAAATAGAATAAAAAACATTGTTATGCCACTTCAATAGAACTCCTCAGAGGCGCTCCCGACCTGACACCAAACCATACTCAAAGAGAATGGTTTTCAAACGCTTGTGGGAAAAGGTGTGAATATCCGATGCATTGTAGGCCTACGCCTTGTCGTGGCGAGGGAGCTTTAGCCGACTCTCACTTCTACGGAGACGAGGGTCGGCGACCAAGTACGCAAGGGCAACGTTTCATCCGCCACTGGGAGTACCGGCTTTTCACATTAACTGCTTGGTGTTTGCCAGTGCCAGTCCCAATCCAGGAAGAAGGAAGAGGGGTCGCAAATGGTCATTGATACCATGCATACAGCGACGTAAAACTGCAAAATCGTCAACTCATAGCCTTTTTCACATAGATTTTTTCGGTTTTGCGTATATATTTTTATGCTCTCTTTGTAAGGATCAAAGATTTCTTTGATAAAAAATGGATTTTTCGATGAGAATACACTAAAGACGCAGAAAAAGTCGATTTTTTTTGTTTTTAGTCCAAAAATCAAGTCAACAAAATATAACATTTTAACTAATTTCACACACCTTTTTTATATTGATTCCAATCGTTACATGATGAAATAATCGTCCTCCTCCTCCTCCTAGTCCTCCTCCCTTCTTTCACCGTTTCTCAGGCTTCACTTTCAATCGGTACATTATTCGGTCCATCCCTTCGGTTGTTTGCTCAAATCGGTCCTCAAATTCCAGCTGACCGATTTGGACGAACTCTAAAGGTCGAGAAATTAAACATTCGCGGCCGATCACGTGACCATTTGACAACAACAGACTGTGCTTCAAAAATTAAATGACACCTGAAAACGTCCAAATCTATCTTCTGTTACTTCTTTGATAAAGGTCTAATAGGCATCATTCTGTCTAAGTTGGATAAGGTGGGGGCGGTATTATTTTTGTAAGATAACTGAATAATCATGAAACATGCAATATTATATATAGCATATATATATTTCAGTTTAGAAAGGTGTGTAAAATTAATCCAGATATTTCATTGACTGGATTTGAATTCTAAGTTTATTACAAAATGAAAATCTAGTCAATGAAATATGTTGGCTCATTTAGACACCTTTTCAAAGAATAATTCCTTTTATTATAATTATCAAAATTGAAAATCACTCAGTGAGTCATCAGTGTACATTATCAAACTCGGATGCAATTATAGCCAACAAATACACAATAAAAGCAAACCTATTAATAAATTCTAAGGTGAAGTTTTTAGACACCTTTTTTACTGCTGTGACTATTCATTTTAAATTCCAAGAAAGACAACCGATCATGTATGCTGCAGTATAATAAGCATATTATAATTATCACGGATGACTCTCATAGACTTTTTCACCTAGATCGAGGTTTTTATGTTCTATTTGTCAGGATCAAGCCTTTTTTCGCACGGCCAATTTTTTTAAATAATTGCGAGGCAACACTCTGAAATGCTGAACTACATGTACAATGTATGACAACCAGTATTGAAAAATGAGCAATTTTATCAGGAAGACGGTTCCTAGTCCTAATTGTCCTCGCTAGATCAAATAAAACTCGGCGCTGTTGTTGCTGTGCTGGTTACTTTGGTGACGGTTGCTCCTGGCAACTGCGACGATCGTGGTAAATATGACAATGGAGAAACTGGCGATGATGATGAAGATATTGAAGAAGACGACGACGATGATAATGAAGATGTGATGATGACTAAGATTGTGAAGATGTTCATTACTATAAATGTGGAACGCAGTGGTGTAGTGCATGGGGTGTTCGTTGCCTTGCAGCCGGAGGATTGAAGGTTCGAATCCACCTCAAATCGCCGAGTAGCAACCTTGAGCAAGACCTTCATTCACAATTGTTCAGCTCACGTTTTTTCCGATCAGTCGGTCAAAACCAACTTTCGGTCGCCGAAATCGGCCTCTAATTCATTCGATTTATTCGGCCAGTGTGTTTGGAGCAGACCGATTTGGCCGAACTCTAAAGGTTGGGACGAAATGACTTTTCAAAATTATATTTCCATGTTGCTACGCCAGGCCACGTGACCATGTGACGACAGCAGCTGTCACAAATTAGCAGCCGCGTTAAAACGTCCAATCCTAACTTTGGACAGAAGCTGTCGTTAAGTAATAAAGATAATATTTGCGTAGATTATTATTATTATTCCACAGTTTAACGTCGTCCTATGGCATCAATGGCCGTTGACGACAATACATAAAATACAATGCAATGGGAAAAACAAATTTTCTAGCATCCTAAAAACACCATCAACACGACTGGTGTCTGGATGAATCTTCACAATTTCATCAATGTTCAATCATTAATAACTTTAAAAAGAGTCCATTTTATATTTCCATACTCATACATTGTGATATCAGGATCATCTAAAGTAATTTAATTAACATTGTTTTATTGAGATGATTTATTTGTACACCTTTTTATATCAATATTATTCGTTTTATAAACAAACAAAAAACGAACGAGTTGATAATTTTTTCTTGAATTGGCTAAGCGTCACTCTCAAAGATCACAATAAGCTACCGTGTGCAAACGTCCAAACCTAAATTTGTTCGCAATCTGTCGATAGATCATAAACAAAAATTGAAATGAAGCCAACAAAATAAAACATTTGTGTTAATTTTACACACCTTTTTATATTAATTTTATTCGTTAAATGAGCGAAAAATAGATCTATGCGATAATGCTTACAGCTCTATCTTAGGTACGCGCAACAATTCCCATCTCTATAACCTTAGGACTTAATTTTACTTGTTCCAGTCTTTCTGCATTCACCAAAACCTAATTTATCTTTTCAGTATTGGTCAGGACTTTCGTCTCAGTCACGTTGATTTACATGCCGCATTAACAACAGCACAAATTCTTGCTGTTCTTGCAAAGTAATGACTTTTAATTTTGCAACTGTTTCAATTGCATAACAGTTACTGTACACTGTAACCGGTTTCTGTCGGAAATTTGAATTGTTTAAATAAAGGAAATTATTTTCTATTTGTACAAGCCTTTATTATACTTATACAACTGTGCTCTGTAATTTTTAAACACCCCTTTCACCAAATCAAGTTGCGTTATATAAAATAGTCACGTCTATTTGACTTCGATTTATTGAACATCATTGAAGCAATATTGGACAATAGCATAATTTTATCAACAAATTTGAAGCTAAGTTATATAGACACCTTTTTTACTGCAGTGAATTTTATTATAATTGGTCTCTGTTTGTCGAAAATCCGTTCAATAGGTATGTAGTGGTAACGGATTCACTGGTGTGAAAAACAAACCTACCCCTTGCATAAGTTTCCTACTAAATGAGGGAATTATAATTATTATTTTATTGCAGAATTATACATAGGCCTACACCTTTTTACTGCAATAACTTTAGTTGCAAGTGACAACAGCCTCTATTTCCACAATCTGTAACTCCGCCACTGGTTGCACTCTGCCAGTGCCAGTCCCAAGCCTGGATGAAGAAGGAGGGCGTCTTCGCTCGCTCAAATTGATTCTGTAATTTCGATCGGTTTAATTTCCAGCAGACCAATTTCGACGAACTCTAAAGGTCAAAGAGATTTGCCCTTTCCAAACTAAACATTCATGTTGGTGACGCGACAATGACTGCAGATCACGTGAGAATTTGACAACAACTGATCTGTTTAGATGTCGCAAATGTTATTAACTGCCACGTGAAACGTCACAACAATGCTGTGAGTTTATGATAAGCAGAGCGGGTAGGGTGGGTGGGGGCCATATTGCACTATGAAATTAATGATGTAATAGATAACAAACATCAAGTGTAAATTTTAAATATAACGATGGAGTTTATCTAAAAAGGTGTCTAAGCTTAACCTAAATATTTCGTTTATTGGATTTGAATTTTATGTTTATTATAAAAAAGCATATCCAGTTAATGATAAGTTAATTTTAGTGCTGTAATAATTATGCGAAACAAATTTTTCTCGAGGGGAACAGCCTTTGTTGTTGTAGACCCTCGTCAAATCTGGATCCTCCTCCTGGTATAGGCCTATTCTTCGCTTATTCTATACACCTTTTTAACAAAGGAACTCCCGAGTTTTATATGCACAGGAAAATTGAACACAACTGAATGTTTCATGAGAATGTAAGTAATACTCTAATGTATAATTGGCCAACTGTAATGCGATATAATCAATTCTTATCAATAAATTTCAAGGAGAATAATTTAGACACCTTTCACTACAAAAACTATTTATTTTAAGTTTCAAGAAAGACAATAAACTACGTCTAAAAGTCAACTTTGCGCATTAAGTGCTGTAATGTGCCAAGCAAATTTCTTGTTGTGGAGCAATAGGTCTGGTCTCCAAATGGCGTCTAAAGTAATCCTGATGACCTTAACTCCTCCATAATTATTTTTTCGGATCCCATATCCAAATCTCATTAAACCAACAGTTCGTCGTTTTTTATCTGATTCTTCTCGTCCTATAAATAGCAACAGCATTTATATAGCTCTACAACTTTACAAGAAAACATTTATCGAAGCGCTACACGGAAAACCTCTGCGCAGTGAGGCAAATTAGAGACACGTCTTAGAATACTATACATCATAAATCGGCAGCTGACATAATTATTATCGTAGTGCCAGTCCCGTGCTTGATGTGAAGAGGGGCCGACAAAATTCAAAATTTCCTATGACATAATTTCTAGTGATATCGTATGCCAAAAATTATTAAACGTTAAATGTTAATTAAATGCTCATATCATTGGTGATTTAAACACCCCTTTATTAGTTTAATTTGACTATTAATACTTCACGTCAACTTTCTAAAATATTCTCGCGAGATCTTTCTTTTGCCTACAACTACAAATTTACATATGGCTTCCCATGCAATTAGGCCTACTATTATTTAATAACTACACGGTGTCCCAATTGAACTGATACCCTTCTTGTTTTGGCGATATATTTGTCAATTCTAATTGCAACTCTATAAAATTTCAGAGCATGTAAGAGGAATAAATTATCACTGTTTCCTGAAACTTTTAGCCAATTCTACGCACATAGTCCGAAGTAATGCACATTCAAATTTGAGCAACGGAAATTTTAAGTTTCAAACATGTAAAAGATAGGAAATTATTGTTTGCAACGGCACACCTTACTTTCTAATTTAATAAATATCACGTCATATTTCCGTCATTTTCATGTTAGGGACAATAATAAAAATGGTTTTCAGCAAAGTTGATTTGAGTTTAATAAAAAAAAATAATAGAAGAAAAACATTACGGTGCTAAATGTTTTTAAAGGAATTTCCTAACAGAAACTGGCCCATCACAGCCTGTTGAAACTCGCATACGTGACGTTGACCAGTGACCACTTCAAACAGCGAAATGTGGAAGAATGGAATCGTTTTGATCAAGGGGTTTTTGACAATGCAATCAATGAATGGCGAAAGCGACTTAGAGCATGCATTCGAGCTAATGGATGACGTTTTAAACATCAGATTTGAAGAACAAGAAGAAAAAACCCAAAAACATGATCAAGAACAAGAACAAGAATTATTACACTAATAATTGTAAAATAAATTGAAAATAGTATCAATAATAAAAGTTGTATTCACAATCACAATCATGGCCTTTGTAAAATCATGATTTTAAACGTGATCTTAATTATAATCAAGATCAGAATCATAAATAATTGATTAATAATTATGATCATTTTAACAATGATGATTCCAAACACCATTTTAACGGTGGTTATGCTAAATTAAATGTCTGGCAATTGACAAAACCTTTGTTTTCAAAGGAAAGTCGACAGTCACTGTACGGATCCAAGGATGCCACTCATATCTTTTTCCGCCTAGATCTAGGTGTTTTCGGTCTTGTCTAGGTTTCTAGGTTTTTTTCTGTCAGGATCTAGCCTTTTTTCAAGGCGGTTTCCCGACATTTTACACCAAAAATAGACATTTTTAGGTGAAAATGCATCTCTTTACGATACAAAATGTCGAAATAGCCAGCGGATTCATTCTGTAGACAATTTAATATCTGTTAAATAATCAATTTCAAATGCGCGTTTTCGCTTGCACAGCAATTGCAGTTTAGGAATTAACGATCGGCATGGACAAGTGTCAGAGTAGCACTATGAGAGAGTGTCCAATGGCATCTAATCGTTTGTTACTAAATCCCTCTAAAACTCAGTTTATCTGGTTTGGTACTCGCAGGCAATTGGCATCCATTGACCTGCACTTAATAACAGCAACTTTCCCTGATATATCTTTCTCTCTCACAGTCCGCGACCTTGGAATTACTCTGGATCAAGAGCTCAATTTCTCTAAGCATATCAATTTGGTCACTCGCAGTTGCTACTACCAGCTTCGGCAACTCCGAGTTGTCTCAAGATCTCTCTCTCATAGTGCTACTCTGACACTTGTCCATGCCTTTGTCACCAGTAGAATTGATCACTGCAGTTCGGTACTCATGGGTCTGCCACTTGGACTAATTGGGCGCCTTGAACGAGTTCTTCGTTCGGCTGCTCGCCTCATTGGCCGCATTCCTAAATATGCCCCCGTCTCTGCTTATATGCGTGATGTTCTTCACTGGCTCCCTGTTTCACAGCGCATCTCCTACCGAGTTGCTGCACTTGTCTGGCGTTGCCTTACTGATTGTGCTCCATCATACCTGTCTATTCTTTGTCGACCTGTCTCTGACCTTGCAGCCCGTCGAGCTCTTCGCTCTATGACAACGGGGGAGCTTTTGGTTCCTCGAGCTCGCACTTCTACAAGACAGCGCCGAGCCTTTTCTTCTGTGGGTCCCGCTATCTGGAATGGCCTCCCACTAAACTTGCGACTTATGCCTAGACTAAATTCACCTGCTTTTTATAAGTCGCTCAAAACCTATTATTTTAGCTGTGGCTGGACTGGGAGCGCCTCTGAGTAGGTTTCTTGAAGAAGCGCTATATAAATTCACGAAATGAATGAATGAATGAATGAAAGGATAAAAATGAGCAAAAAATATTTGACACCTTTTTAATTGATTTTCCAAACTCAATATAAACAAAACGTTGCGTGAAATTTGAACTTGGGTTGCCTTCACGTCCAAGAAATAATTACGTCAACGTCTAACTTAGAATTGAATAAAATAGTCATATGCATAACTTCTTTATTTTTGATTTTATTTATCCATCTCAATGGCGCCCATTCAAGCTCCCTACTCAGAGGCGCTCCAGACTACAGGGCGGACACCGCATAGGAGTTTCACGTCGAAGCGTGCGAGCAATTGTGAATGAAAGACTTTCTCAGGGTCCAAACAAGATGGATTTGAACCCTGCAAACCTCTGGATGCAACGCAGCGTTCATGCCCACTACTCTGTGGGGCGCGGTGGTGTAGTGTAGTGGGCATGTTCGTTGTCTTGGAGTCGGAAGGTCCGAGGTTCGAATCCACCTTGCCGCGTAAGGACCTTGGGCAAATCCTTCACTTACAATTGCTCAGCGCTTCGGCGTGAAACTCCGATGCAGTGTCCGCTCTGCATCGGGAGCGCCTCTGAGTAGAGAGCTTGAAGGGGCGCTATAACAAGTGCACATACAAACAAACTCCACCGCGCCCTACAAATTACAATGTAGTTTTAAAGCCGCTTGAAATGGCTGTTTGGGTCATTAAAGCTTTTCATCAACACCACCTGATCTTCCTCACATTATTGTCATCGTTTTTTCTTGTAACATAAAATGCCCTTTTTATCTTCAAGAAGAGGCTACAGACTGTAAACAAATAACAAAAAGAAACAATGGCTATTCACAATTTAAATAAAGGTCTGGCTCAGGAGGCCATCAAGTTGAACCGGTTAACTACTCTGTAGTGCATTCCAACAAGAGACTAATCTCTTTCAGTTCACCCATCGACTGCGCTAGATTACGGCTTGAATCAGACAATAGTTTTTTATCTATTATTTATCTATTTCTATATTTCTATAGCGCCTTTCGATCTCGCTACTCAGAGGCGCTCGGACTACAGCACGGACACTGCATAGGAGTTTTACGCCGAAGCGCCCGAATAATTATTGCGAGTGAAGGACTTGATCAAGGTCCCTATACGCGCGACATGAGGTGGACTCGAACCTGGAACCCACCGGCTCCAAGGCAGCGACGCCACCACTACACCACCTCGTCCCACATCAGTATTATTATTACTGTATTAAATTTTACTAAGTTATCATTATTATTATTACTATTTAGATCAGAACACCTTTAAACAGTGATCGACGAATGTTACAAAATCCAGGCACCTTCAAGTCCTCCGACTTCCTTTTTGTTGCTTGATATACATTTATTACGGGAATCCATCCCAAGATGATCATCCCAATTCCTTTTTGTTCATTGAAATCGTGGTTCATTGAAATCGTTGTTTATATCACCAGTTGCCACCATTTAAAAGGTGTGTTGGAGAAAAACATTATTTGACATTTGCCCGACCGAAAACAACAGCAATCAGCGCTGTGACCTAACCATTCTTGCGTAATTATGACAACATTATGAAATATTAAAAGAGGTTTTCAATTACGACATCTCGTCGTGTGTTGTGTTAGCTCAGCAAAGTGCACAAAGCACATTCACTTTTGTACACCTCTTTCAGAGATAATTTCAATCTACATCTGGCTAAGTTTGTCATCGTGAGTCTGTAGTGAACGATAAATACTCTTGTCCAAACTACCGTTAAACTGAAACAGCACCAAACAGAATCTTGTTAAACGCCACCTCCACGTGTTTAAATCCTCCACTGCTCGTCCTATCATGGTGCCAGTCATACACCGACCAGCATTGCTATACCACAGAATCGACCGACTTTGTTGTCATAAACCATAGAATACAAATACGTCTGGCTCTCACGTGCATGCAAGCATCCACTAATAGTGTTTGCATTTCTACGTCACTGTGCAACAAAAAGTTCATTATCGATGCCCTCCTCCTTTATTCGCGCTTGGGACTGGCACAGGCAGAGTGCAACCAATGGCGCATAGTTTTCTAATATAAGACTCTTCAGTGACTGGGTGAACACCACCCATTATTCTTCGCGTGTGTAAATGCCTATATCAGAGTTAAAGACGGCTAATATAGGTTAATATAGCCTAATACAGGTTAATATAGGTTATCTGCCTGCCTGCTATCTGCCTGCTTTAAACGTATCCAAAAGATTATATATATATTTTATATAATCTTTTGATACGTTTAAAACTGTCTAGTGTTCTGCACTTCTACTCATGTATACTTGCTTAATTTTCGACAAAACCCAAGATCAGTTTCTTTTGAAATAAAGTGTTAGCCTCGGTGATGGTATACATAACATTTATAACCATTTTAAGGAGGTGGTAAAGGAAATTGACGTAGGCTAACATTTTAGACGTTTAATTCCATAATTATTGCGTCACAAGTCAAGAACATAACCGCCTATTTCGCGGGTTATTCTATTCCCACAATAAAGCTATCCAGGGTGGGATGAATTTATACTGGAGACAGACTTTATTTTGTGGGATAAAGCATTATAAGTCTACAACATGTAATTATTGAAAATGCGCACAACTGTTAATTTAAACCGCGATCATCAATGAAAGTTAATCCAATTGTTTTAGTAGTTTGTTTATATAAAGTTCCTGAATAACTTTAAAAAGGTGTTGAATTTGTATTCAAAATTTGATGTGGCGACATAATTTGTAATTTTTATTACGACTGCCAGGAACTCAGGACACATAATGTCGACTTACTTTGATAGACTCTTCATCTATGAAGTTAGTCAGGATAATTATCTAAATCGTTTGCAATTATGGTCGAGGTTTTCAAAGATATATTCAGTAAAATCGATTGATTGATTGAAACCAGTATAATTATATTGTTGGCTGTTTCAATATAACAACGATGTTTGATATCACATTGATCATCAGGAAGTGCGACTGTACGGACCGTTATAACAAGTGCATGCCATACAAGCCACGAATCAGAATACAAATACGGCTACATTTCGGATAAGTTTATCTCTGCAAACAATTTTTTTAAAGAGCTGTATTATGCCAGACAAATTTCTGTCGAGGGCAACGGCCTCTGTTGTCATGGGGGTTGGGGTTGGGGGGTTAGCCCCGGAAACTGTAACGGTTAAAAAAAATTGTCATTGTCCTTGGTCTGAGTCTTCTCCTCCTCCCATGCACATACATGTACCTATGCAGTGCCAACATACTGAAATTCATGTATACATACAAATGTTTCACTTAACCTTCACGTCTAGTCGTTTTCTCACAGACACCTAAAATGTTGGCCTCGGTGTTTCTACATTATACAGTTTTATAACTATTTTTAAAAGGTGTATTATATTTTAGGTGTCCAACGACGTCTTGCGGCTTATTTGGATTCTTTCAAATCAAGGCTTATCATAATTATAATCATCATCGTCACCGTCACCGTTATCGTAATCCTCATAATCACCAACACCATCACCATCACCATCACCATCGTCATCGTCGTCGTCATCGTCGTCGTCGTCGTCGTCGTCGTCGTCGTCGTCGTCATCGTCGTCGTCGTTGTCGTCGTCGTCATCATCATTTCGGACTCTCTGTTTTCATTGGCAACTTTGAATCCACCTTTTACATGTAAGCTTAGAATTACTATAGACAATATTTTTAGGCTCAACGACAGCTAATGCTGTACTCAGTAATAATATTGCTAGTCATTCGTTCATTCATTCTTTTGCGTGTCAACGCCAGTGACAAGTCTTATCGGTTACGGCATTATTTGCACATGGAAAGATTTTGTCTGGGGGTTAATGTTCTACGAAAAATCGGGGGCGGGGGAATATGCCCGGGTGGGCTTTTGTCCGGGGACAATGTCCAGGGCGCTAAATTAATGTCCTACATCTGAGTATTATAAGCTACCTATTTTTTTGTTGTAACCTTTTTTATAAGTGCATGGATAATTGAAATTGACATAGATTTGACATGTATTTCTCGACCATCATTTCCAGTGATTTATTTAGCCCCAACACCACCACCATCCCCATCACTACCGCCACCGCCATCGTCATCGTCATCGTCATCGTCGTCGTCGTCGTCGTTGTCGTCATCGTCATCGTCATCGTCATCGTCATCGTCGTCGTCGTCGTCGTCGTCGTCGTCGTGGTCATCATCGTCGTCATCGTCATCGTCATCGTCATCATCATCGTCATCGTCATCGTCATCGTCGTCGTCGTCGTCGTCGTCGTGGTCATCATCGTCGTCATCGTCATCGTCATCGTCATCGTCATCATCATCGTCATCATCATCGTCATCGTCGTCGTCGTCGTCGTCGTCGTCGTCATCGTCATCGTCATCGTCGTCGTCGTCGTCATCGTCGTCGTCGTCATCGTCATCGTCATCGTCATCATTTTTTTTCCAAATCCTGCTGGCAGTGCATTGTAATAAAATGCGCATGGTTTTCAAAGGCGCTTTGAAAGTTTTGAGGTTACGATTGTGATTATGACGGCACCCCGTCATAATAGCCCGGTCAAAACAGCCCCGTCAAAACAGCCCCGTCATAATCGCCCAACGACAAAACAGCCCCGTCAAAATCGCCCAACGACAAAACAGCCCCGTCAAAATAGCCCCGTCAGAACAGCCCGGGGCTATTTTGTCGGGGATCGACAAAGTCGCAGAATAACACGATTTTCGTGAAAAAATAGACCGACGAAATTAACGTCTTTTTAAGGAAGCCGAATAATTAGGCCTATTTATGAAAATAATGCTTGTAAAGTTTAAGATGACTTCCGTAGGTAAACGAACTTCGCGTTTTATCATACATCCAGCTTCTATTTAAGATCGTCAATCCAGCCTGTATTTCAGATCCATAAAACCTTCATCCAGCTTCGATTTCTTAAACGTTTGATAGTCCGTATTTAGATTCTACATACATGGCCAGTGTATGCACAAGTCGCGAAAAATCAACGAATAATCAACCATATATAAATAGGCTACCTTCATCCCGCTTCCATTTCTTAAGCGTTTTATCATTCATCCAGCTCCTACTTAAGATCTATAAAACCTTCATCCAGCTCCGATTAATTATTAGATCCTTAAAAAACTTTGATCCAGATAAAACGCCTCAGAAATGGTAGTTGGATGAAGATTTTATAGATCTTAAATAGAAGGTTGATGAATGATAAAACGCTTAAGAAATTGAAGCTGGATGAATGCTTTTATATATCTGAAATAGTTGTCCGTGTCGTCTATGACTGGTCTGTTTTCGCGGAACTGTTTAGGCCTACACGGGCTGTTTTGACGGGGCTATTTTGACGGGGCTATTTTGTCGGGAACTGAATTTTTCTGGGCTGTTTTGTCCTTGGGCGATTATGACGGGGCTATTTTGTCGCCGGGCGATTAGGACGGGGCTGTTTTGACGGGGCTGTTTTGACGGGGCTATTATGACGGGTCACCGATTATGACACGTTGTGACTTGTTTTGAATTGCGTGGTTAGCGTCGTAGTCGTATGGATCCAGATTTGACCAGGGTCTATGACAACAGAGGCCGTTACCCTGGACAGAAATTTGCTCGGCATATTACAGCACTTATGAGCAAGGTACTAGTTTTTTTAGCATAATTAAAGCTCTGTTACTTTGTAATCAGCCGTCGTTGTTCATTATAAACTTTAGCGAGCAATGATATTTATAACTATTTAATTTTCATTTTAAAAGGTGTTTAATTTTTAACACATACAGTGTTTCAAAATATACTTTGTTCTCATACCCTGGATAACTGGATGTATTGTAATGGGCAATTATTTGATGACTTTGTTTGGATGTTCGCTAGTAAAGACATCTATAGAAGATTATTAATAGTTTAAGTATAACGACACTGTTTAACTGTGTGATGACAAGAACATTGTGACGTTGATCGTAACGGCAAAGGTTTATTCTAAGTCGGTTGATACGAAGACCGAGCTGATCTACATGTACTCCTTCGCGATATGGCAAAGCTGTAGACTAGGTCGGTCGATTAGAAGGCCGAGTTAATTGATCTATTCCTTGGATATGGCGAAGGTTTAGACTAGTGTGAAATGCGCGCTTACGTTTACACAAAATTATTGCATGTGTTGAGATTAGTAAGTTATGCTAACCAAACCGATATATTACGACAGCTTTAACATTATTAAAGGCAACCGTCTTTATCCAACATTATTGACACCTTTTTAAAGTAGAATAAAATCCAATATGAAACAGAAACCCATGCAAACATTTAATAAGAGATCTGGCCAAACTGTAGTAGACTATGTAGATGGGGAAGTCAGATATACACAGGGAATCGGATCTAAAACAATATAATACAAGTACAAACCTATAGGCGTTAGTCTTCAATTCATTTACAATCAAATATTTCACGACCATCCTTTTCAGTGCCAGACCAAGGTCTGGATAAGGAAGGAGGTCGACATTAATCATCTTTACTATGACGCAGTTTCGTTGATCGGCAACACACCATAAGTCCAATTGATGCGAACTATAAACTTTTTTACTTATATAAAAGGTTTCACGAAGAAAAAGGTAGTTTATACTCATGACATCGAACACGAAAATAGTAGAAAAATAGACAACAATTAAGCGTCTATTAGGGACACCTAACCCCTGAATAAAATGTTTAAGATATAAATTTTCCAGCAGTAAAGAGACTAGATTACATATGTTTTCGGTGTCTAACGTTTCAATCAATCAATCAATCAATCAATCAACCAACTAATCGGTTGGTCGGTCGGTCGGTCGGTCGGTCAGTGACATTGAATAACGACGAAAGTGCGCAAATCGCGCAATGCGGCGAACTTTATGCAATTCTTTATTGTGCCATGTATGTACACCAAAACGCGGATAGCAATTGGTATATTAAAGAATATTCTTATCTTATATCTTGTCTTATCTGATCTTATCTTATAATATGTTGTGACATTGAATAAAACCTCTAGGCTTGTACACCTTTTAAACAGTATTAGCCCATAGTATTTTAATTGTGAGACGCATAAGCGGGAGTTGCGTTTTATAAGAACAATCGTCTAACACAGTCACGGCTTTTAACCTTTTCAAGAAAGTCGAACCCAAGAGAAATCCATGACCCCTCACCGAACCCCTCAAGTGTGAACAAAAATGTCTTTAACTATTGGGAACAAAAGGAAATAAAAACTGTACCAATATGTGATGGGCCTACAATATTAATACATTCAATAGCCCACATGACTACTAACTGTTAACTAACCGTACCACACCCAATTGCATATTAATGTGTCCTTTGTTATTAAATAAAAGTAGAAAAATAGAAATAAAATAGCAAATGATTTTTCACTCACACTCACTGACTCTGAATATGTAGGGCCTATATATATATTTCAGAGGACCTCTTCCGAACCCCTGGCACTGGCTCATCGAACCCCAGGGGTTCGGTCGAACACTGGTTAAGAAACACTGGTCTACCATGAGGGTAAGGACCTAAAGCAAATACTTTACTAAAGATTGCATCGCTCCATTGCTGCAAGGAGCCAATAATTTATCATGTGAAATATCATAACAGATTTTTTTAAATAATGAAGCATGGTCACCAAAAAACTAAAAACGCCGACAAGCACTGCTATAATTATAGCAGTGTCTTTTAAACATCCAATAACCAAAGAATCGACCGACTTTGTTGTCATAAACCTTAGAATACAAATACGTTTGGATCTCGCGTGCATGCAAGCATCCACTATCAGTGTTTGCATTTCTACGTCACTGAGCGACAAAAGATCATTATCCATGCCCTCCTCCTTTATTCGCACTTGGGATTGGCACAGGCAGAGTGCAACCAGTGGCTCAAAGCTTTATATTACTAACGTCGTCGTCGTTAATATATTCATCATCATCATCATCATCATCATCATCATCATCATCATCATCATCATCATCAGCATCATCATCATCATCATCATCATCATCAATCCAACTTCTTGATTGGTATGATACCCGTCAATATCATCCACACATGCTCCTGCTTTTCATAAGTCAACAATTATTGTTGTTCAAAGAATTTTTTTCCTCACTATTCGATACCATAGAAAATTTTATTATCATTTCTGTGTATTATTTTTACATCTCTGACCTGTAAGCTGTTGCGTAATGTCACCTGGTTTTGTTTTACTCTGATATTAAATGAACATACTATAATGATAATAATAATATTATATTTCTTTCATGTTTTAAATCCCGGTGAAATCCAGTAAACTTGAGAAGATTTGAGTAGCCGTTTTAAACACCCTTAAAGTGTACTCAAACAGATCTTCGTAAGAACGGGATGACGAATTTATAGAACTCCTCCGTTGCTTCCGCACGGTAAAGTGAACTTATTCATGCTACTTCGATCCTACTAATTTATCCTGTAGAAATGTCGAACAAAATCAGTCATTTTCAACCGATGTTATGTAAACACTAGCGTAACTGGCCACGAGTTGCTGTGGCTGAAAAGAACATCCAACCACCCGTCCCTTCCTCCATTCGACCTCCCCTTCTCCTCACCATACCCTCCCCTCCCTCTCCTCCTCCCCTCCTCTATCCTCCCCTTCCCCTCCTCTTCCCACCCTCCCCGTACAATCCCCTCCACACACCCTCTACCTCCTCCTGTCCCTCCCCTCCCTTCCTCCTCCACCTTCAACTACATCCTACCCTCCACCTACCCTGCAGTATGTAGTTTCTATCCTTACCAAAAAGTAGTGCAGTCAATAGAGCGTAGTTTGTGTAGTAATCCATTTCGCGTCAAGTCAATAACTTCCTAATCACAGCCATTCGTGTCGAAGATATTGCTTCCTTGACACTGCAATGGTTGTTTTTTAACTAAGACTCTTGCATAGATGGATCCATTGTTTAAATAGGCGGTTGACGCCGACGATAGCCTGTTTATTCAGTGAAGTACGCGACATTCATTAATTGTAACAAAACTATTGGAGTGGCTATTCTTGCATTTTTATAGCAAAACTATAATATATCTAAAAAGTGGTGTTCAATTATCACTTCTCGTCGTGTGCTGTCTTAGTTCATCACTGCACACCTTAACTACTGCACACCTCTTCTAGACTTTACCTCAAGCTACATCTGGCTAAGTTTGTCTTGGAAATTAGTGATCTAGTCTTCAGCATCTTGTCAAAAACATTGTTAATCTGAAACAGCTGCTAACACAATCTTGTCGTATTATGATAATACAATCGTTAATCTTCCTCCACGGCTCGTAGCCTACTATTATAGAGCCAGTCAAATTTGATGTTCAGCTTCGTTATAAAAGAGTTTAGTTTAAACGCCGTTGACGCCGAACTCCGTCACTGGTTGCTCTCTGCCAGTTCCAAGCCTGGATAAAGTAGGAGGGCGTCGCTAATGGTCTTTGTTGCCACACAGTGACGTCAAACAGCAAAAACACACACCCCTTTGACGCCGACAGTATTAATTTTATTTAGCGAGGAATGTAACACTTAAACTTAAGCAGCTTTTAAACTAGAAAGCTCAGCCATTCTTGCTTTATTTATAGCAAAGTTATAATAGTAAAAATAGGTGTTCAACTATCACTTTTCGTCGTGTGTTGCGTTAATTCAGCACAGTGCACATTGACTTTTGCACACCTCTTTTAGACTCGGCTTCGAGCTACATCTGACTAAGTTGTCACCGCCAGTAGTGATTAGAATACTCAACTTTGAGTTGTATTGATTTTGTCCAAACCATCGTTAAACTGAAACAATTGTTAAGACAATCTTGTCTTTGTTTCTTTTTCCGTCGAATTTTGCATGTAATCCAATTATATAATGCACTACATGTGATTCGGTCAATTGGCATTTTTTCTCTTTAGGTATACAATGTCATCTTCAACATGGGCGGAAACCTGGGTGGAGACTTGGGGGAGGGTGGAGGGGACGAACGAGTGGCCGAAGGAAAGACGCGAGATTTTTTGGACGGACGAATGGCTGAGTGTCGCAAAAAGTTTCCATCTTTTACCGGACAAATTTCTGACTACCTTTTTATAGTCTTCTGGCCGAAAAGTCAAAAATATTTTTAAATTTTCACCGCCAAAATATTTGATGACCTTTGTTTAGTCCTGATGCTCAGACGCTCAACGATTGGGAGTGGGGGAAGGACAAATGCATGGGCCGTCACCCAAACACCTCCATTGGGGGGGGGGCATGCCCCTGTCTCCCCTTGGTCTCCGCTCATGATCTTCAAACAACCGTAGCCTTTCCTTTACGAATTGGTCCATGTTTATCATTTTCTATTGCGTTGAGGTCTATGAGATTTATTGTTGGCTTTAAAATGTTTCGTCGTATGAATGTTTGAATTAGCTGTTACATATATATTTATAATAAGTTTTTTCTAATTTAAAAAGGTGTCGAACTATTCGCGTAATTGATGTTATAATTTTTTGGTTTAACGACATAATAATTATGATGAATTGATGGAAATGTATTGGGGTTGTTTTGCCATCTGACAGGGCATGGGAGATTTTAGGGTGATGGCAACATTCCGCACGAGTACACTGATGTTCACGAGATCGTTTCCGATAACAACCCTCCCAGACAAGCAAGTACGTATATTATCTATTAATCCAACTGCATAACCGCACTTTGGTTTTAATAAAATTAGGCATCATATAATAATGCATTGCTAATAAAAACTTTTTCTTATTAACACTTGAGTGCCCAAGGTAATTTTTGGTACACGAATGCCCAATGAGGGGGTCCGCGCGGACCCCAGCGTTTTCATGCTAATTTCTTGAGAATGGATTGGAATATCGTAACAGAAGTTGGTTCTATGTAATCCCAAATGAATTTGCAATCGATTGATGTATCGTATATTACAATTGCACCACCTGGTGTAAAATAATAGTGTAAAAATCTCGTGACACATTTTATGCTTGTTTGCGTTATTTACCGAAGGAAGCCTATACGCGTGTATGAATATCAGCCGAATATCATGCGGTACCCTTTGTATATGCTGTGATTGTGAGGTACAGGGTAGGACAATACTCACGAAAAATATATCATTCTATGCCCAAATGGTTGGTCTAGGAATAACTAAAAGCATTTCTGCAGATTCATAGCCTTTAAAAAGTTATCCGGGGAAAACAGGCCTGGGGTCCGGTCGGACCCCCCCCCCCTTGGGCACTCGAGGGTTAAGAGAGATGTTGTAACTCAGCCTTTCATTCGCTAAGTGGTACATGGAAATTAACTCATCGAAACTGAACTTGGACCTCCTTCGTAACAACCTTCAGGAACCTTCAGGAACGGCTCCTGCGATTCAACGTAGCGCTCGTGAATAAGCTTGAGCCTTGCGCATGTCTTTCGAATAACGCTTATGAAGTTTGGAGATTGAGATTATGATTGTGGCGCGTCGTGGCTAGTTTTTGAATTTCATGTTTTATTTATTTATTTAATTCAGAAATTTTATATAGCGCCTCTTCAATGTAGGCTAATCAGTAATCAGCATGATAGCATCGCTCGCGGTCCAACCACGGCTAAATAACAGTTTTAGGTTCTAAATCTAAACGAACAGAATGGAGTGACCAATGTGTTATATTATTGCATAAATTATTCTAAGCTTGCAAGAATGATGCTATATAAAACCTAAAATTACTCCTTTAAAAAGGTGTGCAATGTTTGCCATTATTCTTTTTTTTCCTTGCAACGAGACCGAAAAATCGTTTTTGGGGTGAAAATTGTCAGTTTCGGTGACGGCAAATACATAGCATTTAATATTCATATTTAAAAGGTGTCCGATGAAATTGAAGTTGGCTAACATCTTGCGGCACAAGTTAAGGCTATAATTATGGAGGACTAAACGAATGAAAATTGGGTTCGAATGAATTACTTCCATCGTCCTTGTTCGTTTCTCAAATCCATTGTTCCCCTTGGTGCCAGTTCATGTAATGATTGTCTATTATCATCATTCTAATATTCTATTGTTTTGAGATTACTGCTATCTGAGCCTATAATCTCCACCATCTGCAGATGAAAATTTGTGAAAAAGGCTTTTATATATAATACCAGAAATATATAATACCAGAAATCACTTTAAAAAGGTGTCGAGAGGGTACGGGTAATTGACGTGATTAGCTTAGGGTTTGACATATTATAGCATCAGCCTGGACCATTGAAGTCAGCCTTAATACTCAGTTAAAGAATCTTCATCAATCTAGTTAAGCTCGATTATTATCTACATTTGTTGGCAGCATGGTTGACTTGATCAAGGAAATCTTTAAAAAATAAATTGACTTTGGAGGGTTGTTCAGCTTAAAGACACTGTGCTACTGAATCTGGGAGCGGCGCTATATAAATGTTCAATTACAATTACAATTAAATTACTGTGTGAAATGGAAGATCAATGGCGTCGTTCTATGTGTCAGTCTTCATGAGTGTTTACCATCATAGCCATAAACCCATCAACTGGATTTTTCATGGCGGTGAACCAAATACCTTTTCTAAAATCTAAGTTAGCTCGCTGAACTCCAAAAGTGTAACAGCCTTTTACTATTTGAAAATACATTGGTATCGATAAGACGAATTTAGTAGACTATTTGCTGAGTCATCAAAAAGAAAAGTGTCCCACCTTTTCCGAGCTTGAGACTAGCAATACATCGACACTACGCCACCTCAAAAAATACTTAGCGTCGCCCTCCTCCTGTATGTAAGCTCGGTACTGGCATCAACCAACATCTCTATCTCTATTCAAGAAATGTAGGTGTACGCATTTCGTTGTATAATACATGTATGTGAAATTGAAATGACTATAGGTTTTTGGAACTTCTGCCATTTATGTGAAAAACATTATTTGTCTGAGAGGTGTCTAAAACTACAAGAAGCGATTTTAAGAAAACAGCGATCTCTAGCGGTCAAATCAATGATACGTCGGTACAAATGCACTCGGATTGTTCAGAGCAACTTCGATCGTTGGACACCTTTTAAAAATTATTACTCATTTGTTGATAAAAGATTTTATTTATTTTTTGAACGCATTCAGTGCAGCCTCGTTAACCAGTATTCTGCCATCCAAAAACTTAGTCTCTTCTAGCTCTTTGTGTTGTTTTCCAATTATCATTGTTTTTGTTTTCTCCGCATTTTTCTGTATCTGTCGTTTCATCAAAACAAGGTATCCTACCTTTTCAGCGGTTGATACTGGCAATTCGGCGATGCGAAGCCATAACAAATATTCATCTTTAGCATCGCAGGTTTCCTTCATGTAAGCTTAACATATGCATCTACCGATATTTTTACAGGAACAGCTGTATGTAAATTATAGTTTTGCAACCTAGGTTATTTATAGGAAAAATATTCTTATCTTAGAGGTGTCTAAAATGACCAGAAGCAGTTGACAGAAAACAGCGAACTCTAGCGGTCTGACCAAACGATAACTCGTCGGCAATTTCAAGATTTTTTTAGCGCGCTCAACCCATAATCGTTATCCATCCATCGTTTAAAT
>OX243821.1:28743481-28850981 GCA_945859605.1 Lumbricus rubellus
CCTAAAAATTAGCCCCATCGAAACCGACAACAGAGGGCGTTACCCTGGACAGAAATTTGTTGGCATATTACAGCACTGGGCCTACATGATAAAAATTATTGGAATCTTAGTTGAACGACCTTGTCAATTGCTGTCTGGATAATTAATTAGCAATGATTGTGTAAAGTCATCGTTTATAAATTTCTGTTGTCTTAAAAATATATTTGATCTACAGAACCCACACAAATAACCGTTTTTGAAGTTGCAATTTACATAAGACGTAATAGTCACTTTAAAATGGTGTCGAATGGCCTCGCGTTATTTACGCGATAAATTTATGGATCAACGATAATATAATATAATAAATGATTGTGATGATATGTAATGTCGACCTTACATTTATTTAAAAGACGCTTCAACTATTATCGAGCTAAACAGGATAATTATCTGCATTGTTTGCAGTATGGTTGACTTGTTTAAGGATGTATTATCTCAAACCATTGAAATTTCAATTCATATTAGGGATTACGTTTAAATTCAAATGACCCATAACTGTTAGCTTGGTAAGCCATTATTTTGGTTTTTTTTCATTCATTCATTCATTCATTCATTCATTCATTCATCCATGCATACATACATTTTTTTCATTCATTACGATGATTTATATAGCGCTCTTATATGTTAATACTCAAGGACCATGTCCGTCCTAAAATCTCGCTAAACTTTCATATGTTTAGCCATATTTTATTTTAATATTATTGATATCGATTGTTGATTTCCTTAACTTAACAAACGCACGATGACCAGTTCTGGTCTAGCCTTCTACGATTACTTTTATATACCAATATTAATTTATTTAAAAGAGGTGTTCAACATCGATTCATAGCCCTTCAGGTATATAATTATAATTATTATGGGACCTATATCATGGAATAGTAATAGTCTCTTTGTGAGTATTTCCTCATTTTACATTGTTTTATATCTTTAGTTGCGACCGTTTAAAATGTGAAAGCCACAGCGTTGTGTATAAATCAATCAATCAGAATTTATATAGCCTCTAAAACACAGCGTCGTTCAAATAGTAATAAACCAATGTCGTAAAACCTATAAAAAATAGACAATACCGAAAAGAAATAGATTTAGGTGGGAAATGCTGTAAGAGATTTTCTAGGCACTACAAATAAATTGTAATTGTTTTTTAAACTAGGCCTTATATAGGTAAAGCATATTTTGTCTGAGAGGTGTCTAAAACGAACAGAAAAAGACTTAAGAAAACAGTGACGTCTAACCACACAATCGTTTGTAACTGTAACTTATTTTATCACGTCAATTACGAGGACAGCTTTTTAATTGTTAAGACGCAAACTTCAGCCATGCGGTGAAGATTGTAGGTGTTCAATTCATCCACCAAACACAAAAATTACCCAGATTCCTTCGCTCTGCAACACATGGTGACCTGGTTGTCCCTATGGCTCGATCTTCCACAGTACTGCATAGAAGTTTTGCTATGGTCTTTCTGGAATAAGTTACCTATTAGTCTCCGTAATGAACTTCTTTGTCTTTCTTTGTCCCTTTTCCGCAAGCGTTTGAAGACCATTCTCTTTGATTATGGTTTGGTGTCAGGTCGGGAGCGCCTCTGATGAGTTCTCTTGAAGGGGTGCTCTATAAATGTACGACTACAATATTACAATTACAATTACCCAAAATACGGCAACGTCTAATGATAATTATCATTGGTTTTATTCCAAACACCTTTAAATAGTACTCATACAACGTTACATAAGGCTAGCATGTTGGAATCGTATCAATTACTTCACGAACGCTGAATAATTTTATAATATAATTTAACACCATTTAAAAGGTGTTCCGGATCACAAGGCTATAAATAATTCATATTTCACTTAAGACCAAAACGTATGGAGATGCATGGATATCGGGAGTCTGGCCCGACGATTGGACGCAATCGGTTTTTATCCCTTTACCGAAAAAAGGGAATCCGCTCTGTTGCGAGGACTACAAGATCATAGCGCTAGTTTCGCACGCCAGCAAAATTCTCCTAACCCGTTGGAGGTGAGGTGACGCATTGTAACGTTAGAGGTGAGGTGGGGTCTGACAAACCCCAATACATATTTTTATTTTCAAGTCGCGATATCAAATGGAAAACATTAATTTCAGTTAAACTATTCTTCTATGATCAATTATCAACTAAACAGGCGTTTATCACGAACAAATATCTGTTTTCAATCCTTATTAGATGACCAGAAGGTGAACCCATATATTGTGTACTTTGCCCGTGTATGTTCGGTTTGTATACGAAAAATCGCAATTTCCTTCAAATATACATTAAAATAAAATAAAAAAATTCGTTCAAAATTCCTGAAATTTTGGTAAAGTGTCCGCAGTTCATATTCACAAAGGAAGAAAATAATAATCCAAGCTGGCTTGACGTTTTCCACAAAAAAATTAAAGTAGAATGCCTCTCGGGTGTGACACACCCCACCTCACCTCCAACGGGCTAAGGGTCATCCTGGAGCGCATTCATACTAAACTTGACAATGAACTGACAATGAATGTGGCAAGGAGTGAAGAGTATGCCTTTGCCGTTGTAGGTCCTTCTTTGTGGAATGACCTCCCACCCACTATCCGTAGTAAGATCTTATTGTGGGTGTCATCTTCAGCCCTTCGCTACTTGAAGTCTTTTTTATTTCCTCGGAGCTGTCACGCTGAGAGCGCCTCTGAATAGCTAGTCTGTAATAGGCGCTTTATAAATGCTCATATACCATACCATACCATACCATACCATACCATATAGAGCGGAAAAGAGCAGAATCAGCTCTCGAACACAGTGCGTCAAAACTTGGAAAATCGGTTAAAGTTTTTTTTAATACAGAAAATGAAATGTTGGGGTTTAACGACTCTTTTTCATATCGAAGATGATCAGCGTCGGAGGCAGAGAACAACCTCACACTCCACGTTTATATTGCGACCGAGTCACCCGCTGTAAAGATCCGACCGGGAATTGAACCCGGGCCGCCGGCGCGGCGAGCGGGCTACAACCCACTCGACCACGCAGGATCTTCAATACAGAAAATGCGACAAAGTGGCTTATGTAGGATCATGAACTTACAATATAAAGGTGTTCAATTTCTACATCGAGCGCTAACAACGTGAAGTGAGATTTTAATATAGGTTCATCAGTTAATGTCTGGAATTTCCTGATTGAGTCAGAACTCGGTGACTGTGCGCCATCTGAAAGCGCCAGTCCCTAGTCAGGATGAAGTAGGAGGGCGTCGCTAATGATCTTGTGACCACACCTCTATTTATATTATACACACAGCTACATTTACCTAATTGTGTCAACGATGCAACTTCGTCATGCTAATGAAACCAATCTTACAAATTAGTTTAGCTTCAGACTTCACCGCAGATTCATTCATTCATGCATTCATCCGTTCATTCATTAATTCATTAATTCATTCGTTCGTTCGTTCATTCATTCATTCATTCATTCACTCATCCGTTCATTCGTTCGTTCATTCATTCATTCATTCATTCATTCGTGCATTCATTCATCCATTCATCCATTCATCCATTCATTCGTTCGTTCGTTCATACGTTCATTCATTCATTCATTCATGCATTCATTCTTTCGTTCAGAGATATATAGACTGTAAGAAAACCGGAAAATACAAATAAAAAAATTAATGTGGCATAAAATCACACATAGGCCTAGCTAAAACGCCTTCGGCAATAGACATTGTCAGGGCAAGTCCGTTCCAGGCTGTTGGATCAACCACAGAGAATGAATGGATATATTTCCAAGGACGTCGTCAGCTACGCTCTGCTGATAAGGGAGACCTCTTGGCTCATTTTACTGCTACCATGTGGTTGGTCCGGTGGTCTGGAGTGGCCTTCCCTTTGAGCTACGCCTACATCCTGGGACTCTACCAGGATCGTTTCTTACTAAACTTAAAACTGTTCTCTTTGGGCGCGCTAGAGTAGGGAGCGCCTCTGAGTAGTTTTTACTTGAAGGAGCGCTATATAAATGTCCGAATGAATGAATGATGAATGAATGAATGAACAGCTACTGCAAGTAAAACTACGACTAATGATAAAAATTATTTTGATTTCGAACACCTTTAAATAGTGCTCAACCAACTTTATAATAATAGGACTGTCAAAGCGATATGTTATCAAACTTTCTTTGAATCACTAATAGCTTCATATCGTCAGTTGCCACCGTTTAAAAGGTGTATTGGGGCACAAAGTTTAAAAAATAAAACCCGCTAGAGACATAAACAGTAAGAAAACCGGAAAACACAAAAAAGGATGTGGAAAAAAATCACACATAGCTCAAAAATCGTCGGCATTGTCAGGGCAAGTTCGTTCCCGGTTGTTGGACCAACCATAGAGAACGAATGGCTATGCAAAGTTGCAAAGCGGAAGAGTGGAGCAAGTAAGTCAACATAGACAGCAGAGCGAAAAGTGCTCAAGCTGAAATGATGCATGAGATTATCCCATAACAATCAATAATCGTCACCCTCCTCTTAATTTACGCAAATATCGCTAGAGACTGGCACTGGAAGTTACCTCCGCTTATCATAATAATAATATACCCTAATTATACGTGGCGATCATTGGCATCAAATTTTGCTGTGCAACTGATGAATTGTCCTGCAGTTGATTTTCTTATTGGTTAAACACATTTTGTTTAAGAGGTGTCTTAAACGATGAGAAATAATTTCACCAAACAGTGACCTCTAGCGGTCTAAAAAAACTAACAATCGTCTTTTCCTTGTCTGAACGCAATCAATATAAAATCGCTATCCAATCTATCGTTTAATTCTACAGAACAAATAACAAATTGATCAGTTAAATCAGTTTATTTCTTAATGGCGGGAATCTACTGACTCTTGACCTGACCCTGTTGCGCCTGTTGCGTTCGCTACTGCGCGGCCGCGTGGAAGAAACACTGAGCAGGAAATAGCGTTGGATGCGCGTCCGGGACAAAATAAAGGTGGCTGAACGTGTAGGGCGTGATCTTTAGGCCCTAATATCAATTGCCTGTTGGGATTATGTTAGTGCAGTTCTATAAAATTAATCATTCTAAAATTAAAATAATTATAAGAAAGTCAGAAAATCTGATAATGATAGCGTTATTATCGAGGACAGAAGAATAATATATGCGATATCTTTGGACATTATCTAATGACAGAAACCCCATAAACATTAACTCCAACCGATTCCAACACGAAATATAACCTCATCCTAACTGACACTGATGAAATCGATAGAGATAATCAGTAAATAGAATCACCCATTACATGTAATTTCGTTGGGCCTTTTGCTATGCCCCTTAAAGGTCTCCAAAACAATAATTACTGACAAATTAGAAGTCCAGTAAAATCGATGAAGTCCTGGCAGAGATCGAGCGAATTCCACCGTAACATGCCCACCAGTGAATCTTAAATCAGAGCGGCTTGATTCTTCAAAATAGGTTCCTGCTTTTTGAAATAATCAGCCAATAGTTTCAATGACAACTGTTACAGGTGTCATCAGTAAATATTCAACATGACGTCATTGTTTCATAGATCAAAGTGTGCAGTTTTATGAAGAGCCAGATGACATATTGTATAGTCCTAGTCTATGATTATTTATTGAGCAAAGATTTTCAAAAAAGAGGTGTTGTTAATTGGCGCAATAGCGATGGTAATAATTTTTAGAATAAAAAAAAGAAACATGTCGACTACTACTGTTTATATTAATTTAATTGAAAATCGAACACATTCTGTCGATATACTGCACCCGTTTCACCATGTCAAAACTGTTAAAAAAAGCATGGAAATAAACAAATAACAAAGTAAAATAATAATAAAGTTATAAAATGAAGTAGCGGCTGCCATTAATAGACCAAACTGTTTTTTTTAGTGATCTGCTAAATATGTAATCGGAATGATAATGTGTTGATGTTATACTCCTGCCATGATAATTGAAGTAAAAGATGATGAATGTTGTGATATGAGTATAGACAAGTCCAATGCTGGAACCCTACAACGAAACTCTTTGATGACGAAACTGATAATTGCTAACACGCAATCTACAGCCATGCGGTGAAGATTGTAGGTGTTGAAATCGTCCAAAAAACGTGCAAATTACTCACTTCAAATACGGCAACAACGACTAATAATAATTATCATCGTTTTGATTTTCAACACCTTTAAACAGTGGTCGTCCAACGTTACATAGGCTTATCGTTACGAATTTTTCACAACTGCGTCCCAATTGCTGATTAACCCTCGGGCTACCAGGGGGGGTGGTATCCACCCCCCCTAGGTTTTTCCCAAATCAAACCTTTTTTCGTTACCACCCCCCTTGGTAGTCAGTGTTACAAAAAAAGCTTGGTAGCCTGAGGGTTAACTTTATATCCTTCGTTGTCACCGTTTAAAAGGTGTTCTAAAATAAAATGTCGTAAAAATGACATTTAATTTAAGTAAAACCAAAAACACGGTAAGCAAGAAATGAGGAAAATCGTTGTATGTTTATTCATCTATTTTTATTGCTTATCACCTAGTATTATTATTATGGTTGCAAGTTCGAATCAACCTCAAGCCGCCGCGTAGTGATCTTCTACAAGTTCTTCACTCGCAATAATAGCTAATCGCTTCGGCGTGAAACCCCGATGCAGTGTCCACGCTGTTGTCTGGAGCTCCTCTGAGCAGTGAGCTTGAGGTAGCGCCATAACAATTGCACATACATACAAAACACAACAGCATTACATTGGGTATCCAATGGTGTTGTGAGCTAGGCTCTGCTGATAATGGAGTCCTTTTAGTTGCTTTTGCTCGTACTGCTACCATGAAGAATCGAGCCTTTTCTGTGGTTGGTCCGACGGTCTGGAATAGCCTTCCTTTTGAGCTACGCCTACACACTGGGACTCTACCATGATCCTTCCTTTCTAAACTCAGCACTGTTTTTTTGGGCACGCTACACTCGAGAGCGCCTCTGAGTAGTTTTTTTCTTGAAGGGGCGCTGTATAAATTTCCGAATGAATGAATGTAATATAATGATATTAATAGAATATAAACTAACTAATTAATGGGCGCAATTTAATTAATTCTCAAGTCTAATACTTCTGACGAATGCTGATACGAGCAAATGTAAATATGTAAAGAATTTAAATTCTGCATAATCCTAATTTTGATAATTATTATAATGGTGAGGTCCACAAGACTGGCCAGGATACTTTATGCCTCCCAAGTATGTTTGGTTTTAGTAAATATTTATGATGGCTAGCGGTAGGCCTACTATGCTAGATGCTGTACAAGGACGAATAAGTCAGAAAAACACAGGCAGAAGCCATGCACGGCGTACACTTACACAATTAGATACCTAAAGACGTTAGACTTTAATTCGTAATTATGCAGGTAAGATTCAATAGTTTCCATCCTTTTCAGCGCCAGTCCATAGCATGGAAAAGGAGGATGTTGAAATTGATCATATTTGCTATGACACAGTTTTGTTACGCATTCTTAGGCTCCTTGATCGAAATGATATCGAATAAAAATTATAATAAATTTCTACTTATATAGAAGGTTTTCACAGATAAAAAGGTTGCTTAATTATTACACACAACCATCGAACATTAAATCGATACAATAATAATAAAAAGTTGTGATACTAATTATAATGTGCATCCTAACATAATAATATATAATATACAATACATCATAATATAATAATATACATCATAATAATGTACCCCACATAAAATAATAATGTAGTATTATAATGTCTGTCCTTTCTTTGCAAATTTCGTTCAAATCATAGACGTAGAAAACGATGAAAATCCATCTCATTATAGTTGGTCAATATGAAGTTGTTTCATGTATGACTCATGACAGGTCTAAAGACAGCTGATTGATTACACAAAACACACAGTTATTCATCTCTTGAAAATCTACAACGAACTCCGGCTATAATACGGTTATAATACGTCTGTCACTATAAGCTACATTTATAGAAGTAGCTTACCGATCCATAGCATTCTGACAGTGCCAGATTCAAACCTGTATATAGAAGTTGGACGCTAATGACTCATTGTCATTTAACTGTGCCGTTAGGTATTGGACTGGCGCTGGCAAAGTGCAACCATGCAGTGGCGGGGTTAGCCTCGGTGATGACATACAGATTTTTTGCCATTTTAAAATCGTGTCCAATGGATATATTTGCAGTTGACGTTGACGAATATTTTGGGAGTTAAACGACTTCCTATTATGTTTGCAGTCGAAGCCATTATCGACGACATTATCATCAGCATGACATTCTTTAGTAAGGCGGTATTATTCAAATTCTAATGGTCAACAACATATTGTATAATATTTTGTGAATACGTTTAAAAGGTGTTCAGTGTTCTGCTTATTTTCTGGTTAATTTTTATTCAAGACAATGTGGCATATAAATATCGGCCTCGCTGATGGTATACATGATATTGTATGATAATTTAAAAAAGGTATTTATGACGCGAATTGGGTGGTTAGCGTCGAAATCGGATGTATCCAGTTTTGACGAGGGCTTATAACAATAGAGGCCGTTTCCCTAGAAATGCCAAAATGCGCTATAACAAGTGCACGTACAAACATTCAAAATTAATTTGCAAATCCCACCGAGCAGGATACGAAGCTTCTTCTTGCCAATTCAAATATTCCGCGCAATGATTACAGTTCATATTATGATAATATAGATTATTACAGGAGTTGAATTTGTCCGCCAGCAGCCATGCAAGGCATTCATCACGTTCTACGAATAATTTTACTAACGCCATCTGCTGAATGGAAGGTTTAGTTGGCATTATGTCTATAATTAGGTTTAGGGAGGCGAGTTGCGGTAAGCCAATACCAATGAACCATATGAGCCAGATGAAATATGAAAATATTCGCGTATAGGCCTATACAAGTATGAAATATTGACTTTGTTTTAAAGGTGTCTAAAATTCTCAAATATTACAGAAAAACGGATTCAACATAATTGTGAGTCCAAACGGCTCTACATCAACCAAACTGGCTTGACGCAGAATGATCACAGTTCAAAACGGACGATAACAGGTTATTAGTTATTACAGAAGTTCTATTTAACCTCCAGCAACCATGCCAGGCATTCGTCATCACGTTTTACATTTTACCAACGCCTTCTGCCGAATGGAAGGTTGAGTGGGGCTGCATCTGAGTTTCACGCTGAGGCGCCCGAGCAATTATTGCGAGTGAAGGACTTGCTCAAGGTCCCTATGCACGTGACAAGAGGTGAACTTGAACCTGGAATCCTCCGGCTCCAAGACAGCGAAGACACCACTACACCACCGCGTCCCACAGCATTATTATTTCTATAATTCACTAAGTTATCCTTATTATTACTATTTGGATCAGAACACCTTTAAACAGTGATCGACGAATGTTACAAAAGCATGACACATTTAAATTGTCTGACTTACTTGTTCCTAATTGAAATCGTAATTTGTATCATCAGTTGCCACCATTTAAAAGGTGTTTCATAGCAAAACGTTATTTGACATTTGCTTGACCAAAGACAACGGGAAATCAGCGAGAGCGACACCTATCGCTTATGCAATTTGTTGTCGATTCACATGTATTGACTCTATTGAGCGTTGTTTGGGTTAGTCGTATGCGGTTGGAAGACATCCAAGATATAGGCCTAATTTACAGAAGATCATAATCATCACCTTAATAGTTTGCAGTGCGTTTGCAGGCGGTTCAATAAAGTACATACTTATTTACATACTTACTAATTTTCTTGTACTGTTATTCCACCCATAGCGTTGTGCAGTCAGTAGAGTGTTGTACATGTATATGCATGTACAGTAAACCATTTCGTATCAAGTCAATAACTTTCGAATATTGCAGCAATCCATGTAGTCTTTTCTGAAGATTTTTTAGTACAGTTTCCACCGCCATGTATGCAGCGTTCCTAGTGATAAGCCCTTAGCTCCTCGACGTTGCGACACTATAATAGGCCTTGGCTAACAAGTTGTTATAGCCTCATGGTAAGACTAAAAGAGGTGTTTAAATAGTCGCTTTTCATTGTTTGTTAATTTCTCGCGTTGTGTAGATAGCCTACTGATTGCAAACTGACTCTAAACCACCTTTTTTTACATTGAGCTAAATAATATTATAATATGTGGTAAAAGTCCATTTAAAAAAGATTAAATTGCTTATTAAGTGTTGTATTAAATATTATGTCAAGCAAAGTTCTGTCCAGGGTAACGGCCTCTGTTGTCATATACCCTGGTCAAATTGGATCCATCCATTTCGCTACCAGCCGTGTTTCTCCAGCCGAGATTTTTACAAGTTGAACTACACTACCATATCAGAGATGATTAGTGTCACCCTCCTCCTTTATCCAGTCTTCGGACTGGCGCTCGAAGAATGCGACCAGTGGCGGAGTTCTCGCTTTTTGTTGTTCAGTCATTTCCCGCGTTGTGTAGATACTAGATAGCCGACTGATTGCAAACTTACTCTTACACACCTCTTTTACATAGAAATATAATATATTATAAGGCAAACTTTTTATTAGCTTCCAGTCCTGCAGCTGTGAAACTATCCAAAACCTCACAGTCACAGTATATGTAAACTCAAATAACTTCTCACATGTTTACATACATATAACTATTAATATGGACAGCTTTGGTCGTCATAAACTGTCGTTAAACTATAATGGATCTACAACATACAACCGCCGACGTGTAGTCATGGCTCAAGGGCGGATGGGTAACAAGTGGGCAACAATTGATTGGATGTGCGCTAGTGTATACAACATCAGAAGTGAACGGAACGGTGGTAATTGCAGTTTAACGACACTGTGCGATAAATGGCGATCTTTCTTGATTATTCAGACTTGGGACTGTCAGATAACTAGGTGCAGCGAGGTACGTGTGAGAAATTTGGCCAAGTAGATTTTAATGGATGGACACGTATTTATGCTTGTTTTTGCCTTCGAACGGGGTATTAGGATTTAATGGTTCTTACAACACTCTGGTATAGCAGAACTTTCACGCGAGCACTCTATCGTTTCCTGCAGGCCTCCCAAAGGCTGACTCATTCGCCGGGCGGAACTGAAAATTTACCCAACGAAACCGAACTTATTTGTAACAACTTTCTTGGACCACTTCCTCTGATTCATCACAGAGCTCGTGAATAAGCTGGCGCCCTATGCATGTATTTTGAATGACGATTTGGTAGTTTGTAGATATCTATTATTATAACGTAGCATGCTCATCCACTTAATACAAAACGTCAACGAGTGATGGGATATATAAGATTATTTGTCCACTTTGAAAAGGTGTCTAATGTTATGCCTTTCATTTCTTGGTTAATTTTCAACAAAACCCAACTATCAGTTTTTTAACTAAATTTCAGCCTCGGTGATGATATGCATAACATTTATAATACTTTAAAAAGTATTAAATATTCAATTTACGTCATCGTCGTCATTATCGTCATCATTGTCATCGTCGTCGTCATCGTCATCGTCATCATCGTCATAATCTATTCTTTGTCTTCTTCATTTGAATCTTCCATGCAGTGCATGAATTCGATCAACATGTTTAAATCATTTCACTTCGCTGAACAACTTTCTCAATTGCCAAACTGTCTTGATGTTTAATAATTTCTAATGTTCACGGCTTCTTTAACGTGCAGTTCTGCAAGAAATGTGCAGTTGTAAACGAATTTGTGAAGTTGTAAAAGTAGTCTTGTGCAGTGATAACCATTAGAAGAAGGATCACCACGGAAAAAGAAAGCCGAAGAAATAAGAAAGGTCATGTGCAATGGAAAATATGCAGCAGGAATCCGAAGTTCGAAGCGGATGACTAAAAAAGAAGGTCATCAGATTTTTTCAGAAACGCCAAAATATTTCTGGCTGTGCAGTTCTAAAAAAATTCTTTTCAAGACGCATGCTAATGTCATCGTTTCTAAGTTTCTGTTGCCTTGAAATGTCTGCGATTTGTTTCATCCCGAAGGCAGATAATCGTACGTAGAAGTTGCAGCTTATCTATTGAAAAATTTAAATATTTAAAAGGGTGTCGAATTGGTCCGTGTAATTGACGTGATAAATTTATGGCTTAACGATGTATACTATTTTATATAGACTGTTATGGCTTTTTTAAGGTCAAACTTACAACGACTTTAAAGGCGCCTCATCTATTATAGAGTTACAATGTGAGCAGGATAAATATCTACATCGCCTGAAAATAATATAGTTGACTTGTTTAAAGACATTTTTCAATTCAAACCATTAATTTTGTTTCGTTGTGCTAGTAGGCTATAACAATGCTGTGTGATTTATAACAAAGATCGTTACCGTTGACCTCCTCATATATCCAGGCATGGGACTGGCACTGCCAAATCGCAAGCGGTGACAGAATTTCCGCCATTCTCGGCATTGTGGGGCGCGGTGGTGTAGTGGGTATGTTCGTTGCCTTGAAGCCGGAAGGTTCGAGGTTCGAATCCACCTCGCCGCGTAAGGACCTTGAACAAGTCCTTCACTCACAATTGCTCAGCGCTTCGGCGTGAAACTCCGATGCAGTGTCCTCTCTGCATCGGGAGCGCCTCTGAGTAGAGAGAGCTTGAAGGGGCGCTAGAACAAGTCCACAAACAAACAAAAACATACAAACATCATAAACACTCATTCAATCACATACATAATAAAATAATTGCTACTTTCTTCTACGACCAATAATGTAGTCCTCGATCTGCAATTATACTACGTTTTAGTCCACATTCCCATGTAATTATCATTATCATTAACATTAACATGATTATTTTCATTATCATTGGTCAGATACAATACAATACAAAACAATACAATGCAATACAATACAATACAAAATAATACAATACAATACAGCGCAGTAAAACATAATACAATCCAATCCAATGCAATACAATACAATGAAATACAATGCAATGCAACGCAACACACACAATACAATACAATACAATACAATGCAATATCTTATCTTATCTTAAACACCTTTAAACAGTCTTGGAGCAACGTTATATAAGGCTATTATAACGCAATCAAAGCAACTTTTTAGTGATTGCTAAATAACTTTATATCCGTCGTTGAGAATCTTTAAAAGGTGTTCCGAAACACAAGGTTAGGAGGAGTATCGTTATTTGACGAGAGCCTATGATAACAGCGGTCGTTGCCCACGACAGAAACTATTTTTGTTTGGCATAATTAATTATTACACAGTTTAGCTTACTTTTGATTGAATCTGACAGAAAATTGCTTGTAAACTGCAATTTCGGCATATCTCTAAATATTTATTTTAGCGTGATATGCTATCACGCATTAGAGATATACGAGAAAGAATTTGGCTTAATTTTTTTGTATCACGGTGTAGATTATGACGACTGATAGAGAAAGATTTAATACTAAACATCAACGAGTTATGGTATCTATACTATTATATAACTACTTTTAAAATGTGTCTTATGTTTTGCCCTGATTTTCTTGCTTAATTGTCAATAATGCCCAACAATAAATTTCTCGATTCTTCAGACCACTGAACCAACCACAGAGAAGACTTGATTCCTCATGGTTGCGGTACGAGCAAAACGATATAAGAGGTTAAGGAGGCTAATATCTTCAATCGCATTGCAACAGTTTTCTTCGCAGATAACAGTCGAAACTGGCAGTACGTAATATATATTATGGTATTTTCTTTACAAAAGGTGTCGAAATTGTCCGCGTAATTGACGTGATAAATTCAGGGTTTACCGACATAATAATAATAGAAATTACTATTACCAGCACATAAAAGTGTTATTAGTCGGTCTAATGACTAACAATTTCAAATTTATTAGGCGGTCACTTTAGTTGTATACTAACGCAGTTATGTTACCATTAGCATCATTAGTCGTATGAATGAAGGGCTGAGTCTGCACGCGGGTATATTATGATCCTTATTATGATCGCAATCATATTGTTTTGACTTATTGTTCATGTCATGTCTATAAGCTACCTTTTTACCCGATTAACTATTTACTTAAGTTTGTCCGTTCAGCCCATAATTATTAATTTCAGTCTTGGAAGAGTTTTATTGAGCTCCATTTAGAAGCAACCCTCAACAAGAACTTGTTTCGTAGATTCCAGGCCCTATGTATAATAATTATAAGTTACTTTAAAAAGGTGTCTAGTTGGTCCGCGTAATTGACGTGATATATTTAAGGTTTTACGATAGTTTACGATTTCCAGGACACTTAAAGTCTACCTTACCATGTCTTAATAGCCTATTCACCTATAAAGTTAGGCAGGATAATTATTTACATCTTTTGCAATTACTCATGTATGGTCGACTTATTCAATAAAAAATATATCTTAATTCAAATTGATTGATAAATTGATTGAAACAATTAACTTTTGTTGATTGTTTCAGTTTAACGACACTGATTGACGAAGCAAAGATCATGAGGGTTGCCCTCCTATTATATCCGCACTTGGGATTGGCACTACCACAGTGCGAGCAGTGGCGGACTTCCCGCAGTTAGCCTAGTATGGCCAAAATGGAGGTAAACGTACTTTCGTATTCAGCTTGGAAGTAAACAGCAAGTCCTGCGATACGCTGGCCCCGTGTCTAAGACCTTGGAATTCGTCCATTGCTGGTTCAGGGCCATGGAAAAGGAGATGATCGCCTCCCTAAGTTCCTCGTGGAACGGGTAAGGACTTTACTTTACTTTACATGTAGCCAACCGTCGCGTTGCGACGATGTCGAGATGCCATGACATGAAACTAAGCCGAATGGATTGATTGAACTACTCTTAGTTCTCATTCTTATTGATTAAATAAATTAGTTTAAAAGGTGTCTAAAACGAGGAAAGACACTTTAACGAAACATTGACCTCTAGCGGTCTAACCAAACCATGAAAATAATCGTCTACAACTGTGATGACAAGTGTCAAATGCAGTTACACGTATGCACAAACGTGCTGTGAATGTTTACCGCCAACCAAGTGATGCACACCTTTTAAAAGTGTATTTAGTAATCTATAAAGTCGATGGGTCAAAAAATATTTATGATTAACTGTCTTTGTCAGGATGGAGAACACCAGATATCCAAAGATAGCCTTCAATGGGGAGGTGCAGGGAAGGAGAAAAAAGGAAGACCGAAGAAACGATGGAGGGACATGATCAAGAAGGACTGTCAGGAGATGGGGCTGTCGATGCAGGAGGTTGTGCATCAGGCGGAGAACAGAGGGAGATGGAGAGCTTCCATAGATGAGCGGCTTCTGCGTGCTGCGGCATCGCCAAGGCCATAAGTCAAGTCAAGTCCGGTGTGCGCATTGAACTTTTGTTATGTTTAAGATGTCAATGGTTTAGATAACAGCTTCGATCTTATTGATTAAATAAATTAGTTTAAAAGGTGTCTAAAACTAGTGAGAGACATTTTAACGAAACAGCGACCTCTAGCGGTCTAACCAAACCAAGAAATCGTCTACAACATTTACTGTCATGACAAGTGTCAAATACAGTTTAATACACGTATGCACAAACACGCTGTGATTGTTAACAGCTGCACACCTTTTAAATGTATATTTAGTCAATTATAAAGTCGATGGGTCCAAAAACATTTATGATTCACACTGTCTTTGTCACTATCTGTTCGGTTCTTCAGCCGTCCTCGCAACGAGGGTTGGCCGCATCATGAAATATATCCTTCTCCATTCCTGTCGATCATCCGTGCTTCTCGTGATCTGGTCCATCGTCATTCCAGTCCAGGCTCGAATGTTGTCCATCCATGTCATAATTATTAGGTCTGCCTTTGCAATCAACCAACGGTTAATATCGTTATAAAATTATTAATTTAAGATGTAGTGGTCTAATGTTAGAAAGTATATGAATATTTTAAATATCTCTTGACCCACTGGGGTGCTTTTTCACCCAAATTTAAAATTATCCACAGTATCAACATTAAAATCAGCATTACAATGAGAGGCACATTAGGCCTAACACGTGCAACAAAGCACATCCTTTTATTCGGCAATCACACATAATAATTGTATATACGCAAAAATGAATAACCAATCACCCTTATAATTTTATAGATGAAGCAGATACTGATGAGAGTTACAGATTCGGTATAAGTTGTTAGACATCTGGGTGACTGACTGTATTCATGGGCAGAACGGATGAACTTAAGTAAATTGTTATTCGGATAAAAAGGTAGCTTATAGACATGACATGAACAGAACACTAAGTCAATATAATAAATTATCACAGCCTACTATTGCAAACCTTATAATCGAATACCCGCGTGGAGCGCTTTGGTGTAGTGTTGGTTCAGTGCTTTGTAGCCGGAAGGTTGCAGGTTCTTGGCAATAATGGATATCACGGTCTTTTTGTATTATAGGGATTTGATCGTTAGAATAGACGTTATGGCTAAAATGGAGGAAGGGTCAATTGTGTGTCTCGAGCCCTTGCCTTACTATTAAAGAAAAAATCGCAATGGTTCACCATTTTCGGAATCACAACAAACAGCATAGTTCCCATATCCACACTATAATTATCATCATTAAATTCTTCATTATAATGCGGGGGACCTCATCACATGCAAAAAAATTGATAGATTGATGAGAGTTGCAGATGCGGGAAAACTCAATAGACTCGAGAATTGGATGTAACAGCAATTACCAATCGTGAAAAGACGGACTTATGTAAATGGTCGATCGAATAAAAAGGTAGCTTATGGCAATGACATTGAACAATAAATCAATATACTGTGATAGACTACTATTACAAAGGTTTATTGAGATCATAATATTAAACCTGCGTGTTGCGCGGTGGTGTAATGGTGTTTTGGAGCCGGATGACATGACAGGTCTAAACACAGCTGACTGATTGTACAGAGCACAAAGTAATGCATCTCTTGGAAATCTACATCGAACTCTGGCTATACGTCTGTCGCTATAAGCTACAGTTATAGAAGTAGCTTACAGATCCAGATCAGATGATATTAATTCCGCCAATGCTTGCAGAATGCCAGGTTCAAACCTGGAAATAGAAAGTTGGACGCTAGTGAACTTTGTTATTGAACTGTGTCATCAGGTATTGGACTGGCGCTGGCAGAGTGCAACCATGCAGTAGGGGTTAGCCTCGGTGATGGCATACAGATTTTTTTGCCATTTTTAAATCGTGTCCAATGGATATTGCATTAGACGCTGACAAATATTTTTGTGGTTAAACGACTTCTTATGTTTACAGTCAAAGCCATTATCGACGACATTATCATCAGCATGACATTCTTTAGTGAGGCGGTATTATTCAAATTCTTATGGTCAACAACATATTGTATAATATTTTGTGAATACGTTTAAAAGGTGTTCAGTGTTCTGCTTATTTTCTGGTTAATTATTATTCAAGACAATGTGGCATATAAATATCGGCCTCGCTTATTGTTATTGGACGCTAATGACTCATTGTCATTTAACTGTGCCGTTAGGTATTGGACTGGCGCTGGCAAAGTGCAACCATGCAGTGGCGGGGTTAGCCTCGGTGATGACATACAGATTTTTTGCCATTTTAACCCTCGAGTGCCCAAGGGGGGGGGTCCGACCGGACCCCAGGCCTGTTTTTCCCGGATAACTTTTTAAAGGCTAGGGATCTGCATAAATGCTTTTAGGTATTCCTAGAGCAACCATTTGGGCATAGAATGGTATATTTTGCGTGAGTATTGTCCAACCCTGCTCCCCACAACCACAGCATATACTAAGGGTACCCCATGATATGCGGCTGATATTCATACATGCGCATGGTTACTGGTCAATAACTATTATTTTATACCAGGTGGTGTTATTGTGATATAATATATATCAATCGATTGCAAATTTAGTTGGGATTACTTACAACTAAATTATATAACGATATTCCAATCCCTTCTCAAGATATTAACATGAACACGCTGGGGTCCGCGCCGGACGTATAGGCTTTCCTTCGATAAATAACGCAAGCATGCAAGCATAACATATGTATTACGAGATTTTTACACTATTATTTTACACCAGGTGGTGTTATTGTGCTATGAGATACATCATTCGATTGCAAATTCATTTGGGATTACATTGAACTAAATTCTATAACGATATTCCAATCCCTTCTCAAGATATTGGCATGAAAACGCTGGATTTCCTTTGGTCAATAACGCAAGCAAGCATAAAATGTGTATCACGAGATTTTACACTATTATTTAACACCAGGTGGTGTTATTGTCATATAAGATACACCAATCGATTGGAAATTCATTTGGGATCACATAGAACTAAATTCTGTGACGATATTCCAATCCCTTCTCAAGATATTAACATAAAACGCTGGGGTCCGCGCGGACCCCCCCCTTGGGCCTTCGTGTACCAAAAAATACCTTGGGCACTCGAGTGTTAAAATCGTGTCCAATGGATATATTTGCAGTTGACGTTGACGAATATTTTGGGAGTTAAACGACTTCCTATTATGTTTGCAGTCGAAGCCATTATCGACGACATTATCTTCAGCATGACATTTACCTATTGGGCGGTATCATTCAAATTCTAGTGGTCAACAAAGGGATTGTATAATACTTTATGAATACGTTTAAAAGGTGTTCAATGTTCTGCTTATTTTCTGGTTAATTTTTATTCAAGACAGTGTGGCATATAAATATCGGCCTCGCTGATGGTATACATGATATTGTTTGATAATTTTAAAAAGGTATTTATAACGCGTCGTCACTATTTCTCAATTGGGTGGTTAGCGTCGAAATCGGATGTATCCAGATTTGACGAGGGCTTATGACAACAGAGACCGTTTCCATCGAAATGTCAAAATGCGCTAAATCAAGTGCACGTACAAACTTTCCAAATTAATTTGCAAATACCACCGAGCAGGATACGAAGCTTCTTCTTGCCAATTCACATATTCCGCGCAATGATTACAGTTCGTATTATGAACGGAAGATAACAGATTATTACAGGAGTTGAATTTGTCCGCCAGCTGCCATGCAAGGCATTCATCACGTTCTACGATTCATTTTACTAACGCCATCTGCTGAATGGATGGTTTAGTTGGCATTAGGTCTATTATAATTAGGGAGGCGAGTTGCGGTAAGCCAATACCAATGAACCACACGAGCTATATGAACTTTTGTATGAAAATCTTGACGTAATCCTATACAAGTATAACATATTGACTATGTTTTAAGGGTGTCTAAAATTCTCAAATATTACAGAAAAACGGATTCAACATAATTGTGAGTCCAAACGGCTCTAGATCAACCAAACTGGCTTGACGCAGAATGATCACAGTTCAAAATCATAAATAAAAAATAATATGCCTCTGTGTTGGCATACATAACATTTATTGCAACTTTAAAGAGGTGTTGTGTTGTATTGTATCCATAAATTTATAAAGCGCCCCTCACAGTGCACACCAATCAGAGGCGCTCCCAGTACGTTAGACCAAGAGAAAAAAAAATAGTCTTGAGAAACCGAAAAGAGGCATTTGGCCCACCAGTTAATATGAAGGAACGCGTTGGAGGTGGAAGCTGGTTCCACAATGCCGGGCCAATGAGAGCAAAGGCACGCATTTTAGTCACGGGAACAGACGAAGGCATGAACAATTGAAGTAAAGACAGAGGAGGAGACAGAGCGACGGATTGCCCTAAGCCGCCTCAGATGAAAGTAGGAAGAGCGAGTGAGACTGGCAATGTGTGGAGCAAAGGTAAGCATGCTGTCCACTGACTTTGATGACGAGGCTGTTAATTGCTAACACGCAAGCTACAGCCATGCGGTGAAGATTGTAGGTGTTGAAATCGTCAAAAAACGCTCAAATTATTCACTTCAAATACGGCAACAACGACTAATGATAATTATCATTATTTTGATTATCAATACCGTTGAAGAGTGCTTGTGCAACGTTATATAGCGATGTCATCACACGTTAGTGATTACATTATACTTTGAATGCTGATCAACTTTATACTCTTAGTTGCTTTCGTTTAAAAAGTGTTTTGGAACACAACTTATTATTATACCAAGGTTTAACGTCGTCCTCTGACATCAATGGCCGTTGACGACAACACAATGTTTTGTGACATTTAACTTAGGTACATGTATATACGACCAAAAACAAAGCGTTACACGGCATGCAAGAATTGAGAGAAATTTATGCATCTATTTTTATTGCTTATCACCTAGTCACATATGACTAGCCTATTACCCATAATATTATTATAAGGTTGCAGGTTCGAATCCGCCTCAAGCCGCCGCGTAGGGACCTTGTACAAGTTCTTCACTCGCAATAATAGCTAATCGCTTCGGCGTGAAACTCCGATGCAGTGTCCACGCTGTTGTCTGGAGCGCCTCTGAATAGTGAGCTTGAAGTGGTGCCATAACAAGTGCACATACAAACAATGCACAACAGCCTTACATTGGGTATCCAAGGGAGCCGTGAGCTACGCTCTGCTGATAAGGGAGTCCTTCTGGTTCCCTTTGCTGTACTGTTACCATGATTGTTTTGAAATTGCTGCTAAATCCACCATCTACAGATGAAAATTTGTGAAAAAAGGCCGTTATATATAATAATCTATACTCACTTTAAAAAGGTGTCGATTGGTTCCGCGTAATAATATTGACGTGATTAGTTTACGGTTTGACTTTGACATATCATAACAACAGCCAGGACCCTTGAAGTCAGCCTTAAAACTCAGTTAAAGAATCTTCATCGTTCTAGTTAAGCTCGATTATTATCTACATTGTTGGCAGCATGGTTGACTTGATCAAGGAAATCTTTTTAAAAAAAATTGATTTCCAGGGTTGTTCAGCTTAACGACACTGTGCTACTGAATCTGTGAGCGGCGCTATATAAATGTTCAATTACAACTACAAGTAAATTACTGTGTGATATCGAAGATCATTAGCGTCGTTCTATGTGTCAGTCTTCATGAGTGTTTAGCCATAAAGCCATCAACTGACAACATAACCTATAGTTACTCTGAATTTTCCATGGCAGTGAACCCTATACCTGTTCTAAAATCCAGTTACATGTAGCTCGCTGAACTCCAAAAGTGTAACAGCCTTTTACTATTCGAAAATACATTGTATCTATAAGACGAATTTAGTATGCTATTTGCCGAGTCATGAAAAAGAAAAGTGTCTCACCTTTTCCGAGGTTGAGACTAGCACTACATCGACGCTACGCCAGAACAATTAATTATACTTAGCGTCGCCCTCCTCCTCTATGCAAGCTCGGTACTGGCATCAACCAATACCTCTATTCAAGAAATGTAGGTCTAAGTATTAATTTTTGTTGTATAAGTTTGACGGTTTTGGAACTTCTGCCCTTTATGTGAAAAATATTATTTGTCTGAGAGGTGTCTAAAACTACAAGAAGCGGTTTTAAGAGAACAGCGACCTCTAGCAATGATACGTCGGAATGTTCAGAGCTTCTTCAATCGTTAGACACCCTTTAAAAACTATTACTCATCTGTTGATATAAGATTTTATTTATTTTCGAACGTATTCAATGCAGCATCGTTAACCAGTATTCTGCCCACCAAAGACTCTTCTAGCTCTTTGTGTTGTTTTTGCAATTATCATTGTTTTTGTTTTCTTCGCATTTTTCTATATCTATATCAAAAGCAAAGTATCCTATCTTTTCCTTGGTTGAAACTGGCAATACGACGACGCAACGCCATATTAAAGAAATATTCATCTTTAACGTCGAAGTTCTCCTTCATGTAAGCTTAACATTGGCATCTGCCCATATTACAACAAGCGGAGGTGAATTATATAGTTGCGCAACTTAGATTATTTATATGAAAAATATTCTTGTCTGAGAGGTGTCTAGAACGACCAGAAGCAGTTAACATAAAACAGCGAACTCTCGCGGTCTGACCAAACGATAACTCGTCGGCAATTTCAAGATTTTTTTAGCGCGTTCAACCCATAATGGTTATCCATCTATCGTTTAAATCGGTGGAGCGAGCAACAATTTGCCAATGAAAGCTAACTTTTTATTTCGAAATGTCTGTTTTCGTTCAAGCAAAGGCGCGTCTTATTTATTGCAAGTCCCGTTCGCTTGAGATGTCTTTTCAACAAATCTTCTGAATCAAAATAAAGGTGTGCAAATAATAATAAAAAATCTTCTGACGCTTGACCTGACCCTGTTGCGCCTGTTACGTTCGTTACTGCGCGACCACGTGAAAATAACACTGAGCTGGAAATAGATTTGGGTGAGCAATCGGAAAAGATGGTACGTTGAACGTGTTGGATGTGATTTTGTGAAATCTGCAATTGTCAATTTCCTGTTAATGGAGTTTTATAAATCAGTATAGCGTTTGGAACATAAGAAAATCTATCTACAAAATCATAATTGCAGTATCGTAGGCAGATAAATTTTCAGAATCGAGCCTTTTCCAGTGGCCTGGAGTGGCCTTCCTTTTCAGATACGCCTTCACCCTGGGACTCTTCCACATCTTTTGTGAAAATCCGATTCAGTGTCTGCGCTGTTCTCGGGAGCTCCTCTGAGTGGTATCTTGATGGGGCGCTTTAACAACCTCACATACATGTTAAATATAGTTCGAATACATGAATGACCAGAGTTACTGTAGCTGTAAGATGCCGTTGATCTCTTCGAAACAATTATTTTTTCGACACCTCTTTCAAGAATGGTCCCATTAATATAAAAGTTTGAGCACGCGGTGTTTTTCTGATTACGCAGGTGGAAATCCAAAGCGTGTCGGAAAGTGATTTAAAATTCGATTAATGGATATCTTCTGCATAAAATTATAGCGGCTATAATAGTTATAGAAGTTGCGTTTTGGATTGGTTTAGATTACATCATGTAAGATTTAAAAAAGTTCGTTCCATATTTTTGACTCTGTTTCCCGCAAAGTAATTTTTCATGGATGACGAGAGGGAAAATATATAAGGAGTTGTGGAGATCTAGGAATTCCTTAAAAACAGCCCTGAATGGATGTGCGCTACAGAAGTCAACGGTGTAGTAGTTTCAGCTCGGTGTGTGATAGAGAAGATTATTGACATCGCAATCTTTCTTAAGTCAGGCTGGCGATTGAGACTGTCAAAGAACGAGAAGCAGCAACGTAAATATCAATGGATAAAAATGTTTTGCGCTTGGTTTTGCCTTCCAACGAGGTATTGTGACTTACAACACTCTGAAATTTCACGCGCGCACTATAATAATTGATTCCTGCAGGCCTCCCAAAGGCTGATTCATTCGCCGGGTGGAACCTGAAAATTGACCCATCGAAACCGAATTCTGGCCATCTTTGTAACACCTTTCTTGGACCACTTTCTCTGATTCAACGCAGAGCTCGTGAATAAGCTGGTGCCCATGGCATGTATTTCTAAAGGCGGTTTGGTAGTTCGGAGATACCAATAATAATTATTATTATGACATAGCACGATCAGCGATTTAACCCAATCCCGCCTGAATTGTTTTTGGGTTATCTATGAAATTATTGGTACCTATACTAGAATAACAATACTGCATCAGTGGTCACACTTAAGCATAATAAAGTATATATTTTCGGAATCAGCAAACTTAAGGCAATTAAATTGGATATTTCACGGTGAAGAACTATTCATTTATATAGCGCCTTCGGCATGCCAAAGGCCAAAAACAGTCATCGATAAGCATTTTACACAGCATTTGATGGCCAACAGTCCAATATTGGTAACAAATAAGCATACAAAACCATATATTTTCTGAACCAGTAGTCTTTTGGCTATATAATCCAGATTTCATATCGTGAGTAATGGTTAATTTATATAGCGGCATTATAATCCCAAAAGGTAAAACGGTCACCAATAGACATATCGACAATGAATCGTAAGGACAGCAATTCAACAAAACTTTACAAGAAGTCATAATAAAGTATATATTTCCTGAATCAGCAAACTTCTGGCTATAAATCCATGTTTTACTATGAAGAAATATTCATTTATATAGCGACTTTAGATTTCCAAAGGGCAAAACAGTCACCGATAAACATATCGGCACTGCATTTGAAGACAACAGTCCAGTAATGGTCACAAATAAGTAACAAAACACATATTTCTGAATCACCAGTCTTCTGGCTATGAAATTCAAATTTCATTGTGGACAAAAGTTCCATTCTAACAAAGGACCAAAAAGGGTAGGATACCACCTACAAGGACTTGGTACATCATCATTCGGAGGGCTAGCACGGCTAGCAGTGAAGTAGGCTATCAGGTCAAGTCGGCTAACAACAGTTACTGTCTGAATGTCCTACTGTCCCAGTAAAGGCAATATCCTCATTTCAAAAAGCCTTTTGCCAGTTCCATTGCTCAATGTCAAGAAATTGTTGTCGGTTCGTTTAGTAATTCCACGGACTTCATCAATTGGACGTTGACATTTGCGAACATGACTTTGACCTTGACCACAACCACGACCTGGACCATGATCACCCCATTGACCACAACTGCTTCTTCCTCTAATGCTGCTGGCTGTTGTAGCATCATCAACAGTTGCAGATGCTGCATAGAAATGGAAACATAATAGTGAATTAGATAGGATCAATGGAAAAGATAATAACTTGAACATTGCCAATCAGCTGATCAATGGACACACAACGTTATTCCATGAAACCACTTTCAGTATAAAAGTTTGGCTTGATTTGATTATCAGTAAACATAGATTTGCTTTCAATCAGCATATTCACATACTTCTTACATCAGAACTATATAAAGAAATTATAAGCAAGAAACAAATATAAAATAATTGGTCTTTGCTTACCTCTCAGACTTCGCTATCATTTAGCAATGTGGAGTCCGAACGACAAGACTGGGCTAAAATCGAAACTATTTACGTCCCACACACTGTCCGTGCACCGGCATCTTCAAATCTCGGACGAATTGATCATAAAAAGATAAAATTCATCGTCAAAACCATTCATGACACACCTAAAAAATTTCGGATCTCAAGACAATTTTGTCCCTCACTTCAAACTTTTTTTGGGACTCCAATATATAACTTTTGTCAACAAAAAATACACCGAATTGTGCGGAATTTTTCGGACTTCCACCCTGATTTTTTTTACACACAACGAATGCGTATTTATAAATAGCTTATAGTCTGTTTCAATGCCTCCCGTTTCGGGTCGCTAGCGACCTGATCCGGCGGGAACGTGTTAAGGTCTCTACGCCGCGGTTTGAGTGTGGGTTCGAACCTAGAACCCTCCGGCTCCAAGACATCAAACGCACCACTACACCCCCTCAATTTTGCTGATGTCGCCAAACCGGGGAAGATACTGTAACAACTATTTTATGGAAAGTCATACAACAATCTCGTAGTAAAACTTCACCTGGGAAAGCCATTAACTCTGATTGGGGTTAGGTCATATGGATTTCGGTTTGCATGTACTGACCTCGGGGGTCGTGAAGGATGCGGAAAGGCTTTGAGAAACACCTGCCAGTAATTTTCTGTAGTTTTGAACTCTAAGATGTGGAACCTTTTGCAACAGGTTAAAAAAATTATCTGCGACAAAACGCTAGGTTGCAAGAAAAAGAGAATCAGTTTATTCCCGAGGGCTCAGGTAATAATATTATAAATTCATTTGGCTTTATGCGGTCGTCAGTTCTAAAAGTTCAATGCATTGAAATTTCGTCTCATCCATCGCTCTCTAGTCAACATTCACAGTTGTCTGTAACTGCATCCAAACTCTCTACCTCGTGTTCGTAACTCTCTCGGTGTTACAATACTCGAGAGATTAAATTGTGATCTTCTTAACTGAGCAATAATTATTACAAGTCATGCGGTTTAGAGCGCAGGGAATAATTATGGCTTTCGCACATTAGATAGAAATTGATAAAGTTGTCATAAAATTACACACCGTTACTTAGCTTAATCTTTTGCTATAATAATTATTTCTTTTCAAGCGTTGTACGTTTCGAATGCCATATCTAGCCAGTCTCTACTTAGCGGCACTTTGTGGTAACGAATAACGCATGCATCAATCAATAAAAAATGTATTAGCAATCGCCATGGTGCCCATTCAAGATATCTACTCAGAAGCGCCCACAGCTACAGTGCGGATACTCAATTGGAGTTTAACGCGAAGCGCTTGACCAATTGCAAGTGAAGGACTTGCTCAAGGTCCCTACAAGGCACGGTGGTGTAGTGGGTATGTTCGTCGCAGCCGAAGGGCTGCAGGTTCGAATCCATCTCAATTAAGTCGCCGCGTATATAAGGGCAAGTTCTTCACTCGCAATTGCTCAAGTAACCTAGGCTTTTAGCTCTTTTAAGGAGTTTTTCAAGGCGTTCTTTATCGGAAGCCAGGGTAAGACCCCACCAGAATGGGGAGGCGTAAAGTAGTTTAGCCACGGGAGTGGCTATGGTTACTTTATGAATGGATGCGGAGGAGAGGCCATGGGTTTTGAGTTTTCTTATAGCAAGTGATGGGAATGATTGGAGAATATAACCCTCGTGAACACACATCAAGTGAAGTAGGCGGCAAACACGGTGAGAAGAGTCTTCCTCGTGATGGATGGATGGATGGATGGATGGATGGATGGATGGATCCATAGTTTAACGACAGCTTATGACAACAGATACCGTTGTCATCGATAGAAATTTGTTTGGTTTATTAGAGCATTTACTCCTTGTATCCATTATGAAAAGAATAACAGACCATAATCTTACAGCCACTAAGATTAGTCAAGCGTCATTTTATATAGCAATGTGTGTCTTCTTAATTAAGGTGTTTAAGGATTGCCGTTCTCCATAGATCATTGCGCGTGCCGCCTTTGCATAGAAAAAAATAATCATTGCTAACCAAATTTAAACACCTTTCACTAGGTCATTTCTGATGCTATACAAATTAATTTCGCGTAAAGAGTTATAATAGTGCTTGGTGGTTCATCAAGATGTTGAAGCTTTAGCTCAAACAAGACAGTTGGAAAAAAGGATAAGAATGCTCTTTAATAGAGGAATTGCTGTCGTCATTTTGGTTTAAAGACATGGATTGATAACCGTCAATTTATCCAATGCAATAAAAGTATTTGCTGCAAATTTATTCCCTCTATAATAATTATTACACAGTTCTACACTGGCAGCATCGGCCTTTGGTGTCACAGAGAGGTCAGGAGAGGAGACGTTTTAAAGGAAAAGAGCCGCCAAAATAAAAATAATAATAAAATAATAATATGAAGAAATAGATGGTAAAACCTCCGAAGTCCATTGCTGTATCTTTCTATTATTGAAAATATGGCTAACGCCAACGCATATGCTAAACAATGCCAATCTACTATGGAAAAATCGTACGTCAACTTTTACACACCATTTATCGAGTATTTCATGATCCTATACAATGTCACTCAAACGAAAATAATAATTCACCTTCATGCCAATTACAACATTGGACCTATTCGGATTCTGTGATACAATTTTTTCATTGCTCAATTATATTGCTCATTCATTTCGAGAACTTATTTTATAGCGCCTCTTCAAGAAACCTAATCAGAGGCGTTCCCAGTCCAGCCACAGCTAAAAAACTCATTTGAGCGACTTTGACATGTGTCAAAGGGAAGCTTGAAGATGAGGCGCCTATAAAAGTCGGATTAATATTAAACGAAAATCAAACAGGAATCTTAAGAATTGAATGATAAAGACTCTGACATAGAATGTGGTGCTGTACGGATGAGAGACATGGACTCATATAAAATGATAACCTAAGAAGAAGAAAGTCTTTAAAAATGTAGACATGAGAAAGAATATAAACTGATTGGTTGATTAACAAAATTCGGAGGCTATCTATAAAGGAGCGGCTTCGCCAGGGCCATTTTAAGCCAAGCTAAGCTTTAAAAAAGTAAAACCTTTTTCTTATTCAGACTTTGGACAGGCATTGCCAGCGACTTTCTATTATAAAAGAATATTAGTTTAAAAGAAATATAATTTTGTTTATATTTTTATCAAATATTTCATGCCACAATAATAGCATCATTGCATTTGTCAAAAGCGAAGAAGTACGTTGATGTGCCAAAATAATTGGCCAGCCGCAATTATAACTTAAAAATAATAAATATCGTGGTGTTTAAATAGAGCCTAAAAACTGGTAGGACCCTATTATCGTCTATTTAGAGTGCAAAGGTTAGTGCATGGTGTGGTCATCCTTCGGATCGAAGATGGCTAAAGAAAAGACAACTTAGACAAGTTATACTCCGCGAAATCCTTCAAATTCGAATATTATTGCAGTCAATGTCCGTTTGAATTATAAATTTTTATAATCACCGATTATATCAGTAGTGTATAGCGTTAGAAAGGGCGCTGAAACCGGATGGCGATGGATGGATCCGATTTGACCGGGGTCTATGACAACAGAGGCCGTTACCCTGGGCAGAAATTTGCTTGGCATAATTATTACAGCACTTGTTGAGCAAGTTTTTCTTTCGTTCTCTGGCGATAGATTGTTCTGTTCTGTTCTTCAACCGTCCTCGCAGCGAGGGTTGGCCGCATCATGAACTATCCTTCTCCAATCCTGTCGATCCTCCGTGCTTCTCGTGATCTGCTCCATCGTCATTCCAGTCCAGGCTCGAATGTTATCAATCTATGTCCTATTAAATTGCGGTAGATTAAAATAACTTATTTAGCGTCATAGATAAGCTATTTAAAGGTGTTTAAGAACAGAAAAATCAACAGACATCATCAAACATTTTGACAACAGCGTTGACCTTGTTCTAAAATTATTAATCAATGTGAAGCTCATCAGCGTCCCTTTGTCCAACTGAGACTGGCACCTCTCGGGTTGAGGTAGAGATAAAACCATATTGAGGCTACTTTATACATATTTTAACAAATAAAATCGTATTTTAATGATTATTCCTCATCTTTTTTAAGCTAAACTGTGATTTCAAATTTTTTTAGCGAAACCCAACGTTTTTAGTAATTCAGACTATCACATGTGGCCCATTGGCATTTAAAAGATCCTTTTTACTGACATTATCTTCAATACCTTGACGCTTTTCCACCAAAGTGCTCAGCAATTTAAAAAAATTGGGTAGTCAGCCTTTATAAAAGCACTAATAAACAAATTTTAAGGTGTCTAACATAGCCTTTATAAACGACGATGCACGACATCTTGTTATTTCTATTGTTCCTGACGTATGTATGTGCTTATGTAGAAATATTCTTAGGTTTGCACACAAAATTTCAAATGTGAAGAAATGCGAAGAAATGCAAAAATTAAATTCGCGTAATTGACTTGAATGATAGCTGCAATACTAGCATGCATGCACATTAATTTTTAAATGTGCCTATTCACTGCGGTAGAAATTAGCATGCCTACCATTGCCTAGTGGCATGATCATAAATTTTAGAACTAGTAGTTAAATAATTTCGGATGGAATTGAGCAGAAAATTTTGATGAAAAGATGCATAAAAAACACATTTTTGGAATGTTCTCTGCATTGCCAGCAGTTACCCGTAATCTAGTTTACACCATAGATCTAATTAGACACCCTAAGATTAATAATTGTCGGCAGTATATAAACTTAATTTTCTCTTCGCATGACGTTATGTTTCAAGCTCAAGTGTAGCTAAAATTAATAACTATAATATTTGCATCTGCATTCACTCTCAATGGACGACAGTTATGCATAATTACGTTAGGCATAGGATCCCGTTAGACACCTTGAAATCGTTTCTATAAATTGGTATATGAACTTCGGTTTCCCAAAGATGGTTTAGCTGTCAAAATTTCGCTTATGACTGTGTCACTATAATAGGTAGGTCCAGTTTAAAATACAATAATATTCAAATAAATTTAAACGGGCAATGTTGCGAAGACATAGAAAGTCACAAGATGTCATTACGCAGAAAACTGCAATTGCATATACAACTGTACGCCATTCATTATGGAGTGTAATATATTTGTGATTTAACTACTGCATGACTCCAGAATGATAAATTATAAACCAATTAAAAATTATTAACGGACACCTTTAAATCAGATGTATCTTGCCCTATGTATAATTTATTCTGACTTCGCATTTAAATTAGTTTGATCCATGCCGACTCTTTAACTAATAACTAGACTTAGCATACACGGAAAAAGAAAGAAAAAGTAAACGAGTGAAAGAACTTGGTGAGAATTTAAGCTGTCATTTTTAATTTAATTACTATTGTACTATATTCTAAAGCACGCTAATCTTCACAAAAAATTATATCGCAAATAGAATACATCTTTTGAGCTGTGCCTAAAATTTTAAGGCGGCACTCAGTTAAAAATGCGACTCAAACGCAAAGACAACTTCAACGCCTGAATTGCTAAACAATTTGAAATAATTATTGTATCATATAAATACAGCAAAGTTTCTTCCTCCTTCTCTTCTTCCATCTCTTTTCCGTCAGATATAATATGGCGACGAAGAAGCTTTCATCTTTAAAACTTTAGACACCTTTAAATCAATTACTTTCAAAATTATATAAATTTTTTGTTATGCCAAATAATATTATTATCAACTGAAGTATAGGTCTTATGTCTAGCTTGGCAACATCTTCCACTGCAGAAGATTTAATTTTATATCTTTGTTAAATTGCTGACCCACATTCATTGCTGGGGTGGAGTATGCTGCCATTCAGGACATAAGGCCTACTTCGGTAATAATCTTCTGCAGCTAATTTTTTCCCATTTTCAGACGGTTATTTCTTTAAAATCTTTTTCAGTAAACTACACAGAAACATCGATTTCGACCAGCCAGACGTAAAGCGGAACAAAGAATTGTTTATAAAATTTCAGAAGCAATAAATTTAAAGGTGTCTAATATTTGAGAACTTGTAAAAACGTCATCGTCGGAACACATCTGACGGAAAAGCGAAAGAAAAAGAAGAGGAAGATGGACATTTGCCGTATTTAAATGACACAAAAATGCAAGTTGTTTAGCAACTAGCTGGGGTACCCGGCGTTGCCCGGGAATTTTAGGATTCGGTCGTTCCCGTCCGTCCGTCTTTCCGACCGTCCATCTCCCCTCCCTACGTCCGTCCGTTGCCAACAATCCTACTGATTTATCTAAATTGGGCTTTGATTGACTTAAAATCACTGCAGCGCGTGACAGTTTAACATAGCAACGACATCGTTGGGCGATATGAAAATGGATTTTGTAACCGTCAAAATAAATGAAGATAATTTCACGATGAAAAACTAATTACCCTATTGACTACAGTACTGTTCTACGCTATAGAATTTAGAATTATGTGCCTGTCCCATTAGATTTTAAATCGTATTGAAATGTATTCTGCAGCTAATCGTTTATAAAGCACTTCTTGTAGGTGAACCTTTAGGAGGCACATAATAATAAACCTAATAAAACGTTTAACCCAATCCAAGTTGTGCTAAACCGACGGCATAGACTCTGGAACGCTGAACTTTGTATTTTTTTCAATGAAACGATAATTACCGTCTTTATCGATTTTTATTGTCGAACATTCTGCGTGTTGAACAGACCGGTTCACGCATGCGCACTGACCCTGATTTCTAACCTGCTACAATTGGCGACGTCGATTTTTTTAATCCCAGGCTGGATATTAAGTCCGATTTGAGGAAGCGGATGAAAGAACTTTGGTTGGATCCTACAGCTGTTGACCACAAGAACCGATGCTGTATTTTTACTATACATGTAGATAAGTTATTTTTCTACATAGGCCTACATTCATACATACTTATTAGAAAATAACATGTACGATTTGATTCGTATTCTCAGTTTATGGTATATCGACATCACGAGGTTACAGAGATTAACGATGTTTTATCCGTTTAGTGCATTGAATCTTTTGGCCTACTAAGGAAATACTATCTACGTATCAAATTATTTTTGTATATAACCAAAGTTTAACATTAATTAAAGGTGTTTTAGAGATCGGTAACCGCGTCTGACGATAATGCTGTAAGAAATTATTATGAAGCATCAGTGACCTCATCTTAAATGCATCTGTATTATTGTGAACATAATATGTACATAATTATTATGAGAAGGTCGCGTGGCTGTCCGGTTAAATCCGGTCTGCTGTCTTTAAAGAACGGTCGACATCAACGCCAGATGTCGCTAATTCAGCGATTATTTTGTACAGAAAATAATTGGACTAATTGCCTAACACCTTTATTTCTGTTGCATTTCACTCTATGTATATGTATTATTAGGCTGAAAGATTTCAATACAATGTCTGCCTTCTGGCTTCAATTCACGTGTCGTCTCCAAGTCTTATAAGACGTAGGAAAAATAAGAAGAATGGATGGATTCAGATTTGACCAGGGCCTACAACAGTGGTTCTTAACCTTTGCAAGGGAACCGAACCCCAAGAGAAATCTATGACCACTCACCGAACCCCTCAAGTTTTAACAATATAATTTTTTCGTTTTTACTCGACATACTCTGTGGTATAAAATAAGAAAATGGTAATAGTTGCTTTTAGCGTACGTCGTGTGATGCTATTTCTAGAAAAACGACGAAAAATTACATTTTTATACCTTACCTCACAGATAGATGGCTGCCGGTGCTAATTATCGGGAGGGCAGTAAGACATAAGGTTAACAGGGTGGACAGCTTTAAATTTCATAAGGTTTGGCCTGTTAGGCAATTATCTATTTCAAACAAAATTCATTAAAGAAAAGTCGAAAAAGGATTTAAAAAAAATATCAAATGAGTTTCCACTGATTATGTATATATATTTATATATATATAAATATATATTTCAGAGGAACTCTGCCGAACCTCTGGCACTGGCTCACCGAACCCCAGGGGTTTGGTCGAACACTGGTTAAGAACCACTGGCCTATAACAACAAAGGAAGTTGCCCTGGACAGAAATTTGTTTTGTTATGGCATAATTCAGCACTAGTTATAAGACGTAGGGAAAATAAGAAGAAAGTTACTGTAAGGCGATATCATTGCAGTGTCTTGCTACACCATACAGGTGGGCAACATACAACCCACGGGGTCATGCCCGGCCCCTGGGTACGTTTGACCATGACATGATTTTTTTCCCATTATCATTGTCTTGCTCTTACACATATTTAATACGTTTCTTATATTTTTATATTTAGTCATAATTATAGATGTATAATTCTATATTTTTTTATTGGACTCTAAGAATTATGGTAATTAGGTTGTCATCGTCGCACCATCTTCATATTATACTTCAACGCTTAATCTGCTTCTTTCTAAATGTAAAAAAACTTAATAATATTTTGCACCATTTTATGGGCACTGAATTTTCTTTTTTAAATCTATCCCGCACCTATAATTGCACACGGTTCCTGAGCGGTTCTCGAAATCTTATAATTGTGGCACTCAGTTTAACCCTTTCCTGCCGGAATTGTTTTGATAAATATCCTGTTAATCGGGTCACGGATGACCCTGTCCGGCGGGAAAGGGTTAAAGAAGATGGTAAACACGATCGAATGCACAACGCAAACGCCGGTGTTTAAAGGCTGAATCTTCGAGCCTTAATTAGACGTCAAATTGTAAGACACCTGTAAATCAGTTTCATACGATAATATAAAATTCATATTCTCGCTGTAATTTTACAATAGTGCCACAATACTTGATGCGTCACCAAATCTTGGCCTTGGCTGTTCATTGCCAAGCATTTTAACGGGGAAAAAACATGTGAACATTTAACACTCGAGTGCCCAAGGTATTTTTTGGTACACGAAGGCCCAAGGGGGGGGGGGGGTCCGCGCGGACCCCAAGCGTTTTATGTTAATATCTTGAGAAGGGATTGGAATATCGTCACAGAATTTAGTTTTATGTGATCCCAAATGAATTTCCAATCGATTGGTGTATCTTATATGACAATAACACCACCTGGTGTTAAATAATAGTGTAAATTCTCGTGATACACATTTTATGCTTGCTTGCGTTATTGACCAAAGGAAGCCCAGCGTTTTCATGCCAATATCTTGAGAAGGGATTGGAATATCGTTATAGAATTTATTTCAATGTAATCCCAAATGAATTTGCAATCGATTGATGTATCTCATAGCACAATAACACCACCTGGTGTAAACTAATAGTGTAAAAATCTCGTAATACATATGTTATGCTTGCATGCTTGCGTTATTTATCGAAGGAAAGCCTATACGTCCGGCGCGGACCCCAGCGTGTTCATGTTAATATCTTGAGAAGCGATTGGAATATCGTTATATAATTTAGTTGTAAGTAATCCAAACTAAATTTGCAATCGATTGATATATATTATATCACAATAGCACCACCTGGTATAAAATAATAGCTATTGACCAGTAACCATGCGCTTGTATGAATATCAGCCGCAGATCATGGGGTACCCTTAGTATATGCTGTGGTTGTGGGGTGCAGGGTTGGACAATACTCACGCAAAATATACCATTCTATGCCCAAATGGTTGCTCTAGGAATACCTAAAAACATTCATGCAGATCCCTAGCCTTTAAAAAGTTATCCGGGAAAAACAGGCCTGGGGTCCGGTCGGACCCCCCCCCTTGGGCACTCGAGGGTTAAAAAACAGTTCGAGGAGCAACAACATGGCCCTCGGAAACATACCCAATGTCTAGCATGGCAATACCTTCCGCCGCAAATTATTTCTGTTCGTTTAATATTTTATTTCGGTCGCAACCAAACACATCTCATATGTAATGTAATGTAATGTAATGTAGCGTAATCTGATGTAAATCTTTGAGAATTTTTCAGCGCCCACAAAAGCCACGTCAGGGAGACCAGCTTATTCACCGGCGCTATATCAAATCAAGTTCGCAATAGCCAGAGCTGACGTTTTCGTTCCGGGGCCAGGCCAAAATTCAGGAGAGGTCAAGCCGATGAGACAGCGCGGTGCTATACGGTGGTTGTCGGTGATGGTGGAAGTTGGGTGGTCGAACCTGCTTGGAATCAAATAGCTTGAAGAATTAGATTTTCAGTCGTGAATGGAAAGCAGCAGAGGAGAATGCCACCTATGACGTTGAAGCGCGTAGGATTGTTTGCTCTTATATAATTACTAGCTGGGGTACCCGGCGATGCCCGGGAATTTTATGTAAATAGCCGTGAAGCTATGGCGACGGAATGGAAGTATACAGCAAAAGTTTGGGGTTTCGGGCCCCCACTATAGCACCCTCCACTGGCTGGACTTGACGGTCTACATGCAAAATTTCATATCAATAGCTGCAAAACTGCAAAAAAAATTCGCCCCCAAAATTGTGTCCACCCCGTACAGCACCCTGCTCCCACCAGGCCCATGCCGGGCGAGGTGTGTGTTGGTTTGGGGCGAGGTGGTCCCGGTGGCACCCCATCGAGCTGCAACTTTTCCAGTGAATAGCTGTGAAACTATGGCGATGGAATAGAAATAGCAAAAGTTTGGGTTTTCGCACCCCACCGTGGACCCCTGGTGGGAGAGATTCACCAAACTTTTCACTGGCTGGACCTGACGGTCCTCTGTCTAGATGCAAAGTTTCAGATCCATAGCTGGAAAACTGCAAAAAAATTCGCCCTCAAAAACCTTTTTGCCCCCATAAACAACGCCCTGCCCCACCCGGCCCCTGCGGGGCGAGGTGTGTGTTGTTGGAGGGGCAAGGTGCTCCTGTTGGCATACTATCTAGCTGCAACGTTTCAGGTTAATAGCTCTGAAACTATGGCGATGGTAAAAAAATATGAAAAATGGAGTTTTCGCCCCCTCTCCATTCTCCCCCTCGTGGTAAAGATTCGCCAACTCCTCCACTGGGTGGAACTGACGGTCCTCTTTCTAAATGCAAAATTTGACATCAATAGTTGGAAAAAAAATTTGGCCCCCAAATTTCCCCCCCCCCTAAACAACGCCCTGCCCCACCCGGCCCCTGCGGGGCGAGGTATGTGTTGTTGGAGGGGCAAGGTGGTCCTGTTGGCATACTATCTATAGCTGCAACGTTTCAGGTGAATAGCTCTGAAACTATGGCGATGGTGTAAAAATAGGGAAAATGGAGTTTTTGGCCCCTCCCCATTTTTCCTCTGGTGTTACAGATTCGCCAACTCGATTTCTGGGAGGACCTGGCGGTCCTCTGTCTAAATGCAAAATTTGGAATCAATAGCTGCCCAAAAATATTTTTCGCCCCCCCCCCAAATTCTTCCCATTCTGGCCCCCATGGTGCTAGAAATTTGCCAACCCCTGCACTTGCTAAGTTTGATGGACCCCTGTGTAGGTGCAAAATTTCAGATCAATAGCCGCGAAACTGTGGGCGTGCATTCTGGACAAATATACATACATATAAATATACATCCTCTCATAATAGATATAGATGAGGACACTAAGTCTTAAAAGAATAACTCCTAGTTCCAGGGACTCGCCTAGCTGCCAGAGAACAGTTGAAGGACCGTGAAACCCCGATGCAGTGTCCGCGCTGTAGTCGGGAGCACCTCTGGGTAGAGAGCTTGAAATGGCGCTGTAACAAGTGTGCATACAAAAAACAGCACTCTAAACATCCACGCAAGTGCCGTCTGTTATTAAAAGTTATTATTTTCCATTTGCTGCGATAAATAATAATTATCAAATTATTGGTCCGCATCATTCTGGCATACGGGGTTTTAGCTGCTTTTATAATTTTTTTGATCGGAATCAGCTGAAATATAATTGCCTAATACATGTACAGCAAAAACCCCTGGACAACGCGAATGCCTTTGTTTCTAATCTTCGTGTCATAAATAATATAACACATTTAAAAAACCTTTAAATCATATATTACACATTATATATAAAGTAGATTGCTTTGGTTTTCTCCAGTTCATGGATGTCACCCTCTGGCAAACTGACCAAAAAGAGTGGTCATTCATAAAATAATAAACATTATAATTTTTTAAAATAATTAGGAAGAAGAAGAAGATTAAATCCCTATGTCTAGTTTGGCAGAAAATTTCTGTTGTTTGATATTTTTTGTTCAATATTAGTCCAAAATATCGAATTTTTCGTCGGGTTTCACGCAGCATATTTAATTTGCGCTCCACTTACATAAGCGATTTTTGTCACACAGCCGCTAGACACTTAGTTAAAGAAGTGCAAGTTAAATATGTGTCTCTGTTAGCGGGATACTCGTCTCTTATTGTGGCCTTCCTTGTCGCAATCCTGTTATGCGAAGCATGCTACTATGACTAATATAGTTGTAGATGGTTACAATAATCGAACTGAATGAATTGAATAATCGAACTGAACTGAACTGAACTGAACTGAACTGAACTGAACTGAACTGAACTGAACTGAACTGAACTGAACTGAACTGTACTGAACTGAACTGAACTGAACTGAACTGAACTGAACTGTGCTGAACTGAACTGAACTGAACTGAACTGAACTGTGCTGAACTGAACTGAACTGAACTGTACTGAACTGAACTGTGCTGAACTGAACTGAACTGAACTGTACTGAACTGAACTGAACTGAACTGAACTGAACTGAACTGAACTGAACTGAACTGAACTGAACTGTACTGAACTGTGCTGAACTGAACTGAACTGAACTGTGCTGAACTGAACTGAACTGAACTGTGCTGAACTGAACTGAACTGAACTGTGCTGAACTGAACTGAACTGAACTGAACTGAACTGAACTGAACTGAACTGAATTGAACTGAACTGAACTGAACTGAACTGAACTGAATTGAAGTCGAAAGATCTCGTCGCACATAGAGCCACGAATTGAGTGACTTCTTTTTCGGGTGTCCAATCTAAAAGTCGTTATCGTTTTTTTACAATGATTTATAAAACAATAAACATTTGAAAATTAAAAAAGCATTATGCAGAAGAAGATTATGATCTGCGGAAATCGGTTTTTTTGATGGTATTGCAATTTATCGACGGTAGTTGTTGCCAGGTCCATCTGCCGAACCGAAGTTTACCTGCGCACATGTAGTTAGACTACCATTCAATATCCTGCTGCTGCCTCAGTTGATGCTGAATTGGCTGATGACAAATGGGGATAGAATGTTCATTGAAGAGGTGACCCATCAATGTGAATGGTGAGATCCGAAATATGATTAGTCTTACGAGGCAGCCCATGATGCAGAGAAAGAGCAAGGACACCATGTTAGAAGGTCAAATCTAATGGCTTCCGATTCAACACACTTGTATAGCATTTACTTCTCTTATTCGAATGGTGTTTAATAAGTGCATTCGTATTAGAACACATATCAGGAATGTTTCACACTGTGTTTAAGGGTACCGCTCAAACCATTGATCTATTAATAAATGATTCGCAGATCCAGTTGATTTTGCTATTCGATCAAACTCCGCCATTAATTTGTTTTTAGACTCAGAATAATGGATTGCACGGATCATGTTACACCAAGGTAACATACATCTAGCGGACTAAACCCGGACTTTGGGAGACATGGGCGTAGGGAACATTTCAGCAGTGGGGGGGGGGTCAAAATGAGACTTTAACCTAAATTTTTTGTCATCTGGCCGAAATCTGAAAAAAAAAACAGTTACGTGTGCCCGAAAATTCTGACGACCTTTTTTTAGTCATCCGTGACTTTTGCCCAATTTTTTAAAGCACTTTTTTACTTTTCCGGGTTTGCTTGCCCAAAAAATCAGACTTGCCCGAATTTGGGGGGCATTTGTCCCCTCTGGACCCCCGTCTCCTCCGCCTGTGTTGGGGGACCTTTGATCTACTCCCTTACAGGCTTTTTAGCAGCATGCCCTGCTCATTGGGACCTTCAATCCGTGTGTTCTATTTTGGAACTATATAAAATTGACGCATATTTCTAAATTCTACTGTCTTGGACTTTTATTAGGTTTTAGGTTGGTAATTACTAGGTTTTCGTAACAAAATCATCATCATTATTTTACTTCACCAGTTAGTCTTTCAAATTGTGATTGACTATAAATTCTGTGGGCGGTATCAGTTGAAGTAAGTTGCCCATTCCTGTGCTGCGCGAACACATGGACGACGCGAGCGTCTTTGTTGCCAAATCATGTCGAATCTTTTGTCACAAAATAATATAAATATCATGTCAATTTTTAGACACCTTTAAATCAATTAATACTGAAGTTATATATATCATTATTTATCTAAAAATTTGCTTCATTTGCTGTGGTAAAGCTTTTGCAATTCGTGACAAAGAACATTTATAAAGAAGCAAACCTGAAAAATTAAAACAATATGCAGAAGAACATTATGACCCGAGAAAGTAATAGGCCCTGTGTTTACTATGGCAGCATTTCCCACTGTAGAAAATTAAAGTCAGTTCTACACCTGCATAATTATAGTTAAACTGCTACTCTTTTCAGTTCTAAACCAAGTTGACTCTTCTTGTGATGATCTTCGTTTAATTATAAAAGAGACAAATTCAGGTGACACACAGCACCCAGTTACATGTCAATTTACCTTCGCGGGTCATAATGTTCCTCTGTCATATAACAATTTTTTAAAGCATTTTTTCCCTGTTATCCTTCGTCAAATACCTATTGGCCTTTCTATTTCTACTTCATTTCTTTCTCTTCTCAAGACTGTCTTATTCGACCGGGGTTGGACTGGGAGCGCTCCTGAGTAGTAACCTTGAAGAAGCGCTATGTCAAATTTTCAGTAAATAAATAAATAAATTTTCAGTAAATGAATAAATAAAATAAATTTTCAGTAAATAAATAAATAATTTGTTATACTTCAGATTAATAACACCTTTTAATTACGCTTTACCGATAATATATTTGGCGAGTATGGTTCAAATAATTATATATTGCACATCATCGTAAATTCTTGCTTCAATAATAATTAATCGTCGTGTATTAATTGTAAGGGGCTGGTTCAAAATTGCTGGAATGTTTGCGTCTTTTCCTCCGGTCACCAGGTTGCGGTAGGCATTTGGAAATCGACGCTACTATAATTGCGATGGACGAGAATAAGGAACGTTCGCTTTACTTCGGTGTAGCATACGGCGTCCAGTTCCTACAACCGAACTCCATCTACTCGGTCTCAACTTCTAACTGGTAATCCCTCCTCCTCGTTTTCTTTCCTCAAAACTTATTTCTTTTCTCGTGGCCATGCGCGCTGGGAGCGCCTCTGAACGGTTCACCCTAGTAGATGCGCTTTATAAATGTTTTAATACGATACAATACTCGTTGGGCTGCTCTCAGTCAAAGGAAGTTGGTCACGTCTGTTTTGCTTAGCAAGATTTAACCACATGTTATAAGTTTACATCAATTGTAAGACACCTTTAAATAATTTATCACTAATATTATATATATAACAGTTCCTATGTTTTTGGCGAAATGGAATTCTTTGTCTCCATCGTGACATAATAACATAAAACATTTAGTTACTCAGTGAAAAAAGGATAAAACAATAAACAGATGAAAATAAAATAAAACTATACCGTATAACAGAAGTAGATAACGACTCACGGGAAGTGTGTCCTATGTTTAACTTTAGTATAATAATAAGACAATATATATATATATATATATATATATATATATATATATATATATATATATATATATATATATATTATAGCGCCGTGACTCAGCTGAGGCCGAAGGAAAGGGCGTTGTACACTGGATTACATGTTAATGTCAATATTATTGCATGAATGTTTAATCAATATAGTATTGAGTCTGGATTTGAATCCCTCTAGAGATGGTGCATGCTTCACATGGTCAGGAAGACTGTTCCATGCAGTTGGTCCCGACACAAAGAAGGAGCATTCTCCAAATCTTGTGGTTGACCGTATTATGGCAACATCTTCCACCTCAGAAGATTTCTTCTTGCTTAATAATAATGTACGTTCAGTGTGTTTACCCTTTTACCCACTTATCCGCAACAGAGAGACCCCCGGTGCAGAGAAAGGGGACGAGCGCCTGTTTAGGGCAACATTCTACGACAGACAACACTCAATCCATTGGTTGTTCTCTCCCCATCTTTCCTTGGCCTCACAGCTTTCTACAGGACTTAGACAATTGTTTTGCCATCAAAGTTGAAGTCAAATGTTATAATTATATTTTAAACCTAAACACCTTTAAATAAATTATCTCTGATATTATTTAAATTGTAATATTCGTCAATATGTCGATCGTTCTTACACAATCGGATAATTCTCCGCGCAACTTGATAACTTAGTCATTCAACGAAAAAAATGCTAAAGCAATAAGCAAATTAAAATAAATATAAAAAAACTATGCAGCAGGAGGAGATTATGACCAACAGGAAGTAGGCCCTATGTCTAGTATGGCAACATCTTCCACCTAAGAAGATTATTTTCTTCTTGCTTAATAACAATGTATGTTCAGTGTTTTCACTCTCTTACCCATTTATCTGCAACAGAGATTCCCCCAAGCAGAGGAAGGAGACGAGAGCTACTTTCTACGACAGACAACACTCAATCCGTTGGTTGTTCTCTTCCCTCCGCCCTTCCTTGATCTCACAGCTTCTCTCTACAGGACTGAGACAATTGTTTTACCATCAAAGTTGAAGTCACATGTTATAATTATATGTTAAATCTTAAACACCTTTAAATAAATTATTGTTGATGATATTTAAATCTAAATATTTGTCTAGATTATTATGTCTAATTTGTTAGAAAAATGGTTAAAATGTTACCATTAAAGTGCTGATATTCGACATTTTAAAACAATTACCTACAAGGGGGCACTTTGAAGTCATAAACCACGACTTTCAGCATTGAAATTATGAGCTATTTCGTTAAAATGACAGCCTGAAATGCTACAATTGCAATATAGAAAGTCAAAATATTTACCGACTTTATCATCCAGATTTCATACCTATTGCGTTTTTTTGCCAATCCAACCTCCATTTACCTGCAGAAACTTTAATCCAGCTTCCATTTCTCAAGCGCTGGATCAGTTGTCTGTAGATCTGTTGTAGGTAGACGGATTGTCCGGAGACCACATGTCGGTAGACGAGTTGTCTGTTAGACCAGTTGTCGTGACATCAAAATAAACACGTGCTATAAGTTCATCTGAATGTAATTGTAATTGTAATTGTAATCGAACATTTATATAGCGCCACTTCAAGAGAACTCCACAGAGGCGCTCCCGACCTGACACCAAATCATAATCAAAGAGAATGGTATGCAAACGCTTGCGGAAAAGGGGCAGAGAAAGACAAAGAAGTTCATTACGGAGACTAATAGGTAACTTATTCCAGAAAGACGGACCAACCATAGCAAAATGTAATGCTGTAATGTCACCATTACTGTGGTATTACATTACGTCACTCATAACCAGTGAGTAAATATACCGCAAACTGTGGAGGTGAACTAACCGACAAGGTAGACAGACGAAACATGTGGTGGGGAATTAATCGACAAGTAGGCCTACTTTCATATCTCAAACCAAAATCCATGCGTGTAATAACCACCCCTTGGTAGTCCATGTCACAAAAGAGCTTGCTAGCCTGAGGTCAAAAGGGGTGGAAAGAATATCCTGCGACACTGGAACAATGTCTTTATATTAAGGTGTAAACTATTTTAAAGGTGTTTAAGGCAAAAGATCAAACTAATAATAAAATTATCATTGCTAAGATCAATGGACTTCGCAATGCGATTAATCAAACTCCGTCGTTAGCCGTAGTGTCGATAGTGTCAGGTACCGCTAGTCCCAAATTTAGACAATCAAGGGTGGAGACTTCAACGCTTTTGTTCTTTGTAGTTGTCGCCTTGAATAAATGCAATCTAGTTCTAAACGTACATAAAGTATACTAGGCCATCTTATACACCTTTTAACTATTTTCCATAAATTTTATATATAACATAATTTCGACTCGTATTTTATTTGTCCATCGTCTGCAGTGATACCGCTCCTTGACTTTTTTTCAAAGGACCTTGGCTTTTTTACTTGTTTTTTTTCTTCTGCCCACTAAATAACAAAAATCTCAGCAATAATCCACTAAATAACAATAATTTAAGCAATAATCCACTAAGTAACAATAATCTTAGCAGTAATATAAATATGGTTCCATCTACTGACTAGAATTTTTCCTTATTATTAATCTCTGAACTATTTGCTCTCTGCATATTAGTTATTTGTGACGGCACGTGCAATTTCGTGAAATTCCGCGCAAAATCGCAAATACTTGTGTTGATGAAGATTAATGATAAGTTGATCACAGACACTTATATTAACAACAATATACATTAATCTTAGAAATGCAAACAAGTCAGCTTTGATGGCTCAAAAGATCACACAAAAGCACACAACAATCTTAACTCAAGAAAACAGCAACTAAAGTGAATAAAATTATGACGTTTATTTCTCAAAACTAGCGCACTATGTTCCAAAATGTTGTTAGTATGTTAGAAAATCAGCAAACGGAACCAATTATTAACAATTTAACATACATTCATTTCAGGATTAATTATACATAATTTCATAAACATCACAATTTATCGGATAAAATAGCTTAATATGTTGAAATAAAACAGGTGACATAGTCCATAATGATCAACTTGACTTTTCTTGGCTTTTTCTGAGACCCCAACTTGGCTTTTCTTAAATTTTGGAGCGGTATCACTGATCATCTGTGTTTAACCAAAGACCCTGGAAACGAGAAACATAATTCTTTGTATCAGGTCATTCATTCTGAAATATGATGTGGTACCTCTTCAAGTAGTGCTCCATGCGCCAACGAAATATATAGCAAAAGTAACCAATAGAAAGCCATACAGAAACTAGAGAGACAGCGGTGGTATATTGTTCGAGACAAAGACAACATCACCAAACAATCAGCGAAAATATCACTGATGGCAGCAATAGACCCGAAGAAGACGATAAAGGTGAGAAGCGAAACGTCAAAATCAATAACTATGGCTCGCAACGTAGAACTATTTAGCGCATAGTGATTAATATTTATTGTTGGACAATACTAATTATAAGTTTATTTCTGGTACAACTTACAAGTACATGATAAGTCAAAGAATTTGATAAGTTTGAGAAGAGCTAAGAATAATTAAGAAACCGTTGCTAATTTTTATACAAATGATTGAATAAGAGGAATGATTAAATGGGAGGAATTGAAAGTTCTTAAACACCTTTTATTGGTTTGTTCCGTCGCTATAAGTGAATTTTTACTGCGGCATACACTCATTCATTTTCGCATAATAACCCCTGCTCTTAAGATGACGTTACACTTTGGAATAAAAAATAATTCGAAAATCTGCGACGGCAACGACCTCTGTTGACGCATGAAGTCCTTAAACTCTGGATCCATCCACCTCTAGCCCTTGAGACTGCGTTCTACTCTGCTCTTAAGACTGTTCTCTTTAGCCGTGGCTGGGTCGGGAGCGCTTCCGAGTAGATACTCTTGATGAGGCGCTATATAAATGTCTGAAATGAATGAATTAATGAATGATCGCCATTGTCTGCACTATGCGGATTGCCTGTAGAAGTAGAGTGGGCGACTTTAATGAACCTTATCGCAAAACGGCAATGGCTGCAGCTGTAATAGTTAAATATACAAAAAGGGTGAAGAACCAGCAAGTGTGACTAAACAACGTGTGATGGATAACCCATCTCTCCCTTTGCCAGCCAAAGTTGGTAGCTAATTTTTTGCTACGAATTTTTCGTTTAAAAAAAATAATTTTAGATGACCCCCGATTATGCCACATCCAAGTTAGCGTATATTGTAAGATTGCAGCAATATTACCGTGTCACCGTGTGCTGTCGGTTCGTGGAACCCTAGCGACCATCATATGATCATGACCAGTATACGCCATTGTCTCCTATCCATTGTCGCCACTCTCAGTTGTTCGAGATTCATCGCTGTTCTCCTGTGCACCTCCTCCATAATTGTTCTGCAACTTTATTATAAAACTTACATTGTTCCATTTGCCATTTCTCACCAAAATAGCATGCAACTTCTAAGCTGCTGTTATTATCTTTGGGCGACCGCCCATTTAAAAGAAGTTGCCAATGCCTGCACCATACGAATGAATAAAAAAACCGCAAACGCTTGTGTTTGCTAAACCATCTGATTCTTGGTGTCATAAATATACCTCATATTTTAAACACCTGTAAATCAGTTACTTTTTGTCATATACAAATGTATTTCCGCTGACTTTTTATTAATAGTCCCTTGTAATGATAATAATTATGTTATCGTCATAAGGTTTTAACCATGCATTGAATAGGATTCTAAAGAAAAAAATATCTTGAATTTCTTCTCTGGTGAAGAACATTGTCAGTTTATTTTTTAAATTATTATTATTGCTCCAGAAGCAACATATTTAAAGGTGTCTTCAATTTTACGCAATATGTTTATGACACGAGCAAAACGTTGTCCGTGTTTCGTGTTGCACAGACATCGACAACTTCATTTAACTGAGATTCGTCAAACTTTAAAGAGCAGCTCATACAGAAGTCGTTTTATTAGAAGATAGACGCACAATACTTATTAGAAATGCATTTATTTTTTCTTCAGATTTTCACGTTTAAAAAAATGCAGTGTGTATTCGTGAAGTGTCCATGCCCTAACACTCAACAATTGGGGGGGGGGGACAAATGCAAGGGCCGTCCCCCCAACACATTCATTGAGGGGATCGTCCCCCTGCTCCCCCATAAGTCTCGGCCCATGTTTGCACTTGCACTTTCTGGCGCTATTTATGAATAGTTGTCGAGAAGAAGCGGGATTAGTATAGCAACTTGTAAAAGTGCCGTTATTATATCTTCAGAAATAGTATATTAAAGGTGTCGAATTAGATCATACGATTTCATTCGCTATCACTGTCGATCAATATCTTCCAGTTGTTAGTCCCACATTTAAATGTGTATCAAAACCTGTGGCTCATATTATTATTAGCTATTCTCTTGCTTACAAAAAATGCATAGACTTGGCGATTGTGATTTCTGTTTCGAATGTGAGGAATCGACTAAATAAATAAGCCTAATTAAATTAAGAGCCAGTTGCAATGCTAGCATGCTCAATAATAATTGCAGTTCTTCTAAAAAGTCGTGTGACTTGCAGCACAGAACGCAGATGAGTTCTAAGGAATGTTACAGTCGTAATACAGTGCAATGGAAAATAAAATACATATAGCGTCTGTCGTAACCAAATTTGCAGGTGTGTATAATTGTCGCACTTTTATCGTTATCGCAATCGTAAACTCGGAACTTCTACAGCGCCCACAAGCGTAAATTTTATTTATTTATTTACTGAAAATTTGATATAGCGCTCCTTCAAGGTTACTACTCAGGAGCGCTCCCAGTCCAACCCCGGTCGAATAAGACAGTCTTGAGAAGAGAAAGAAATGAAGTAGAAGTAGAAAGGCCTATAGGTATTTTTAAATATAAAGTTGTGGCAACCAGCTTATTCGCCGGCGCTCTATCAAACAAAATCTATTGGTATGGATAAAGATTCGGAGAGTCAGACGAGAAGTTAGATTGACGCCTATTATGTTGTATGATGTTTAGAGTTGAAACGCAGTTGACGGTTGATGGAAGTGGAGGAATCTGGATAAAATCCGTGAAAAGCAGTGTTTTCATTTTTGAGTTAACAATAATCAGCCCGCAACTATAGCATACGGCTTCTGAGCTGCTATATAAATCTTTGGGTGGTATTCAGTTAAGGTAAGTTGCCCATGCCTGTGCATTGTGTGCAATCCAAACGCATGGACAACGCGAGCACCTAAGCAGTTAAGTTAAATCTTCGTGTATGTCAAATTTACACACCTTTATATTAATAAACACAGCGACTATTTAGGGCGTTATTTCGCTTAAATTTGCATTGTATCTGCTGGAATGTAGTAATTCTCGCCAAAGATTGTAAAGAAATACACATGTAAATACAACAAAATACGCGGACGTGATAGACTCCGAGTCTGGCATTGCAGCATCTACCGCCGTGGAAGATTAAATCAGACTTTCCCATCTTACATGTGCAATGTTACATAGAACACATTTCCGTTTAATCGATAATCGTATATATCTCAATACCCGACGGTGGGGTCACAAAAAGTCTAAATTTCCCACAACATTATGACGCTGCCTATTTAATTAAAAGACAAAGACATAGACTTATTCCGTATAATCAACGTTTCTTTCAAATCTGATGTTTTGAACATTTTTGGGTTTGTACCAAAAAATACCTTGGGCACTCAAGTGTTAAAAGAAGTTGTTTATGGCTGTACAACACGAACGCATGGACAACTGTACACCAAACCAGTGTTGCTAAACAATATGAATATTCGTGTCTTTATAATTACAATTACTACGTCAAATTTTAGACACCTTTAAATTACTATCTTCAGTTGATATATGAAACATATTTTGTTCTGCTCACCAGGTTTTCCTGTCACTATGAAAAATTTAATGCAAAGGGATCCACCATTCATTGACAAAGATAAAAGCAACACACATCTAGAAATTAAAAACATGTCGTACGTAAAAAGTCCAGAATTCGCGGAAGTAGTAACTTGACAACATTGTTGTGCATCGACCGTTAGGTGGCCAGGTTTTTCCGTCTCGACCAAGTGCTCCTGGGTCGGCTGATGACAAATGCGTATGTAAAAGTCATGGGGGGGGGAGGCGGTAGAGTAATGGTTAACACGCTGGCCAAGAGTGCGAAAGGTAGCAGGTTCGAGCCCCCGTTGGGCGGATTTTCTTTGAAGGCTGCTATAAGCGCCGTGTATTGCAGGCTGTCTGTCCAGTTCGTATAGTCAAGATTTGTGTATTCTGAAATCTCCGTTCTTGTGAATTGTTTAAACTGCATAATTGTACACTGCAAACGGTTGCGGTCTGTCAACCGAGATTGTTTCAATAAAGAGATTATTATTATTATGGAGGGAACGCATCATCTAGAGATATAATGGCACCACAAATATGAATACGTCTACGAGGCAGCCTATGATGCATAGAAACAGAATAGTAAGAAGTTATTGGCTTTTCGACGAGTAAAACGAATATAGTTTCGCTTGTTTATATATGATTGATTAATATTGTTTTACGGGTGTCTAAATGGGTGTTGAAATGTTGACTAATGAACGAGTTTACAAATTAGCAGGGAGAAAAACCGAGTTATTAGGCTATGTCAAAACCCGGAAATCACGATGCTTCGGTCACATCCTGCGACAGCAGGACAATATTGAAAATAGTGTCATGACGGGATTGGTGCAGGGTGTTCGCAGTCGTGGTAGACCTAGAATATGCTGGCTTGATAACATCACGCTGTGGACCGGTTTATCAGGAGCGGCGCTATTGCGGACTGTAAAGGATAGATATTGCTGGAGTACTTTGGTCCATTCATGTAGCCAACCGTCGTGTAGCGACGTCGGCGTATTGACATGACATGACAAGTGGGTGCACTCTTAATAGCGGATAGACCCGCAATACTTATGTAGAAATGTACTTCTTTTATAAGGTTATCTGCTCCTAGCCAGGTTCGAACGTAAAATGCAAAACATAAAATAATGCGAATACTTTTCATTCAGCAGATGAAACGCATGATCAGGAGGACGTCACTAAGCCTTAGATTTAGATGAATGTCAAAGAGTGGAATTCAATTCACGTGATAACTTATAACCATCCGTTCATATTACGATTATGATTAAACACAGCTGCACCATCGGAACTTATTGTTCCACGCTCACGGACTGCAATCAGGCATCGCCGTACTTTCTCCGTGGCTGGCCCTGCGACCTGGAATGAGCTCCTTGTTATCCTTCATCAAATACCTATTGGCCTTAATTTCTACTTCTACTTCATTTCTTTCTCTTCTCAAGACTGTCTTTTTTGACCGGGGGTTGGACTGGGAGCGCTCCTGAGTAGCAACCTTGAAAAAGCGCTATGTCGAATTCTCAGTAAATAAATAAATAAAATATAAAATAAATAAATAAATAAATAAATATAAACAGCATAATAATCATACTAGTTTTTCAGTTTGGAATTAAACGATGATTAGTGTTAACTACGCTTATAGAGACACTCAACATCCTTTAGTTTAGCGTAGAAATACAATTTACATCGACGCCAGATGAATTCCTAATTCCACAACGTTGGCTGTACTACTGTCAAATTATCCAATGCAGTATTACAAAGTAACAACAAATAAGAAGAAGATCGTCCTTGACATCCTCGACTAGAAACGATAGCAGCAGGTCGAGCTCGCACACAATTTCGGGGGCGAAGGCAGCAACAACAGGCAAAGGTCTTTGGTGGAGAATGGCTTCAACTGGGATTTCCCGCATTCGATTCGATGCTAATTATAGTGATTGAGGTCTAAGTCTTGATGCTGTCACTTCCCACTCTTATATAGCATCAGTTTACCGTGATTGAAAGGTGTCGAACGTCGGACTGTGTCTATCTTACGTGGCAGAGCTTTTCCCGAAAGTCTGCAACCCGTTGAGATGGTGCTGCGTGGACTTATGACAAATGGGTATAAAAAAGCTCAGGATTCATCAGTGACGCTAATTAGATGGTGAGATCAGAAAATATATTAATAGGACCTTTAGGCTACGTTTAGTAGCCAGCCCATGATGCAGAGAAACGGATGAAGACCAACAGTAAACAGGGTAATTATATTGATAGGACTGACAGTGCAATCATGCGGCTGTCACGCCCCACTTTTATATAGCATCAGTTTACCTTGTTTAAATGGTGTCTATGTAAGGTCACTTTTATTCGACGCTAAAGCGCACTCACTCTATTGTGGAATCGTTTGCTACAATGAGTCAGCTAAAGGTGTTTAATGCGACCACTCAAACTATCAATATATTGGTTACTCTTTCGTCCAGTTTACATCGCTATTCGTTTGATCAAACTCCGCCATTGGTCGTAGCACCACCAGTGCGAGGTAGCGCTAACATAACCTGGAAAAAATAATTGTATTGTTGACTGACGGTATTAGTCATGAGGGGCCAATTGTATTGTATTGTATTGTATTAAAGCATTTATAAAGCGCCTCTACTAGGGTAAACCGTTCAGAGGCGCTCCCAGTGCGCAAGGCCACGAGAGAAGAAATAAGTCTTGAGGAAAGAAAATGAGGAGCAGGGATTACCAGTTAGAAGTTGAGACCGAGTAGATGGAGACCATAGGCGCAACCACCCTATGGGACCCACGGGACGCGTCCCTTCCGACTTTTGGGTGGTCCCCTAACTTTATTTTTATGGTCCCCCCAACTTTTAGGACGTGATTCATTATGGTCCCCCCAACTTTCAGGATGTGATTGCACCTATGATGGAGACAGAGTATTCCAAAGAGAGGGGCCAATTGATGTAAACTTGTAAAGGATCGGGCTGAGTCATTGTCGTTCTAGTAGGAGGAACTAAGAGATTAAATTTATTTGGAAAGTAAATGCCGCAAAAATAAAAAGAAAACAATTAGTGCCACATGGATTTTACGGCTCCTGGCTGCGCTGTTTTTTTTTTATATTTTTGTGCGGAACTCAGTTAAATTTAGTTGCCCATGCCTATGCAACGCGAACGCATGGGCAACGCGAGCTCCTGTGTTGATAAACCCAGTGGAATCTTCTTGTCATAATAATAATAACAATACGATTATGTCAACTTTGAGACACCTTTATATCTATTGCTGCTGAATCTATATAGAGCAATATTTTGATGAAATTTGCATTTATGACGCAACACCGTGAGCTAAATTATAATTTGTGACAAAGATTTATAAAACATCAAACACATAAATAAGCTAAGTGCACAAGACTTATATAAAGTTTGTTAATATTATGCTAAAGGTGTCTAATGTGACCTCTCGAACTATTAATTAGTGGGCAATGCCATGTTCGTTGCCTTGCAAATCCATCCGAAGCCGCCGCGTAGGGACCTTGGGCAAGTTCTTCACTCGCAATTGCTCAGCGCTTCGACGTGAAACTCCGATGCAGTGTAAACGCTGTATTCGGGAGCGCCTCTGAGTAGTAACATTGGAGAGGCGCTATAATATGTGCACATTCATACATGTAGGCCTAGGTTACTTTATAGGCGATAACTTCAAACCAGCTCTCATTTTAAAGCATCACTTTTGTCATAGGCGTGCGAAAGATTTAAGCAGTGGGGGGGTCAAGATTTTACTTCTGCCCGAAAAATAAGTCTCGTGTTGGAAAATACTATTTTTTCCCCATACAAAAAAGTTGAGGGCCTTTTTTAGTCATCGGGTTGAAATCTCGTGAAAAATGCTTTTCTATTAAAAAAGCATTTTCCTGGGTCTGCTTGCCCAAAAAACAGACTTGCCCGAAATTTCGGTGGGTATTTGCCCCTTCTAGATTCCCGCTTCGTACGCCTATTACTTTGTCGCAGAGTACACTATGGTAAACTGATCGGGAGTCACATAAATATCGTTGATAAATGAATGAATTAATTAATTAATTTGCTTGCCTTTTTAGGCATCTAGCCCAGCTCTTGAGAAATTTTTATCCGTTTGTTTGATTTTTGAACCGTAAAATTATTATAGAATTTACGCAAATTTCTAAATTCTTTTGTTTACGACTGTAGTAGGTTTTAAGTTAATAGTTACTTTGTTTCCCTCATGAATACATCTTCATTTACTTTATTATTTTTTCTTTGAAAATAGAATAAATTTAATCTTATGTTCATTATATGGGACATATTAACTTTCCAACAATCAGACCGCGGCTAACATGCGGCTCCTGAGCTGCTCTACACATCTTTGCGTGGCATTCAAATACAGTAAGTTATCTGACCATGCCTGTGCAACTCGAACGCATGGACAGCGCGAGCACCTAAGCAGTTAAGTTAAATCCTCGTGTAATAAGTACGTCAAATTTATACACCTTTAAATCAATTAAGAGAGGGACTATTGAAAGCGTTATTTCGCTTATGATTACATTGTTCGCCTGGGTTTAAGTAATTCGTGCAAAACTTGTAAAGAAATAAACATGTAAATACAGCAAAATATTTATGCAGAAGAAGATAGCGACCTACGGAATTTTTAACGAACTGTTGACTATAAGCGATTTGTCCTGAATTTTAGGCAGACATGCAATGTATTCTGGGGCGCGATGGAATAGTGGAATAATGTTCGCCGTTGTTCGGTGCCTTAGAGCTGGAAAGTTACGTGTTCGAATCCACCTCAAACCACCGCGATCCACTTGGAACCACAGAAATTTGGTGACAATTATTTTAGAATTCTATTGTCTAGGACTGTAGTAGGTTTTAGGCTAACTATTGCTATGTTTTCATCATGAAATCATCTACATTTACATATCCGCTCATTTTTTGAGAATATGAATAAAATTAGTCGTATAAATTTATGGCAAATGATTCTTCCAACAATTATAGCCCGCACCTAGCATGCGGCTCCTAAGCTGCTACAAATCCTTGGGCGGCACTTAATTGAAGCAAGTTGCCATGCCTGCCCAATATGAACGCATGGATAACGCGAGCATTTGTGTTGCTAAGCAGTTAAGTTCAATCATCGTGTAATAAATATTTTCAAAAATTTACACACCTTTAAATCAATTCCTTCTTGGTCTATATAAAAAAATGTAATTGAAGTTTACGTGGTATCGTAAAATATTATAGACTTAATGACCATCATCAGTCCTTTTCGTGCAATTCTGCACATCGGGAAATGCAGCTCCTCTATTCTTCCATGTTGACCGCCATTTGTATCGCCTCGTAATAATAATTATTAGTAATGCGTGCCAAGACTGCAAAGATAAAAACATGCAAATAAAACAGAATATGCAGGAGAATGTTACGACCTGCGGAAATGATAGGCTCCGCGTCTAGCATTGCAGCATATCCCGCTGTGGAAGATTAAAATAAGATTTTCTCATTTTACATGGGAATAGATTACATTTACGTATCATCGACCTTCGATGTCCTTGATACACGACAGCGGGTCACAAAAAAGTCTAAATTTCCCACAACGGAATGACGCTGTGTATTTAATTAAAATGCAAAGCTTCAACACAGTTTAACCCTCGGGCTACCAGGGGGGGGGGTGGTATCCACCCCCCCCCTAGGTTTTTCCCAAATCAAACTTTTTTCGTTAGGAATAAAATTTTGACGTTTTAGGTGGCTGTAGAGGATTCATTTGCACACATTTTGAGCTAAAATGTGTGATGATATACCATACCATTCAAAAGTTATACCCGATATACCCGAGGCACCAGGGGGGGGGTGGATACCACCCCCCCCTTAGAATATCGGCTGTATCTTATCCGTCCTTTGACATGAAGAGACACCAATTACACCATTCTGTAGAGGGAATGTGGGGCTACATTGTGGTGGTCACGGAGTTGTCTTTGGACAACCGGAAGTGCTCAAAATAAATTAAAATATATAAAAAGGTGTTTTATTTTCATAAAATTTTCATGTTTTTCCTATTAAAAATTATTAATAATTTATTTTTTAAGAGAAGTAAATTATGCCATTCTATAGAGGGCATTTAGGGCTATTTTTTGATACCAATTAATTTGACATTTGATGACCGGAAGTGCTCAAAATAAATTTAAATGTGTGAAAATGTTGGGTTTTTTTTACAACGCACACCGAAAAGTCTGCGTAAACGTTTTTCAGCATGTTTTACATGTTTTTTCTCTTTTTATTGTAACTAAAACTAACTTATTACTAGTTTTTATAGTTGAATATTGGACTTTATTATATGTAAACTATTTTAATTAAATAAATTATGTTAAAAACACACAAAATCTAATATTTTGCTTATGCGAAAGTATACATTTTGTGGAATCGACGGGTGCCTACGGTAAAAAATTTATAACTTCGGGGTGCTTTCATATATTTTAAACCTAAATATACCATTTTGTGCAGAAATGAATGCTGAATCCATAGGTGTATTACAAGTTATGATATCTCAAACCAAACCCAAAATCCAGGGGGGGGGGTGGTAACCACCCCCCCCTTGGTAGTCAGTGTTACAAAAAAAGCTTGGTAGCCTGAGGGTTAATTTAGTGCTGTCCTTTCATTCATTCATTTCAAAAATTTATATAGCGCCTCTTCAAAAAATCCACTCAGAAACGCTCCCAGTCCAACCACGGTGAAACAAAAAAGTCTTAAGGAGCTTGTTGAACACTGACGAGTCGACCCTAGGCAGCTGGCGCATCTGCAACGGGAGACTATTCCAGACAGGAGGACCTACAACTGAGAAAGCACGACGCTGACAGGTTGATGTTTCAACAAGCTGGACCAAAAGCTTACCGCTAGAGGCAGAGCGAAGGGCTCTGCGAGAAAGGACAACAGATATTGGACAGCAGAGTTCACACAGATAAGTCGGGGCACAGCCAAGGAGACAACGCCAAACCAGTGAAATCCTTGGGCGGCACTTAACCCTCGGGCTACCAAGGGGGGGGTTGTAACCACCACCCCCCTAGGTTTTTCCCAAATAAAACTTTTTGCGTTTGGAATAAAATTTTGACGTTTTAGGTAGCTGTAGAGGATTCATTTGCGCACATTTTGAGCTAAAATGTGTGATTATATACCATACCATTCAAAAGTTATACCCGATATACCCGAGGCACCAGGGGGGGTGGATACCACCCCCCTTAGATTATCGGCTGTATCTTATCCGTCCTTTGACATGAAGAGACACAAATTCACCATTCTGTAGAGGGAATGTGGGGCTACATTTTGGTGGTCACGGAGTTGTCTTTTGACAACCGGAAGTGCTCAAAATAAATTAAAATATATAAAAAGGTGTTTTATTTTCATAAAATTTTCATGTTTTTCCTATTAAAAATTATTCATAATTAAATTTTCAAGAGAAATAAATTATGCCATTCTATAGAGGGCACTTAAGGCTATTTTTTGATACTAATTAATTTGATATTTGATGACCGGAAGTGCTCAAAATGCATTTAAATGTGTGAAAATGTTAGGTTTTTTTACAATGCAAACCGATAAGTCTGCGTAAACGTTTTTCAGCAGCTAATACATGTTTTTTTTTCTTTTTATTGTAATTAAAACTATCTCTTTACTAGTTTTTATAGTTGGATATTGGACTTTATTATATGTAAACTATTTTTAAATAAATAAATTATGTTAAAAACACAGAATCTAATATTTTGCTTATGCGAAAGTATACATTTTGTGGAATCGACGGGTGCCTACGGTAAAAAATTCATAACTTCGGGGTGCTTTCATATATTTTAAACCTAAATATACCATTTTGTGCAGAAATGAATGCTGAATCCATTGGTGTATTACAAGTTATGATATCTCAAACCAAACCCAAAATCCAGGGGGGGTGGTAACCACCCCCCCCTTTTTGGTAGTCAGTGTTACAAAAAAAGCTTGGTAGCCCGAGGGTTAATTGAAGCTTAAAATTTAACGTCCTTGTTTTGCCTCATGCCTAAATCCGGTTAGTTTCACATAATTATGTTGCGTGTTTCAGTTAAGTCTATAGTAATTGTTGTGAATTTATGATTGACGGTCTATCATGATTGATCTTAGTTATTTCGCTTTTCGCTTTTTGTTTTGTTTTCGATTTTAGTTGATGAACTCAAACTCCCTCGTAATGATCCCTTTCATCTCTCCTCCAGTCAGTTCTAATAATTGCATTGATGATTAGCCCACTTAGCCATCAATAATGCGCTTCAAGCGATTTTAAATAGACATTAACAACCGCAATATTATTCTCACAGTATGGAAAACATGACAATTATCAAAGATAATTATGATTGTGCCCGTAGACCTATTTAATTTCGACAACGCATAGCATTCTGTATAATATTATTATAGGCCAATATTATGGGTAGTTAACCGAAAACACAGCCGAACAGAAAATGCAGAGAGGAAAAAAATCACGTGATGTTCCGATTTTCCCGAAATCCGCCCCTCTGTCCAAAAACATTGAATATCATAGGATGCTACATTAGTACATTAAATTTATCCTAGGACGCTACATTAGCACACTAAATTTTAGGCAGTATGCAATTAATCAGCCTTGCATCCTTAATGTTTCCTATTTGAAAGAGAACCATTGAGATCGTTTTAGTGCATCACCAACCGCATTAGAGAAGCTAGAGAGTTAATTATACAGTAATATTATTTACTGTGAGCGTGTACGAAATTCGCACGAGAAAGAAGATTCATTTATGAAAATGTTTGACGACAAGAATGCTATTGTCTTCGTTGTCCTGTTGCTGGTTGTTCTCCAATCTGGAGTCGAACCTCAGCCGACCATCGACTCCATCGATGGCGAATCGTGTCCGCAGTCAGAAGTGGAATGTCGAATACTGATCGCAGAAAACGATCAATTAAGACTGAACCTGGAACGCCAACAACTACAGCCCAAGACTTTACAACGACAACCAGGTATCTTGAAGAAGCACATAATAATTAATTATAGTGTTTTTATTATAAGTATGATAGTATCATAATTGCAACTGTGAAGCACCTCTAAGCTCCAAAAGTATAAGAATAACTAGCAGACGTCGTACGAGAGTGAAGCTGCAATTGTTTTTGTTCATAATCATAATAATAATGGAAACATAACATAGGCATGGGTGCCCGCACACAGGGGCAAAAGGAGCACTTGCCCTCCCTGGAAAATTGACACCATTTTTTTTTATACTACCGCTTTTGGGTTTTTTACAAATTTCTTCACGTTAGAGAATTAATTATACTAATGACGGACAAAGCAAAACTTAGAAGTATATGTTTGGAAATCTCAATAAAATGAAGATGCTTTTAAGTTACTGCCTTGCGTTTTTCACACTCTTGCTAAAAACTGTAATCCTGACCATTGGGTTTCACCTAAAAATACCTGTTCAAAAGATTATTCACACTGCTTCTAATGTCTTCCACCTTCCAATCCTAAATACACCCATGGCCTTAACAACGACTCTGCCTCATCCACCCCTATGACAACCGGACTCGTACCTCCTTCTGGTTGCCATCTGCACAGCCCTTTGACTCGATGAATAAACTGCCTGAGTTTAGAAATTACGATGATTTTTTTCTTAAACAATTAGAGGGAGCATCATTAAACAACTGAATGAAAAAACGTGTGAATTTATCAGGTGCAAGTGGGTTTAGCGCGACCCTTGAGGAGCCTACTTTTTCACTACTATTTGCTTTGTAAAAATTTCTTCACACTAAATAAACCATTCATATTGAAAATTAGAAAACATGAAACTGTGAAATATACATGTATAAGCTATGTGAAAAATACCCATGCATGTTCCTAATTTCTTGCTTTTCATTTTTCAACCTCTTGCCACAAACGTGTGTAGCCGTGATAATCGTGTTTTGCCCCCTACTGGAAAACATTTATGCGGGCGCCCGTGGACAAAGGCTTATTTGTTTGCGTTGTGTGAAATCATTTTAAAATAAATCAGGGACAGCGAGAGCTGATTTATCAATCTTTTATCCGGATTTGATTCGTAGATAAAACCGTGATTAGAACATTTGAAGCATTTGAAAAGTTACATAATCGACCAAAAGAAACAAACATTGAACCTACTTGTAGTTTATCTCGCAAAACGCAACACGATAACACTGAATGAAAACTAGTACAAGATGACAAGTTCACAGCAATTATCCCACATACATGTACATAACGAATGAGAACTCAAATTGATGTCTATAATTGAATATAGACAAAATTGTATAATTACTCAGATTCAGGTATATTTTTAGAATTGTTTAGATTTGGATTTAGATTTATTCTCGGCTATTTACATTTTTTGTTTCAGTCGCGATCAGCTTAATCCAAACATTAAATTGTGCTTCACACGTTTACGGAGTAACTGCTATGCTGGATAAAATATACATTCTCTGCAAACAGCCAAATCTAATCAGAGTCTTCGAAAATCGGAATAATTATCAATTTGTGACAGAAATCGCATTGCATGCAACAAACTTTCCGTGCGACATTGTTTACAGTAACGAAACTAAATGTATCTACATCAGCAACATACGTGAGGATTGCATCTGGGAGATGACGACAACGAGTGACAATCGTCTGACTAAATGGCTGACAAATGCGACCTATCCGTGCAGTCTTTCGCTTTCCACTGATGGCCAGTTATTGAAGCTAAAACGCGGAGAACCGTTCAGTGAATTGATTATTTATGGGTGGAATGCCAACGTTGTGCGCAGTATCTCGTTGCCAGAAGACATCAAAGGTCCATGGCATGCAGTTCAGACATTAACAGGGAATTTCATTATCAGTCACAGGTTAAATGATGCATTCAATGGAATCTGGGTGATTAGTCAATTGAATAATGCCGGTCAGTTGATTCATCGATTTATTCCCAGAAACCAATTAGAAAAACTGTATCACCCAGCGCATTTGTCTTTGGATTCAGAAAACAGCCGGTTGTTTGTTGCTGACTATAATAATCATCGGGTGATTTTGCTTGATTCTAATTCTCTCATTTGGATTCAAGTTCTTCTGTCCAAAGAAACAAACGGAATCGCTTATCCAAGCAGATTGTTTTACGACGTCAGCCACAGAAGATTGATGGTATCGCAGAATTATAGTAAAGTCGATATCTATGAATTTGAAAGAAATTCGCTCGCACACTTGTGACATCTGTAATGAAGCAGCGCTGAAATTTGGAGCTTATTCAGAGGACAAAAATTAATGTTTAGCAAGATGGAATTTTCACTTGATATTCAAGACGCGGAAGGTGACAATTTGTCAGCTGAAGAATAACAAATAGCTAAAACCATTGATGAATCTAAAGCAGCGAAACATTTCGTCATAATTACATTCAGGCAAAGGTTATTTTTTATAATTACTATTAGGAAGCCCCATTTGAGCATATTATAGTTTTCAACTGGAGCCAACATAATTAATCAGTTCCATAGGACGTGATATGCTGGATTTTCATTCTGGATTATTTTAAACAGATGCCATTTACAAGACAATAATATCAATAATATGAATCTAGACATTCTGAAAGATGTTGGGCGTTCGTGAATTGATTCAGAAAAATTAAGGGCTGTGCGGGGGCAGTACGAAGTGTGGTAGGGATATGAGTAGGCGTATGGTGGAGGGGGGGTAGTGGGACGAGGTCGGTGTGAGGTGCGGTGGGCCGGGTTGAAAACGAAGTAATAGGCCTACATAATGTTTTGGTAAATCTCATTATTCTGTTGAAAAAAATGAGGGTTGAGGCGAGGTGGGGCGGGCGATGGTGTGGTATCATGGTATGATGTGAGGCTTCTTTCGCTTACACGGCTGGCATACGAAACGGAAACCAAACAGACCATGCCCCTGCAATGAGTTGCCTTCTGGATTCAGTTCTTTTCCGTTCCTCTTCTATGATTGCCCGCCAACCATCATCGACTTTCTCAATCTCCCATAGCCGCCACTCCTCGGGGTTTCCATTCAAAACTAAAGTGTATCACCTCGTTATAGGAACTCTTACCCTGACTCTTCTGATCTTCAACTTTCCAATTCTCGTCCCATTCTAACCGATACTCTGCCACATCCGACGATTTTGAAACCGAAAAAAACTCTTTTGGACAATCTTTCTGATTAGACCCAGCGCTCGTGAATAAGCTGATGCCCTGCGCTTGGCTTTCGAGTGGCGCTTTAGAAATGTGGAGATTACTATTACGGTAGACGTCTTTACATTTAGAAGCTAACATCGCAGTTGTGTGAATGTCTGCAACATCCTGGTTTTTGGTGCTTGGAAAAGGTTCTTGAAGTAATAATTTGAGTGTGCATAATGCAATAACAAGATTCATATCTGGCGCATAAAAACTTTGGCCATAATAATTATTATTTTTTAAACCCGAAACCCGTGCTCACAAAGCCTGCATCGATTGTCAAGGCATTAGGAGATCGTTATTAATATGGTCATTCGGGTTTAAAAGTTTGTAACGCATGCATGAGCTGTTGTTACAGCGGCCTTCGAGATTTATACTCAGAGGTGCTTCGAACTATTATACATGTAGTTGGTACACTGAATCGGAGTTTCACGTCAAGGTGCATAGGAAATTTTGAGGGAGGGACTTGCTTAGGGTCCCTTTGTGGCGGTTTGAGGTGGATAGGAATTCGAATCCGCAATTTACCGTCTATACCGAAATTACATCACCGTTCCCCACATGTGTACGAATACCTCCATACTTGGCCGACGAGTCCGTTGGCACATGGAGGGGGAATATCAGCTACTTTGCATCGCCGCGAGTTACGTTGTGGCATGTTGGGGAGCGTGCGAGACGTTGAAAACAAAGACGCCAGGCGTATCTCGCCCGATGGAGTTTAATTGTCTGATCGCTATTGCGCTTTGGTTTCCTCAGTTAGCAGTGGCATGATTCTATTTCTATTAATGTGTTGAAGGTAATCTGTTTATGTCGTCTCATTAGTAGGCCAATCCGTTTAGGGCCATGGGCGGAAACCTAGGGGGGCAGGGAGACGGTCCACCGAAACGGAGGTGTTGGGGGACGGGCCGGCCCATGCATTTGTCTCCCCCCCAATCGTTGAGCGTCAAGACAAAAAAGGGTCATAAACTTGCTCGCGTCTTTCCTTCGGCCACTTGTTCGTCTCCCCCCCCCCCCAAATCTCCGCCCAGATGTCCGCCCAGGTTTAGGGCGACTATGTAGTTAACCGATTTTAACTCGTAATTTACGAGCTGTTTTTAAGGAATTTTCAGAACTGCACAACTTCTTCTTTCCTTTTCCCATCCTCCATGGTAAAATTACTTCCAAACGGAAGACAATGACATTTTGCCAGTTTTACTGTACAGAAGTGCTTCTACAATCTACAGCTGCAAAAATCCATTTAGAACTGCACATTTTGTGTACAACTGCATGTTAAAAAAACCTGCTCGTAAATCAACTTATGTGTTAAATAATGAATAGTAAATCTGAACAGACAATTCACTGGTAATGCAGAGAAGTTGAGATGGCGTTCCATTGATCCATTGAAGTTGATGCGGTAAGTTTGTTTTGATTCTGTAGTCTACTACTGTAGAACACAATTCAATGGCTCTGAAAATAGCACTGCTCACTGCAACGTCATCACTGTTTGGTGGTGAAAGCAGTGGTGGGGTTGAGGTTTTGATCTTGAAAGACAATAAAGTACTTAATGATTAAACCACCTTACTGATAATTAAGCAGATATCACGTCACAGTAATTTAATAAAGACAATTCACAAAGTAAGCTTATAGCCCACTGATTTAATTACGAAAATATAGAAGTGCTTGATTTTAGATGCGACAGTGGCCTTGGGTCAGGGAAAATCAACGTATAATCTAAAAGCGAATAGTTTTCTCTGTGATATGTTCAATTTAAATAGAGTTAGACAGTTAGCCTACCTAAAGAGAAATCGATATTATTTAATTGAAGTTGTCTGCTTTTTAATATTTTGACACTATTCTTCTATGAAACGGAAGATTTTTAGAAGACTGGCATCAGAACCAGTAGAACGAATGCCCACAACTTCATTCCTCTGGCTGTTGAAGTGCAAACTATGGAAACATTCGTAATCGTCCTGATTCGACTGTGGACCAGTAAATTCCAAAAGATTTAGCTCAGAATCTAACAGCTCAATTCCGTTATACGTATCGTGAATGAGAATTCTACCAAAAGCATCGGCAAAACTCATGAAGCTCCAATAGTTTTTGGCGTCATGTGATGTTTTATATTGCCGTTGAATGATCCCATCCGTATCGATTTCCGTCAATACCATTCGAAAACGCTTGTCGAGTGAACCCAGTACAAGGTTTACAGTTGACTTTTTGATTAAGCAGCTTTCAATACGTTTGAACCCATAGACATCGTGAGACAAGATTACTTCGTGAAGCAAGAAACCATTCGGATCATACACGCTGACCACGTTAGGACCTATTTCATCATACGGTGATGAAGTCAGTATTACTCTGCCTTCGTCGGAGACGGAAATGGAGTCAACTGAACATCTTAGATCAGTTACAATCCACGTATGGATGTTAAACTTCTGATTCTCATCTTTCGTAATGCGTATGACAGAATCGCATTCCGTTTCAAGGTTTTCCTCCAGTACATAGACGCAGTTTAACACGTTGCAAGCTGCTATTTGCTCATAATAAAAGCCTGATAGTTCGATGACATCTTTCACCTGTGCCACATTGTTACGGTCGTAAACTTTAATGTGGTAAGCTGAATATGTCTCAAGATCAGATGTCGTATTGCCACGACCCTTGCCCATGCAGAACAGAAATATGTCATCTTTCAGTGCGGCAATTCCTTTGATGTAACAGCGATCGACTAGAATTGTAATAGGGGATTCCTGCACAATTTCCATTCGTATTGTCTCATGAGCTAAAACATTATTAAATTTTTGTCACGTTAATTAACCTTCGCCACACGTTTGGGGGTCAAATAGACCCCAGGGGTATATTTTCATCTGTAACTTTCTAAAATGTGGGCACCAAAAAGTTTCCTTTGGTGACTTTTCCTAAAATTTCCTCCTTGTCAAAATGGTATGAGTGACGTCATACGTTGACGCTCAGTTCTGACGCTGTGACGTCATTTTGGTGGATCCTAGAGTGAAATTCATGTCCATATCATTAGTGTCCATACAATGAGGTGTATCTCTGCCTCTACGCAAGGTATCTTGAAGTTTTTTTTTTTGTTTCCAATGTTTTAGGGGTCAGGGAATTCACTCCAGCTACTGACAATTGCCTGACCTTGACGGAAGACCTTGAAATTCAAGGTCACATGATTTTTTACATGACCATACCCTATCTCTGCTACTATACCTGTTAGAACAACGAAGTTTTTTGGTTTCTATGGTTATTTGGTACAAGGAACTCAACAAAATATAAACAAAACACAACTGGAATATGTTATGTTACATCTTATGTTACATCGTTTCACTTCTCATAATTTGTTTATGACTTGTTGCCAGTGTATCTAACTACATTCGGTACAGGTAAATAATTGTGTGAAATGGTTACCACAAACAAATTGACCACACGTGCTGCATCTGTGCTTCGTCTTGGTGTCATTCTTTCGATCGCACATGTGACATCGTCCTCTCTGAGGAGTGATGACTGTGTCGTTCTGTGTTGTCGTAAGAACAGGCAGATTCACGTATTCCAAAGCCCGCTTTATCGATTTTCTGTCGCTTACGCAGGGCGTGCTTCTTCTGCTATCGATCCATGGAAGACACATACTTTTCCCCATTTCCAATATGAATGCTCTCCTTCTGTCCTTCTGATTAGTGTTTGCAGAATCCACCCATTCAGGATGTTGATGAAACCAAATCACGGATGCGTTATGTGCAACTTCGTTGTTCTAACAGGTATAGTAGCAGAGATAGGGTATGGTCATGTAAAAAATCATGTGATCTTGAATTTCAAGGTCATCCGTGAAGGTCACGCATTTGGCAGTAGCTGCAATGAATTCCCTGACCCATAAAACATTAGAAACGTAAAAAAAATATCAAATTCCATGCCCAGGAACAGGTAGGCCTATACCTTGGGGGTCATTTGGACCCCCAAGCATAGAAGACTTAGTTTTTTTGGTCGCGTATGGCGAAGGTTAAGCCTGCTCAGTGCTCACACTAAGATGACAATCCCTAAACCAAGCTGCGTATATTCTTTAAACATACATGAATGCTCTTTGAATTTTGACTCTATTATATCCTCTGTTTAAATTTCAAGAACAATAATTTATAGAACATGAAACAAGTTGGCTTCGGAGATATTGGATGCGTTTGTACACTGATGCTCCATTCCATGTTTGTGCATAGAAGTTGAGAAATAGTGAAGAAATAATTAATAACCAGGTTTCTAAGCAGATAATACGGAGATCATCGACGTGTTGTGACAAATTACTGGGGAAGATTTGAAAGGCCTTGGAATCCTTTCTAATGTATTTTTATTACAGAGCGATTCTCGCTACTCATTTCTATGGTGAATCAAGTCTCAATCCGAACCCGCGGGAGACCAGAAAAATGATCCTAAGGGAAACATACGGTGGAAATGTCTTGGTTCGAGATAAAGTATAATTCTTCATGAACTAACCAATGCCGTCTAGAGCTCGATGAAGTTCCATTCGAAAGAAGTCGGTCGTAAGGACGCTGCTCCATTGCGAACAGACAGTTCCAAGTCTGCTTATCACCAGATCTGCTTTTTCTTTCCAAACACTTTTGGCCAGCTTCATATTCCTGACTTCCATAGCTACGGCTTTAATGAGAATATACTGGAGTATTTCGGTCGGAATATCTTGGAGCTGAATATAAAAATTGGAAGATATAGGCCTAATCACAACGTTTAGCAGTTCATAATAAACTCATTGTAGGCTAATGATCATTTATCATTTATTTTGGCAGAATAGGTTTTAAACTACAAGATACTATTGAATGTCAATCTTAGAAGGCCAATATTAACTAAAATAGATGTAATTGGACTTTTTGGAATTTAGATTGGATGATAGCAAGCCTCATTTTTACTAATCAAGACAAGGCATTGAAAATGTCGGTTAATCAATCACACTACGATATGCGACGTTAGACAATTTAAAACTTTATGCATTATGCAGGCATATTCAATAACATCGAACAATATTTAATTAAACTTAGTCTTGCGTCTTAGCCCTTTAACCCTTATAGGGTCACGAAATTTCTCAACCGATTTTGGTCACCTGGGGGTAAAAAAATACCCCCCACTGTTATTCGCATGAATCCCATGATAAACTCCAATTTTCAAGTATAAAACTAAAAGAAGTTATTTACAGAAGGTTCGCGGAATGCACTGGAACAAAGAAACATATGCAGCACTGCATGAAAATCAAAATGGCGGACAAAATGGCCGCCATACTCTTAAATGGTTATAAGTGAAGTTATGTATGCAATGGAAACATGATTTCATAGTCTAAATAAATATTTTCGCGGTCAAGGAATGCAATGGAACCAAATTCACATATGTGGCTCAGCACGAAAATCAAAATGGCGGACAAAATGGCGGCCAGAATATTAAAATGGCCATCAATGAAGTCATATGTGCATTAGAAACATGAGCTCAGGGTCTATATTGATGCTACACTTGTTAACTTCACGTGATTTGCTGTAGACAATTTCATTTATTCATCCTAATTTTATGAAACCAAAACGATTTCTATAATATTATTATATAAAAAGATACTAATCATGACATACGTTTCTATTTGTCCGTGCTGGAGTCTGGAGCGCCTCTGAGTAGTTTCCATGAAGAGGCGCTATATAAATACTTGAATGAATGAATGATACTATATAATGTTCAGATACTGATAGGAGACTTTGTGACAGCAAGACACTCACGTGTAACGCATGCATAATGCTATGTTTATGAATTCCTGACTAAAATGGCTACGAAGTGGTGCATTTTCGTACTTTATAGCTGATTTGGGTGCATGGATAGATAATAAAACTGGATGCATTCTGTGCATAAAACATATTTAGGAAAAGTCACAAAAGCGATTTCTTCAACTATTTTCAGGGAAAAAGATTTCCGTGAAAAACCGAGCTGGGGGTATTTTTTTACCCCCCGGTAACCCTATAAGGGTTAATGCCGTGATGGTAGTAAATGGTATGGGAGATCGTATACCCTCCGGCATTAAAGGGTTAATGTCATGTGACTTACCGTTGTGTCGCTGAATGAGGCAAATTTTCCACGTTTAACATTGTTCACTTGTTGGGATAATGCTGTAAAAGAGATGAATGCAATTGTACAAGAGTGCAGTTATTGCTCACTGTCGTTAATTGAAATTTAATGTTTAATCGTGTTTAATAATATGACACAATGTAGGAAGTTGGTGGGTTCAAGTGTTACCATGTGTTCTGGTTCTGAATAAGAAAAAACTTTAGAGCAGGACTAGTTTTGTGCGCTGAATAACGATGAACCACAAACCATAGAGGAGAGTCTCTAGAGTAGGGCCTACGCCTAGCTTTGGTAGCATAACGAGTTGTAATAATAATAAGATTATTATCTATATTGAAACAATCTCGGTTGACAAACCGCAACCGGTTACAGTGTAGGCCTACAATTACGCAGTTTAAACAATTCACAAGAACGCAGATTACAGAATACACAAATCTTAACTATACGAACTGTACAGACAGCCTGCAATACACGGCGCTAATAGCAGCCTACAAAGCAAATCCGCCCAACGGGGGCTCGAACTCACTACCTCTCGCACTCTGGGCCAGCGTGTTAACCATTACTCTATCGGGCCCCCTATATCAAAGGAAATTGTTTGGTGCTCTGAATAACGACGCTATGCCTATACCAAGCGTAGAATTCTAAGTTTGAAATTATTACCGTCTTCAGTCGTTTCTTCATCATTAGGGATTCTGGATTCAAAGTATGACACTCGTTTCTCTGACATGGCTTTATGGAGTTACTGCAATCTGCAGAAGAACATACGTCTCCTCTCCTCTGGCCACTATTCAGTCTAAATATTTGCAAGGAACACTAAGCAATGTTCAAAGTAACCGAACGACAATAACAAACTTTTGAAGCCGATTCCAATGTCCACCGCCCAAGTCACAAACGTTCGAAAGAAATTACCGCGAACTAAATATCAATGCGAGCGAATCTCTGAAATGGCGCTTTAAACCTCAACGATCATTATTATGACGTCACACAATTATAGACTTCAATTTTGGACCTCTTAGTCTACGTTAAGATTCCAATAATTATTTATATCACAATAATCGAAGATAGGGTGGAGCATGTCCCCATTATTGTGTTATATTTCGAAGTACTATAGTGTGGAACTGTTTGTATTGGTGATTAGGTTTACATCGTAAAATTATCTTCATAATACTTCAGCGCATAATTATATGCAAATTTCTTAATGCAATTTATATTACACAATTTTCTGGGCAAATTGATTTTTGTAAAGTTAACCCGTGACTACAGCCGCAAACGTCTCCTGGGCTGCTCTTGAAGCCGTTTAGCGGTATTTAACTATTTAAGTAGTTGCACATGCATTTATTATTCCAGCTTTAAACACCTTTTTTTGCATCTGTTGCATTATATAATGTATTGTCGCTAAATGTCTATTAATTGTTACATCCCTTCTGATTTCATCTGAATTCCTTTCTCATTAAGATTGATTATAATGCAATACACATTTACACATAATAGAAGTATTATAATTATGCATAATAAAATAATGACACTGCGGAAGTCGGTTCCTTGCATCATGAGGACTGCAGGAAAAAATGGATTTCAGATGTTCGTTAATTTATGTGAACTTGTGATGTGCAATGAGGAATTACTATAGCGCACTAAGAATGACTAAAGGGTTGGACCCCCTCAACCATCATCGTCACCATCATCATCATCATCAAAGGCGAGCCCCACTCCGGAGCGTAGCCGTTTCCACAATTCTCCGCCAACCACTACGGTCCTGCTCGCATCTCCAAGCTGCGTTTAGTCCAAGGCCCAGCGGTCTCACTCAGGTCTGCGTCGACCGTTTGGGTCCATGTGTGTCTTGGTCGTCCAACCGATCTCTTCCAGGTTTGTGGGGGGGGGCACGAATCATGGCACTCAAAGCTCTGGCATGGTCTTGATTGCCGCGAGAACCCCTCAACACCATCGGCAATTCTATCTGCAAATCTCTTTGGTGGTATTGCAATGCATCGAAGGAATGTGGCAAAGACTTTACGCCGAACTAAAGGATACATGCGTACATGTAGTTAAACTATCTGTAGGCCAAATTGTAATTGTAATTTAAAATTTTTGCAATCGGGCGAGCCGAGGAAAATTATATCTGATTAAATGAGTGAATGGGTCAACCTGGAATAAATATCGCTGCCATAGTCAACTCTCGTGCATATGAATGCATGCATCAGAGTTGTTGCGGCTTTAGTTGTAAGCAAGCGACGAAGATGGTAGAAGCACGTGCCACATGCATTTCCCACGTGATCTAAAAAATAATGGAGGAATTTCAAAAACCCACAAACTGGCTATTGTAGAATGAGTAGGGAAACGGAGAAAGATCAATTAGATTGAAATAGTGACATCAGAAATATGAATACGTATACAAAACTCTACATGTAGGAACCACACTAGGATTCAGAGAAGGTTAGAGAATGCATCAAAAAACCCATTAATGTGAATGCCATTTCCCAAATTTATATATCACCTGTTTACCTTGCTTGAAGGGTGTCCAATATAGTCATTCGATCTATTTTTACAGGCACACTCTCAATAAATAGAAACGTTTTAAAAATGTCTACATGTATTTAAGGCGACCGCTCAACCTATTATTATTAATATCTTGTTCAAAAAAGCCATTGTATAAAAAATTATATTTCTTTAAAAATTCTCTATTCATTATGAATTAATTTTTGTCAATTAATTTTTTTTATTGTTGATGGCATAGTCAATTTAATTGAATGTTTTCAAGATTTAAAGCAGATGCTTTCTCGTAGTTTAACAATTGCCATGAGCGATTGACTGAGACGCTGTCATTCAATCTGATAAATATGAAAATAGTCAACTATAGGAAAAATAATATGAACAGCAGCCATATGGCATCTAATCGGAAAGTTATGCTACGTTACTACATGAAAATACACATCATGTAAGAAAGCTACACATTCTAGACAATAAAATTATCAAGTCCATATACTTTCAGCGAGACGTGGCTCACTAGAATTGTTTATTAATAGATATAATAGAGACTGTAGCAGACCACTGTTACAGTCTGCCGTCAACCCCAATAATTACAATGACTGAACCCACCAAAGCGTCAATCTGTGACCGATGCCATATTTGCAATCTAAATCAACCGTTATTATCCGATTTAAAGGTGTCTTAATGGGGCCAACTCTGACATCATGAGTAATAGGCCAAATCACTGTTTAACAGCATCTTCCTATCGACCGTGCCTTTTCATTCATTCATTCATTCATTCATTCATTCATTCATTCATTCATTCATTCATTCATTCATTTCGTGAATTTATACAGCGCTTCTTCAAGAAACCTACTCAGAGTCGCTCCCAAGTCCAGCCACAGCTAAAATAGTAGGTTTTGAGCAACTTATAAAAAGCAGGTGAATTTAGTCTAGGCATTAGTCGCAAGTTTAGTGGGAGGCCATTCCAGATAGCGGGACCCACAGTAGAAAAGGCTCGGCGCTGTCTTTTACATTAACTTGAAGATTTTTAGAATACTGGCATCTGAACCAGCAGAACAAATGCCCACAACTTCTTTCCTCTGGCTGTTGAAGTGTAAGCAATGGAAACTTTCGTAATCGTCCTGTTTCGACTGTGGACCAGTAAATTCCAAGAGATTCAGCTCAGAATCTAACAGCTCAATTCCGTTATACGTATCGTGAATGAGAATTCAAAACAAGCCTGGGGTCCGGTCGGAACCCCCCCCCCTTGGGCACTCGAGGGTTAACAGGAATATTTTATGCTGTACAAGGCAGAGAAGATGAAAATGTCCGATGTTTCATACGAATGTCTCTTTGTGTATTCGCAGCATGCACCACTTTCAATGAACAAATTTGTATCAAGTTTTACTGCACGTACATATACTTTTGGAAGTGCCAGTAAGCGTTGCCACTCCTTGGTTTTTTCCACAAGATCTTGGGTTTTTTCAATGTGAACTTGGGAAATGGGGTTTTTCGGAACGAACTTGGATTTTTGCTCAAAATTCTTGAAATTGCGGACATTTCGGAAAGATTTCGATCGGATGACTAAAAAAGGTCATCAGAATTTTCGGACGGAAAATTGTGAAAAATATTTGGACGATTTGGGCAACTTATATTTTCTTGGTTTTTTTCGACGCTCCAGGATGGTTTTTTTGTGTAGTGGCACATGCCAGTCGCTTCTGTAGAATCTACTAAATTTCTGGGAGTTTATGTTGATAGCCATTTAACATGGAATGAACATATTGCTCATGTCGCCTCAAAAATAGCAAAAAATATTGGAGTAATGGCTCGAACTGCTTACATTTTACCATCTAGTATTAGGATTAAACTATACTATTCCTTAGTACATCCATATCTCTCTTATTGTAACATAGTGTGGGCTTCTACTTATGTCACAAGATTATATAGAGTTATTATTTTGCAAAAAAGAGCTCTTCGTCTTATTGTGGGAGCTCCATACGGCTCTCACACTGCCCCCATATTTCTCAACCTTAGAATTTTAAAACTCGACCAGATTTGGACTTTGCAAATAGGGGAATTTATGTACCGGTTTGATCGAAGCCTTCTGCCACCTATATACAAAAATTATTTTCAGCTTTCATCCCAGGTTCATTCTCATTCTACAAGATACTCTTCTTTGTGCCACCGAACCTATGCTTGCACTAACACGCGCCAGTTTTCTATTAAGTCTAGTGGGGTTACCACTTGGGAAAAAATTCCAAGGGAAATAAAATTGAGCCCCAGTATTTGGACATTTAAGAAGAAATTTAGCGCCTTTCTAATAGAAGGTACCAAATAAAATTAAAGTAGTGTTCGCTCAGTATGTGCATTGCAGTTGGTCTCTGTACAGTACAGTTCAGTAGCCTATAGTTAAGATTTTTTTGTTCTTTTTCATTATTGTTTGTGACTCAGCAGTGTTGAGGTTTTCAGTTTCCTGTTTTTGTGTTTTGTTTTTTCTTCCGTTCTCTAGTATAAGTTGCTTTATCTTTTTTTTGTCAGTCACTGTGTTGATTTTGCAAAGACTTCGTCATGGCCACCTTGCATCGTCAAGTCATTAATAGTTGGTGTCCCTAGACAGCGGGATTTTTAAAAATCCCTTTAGGGCCTCCCTTTTTTGTAGCCAATGTGAACGATGTGTGAACCTTTCATGTATACTGGTTGCAAAATAAAAATATTTGATTGATTGATTGATTGATTGAAAACCTATGGAGAGGAGGGCGATGCTAATGATTTTTTGATGCGCCACGGTGTTGTTAAACAATATCTAATCAACCAAGGAATCTTATTGGACGTCCACCATAAATTGTTTGACAGACAATAATTACAATTATAAACTCTTATTCCACAAACAATGGCGTGTCACGGGATTTCAGTGCATTATACGAACAAACTTGTCGATTGTGCCTTCTTTACATTTTCTTTTCAGAGATTCGGTTCGACACCCTTAAATTAGATTTTTAACTCTTTATAATTGCCCGCGTTTGATCACGTTTTTAGCTATCATAGGTTTTAGAACTATTACATTAACTGAAGGAATCGCTTTGAATCTTTGATGGTGTCGAACTGAAGATTGTAGTAGACACCGCCGCTGCTCTTAGTCTGACAGTGCCAGTCCCAAGCCTGAAGAATGGAGGGGTTACTCAAAATAATGACCTTTGATATAAACAGTCTCGTTAAACTGAAACAGCTAGCCGTCGCTGCTCTCTCGGTTGAGTGTGTATTTGCAGTTTAACGTCACTGTGTGGTAACAAAGACCATTAGCGACGACCTCCTCCTTTATCAATGCTTGAGACTGGCAATGGCAGAGTGCAACCAGTGGCGGAGTTTACTCTCTCGGTTGACAAAAGTTCTTGTTGAGAATGTTGAAATCGAGGATTCAAGTAGACACCTTTAAAAAATTTATACAGCCATTTTATAAGTTTTATTTTGCAACGTTTCTTAACTAAGTCTTTCCGAACAACCATGTAGATAATAGATACACAATAAATTTTAAAGCTTCGAATTACATTCTCTGACGGTGAACGAGTGAAACCGAGAAAGAATACCGAAACCCGTAGGCTAGACGCGCATAATAGGCTGCTATTAGCGCCGATTATTGCAGGCTGTCTATTCTATTAGTAATTAAGATATATGTTTTTCTACGATATGAAATAAATAAATAAATAAATAAATAAATAAATAAATAAATAGACAAATGGAAAATGTAGAAAAAATTACATATTTAGGATGCATCAAAACACATGACTTAGACAACAAAAAAGAGGTGTGGGCGAGAATCGCGAAGGCAACGGCAGCCCTAAAGGCATTGGATAAAGTCTGGAAGAGCAAATCCATACATCTGCAAACAAAAGTAGAAGTACTGAGAACCTGCGTTTTCAGCAGTAAGTTGTATGGATGCGAAGCATTGACAATAAGCAAAGAAATGGAGTCAAAGATAATAGCATTCGAGTGGAAATGCTACAGAAAATTGATGAGAATTGGATGGATGCAGAAGATGAACCAACGAGTTCCGAGGTAAAAAATTTATATAGCCGTTATCTTTAACGATTTTGTGGTGTTCAAACACATCTTGGCTTTATCAGTATAAATCGTTGATAAAAGACGTCTTGCGGTTCCCATGCCTTTGACATTATCTTATTTTAGTAGAAACTCGAGCATAAGCTCAACCCTCCTTCCTTGTCCGTACAGACTGGCACCACCAAATTAATGTCAGTGCAAGCCACACAATTGCGGCTATCTAAGAAAGATTATAGTCAGTTGCAATTTGCCAGCCATAAAATTTTATGAAAGAACAGTTACAGATCTGAAGTCATTCGAGGCAGTAAAGTTAAAATTTAATAGTTTTAATTAATAAGTTTTCTGTGAGAGTGGGACGCGGTGGCGTAGCGATAAATTCGGCACCTTGTGACGGAAGGGTCGCAGGTTCATTGGCGGAGTTTATCAAGGGTTGGTGGGGAGGGGCTAAGCCTTTCACGAGATTTCAATCGAAGGACTAAAAAGGTCATCGACTTTCTTGGGACCTGGTAAATGGTATATTTTCAGGAGATTCGAATCGAAGGACTAAAAATGGTCATCACGTTTATCCTGGAAAAAGGTATTCAGAAACGAAAATTTGGTCGCTGAAAATATTGTCCGCGCCGCTCGTAAGCCGAAGTTATTTTTAGCTTCTGCGGCAATTTAATTTTCAAATAATCACCCGCATCTAGAATACGGTTCCTGACCTGCTCGCAAAAGTCACGGTGTGCGCTCAGTTAAGAGAAGTTAGCCGTGCCTGTGCAACCCGAACGCACACGTGAAGAGCTATGCATTGCAAATAAGCTGATTCTTCGTGTCATAATAATTCGTAAAATTTAGCACACCTGTAAACTAGTTGCTCACTGGTAATATAAGTGATATTTTCGCAGTTTTTTTTAAATCTTCACTGTTTCATCGTTAAAAAGCCATTCGTTTGGCCATTGATTGACAAGAATAATAATACATTGAAAGGATATAATAATTATAATGGAAATTAAAGACAATTATGAAGAAGACTATGGCCCTCGGAAATAATACCTATGTCTAGCATGTCAATACATTCCGCCGCAGAATATTTCTACTTCTGTTTAATATGTTTTTCAATCGCAGTTCAACGTATCTTAATTGCACTCAATCTTATCTGTGTGGGACGCGGTGGAGCAATGGGCGCTGCGTATGTTCGTCGTCTTGCAGTCGAAGGGTTCCAGGTTTGAATTCACTTCAAGTCGCCGCGCAGGGACCTTGGACAAGTTTTTCACTCGCAATTGCCCAGCGCTTCGGCGTGAAACTCCGATGCACTGTCCGCGCTGCAGTCTGGAACGCCTCTGAGTAAACAAATTGAAGGGCGCTATAATAAGTGCACTTAAAAAAATACCTACGAAATCTCGACCAGACTCTCTTTGGAATACTCTGTCTCCATCTACTCGGTTTCAACTTCTAACTGGTAACCCCACCTCCTCATTTCTTTCCTCAAAACCTATTTCTTTTCTCGTGGTCTTGCACACTGGGAGCGCCTCTGTACGGTTCGCCCTAGGAGGGACGCTTTGTAAATGCCATTTACAAAGCGTCCCTTAAAAAACACATTGTTTTAATTTAATTAATTGATTAATTAATTAATTAATTAATTAATTAATTAAATAAATGATTAATTCATTGATTAATTAATTAATTAATAAATTAATTAATTAATTAATTAATTAATTAATTAATTAACTTATCTACAACCTTAATCCCCATAGCCGTTAAGATGACAGAGAAAGCTGGATATAAGATTTACAAACGGTGATATGGACGAACACATGAAATTAAACTGCGTACGAGCAGTACTATTCTTCTAAAACAGTCGTGTGACTTGCAACAAAGAATGTAAATCGAATGTCAGTTGTAATACGATGCGATGAAAATTAAAAGTCATATAGCTTCTGTCGTAACCAATTTGCAGGTGTGTATAATTGTCGAACTATTATCGTTATCGCAATCGTAAACTCGGAACTTCTACAGCGCCCACAAGCGTAAAGTCGCAGGAACCAGCTTATTCACAAATCAAAATAAAATCTATCGGCAGGGATCAAGATCCGGAGAGTCATACGGAGGTGCTAGATAGACGGCTATTATGTGTTGGATGATGTTTAGAGTTGAAACGCCGTTGAAGGTTGAAGGAAGTGAAAGATTGGGGATAGGATACGTGAAAGACGATGTTATCATCTTTAACCCTTTAATGCCGGAGGGTATAGGATTTCCCATACCATTTACTACCATCTCGGCATTAGAGTGTAAGTGAACGACCTGCGACTATAAAATTATGGCGACAGATGGAGTTTTACTGAATTCCTATAAGATGGTCAGATGTTTGTCGTTTAGTGTTTAGGCGCCCTTGTAGCGGCATGGCTGTGTTACGGCGTCATAGAAATCGTCATTGTTATTGGTGGTAGTTTGTTCCAAAGACGCTATACAGCAATGAATATACATGTAGTGTAGAATTATTTGGCAATTTTTTTGCGATGTGGTGTTGGAAGGACGCAGCAGTGCAATGGACAATGAGGCGCGTATTGAACAGTATTGTGAACAGATGACGAAGTTAGGACGGCTGGGAGAATTGAAGTGTATTATATTTGAGTGATAAGACTTTGTATTTCAATTCGTTCATGAATATTGAGCAAGCCTGGTGTCTATTTGCTCATAATATTACTAGCGTTTTCAATAGTAATCACTGTTTGACGATATCTTGCGTTTGCCAGCACCATTAACCTTACTTTTTAATCTTGCTATAGTGAATTCGACCAGCATCAGCGTCGCCCTCCTACTTTGCCCTGCTGTGGACTGGCACCATTCGCGCTGTGTTGAAGCTATCGCCACCTTGCGGCTACTTTAGATGATTTATAGAGTTTCTATACGTATTAGATAGACGATTTCAACGAGATCTTATGACTTAAGAGGACAGTGTCGAAGAACTAATTGCTTTTCAAAAATATTATATAGACTACTACTAAGATTATTCTCGATGACATGAAAATTAATTAATACAAAACGTCCAGCTGATGGGGAAATATATAAAAGATCCATTGACCACTTTGAAAAGGTGTCTAATGTTCTGCCCATATAAACCTGGTTAATTTACAACAAAACCCAACTATCAGTTTTTTAAACTAATATTAAGCCTTTTGTAATTGTAATTGTAATTGTAATTGTAATCGAACATTTATATAGCGCCACTTCAAGAGAACTCCTCAGAGGCGCTCCCGACCTGACACCAAACCATAATCAAAGAGAATGGTTTTCAAACGCTTGCGGAAAAGGGGCAAAGAAAGACAAAGAAGTTCATTACGGAGACTAATAGGTAACTTATTCCAGAAAGACGGACTGACCATAGCAAAACTTCTATGCAGCACTGTGGAAGATCGAGCCCTAGGAACAACCAGGTCACCATGCGTTGCAGAGCGAAGGAATCTACGGCCTGGAATGGATAGCACAGGCACACAAAGTTCCATAAGATAGATCGGAGCTTGGCCTGCTAGGCAATTACGCATGAGCATTAGAATCTTAAACTCAATACGTTTTTGCATAGGCAACCAGTGCAGTTCCTCCCGTATAAAACTTGATATATGCCCAAACTTTGGAATGCCACCAATCAGACGAGCTGCAGCATTAAGGACAGATTGTAACTTATTAATGCGTGAAAGAGTTAAGCCCGCATAAATGGCACTGCCATAGTCAACTCTCGTGCATATAAATGCATGCATCAGAGTAGTGACAGCTTTAGTTGTAAGAGAGCGACGCACCGAGCGAATCTGACGAAGATGGTAGAAACAAGTACGACATACATTTCTCACGTGATCAGAAAGGGTCAATTCCTGGTCCAAGGTCACACCCAAATCACGCACAGTGGTAGAAAAAGTCATTCCAGGAAAGCAATGTTGCAGATTTTGCATATCAACTTTAGAAACTTGCATGCGACTACCAACCCAAATAAACTGTGTTTTTCCAGGATTAAGCCTGAGGCGGTTGGACGACATCCAGGCGCTAATCGTTTCCGAAGTCATGAGAATTTTCTCTACTAGTGAGATAGCCTCTAAAGCTGGCCCCTGGACGTATGCCTGAGTATCATCAGCATATTGATGTGCCGCAACCCCCACAGAAGACAGGATCTTATTTAAGTCAGAAGTATACAAAATGTAGAGCAAAGGCCCTAAAATAGAACCTTGTGGAAGGTCAAAGGAGACCCTGGACCAGTCAGATCGGGTAGAGCCAAAAACCACAGACTGGCTGCGCCCAGAAAGAAAAGCCCGCAACCACAGCAGTGGGCAGCCAATGACACCAAACGACGTTTCAAGGCGCTCTAGAAGAATGTCATGGTCGACGGTGTCAAAGGCCGCGCTCACGTCAAATAAAGCCAGGAGTGTTAAGCCTTGCATAACATTCACAATTCTTTTTCTCTTGCTTTGATAGTCATACGACGGTAGTTTCCCCCGCCATGCAGATGCAGCGCCCCGATCGAGAAAGCTGTTATTATTTGTCAATTGCAAAGCTGTCTTGATTATATTTAATGATTGTCTAATGTCCAGGACTTCTTTTTAACCCGTTTTGGACCAAAACTTTATTAGGCAAATTTTTTATCAACTGCGATGGTATTTTGAACCTTAAAAATAATGTCTCAACATATGCAATGCATTTTTGTACAAATCTCATATAACATATGCAAAATTGCATATGTTCGTTTTACGAACATTGGTCCAACAGGCTACTGATAACATGCGCCATATCGATCTTGCACGAAATGACATCACACCACAAAAAAAAAATTTAAATGCATAACTACAATACATTAATCCATGCATACATGCATAATTGCATACATACATGCATACATACATACATGCATAGGCTACATACATACATACATGCATACATACATACATACATAATATTCATGCGTACATACATACATACATACATAGGCTATTACATACATAGTTTATAAATTATAGAGGGATTACAGACATTACACACATGCATTATGCAAACATACATGTATGTCTGCATATGTGTATGCATTTATGCATATGTGGAGCGCGGTGGTGTAGTGGTGGCGTCGTTGCCTTGGAGCCGGAATGTTCGAGGTTCGAATCCACCTCACCGCGTAAGGACATTGGGAAAGTCCTTCACTCGCAATTGCTCAGCGCTTCGGCGTGAAACTCCGATGCAGTGTCCGCTCTGCATTCGGGAGCGCCTCTGAGTAGCGAGAGCTTGAAAAGGCGCTACACAAATGAAAATACAAACAAACATACATGCATGCATGCATGCATATATACATACAGACTGCATGAATGCATGCACATACACCGATACATAATTATATCTATTATAATTATGCATACTTGCGTGCATACATCCATGCATTGATACATATATAGATGCATACATACATACATACACACATACATACATACATACATACATACATACATACATACATACATGCATACCTACATACATGCATACATGCAGTACACACATACGCACAAGCATCAATGTATCGATCCATACATGCGTGTATGCATGCATACGTACATTCTTGTATGCATACATACATGCACGCATAAGTGCACGTATGCATATGCATACATGCGTGCATGCATACATGCATAGGCCTACAATTTGAGTTGGTTTATACATGCAGCCCAGGCTTAGATACACATGTATTCGTCTGTAAATCAACGTTGACTTGACATGACGCATCAGTAACCTATTGGACCAATGTTCGTAAAACGAACATGACACATATATGAATTTTTTACAACTCCGTTTTTTTCAGGAAAATTATGCAAATACCATGTGTTTTGTCACAAATATGTGTAGTTTTAAAATGCATATCAGTTTGATTGTTATCACTTATGAAACTAAAATAACAACTTTGCAAACAAACAACGGCGATCTATCATGGTTTTGCAGTTTTTTGGCATTTTGCAAAACAAGTTCAAAACTTTCAAAACAACAATTTTTTCATATTATATGACAAATCTAGATTCCTTCTGACATAACAACACCTGTACAGGAGATTAAAATCATGGCGTCACCCAAATTGACGTCTTCAAAAAATATGTTCGTAAAACGAACGATGGTCCAAAACGGGTTTTTAATGTGGAGTTCTGAAAATGTGCTTATGGACGCGAATTTGTGACGTTGTAAAAGTCGTCTTGTGCAGTGATAACTATTAGAAAAAGGTAACTGCAGACTGTTCACCACGGAAGAAGGAAGTGGAACGAACGGCGTACGCAGTGGAAAATATGCAGCAGGAATGTCAACATCCGAAGTTCGAAGCGGATAACTAAAAAAGAAGGTCATCAGATTTTATCATAAACTGCCAACATGGCCATACAGCTATCTGTTGCTACTAAAACAACTGCTACAATTACTACAACTACGACTGTGACTATTGAGAATTATTTTTTATTCAAAACACCTTTGAATAGTGTTCGACTAAAGGCATATTGATAAATGATCACCGTGCGCTGGTAACTTCGATGTTTACAATAATTCAATTTTTATATCATCAGTTACCACCGTTGAAAAGGTGTCTTGAAGCGGAGGACGATCCAGATATGACGAGGCCCTATAACAACAGAGGTCGGTGCCCGCGAAAAAAATTTGTTCGGCAGATTACCCGTAGGCTACTACGGCACTAGTGAACAACATTTATTTCACATTCATAGGACCAAACAGAACGGCATCCAGTGAGTGCGACACCTAACGCTATTTACGAGAAGCATTTCGTCACCTCTTTTAGGAAGATTCGCATAATTATAAGATCATGAGCAAGAGCTATCCTTTTATAAGTTCAAACGACAAAAATCTAAAACATGTTAAAAGCGATTAAAATAATTTTATTGCCAGTTTGTAAGACTAGACTGGGCTTGGCTTTGCCTTCCACAGGTTTTATGGAAACTTTATAGGGAACTTGTTACACTCTGGCAAATCAGAAGATTCATTCACAACTTGATCGTTTCCGCAACCAACCAAAATGCTTTGGAAAACCACCGATAGCGCAGAATTTATGATGCGACGCAAAGCTCATGAATAATCTGGTGCCCTGTGCTTGGCGATTACGATTGTGAAGTGTCGTGACATATATTTGAATTACATGCTTGGGTCACACCACTCACCTTCAAACGAATAAGGCTTCATACTGTTTCACCCCCCCCCCAACCCAGGTTCTTCACACCTAACCACAACTTATCCGCACCCTCCCAGCCTCCGCCTCACTCTGCCCAAATGTTCTCCACCCACCCTCTGCAGCCAAGTCTCACCTAGACCCCACCCCACTGGGAAGTAAATTTAATTTTTTGCCGTAGGCTACTCAGTTCTTCTTTTCTTTGCCTATGTACACCCCTCTGCACTGATCGATTGCTATAAATATACTCTAGGTCTAGATTTTACGAGCGCCAATGACAACGGAGGCCGTTGCATTCGATAAAAAAAATTTGGTCGGCATATTGCTGCACTAGCGAACTACAATAAACCAGTTTTGTGGTTATTTTACATAAATTTTGGCTGAAGGTGAAAATGCAAACGTTAGCGAGTGATGAAATTATAAGATATAAAATATAAAATATTCCTTTATAAAGGTGTCTAACGTTCTGCTCTTATTTTTAAAGTTAATTTTGAACAAAACGCAACAATAATTTTTAGCACTAAAATTTCAACCACGGTGATGACATACATTTAAATTTTACTCGTTTTATAAAGGTGTCCAATGGAATTGAAGCGGGCTAACATTTTGGGCGTGTAGCGACATCTTACAACACAAGTCAGGGCTATTATGGAAAACTAAACGAATGAAAATTGAGTGCGAGCAAATTAACTCCATCGCACTTGCTCGTTTGCGGCTTTCCATGTCCATTGCTCTGCCTGGTGACAGTTCAAATAACGATTGCCTACATTATTGTCATTGTTCTAGTAATCTGTTGTCTTGACTTTATTGGGATCTTCCGTCGTCTGTTTTCGTCAATATGGCAGATGACAATTGACTGTTATATATAAGAACATATATTTATTTTAAAAAGGTGTTGAATGATCCGCGTATTTGACGGGATGAATTTAGGGTTTAATGATTATTACGACAGCCAGGACCCTTAAAGTCAGCCTTACCATTCAACAAAAACGCTACATATATCGAGTTAAGCTCGATAATTATTCACATCGCTGACAGTATTGTTGACATGTTTCAAAATAATTTATATTCGAACAATATAACCTTTTTAGGTTTGCTCAATTTTAGGACACTGTGCGGTAATATGCATATCAAGAGCATTAAAATAGATTAGTTTTTTTAGAAAAAAGTCAAAAAGTTTTTTCCTCAAATTTATTTTAGATGTTATTTTCCAAAAACAAATAAAAATCACAAACATACTATTTCCCTAATATCTCTGATGTGTAATCTCCGACTTATTGCTGATTACGGTGTGCGGCGCCACACACACATATACATACATATATATAGATCGTGCGTAATACTATATTCGTTTCGTAACAAAAACTAAGAAACCAACCAAACGATTTTTAACACCTTTAAAACGGATGCACAAGTAGCAATAAATTATTCATGGCATAGAAAATAATGAATGCATCTGCCCTAAACCTCATCGAACGTGTCGCAATCTAGAGATTGATAGTATCCAGGATATCTTGCAGAAAAACGTACTAAAAAGGAACTGTGGAAAACAGAAATGCATTTAAAAGAGCGATAGACAATTGAGAAAAATGAGTTTTTAGTTGAGGCTGCTTTTTACACTGCATGACGTCACTTACTATGATTTGATGCTGTCATCAGAATTCTGCATGCTTAATGAATCAACAATTTCTATATACATATCGACTCCTATCTCGTTTGTTGTCACATACAGAACTTTAGAGTTTCGCAGTCGAGTAGGTATTTTCAACGGTATTAGAAGCGGAAAAGAGAAGAAGTGGATTGCTCGCATTGTGCTTTGGTTTAAGTAGAAATGTTTTTAAGCTTAAAAGAGGTGTGTAGATTTTATTACGTGGTGTGTTCAATCTTACGTTGATAGTATCTTCCTTTCTTGAAAATGACCCAGTTGTCAAATCATATCCAGTTACAAAATCCATGATAAACAAAATTTCTAGGCCTACAAACACGGTGCTTGTGAATAAGCTTTTCGTTCAACTGAATAGTGCTGCAGTTATGGATATTGCGTTGCATCTGTGCCAGCAAAAATTCTTCTTCTCTACCGGTCTTCCGCTGATTCGATGACCTCATGGATGTCAGTGTTCCGCAGATCTCTAGAGAATAGCGACGGGAAAAAAGCAAGTGGATGTGTGCTTTGAAAGAAGAAGCAGATTTTAATTTTTTGATCGTTGCTTCAAAGTGTCATCATGCAATTATACTACGTCTGTGCAATGGCACAGTGATTGCTTAGAGCAACCTCAAGCCGAGTCAATCCCTGGACACCTTTTTAATGGATGTCTCCGTGATAACAAATTCGACCTGTCACAAAATGTGGTACAGTCTTGTACCACATTTTTGATCAGTCTTGTACCACATTTTGATCGGGTTAGATCCTTCACCACCGCTCGTCCGTTTGTTTTTGAATCTCTGAAATAAGCTACCGACAGTCTGAGCTGTAATATGTCAAACAACATTTTGCCGACGGGAACGGCCTCTGTTGTCACAAACTGTTAGGTAAACTATGATTTTAATTCCCCCCCCCCTCATTTTTTCTAGCAGTCTTATTCCATTCTGTCATGTTAGACACCTTTATAAAGATTTTACACGATGCTATGTAAGCATTCATTAAAAATTTGGTTATTGGTTCATCAATGCTCCTCCTATGAAACGGATACAATTATAATCATCAGTCACTAATATTGCACAACGTCATGATTATGACCACGTGTGGATTAGGCAATGTATAAAAATCATATAATTATAAAAGGACTCTTTTGTAAACTGTTCATGTTTCTAACATGACTTTAAACAAATGGCAGTAATATGCAATTTGCATAGCATTTTATGACCATAATTATTATGAGTTCAACATTCAAATGATGTTTCTAAGTATGAGCACTTGGCAGAGCGCCCTTCAAGATTGCTACTCAGACGCGACCCCGACTACAGAGCGGACACTTCAACGGAGTTTCTTGCCGAAGCAATGAGCATTTGCGAGTGTAGGACGCGGCGGCTCTGAGGTGGATTCGAAGTGTAACCCTCAAGTTCCAAGGCACCGAACTCACCACTACACCATCGCGCCCCGATGCATGTTTGCTATTTTACTATCAATAATATAAACAAAATGCGTTTGGCAATTGATGTTTGTAGAATATCCCTATCAATTATAACTTTTCGTCGTGTGTTATTCGTTGTCCATTCAATCTTCATCATCATACTAATATATGTTTGTATCTAGTTGTTATGCTTACCATAGAGTAGTGCAGCCATTAGCGCGCAGTATGTGTAGTAATCCATTTCGCATCCAGTCTTCCTAATCACAGCCATTCATGTAGTCTTCTCAGATAGCGTGTAGTTTCCACCGCCATCCATGAAGCGGGGAGCTCTTACTTCCTTTCACACAGTGATAGTTGGTTTTGAAGACGTGCACTATCACGTATGGATCCAGTGTTTAAAAAAGCATACAGTTGTCGTCGACAGTATTTATTCACAGTCAAATATTACCTCGTAGACACAATTATTGATGTCGCCCAGCCACTCTTGCAAAGTTATGACAACATCATAAATTAAAAACAGGTGTACAATTATAACTTTTCGTCGTGTGTTATGTTAGATTCAGCAGTTACACATAGATTATTTGCACACCTCTTTTAGAATATCATTTTAGCTACATATAGCTAAATTTGTCATAGCAAGTACTGTCCTGAATGTTCCATCCTGATCTGCATTGATCTTGTCCAAACCTCATCAAACTCAAACAGCACAATCTTATCGTAGGGAGACGTTAATCCAGGGCTGCTTTAAAAGAATTTTTAGAACTGCACAACTCCTTATTTTCCTTCCCATACTTCATGGTAAATTACTTCGAATCGAAGGACAATTATTAACCTTTTTTGCTATTTTTAACTGTACAGAAGTGCTTCTACAACTGCACAAATCCATTTAGAACTGCACATCTTGTGTAGAACTGCACGTTTGAAAAAGCCCTGCGTTAATCTGTAGATCCAGCCATGCGTTTAACTCCGTCACTTCAGTATTATCTCACCCACCGACTACACCACACCGTATCGCAAATGTCTAAGTATCAATTCAAATCCAGTGACCTGTGTACGCTCGGAAAGAAGGTGAAGATACATAAATTCTTCTAAATCGTTTGTTCCAAGTGTCATATGCAATGATACGCCGGTAGAAATGCACTGTGGTTATTCAGAGCAACCTTAACCGCTTGACACCTTTTTAATGTAAGTTATATGGAATATAAATTCCGAACTCTACGTTATCGATTCATATTTTATCCACTGCCTCAAACTTATGCGATGCAAAATTTCGAAATATAAACAAGATTTATATTGAATATAACTCAAATTCTGATAAATAATCAATTTCAAGTGTCAAATGCGAGTTTACGTTTGCAAAAATGCACGGGCTGAGATTCGTAAGTTATGCTAACCAAACTGCTATTCCGACAGCTTTAACAATTATAGGCGACCGTCTTTAGGTATTTATCTGTTTACAGCACGATGGTAAAGACTGCATATAAATATCTTTTACGCATGCGCACTGAGCCAAAGCCGGTCAAATTTTGGAAAGCGCGGCGTGATGCATCGTCGGGTGCAAGTGACTTTCTTTTTTAGATAATCAGCCAATATTTTCTCTGTATGACAATAGATGTCGCGTCAATAAATATTCAACATGACGTCATAGTTTCTGTGATTATAGCGAATCTGTGATTATAGCGAATAGTTGATTTAATAATAATTATACACAGGGTTTTGGTATTTATTGAGCAAATTAATCTCCAAAAAGAGGTGTCGTTAGTTGCCTCATATAAGCGAGTGTTTTTCAGATAAATGCAGTCGTAGACTACTAAATTAATGTGTATATTCGTTTAATTGAAAATCAGACAATTCATGGTGACACACCGCACCCAGTTACATGTCAAAATGAAAAACAAAACCCAGAAATAATAATAAAGTATTGTAATAATAATGTAAAGAAAAAAAAGTGGAGGTAGCCGTAAACAGGCGCCAGTCTGTTTCTTGATGTAATCGGAATGATAAGTGCCTGCCATGATAATCGAAGTAAAAGATGATGAATGTTGTAATAGTTTTATATGCGTATAGACTATTCTGAGTTAGGGATGTATAATACATCGTCATCATCAAAAATGTAAAATAAAACGCAAAATTATTATAAAGCATTGTAATAATAATGTAAAAAAGTGAAGTGGCGGCGTTTCTGGTATTGATGTTAAATGTTGCAGGAAAGTGGTTCTTAAAGTATCCATTACGTCCTGTTATATTCTAGAAAGGATAATTGCCGATTTTATACTCCTGCCATGATAATCGAAGTAAAAGATGATGAATGTTGTAAAATGCTTATAGATTAGTCCAATGCTTCAGCCCTACAGCGAAACGTTTTTGATGACGACGCTATTCGTTGCTAAAACACAAGATACAGCCATGCGGTGAAGATCATAGGTGTTGAAATCGTCCAAAAAACGTGCAAATTACTCACTTCAAATACGGCAACAACGACTAATGATAATTATTATTATTTGATTTTCAACACCTTTAAACAGTGGTCGTCCAACGTTACATTAGGTCATTATCACGAGTTAATTTTCCACAACTGCTTCCCAATTGCTAATTAACTTTATATCCTTCGTTGTCGCCGTTTAAAAGGTGTTCTGAAAGAAAAGGTAATAAAAATGACATTTAATTTAAGTAAAACCAAAAATACGGCAAGCAAGAAATGAGGAAAATCGTGCAATGTTTATTCATATATTTTTTATTGATCATCACCTAGTCACATACGCCTATTTTTTAATATTATTACTAGGGTTGCAAGTTCGAATCCGCCTCAAGCCGCCGCGTAGGGACCTTGTACAAGTTCTTCACTCGCAGTGTCCACGCTGTTGTCGGGAGCGCCTCTGAATAGTGAGCTTGAAGTGGTGCCATAACAAGTGCGCATACAAACAATGCACAACAGCTTTACATTGGGTATCCAAGGGAGCCGTGAGCTACGCTCTGCTGATAAGGGAGTCCTTCTGGTTCCCTTTGCTGTACTGTTACCATGATTGTTTTGAAATTGCTGCTAAATCCACCATCTACAGATGAAAATTTGTGAAAAAAGGCCGTTATAAATAATAATCAATAATCACTTTAAAAAAGTGTCGATTGGTTCCGCGTAATAATATTGACGTGATTAGTTTATGGTTTGACTTTGACATATCATAACAACAGCCTGGACCCTTAAAGTCAGCCTTAAAACTCAGTTAAAGACTCTTCATCAATCTAGTTAAGCTCGATTATTATCTACATTGTTTGCAGCATGGTTGACTTGATCAAGGAAATCTTTAAACAAAGAATTGACTTTGGAGGGTTGTTCAGCTGTGTGATAACGAAGATCATTAGCGTCGCCCTCCTCATAATTATGTCCATACTCGGGACTGGCACCACCGAAGTGCGAACTTTAAGCAGTTCTTGACTGTATAAATGGCTTGGTTAATAATTATTATTTTCAGGATAAATCTCTTTTCAAAGTAAAACACCGGTCTTTACTCGGCTTCGCAGGACTTTTATCTATTGGTGAATGTGCTAAAACTGGTCTAGTACCTTGCTCAAAAGTGTCGTAATATGCCGAGCAAATTTCTGCCCAGGGTAACGGCCTCTGTTGCCATAGACCCTGGTCAAATCGGATCCATCCATCTAATATCCGCATCTTGTATATTAGTCAACGATTATGAGATGACCATAATAGAGTTGAAATTTCCCACCCCACCCGCAATTATCACAATAGATAAAGTGAATGCTGATCAGAGTTGCGGATGCGGGCTGTTGCATTTTCTCAAATCAACTGACTCGAAAAAAAACGATGATGGGGATATGGATGTCTTTCAAATATTGCAGAATTTTATGTAAATCGACGAACTTATACCCGCGGTTACTCAAATAAAAAGGTAGCTTATAAATTTATTTTCTCGCAATTTCTTACGGCGATTCTTAAGCTCCCGACGCAGATGCGCTCACGACTACATCCGAATAATTAAGTTTAGTTAGGAAGTCTGAATAAATGGCGTTTCGTTAACGTTAAGCAGCAACACACTATTCGTGTTAATCAAAATATTTTAATTACATAAAAGGTTAAAAAATAAAATGGTGTAGCTTCTGCTCATGATATTGTACACTAAACCATTACAATAATTATGGTACTATTATAATGTACATTATTATTATTACTAATACTATTACTTGATTTAAGCACCACGCACATAGCCTATGCTCTTATTTCCAATTGTGAGCGTCGTCCTGATATTTTTTAGGCCAGCCGAGGCCGGTAGGTTAAGGAGAGTTCAGGTATTTCCTCTGTACATTTTACACCACACAAGAAATGAGGAAAAGCGTCCAGCCTTTATCCGTCGTTGCCCATGCTGCGATTCTGAAATAGGACGGAGAAACCTAATGCTTCGAAATGTCGCTTCAATAAATATTCAGCATGACGTCATTGTTTCAGAGAGGGAGCGACTTTACGTGGCATCGCTGTATTGATACGTAGCGATTGAGTAATGTAATCGTTTTCCAATTTTCTATTACCTTGAATATTTTCTTCGATTTGCCGTGTCAGCTCAAGAGTTGACCGTTCGTCGAAGCTTTATTTTTATATAATGCGTAAAAATTCATTTAAAAAGGTGTTGAATGGGTCCGCGTAATTCACGTGATAAATTGACTGCTTAACGACATACCGCTACCTCCAGGACCTTTAAAGGCTACATCACAATGTCACAACAGACTCTTCATCTATAGAGTTAGGCAGAATAATAATCTACATCATTTGATGCATGCATGGTTGACTTGTTCAATTATATATTTAAACAAACCATTGACTTTTGTGGTTGCTCAGCTTAATGACAGAGAAGGTCATTAGCGTCACCCTCATGCTATAATAACCACCACGGCTACAGCACCATCGCCAAAAGACAGACCACACCAGCCTAATGCCTCACCACGGCCACGGATAACTTTCAACATTTGAAATTCATGGGAATTAGGTTTCATTCTGCTTTAAACCCTACCTGCCAGGCCCATCACACCTAACCCTGCCTCATCACCCCCGCCCCATCCCTGCGCACCTAATCACCACCCAACCCATTCGATGCCCACCCCACACATCCCCACAACTCTGGGGTAAATTTCAGTTTTATGACGTCCTCTTTTCTTCTACCCCGCCTTCCACCCCAACACCTGACGTCTCTTCAATAATATATGATTCACATTGCAAAATTCCCAACTCATAATATTCAATTCATGTAAAAAAAACGCTATGCCAGTTCCATTTGACTCATATTTTATATGTTTGCTTAATATAGCATTATGTTACTACTTTAAATAGGTGTTTAATAGATTAGGTACATGTGAATTCAACGACATCTTGCGACCTCAGTGGACGACGACGACGACGACGACGACGACGACGACGATTGTGATGGTGATGGTGATGATGCTGCTAATGTTTGCCATGATCAGCGTCGTCATCATCATTGTCATCATTGTCCTCATCGTCATCGTCATTGTCATCATCGTCATCGTCATCATCGTCATCGCCATCTTCATTATCAGCCATTTCGTGAGGCGCGGTGGTGTATGAGAATGTTCGGTGCATTGCAGTCAGAGCGTTCGGAATTAAAATCCACCTAAGACCTTCTTTTCAACAAAGCCCTACGCTCAGTTTTTTTATCGGTTTTATCATGCTAACTGAGATGTTTTATTCGTAAACTTGTAATGAATTCAGCTGTCATTAGGGAACTGTATCAAATGCCTATAATCGGTTGGGTAACATTTTTTCTTATCTATTCCCGAAATAAGTGTTTGAACATTAAATCGTAGGGAATCAATTTAAAATTATTGTAGAAGTAATTAAGTCCCATTTAAATGCAATAATAATTATTATCTGCAGAGTCACCAAGAAGTTGATACATTGAAAGTTCATGGTATTAATATATATAGAAATTTTAATTCATTTTTAAAAGGTGTCTAATGATCTTGCAACTTACGTATTATTTCAAAGGTTTAAACGGCTTCTTAAGACATCCACGGCCTAAATCGCCGAAAATACTCCTCCTCATCGCCATCATCATCGTCATCGTCATCGTCATCATCGTCAACGTCATCATCATCGTTATCGTCATCGTCATCATCATCGTCATCGCGTCATCGTCATCATCATCATCATCAGCATCATCAGCATCATCATCATCATCATCATCATCATCATCATCATCATCATCATCATCATCATCATCATCATCATCATCATCATCTTCATCATTATCACCATCATATCAAACCCATCATCGTGATCATGATCATCATCATCAGCAGCAACAGTGGCATCACCTTCGTCAATATTATATTTATTATTTTAATGACAATATTAACTTTCATTCGTTTTTTTAATATTAATTGAAGTGCAGAAAGTTTTACATGAATTTTACAGGATTTAACTCAGATCTATGTAAAAACGAGATAGCGATAATTTGTAAAATGCCGAAAAATATTTTTTCGAGGGCAACGGCCTTTGTTGTCATAGGCCCTGGTCAAATCTGTGCCAGTTAGCAGCCCTTTCTTTTTTATGAAGGCACATTTACCCTGAGCTATTCTGCTCCTAATATATTCATTGCACACACCTCTGTTTATATAATACACACAGCCATATCCGGCTAAATTTGTCAATGATGTAATTATTGACCCCGTGCCCAAAACGATCTTACATAGTAGTTAAAATTAATTCAGCCTCTTACTTCACTGCAGTTCATACCCGTAGAGCTGTATAATTAAACATCAATGTTATATCACTGGGGAGAGTATCACGTATCATCTTATTTAGAGTAGTTAAGCCGCAGTTAATATCACTAGCGAACATCCATCTATAGAAGACAACACAAAGATTATTAATAGTTTAAGTTTAACGACACTTTGTGATGACAAGAAGATTGTGACGTTGTACGCAATGGCAAAGGTCAGGTCGGTCGATTAGAAGGCCGAGCTCATCTATTCCCTGGATATGGCAAAGGTTTAGACTAGTGTGAAATGCGCGCTTACGTTTACACATAATTAATGCATGTGTTGAGATTAGTAAGTTATGCTATCCAAACCGCTATTACGGCAGCTTTAACAATTATATAGGCGACCGTCTTTATCCGACCATATTGACACCTTTTTAAAGTAGAATAAAATTCAATATAAAAAAGAAACGATACAAATTTTTATAACAAAGCTGTAGACTAGGTAGATGAGGAAATCGGATATAAAACAAGAAATCTAATACAAGTACAAACCTAAAGGTGTTAGTCTTCAATTCATATATGATTTAATATTTCATGACCATCCTTTTCAGTGCCAGACCAAAGCCTGAATAAAGAAGGAGGTCGACATTAATCATCTTTGCTATCACACAGTTTCGTTAAGTATTTAAACGCCCTCGTTCATATTGTTACGAACTATAATAACTTTTTACTTATATAAAAGGTTTCACAAATAAAAAGGTAGTTTATACTCATGACATCGAACACAAAAATCTCCAGCTCATCACACCCAACTCCTCCTCATCCACACATGGGTCACCCCACCCAACCTCCACCCACCTTCCTTACCTATAATCTCTACCCAACCCCACGTTTTTCCAGAACCACAACCCCTCACCCCTTTGGTGTAAATTGCAGTTTTTGACGTACTCAGCTCTTCTTCACCGTCTTCTACCCAACACCAGCCCACCCCACTCCGCCTCATTCCCACCCCCACCTCACCCATCTGGCAACATAACCAATAAATGAAATTCTTGTACAAAAATAATAATGTTTCACTTTCCCTTTATTTCTGCATGTCGACTGCTCTTGACATCTAAATACGTGCCTCGGTGTTGGCATACATAACATTTATTGCAACTTTAAAGAAGTGTTGTATTGTATTGCAGTGTATCCATAAATTTATAAAGCGCCTCTCACAGTGCACACCGATCAGAGGCGCTCCCAGTACGTTAGACCAAGAGAGAGAGAAAAATAGTCTTGAGACACCGAAAAGAGGCATTTGGCCCACCAGTTAATATGGAGGAACGCGTTGAAGGAGTAAGCTGGTTCCACAATGCCGGGCCAATGAAAGCAAAGGCACGCATTTTAGTCACGGGAACAGACGAAAGCATGAACAATTGAAGTAAAGACAGAGGAGGAGACAGAGCGACGGATTGCCCTAAGTCGCCTCAGATGAAAGTAGGAAGAGCGAGTGAGTCTGGCAACGTGTGGGGCAAAGGTAAGCATGCTGTCCACTGACTTTGATGACGAGGCTGTTAATTGCTAACACGCAAGCTACAGCCATGCGGTGAAGATTGTAGGTGTTGAAATCGTCCAAACACGTGTAAATTACTCACTTCAAATACGGCAACAACGACTAATGATAATTATCATTATTTTGATTTTCAACACCTTTCAACAGTGCTTGAGCAACGTTATATAGAGTTATCGCCACGCATTGGTAGGTACGTTTTCCTTGTAGGCGAATTAAGTTTATACCCTTAGTTGCCTTCGTTTAAAAGGTGTTTTGGAACACAACTTATTATTATACCAAAGTTCAACGTCGTCCTCTGACATCAATGGCCGTTGACGACAACACAACGTTATGTGAAATTTAATTTAGGAATAATATACGACCAAAAACAGCGCGTTACACGGCATGCAAGAATTGAGAGAAATCGCACAATGTTTATGCATCTATTTTTATTGCTTATCACCTTATCACATGCGACTATTACCTAATATTATTAATTGGGTTGCAGGTTCGAATCCACCCATGGGCGTCCGCAGCCGGGCGCAAGGGGGCGCAAGTGCGCCCCCCTGGATTTTTCGCATAGTTGCACATAAATTTAGATTATTTGGTTGTGATTGTTACAACGCGATTTTCAATGTGATTATCGATTCGTTCTACAATTATAACCTACATGTATATAGGCCTAGTCTATATCTTTCTTTGGGCGCATAACCTAGGCTATTATAGTATTCTCTCGTGGTAATATGGAAATTCAAACTGTCACCCATTAAATTTAGACCATGTGACAATCATTTAAAAGTTTGCGCCCCCTTAGAAAAATTCCTGCGTCCTCCACTCGCAATTGCTTAGCGCTTCGGTGTGAAACTCCAATGGAGTGTCCGCGCTGTAGTCGGGAGCGAGTTTGAGTAGATAACTTGAAGTGGCGCCAAAACAAGTGCACATACAAAAAATACACAACAGCCTTACACTGGGTATCCAAGAGTGTTGTGAGCTACGCTCTGCTGATCCTTTTGCTCGTACTGCTACCATGAAGAATCGAGCCTTTTTCGTGGTCTGGAATGGCCTTCCTTTTGAGCTACGCCTGGGACTCTTCCATGCAGGTTCATTCCTAACTGGACTTAAAACTGTCTTCTTGGTGCAAGTTTACTTGATGACGTTAGAAAAACGAATTTTACACGTGAATATTACTGGCGACGTGGACACCTCTTATAAGGTTATTACTTACAATATAAATATCTCTTATGAGGAAACCAATTCGGTAACTATTTCCTCTGATTGTCACTTAATCTAAGACACGTTACAAATGTGGGAAAAAAACAAGAAACTCGGCATGGGTAGCTCAGGAAAAAAGGCTGGAATAAGTGGGGTGACATGCAGTCACGTGTTGTAGGCTTGTAATCTTAACTCCTATCAGAACAGTGCTGAGTCTTTTTGATTGTGGGTCCCACCGATTTCCTTGGACACTCTCAAATTACAAAACTAACCGCATACACTAACTCCAACCGATCCTCACGATGTCTAACTAATACGAAGTAAGTCCAACCTTATGGACACTCTTATCTATTATTTTTAGAGTCATTAAATTAAATTTTCTGGTATATATTTTGCAATATATATCTTGTATCATTTTCTTACCCTACCGTCATCATCGTCTTCATTAGTATCTTCATCATTATCATCGTCGTCATCATCATCGTCGTCGTTGTCATCATAATTATTTTTATTCATTAATGCAAAGCTGACATCCTTACCATAGAGTTGTATCTTGTACAGTCAGAAGCGCGTAGTATGTGTAGTAACTCATTTCGTATCTACTGAATAGCTTTCGAATATTGCAGCAAATCATTTAGCCTTCTCAGATAGCCTAGCACATGCAGCGTCCCGGGAAGCTCTTTGATCCTTGACAATTATTATATGGTTGGTATTTATATTTACATTATTACTGTTTACTCGGAGACGAATATTATTCGTAACCAACACATATATAACTTAGCTCAGGCTCAGCACACATCATGACACATGCTAAGTTATTGCCACATAATTCCATAAGAGAGGTGTTTAATTGTCACTTCTCGTCGTTAGGGAATTTCCTGCGTTGTGTAGTTAGCCGACTGACTGGAGACTGACTCTACCACAAAGACAAAGATGAATCCAATGTCCAAATGACATTGATGCAGACAGTATTTTATTCGGAGAAGTACACATTCATATAAGTTCTTCAGTCAGGAAAGCGAAGTTATAGCAAAATTATTAAACTTAAAAAAGGTGTTCATTTGTCCTTTTCACATTTACCCTGAGCCATTCTGCTCTTAATATCTTCTTTCCACACACCTCTGTTTATATAATCCACAGAGCCATATCTTCGCGAACTGTTCACCATCCAGTCGACTCACTCTATCCGATCATCCGCCTGTCTTACTCTCTCTATCTATCGCCGGTCACAAGTCATCTCAAGTTCTCCAACCGAGCCATATCCAACACAGCACCAGGAATGACCCTGAATTCCGATCTTTTTCAGTTCCTCCACCATCATTACTCAGTAAGAAGATATCATTATGCACATAAAAACTGTATCCAAAGTCGGCATTTATATAATCAATAATAGCTACTTTAAAATGGTGTTTAATGGGTCCGCGTAATTGACGTGACAAATTTAGGGTTAAACGTTATATAATTACATATAGTCGACTATCCCGAACCCTAAGATTGAATACCATGGCCACACCCTGCATTTACATTTAATTAGAACTTCAACGTTAGAGCTATAAGCCAGATAATTATCTATAATCATTTTCAGTAAGGTTGACTTGTTTAAGGACATTTTTTAATTCGTTGCTTCAGTTTGATAACCCTGTGTGATATAACGAATATCAACAGCGTCGAACTCCCCGTATATTAACGACAAACGCTCCTTAATACGAGAGGACTCTGATATAATATTTTAACGATAACGAGATGTATTATACATATAAAGTTTGACAATATTGTTGATTTAGAGTAACAGCCGATTATATAATCCCTAACAGATACTTTTAAAAGGTTTCTATGACATGTGCACTTCTTATAGCCTGGGACTGTCAGGGAACGAGAGGCAACAACGTAAATATCGATGGATATAAATGTTTAGCGCTTGGTTTTGCCTTCCAACTGGGTATTGGGAATTTATGGTACTTGCAACACTCTGCTATAGAAGAAATTTCACGCGCGCACTGTATCGTTTCCCGCAGACCTCTCAATGGCTGACTCCTTCGTCGGGTGGAACCTGAAAATTGACCCATCGAAACAGAAATGTAGCACCTTTCTTGGACCACTTTCTCTGATTCATCACAGAATAAGCTGGTGCCCTACGCATGTATTTTGAATGACAATTTGGTAGTTTGTATATTATATAAATTATTATGACGTGGCGTGGTCAATCGCATTATAAAAAAACTTCAACGAGTGATGACATATATAAAATAATTTGCCCAGTTTTTAACGGTGTCTAATGTTCTGGCCTTACTTTTCTGGTTAATTTTCAACTAAATTTCAGCCTCGGTGATGGCATGCATATTATTCATAATTATTTTTAAAAGGTATTAAATTCAATTTACGTCATCATCGTCATCGTCATCATCGTCATCATCATCGTTTATCATCATCGTCATCGTCATCGTCATCGTCATCGTCACCGTCATCGTCATCGTCATCATCGATTCTTGGTTTTCTTTATTCTAATCAGTGCATGAATTCGATCAACATGTTTACCTTCGCCATACGCGACCAAAAAAACTACGTCTTCTATGCTTGGGGGTCCAAATGACCCCCAAGGTATACCTGTTCCTGGGCATGGAATTTGATAATTTTTTTTCGTTTCTAATGCTTTATGGGTCAGGGAATTCATTGCAGCTACTGCCAAATGCGTGACCTTCACGGATGACCTTGAAATTCAAGGTCACATGATTTTTCAGGTGTATCTCTGCTTCTTCGCATTCTATCTTGAATATTTGTTTTCAGAAATTCAAGGCCACGTGATTATGCACGTGACCTTACCTATCTCAACTGGAACAGCCATTTTTGTTTGTTTATATTTTGTTGAGTTTCTTGTACCAAATAACCATAAAAACCAAAAAACTTCGTTGTTCTAACAGGTATAGTAGCAGAGATAGGTATGGTCATGTAAAAAATCATGTGACCTTGAATTTCAAGGTCTTCCGTCAAGGTCAGGCATTTGTCAGTAGCTGGAGTGAATTCCCTGACCCCTAAAACATTGGAAACAAAAAAATAATCTTCAAGATACCTTGCGTAGAAGCAGAGATACACCTCATTGTATGGATACTAATGATATGGACATGAATTTCACTCTAAGATCTCACCAAAATGACGTCACAGCGTCAGAACTACGCGTCAACGTATGACGTCACTCATACCATTTTGACAAGGAGGAATTTTTAGGAAAAGTCACCAAATGATACTTTTTGGTGCCCACAATTTATAAAGTTACAGATGAAAATATACCCCTGGGGGTCTGTTTGACCCCCATACGTGTGGCGAAGGTTAAACCAATTAACTTCGCAGAACAACTTTCTCGATTACAAAACTGTCTTTCTATTTAATGATTGTCTAATGTCTTCTTTAACGTGCAGTTCTACAAAAAATGTGCAGTTGAAAACGAATTTGTGCAGTTGTACAAGTCGATAATCATTATAAGAAGGTAACTAAAGCCGGATCACCACGGAAGGAGAAAGCGCAACTAAACAGATCATCAGACTTTTTCAGAAACGCCAAAATATTTATGGCTGTGCAGTTCTAAAAAAATGTCTTTAATTATTGAAACAGCCCTGCTAATGTCATCGTTTCTAAGTTTCTGTTGCCTTGAAATGTCTGCGATTTGTTTCATCCCGAAGGCAGATAATCGTACGTAGAAGTTGCAGCTTATGTATTGAAAAATTTATATATTTAAAAAGGTGTCGAATTGGTCCGTGTAATTGACGTGATAAATTTATGGCTTAACGATGTATACTATTTTATAATAGACTGTTATGGCTTTTTTAAGGTCGAACTTACAACGACTTTAAAGACGCCTCATCTATAGAGTTACAATATATAAGCAGGATAAATATCTACATCGCCTGAAAATAATATAGTTGACTTGTTTAAAGACATTTTTCAATTCAAACCATTAATTTTGATTCATTGTTTTAGTTTAACAAAGCTGTTTGATTTATAACGAAGGTCATTAGCGTCGACCTCCTCATATATCCAGGCATGAGACTGGCACTGCCAAATTGCAAGCGGTGACAGAATTGCAGCCATTCTCAGCATTATAAACACTTCTTCAATCACATGCACAATTGCTCCTTTCTTCTACGATCAATAATGTCGTTCTTGATCTTCAACTAATAATACACTTCAATTCACATGCCTATTTAATTATCATTATCATTGTCATTAACATCAATACAAAATAATACAATACAATATAGCGCAATAAAATATAATGCAATCCAATCCAAAAGTATCAATACCGGTGACGACAAATGAATAGCGTCTTGAAACCTCCTATGGTGTTAAGGATGTTCCCCTATCTTGGTTCCAGTCGTACCTTTCTGAAAGAACTCAAATGATTATATCTGGTGACTCTCGAACCCAATGGGTTCATGTTAATCTGGGTGTTCCTCAAGGTTCAGTTCTTGGACCTCTTTTATTTATTCTTTACACGGCTGACGTCTCTTCCCTTTTTCGGATTTGTAGTGCTGCTGGCCATCTATTTGCTGATGATGTTCAGGCTTTTGTCCATGGTCCCTCATCTTCCCAGCTGCTGTTAGTCGCGCTTATTGAATCCCTTACTAATCATCTCCACTCATGGATGTCTTCTAATCGCCTTTCACTCAATACTTCAAAGACTCAATTCATCTGGCTAGGTACTCCCCAGCAGCTCCAGAAGCTTAATTTCATTCTGCTCTCTGAAAAATTCCCGCTGTTTTCCTTCTCTTCAAGTGTGCGGGATCTGGGTGTTGTACTTGATAGCTCACTTACCTTTACTGAGCATATTTCCAATGTTACACGCTCGTCTTATTTTCATTTAAGACGTCTCAGAGTCATTCGTCGCTCTGTCTCCTCCTCCATATTCACTACCTTAATTCATGCTTTTATATGTTCACGAATTGACTATTGCAATGCTCTCCTCGTTGGTCTTCCTAAAGTTCGTCTTTCACCGATTCAGTCGGTTCTCAACTCAGCTGCTAGATTGATTGCCCGCCTTCCCAAGTACTCTCACATATCTGCCTTTATGTTCCATGAACTTCACTGGCTTCCTCTCCGTGCTCGCACACAATTTAAGATCCTCACTCTGATCATTAAGGCTCAACGGGGTCTTGCCCCAAAATATCTGACTAATGTTTTACTTTGTCCTCACTCGGCTTCCTCCCACCGTCCACTTCGCTCATCCACCAGATTTGACCTCTTGGTTCCTCGGTCTAGAACTGCTATGGCTCAGTCTCGATCATTTGTCTCAATTGGTCCTTCTCTTTGGAATGCCCTTTCTCCTTCTGTTCGCTCTACACTTCTTGCTGGCAGTCTCTCCTCTGCTTTGTCTCTTCTCAAAACTTGTTTCTTCTCGCGGGGCCTTGCGCACTGGGAGCGCCTCTGAACGGTTCACCCTACTAGAGGCGCTTTATAAATGTTTAAATACAATACAATACAATAGCATTTAATATTCAGATTTAAAAGGTGTCCGATGAAATTGACGTTGGCTAACATTTTGCGGCACCAGTTAAGAATATAATTATGGAAGACTAAACGAATGAAAATTGGGTTCGAATGAATTACTTCCATCGTCCTTGTTCATTTCCAAAATTTATTGTTCCTCTTGATGCCAGTTAATTTAATAATTGTATATTATCATCATTCTAATATTCTATTGTTTTGAAATTACGGCTATCTCAGCCTACGAAGTCAGCCTTAATACTCATTTAAAGAATCTTCATCAATCTAGTTAAGCTCGACTATTATCTACATCGTTTGCAGCGTGGTTGACTTGATCAAGGCAATTTTAAACAAAGAATTGACTTTGCAGGGTTGACAGTGTGATAACGAAGACCATTAGCGTCGCAAATGTGATTGAAGGACTTGCCCAAGGTCTTGACGCGGCGATGTGGATTCGAACCTCGAACCTTCCGGTATGGGGTATTTTATGATGATGGCAACATTCTGGCATGAGATTGTTTCCCATAACAACCCTGCCAGATGATGCAACTCACCCTTTCATTCGCTGGTGGCACATTTCAATGTCACAAACTGAATCAATGGCTCACAGGATATAAATAAAACAACTTCTATCGACGGTGTTTGTCGTCATCAGCTGTCGTTAAACAATGGATCCATCCATTCATCCGGGTATTTCTAACCGGGTCGCCCTCCTCCCTCATTCAGTCTTGGGTCTGGATCTGTCGGAAAATATCTTTCACGCAAATTACTACAGCGACTACGCTCCCCGACTACATCCGAGCATATTTAGTAGGGTGCGGACATGCGCTGGTATATCGTTTGAATGTTCGTTGCCTTGCAAGACGGAGGGTTGCAGGTTTCAATCCACCTCAGGCCGCAGCGCAATTTGCTTAGCGTCCGCGATGTAGTTGGAGGCGCAAATCAATACGCGTGCCAATTCACGTTCCTTGTAGTCTGTACAGTTGCTTACATGGCAAGGCACTTTTAAAAATTATAATTGATACTTGTTTTTTTTATAAAATCGCAATGTCTTGCGAAAAATTTAGCGATATTTTATTATTAGCCTATCATTGATAGTTGATTTTCTAGACTAAAATAATTTTGAGGACTGAAGTCCGAGTAATTTAAAATAAGCATATCATTTTTTTATATAGGCGAAGTTAATACACAAAAAAGGTATTTAATATCTACACAGTCATCTCCTCACCCAAAAATATTGTTTCTCAACAAATGGCTGTGTCGTAATAAAGACGGTCACCCCAGGGGCGGATCCATGGGGGGGGCCAATCCGGCCATGGCCCCCCCCCCATTTCAAATCTCCATGGGACGTGGCCCCCCCCCCCCATCCATGGCGCCCGAAGCAATTTTTGCAGGGGTCAGTCATGGCCAGGAGAATTAATATTATATAAATGAAAATAGACTATAGTCTATTAGTCAATTACATCTCACACAATTACATTGTCTTAATATGACGCAAAGAAAAGAAACAATCTTTCAACAGTATCCGACTATCATGCATGGCATGCAATGTATGCTGTACATGCATATATGATATATCCATAGTAAGATGCATAAGCGCGAAAGCGCGAAAACGCGAAGCGCCGAGATGGGAATGTGCAGAGTTTCGCTAAATAATAACCAAAATAATAGATAAACAATGACGACTAATATTATAGCTATACCAATTTTTGTCTATGCTGTCATAAAAGTCTTTAACCTGCTTGAATTCCAATGTCCCGCGGATCTCTAAAATAGTCTAATTAACTACAAGACAGCAGGTCGTTGATTACACTGGATTCAAAATGATGCCCTTAGACACCCAAAAAAATGTTGATTATACTGGAATCAAAATGATGTCTTTACACCCCAGAAAATCGTTTATAGAACTAAAATAAAAATGACATCCTTAGACACCCGAAAATCGTTGATATAGTAATGGAATCAAATAGATGTCTTAGACACCAGAAATCGTTGATAATACTAAAATCAAAATGATGTTTTTAGACACCCGAAAATCATTGATAAAACTGGAATCAAAATTATGTCCTTGAATACCCGAAAATCGTTGATAATACTGGAATCAAAATTATGTCGTTAAATATCCGAAAATCGTTGATAATACTAGAATCAAAATTATGTCCTTAGACACCGGAATATCGCTGATAATATTGGAATCAAAACAATGTCCTTAGACACCCGAAAATCATTGATAATACTAAAATCAAAATGATGTTTTAGACACCCGAAAATCGTTAATAATACTGGAATCAAAATTATGTCCTTAGACACTCGAATATCGCTGATAATATTGGAATCAAAACGATGTCCTTAGACACCCGAAAATCATTGATAATACTAGAATCAAAATGATGTCCTTAGACACCCGACTATCGCTGATAATACTGAAATCAAAATGATGTTCTTAGACACTCGAATATCGCTGATAATATTGGAATCAATACGATGTCCTTAGACACCCGAAAATCATTGATAATACTAGAATCAAAATGATGTCCTTAGACACCCGAATATCGCTGATAATATTGGAATCAATACGATGTCCCTAGACACCCAAAAATCGTTGATAATACTAAAATCAAAGTGATGTTTTTAGACACCCGAAAATCGTTGATAATACTGGAATAAAAAGTATGTCGGTAAATACCAGAAACTCGTTGATAATACTAAAATCAAAATTATGTCCTTAGACACCCGAATATTGCTGATAATATTAAAATGATTACGATGTCCCTAGACACCCGAAAATCATTGATAATACTAAAATCAAAATGATGTTTTTAGACACCCGAAAATCGTTGATAATACTGGAATCAAAATTTGTCTTTAGACACCCGAAATCGTTGAAAATACTGGAATCAAAACGATGTCCTTAGACACACAAAAATCGTTGATAATACTGGAATAAAAAAGACGACCGTACACATCTGAAAATTGTTGATATTACGAGAAACAAAAATGAGATCCTTATACATCCGAAAATCGTTGATACTACTAACATCAAAATGATTTCCTTAGACACCCGAAAATCATTGATAATTCTGAAATCAATACGATGCCCTTAGACACCCGAAGTTCGCTGATAATACTGAAATCAAAATGATGTTCTTAAACACCCGAAAATCGCTGATTATACTAAAATCAAAATGAAGTTCTTAGACACCCAAATTTCGCTGATATTTTTGGAATCAATACGATGTTTTTAGACACCCGAAAATCATTGATAATACTAAAATCAAAATGTTGTTTTAGACACCCAAAAATCGTTAATAATACTGGAATCAAAATTATGTTCTTAGACACTCGAATATCGCTGATAATATTGGAATCAATACGATGTCCTTAGACACCCGAAAATCATTGATAATACTGGAATCAAAATGATGTCCTTAGACACCCGAATATCGCTGATAATACTGAAATCAACATGATGTTCTTAAACATCCGAAAATCGCTGCTTATACTAAAATCAAAATGATGTTTTTAGACACCCGAAAATCGATGATAATATTTCACAGATCATTAGTCGCGGGCCAAGTCTCTTTTTTAGTGAAACAACATCACTACTAAATTGCTTCCCAATTCTGATGATCTGGTAGTTCTTGCTTGGTTTGTCAGCATTTAAGTAGCATAGCAATTTCATTAGGATGACAGCTTAAAATGCTGCCATTTTTGTGCGGGAATTAAAAAAAATTCTGATTGGGGAGGGGGTACAACCCTTCCCCAAGCCCTTCCCCAAGCCCCCACCCTCTCGGCGCTACGCGCCTCGGCGATCGGCCTTCGGCCGCTCGTCCTCAAGTCCTCATTTGCCCCCCCCCATTTAAACCTTCTGGTTCCGCCACTGGGTCACCCTCAAGTTTCCAGGCTTGAGACTGGCACTGCAATGGACTCAGCACTCGCTTAGAAGCCATAGTCGGTAGGATTAATTTCTTTATATATATAAACAGTATTTTTAGATAAAACATTCCGCAAATAAAGGAACACAAATTCTATTTAGGCTACATGTCCCATTTTTACAATACTTCTCTGTAATGATAAGCAAGTCAAATAGATTTATATCAACCGATTGTTCAAAAAGAATGTAGGCTACTGTTAACAGGACTGGTACTATGCCAAAACAATGTCGACGTCAACAGCTCTGGTATTAAAACAGATGATCCACTTGTTTCTAGCATTGCCCTCCTCCTTCATTCAGCTTGGGACTGTCACTGGCAGAAAACGAGAAATGGTGGAGTAAATATCAATGAATGGAAATGTATTGGGCTGGTTTTGCCTTCCAATGGGGGACTCTGAGGTGATTGCATAGCATGCAGAAGATACACAACATGTTATCGGGATCGCAACTTATGGTAGGCCTATTGGAATCTTTTACTGCAATCTTCCTAAAACCAGACTCAGCCTTTATTCGCCAGGTGGCACTTTAAAATTCAACCCATCGAAACCAAACTTTGACATCCTCTTTTACCATCCTTTTTTACTCGACGCAGCGCTCGTGGATAAGCTGGGTCCATGCGCATGGTTTTCAAAGTTCTTTGGAGATTATGATTGTGATTATCACTAGTTATGAATGGTGTGGGTCACCCAAATTTAAACTTCTGATGAAATTTTTATTAGATATATATAGCATTTTATTTCTACGTTAGAAAGGTATCAAACGGTTTGCCTTACTAAGCTCATTTTTAACGAGACACAGCGTACAGTTGTCCAGAATCGATCTATTTGGGTATTTGATGCCATACATAGCTGTTAATATCCATTTTAAAAATCGATCATGGTATTGACATACTAAAATTATGCATGTACGACGTATGTGCACTTGTCATAGCGCCCCTTCAAGATTGATACTGAGAGGCGCTCCGACCCAGGGCGGACACAATCGGAGTTTCACGCCGAAGCGCTGAGTAATAATATTGCAAGTGAAGGACTTGCCTAAGGTCTCTACACGGTGGCTTGCAGTGGATTCGAACCTGCGACCCTCCTGCTGTGGTTGCCTTGGAGCCGGAAGGTTTGAAGTTCGAATCCACCTCGCTCTCGCCGCGTAAGGACCTTCGAAAACGGTGTTTGCAAAGTACAGCACTACATGGATGGATGGATGGATTCAGATTTGACGGCCTATGACAACAGAGGCCGTTGCCCTCGACAGAAATTTGTTTGGCATAGTACAATTTTTTACAGCACTACATGAAAATGTTGGTTCAAACCATCAGTTTTAGGTCTTCTCATGGCCGCGCAGATGCTTTATTCGCAGATTTGTAATAGATTATTTATGGAACAATATCAAATGTTCAAAGTCGGTTTGATAATTCTTTTTTTTATCTATTCTTTAAAAATAGTGTTGAATATTGAAACCGTAATAAACTTAATTTAATTTTCGAAGTCGGCTTGATGATTCTTTCTTATCTGTTATCTGTTAGAAAAATATATAGTGTTGGATTATGAAACCGTTGGAAATTCATTTAGAAATAATTTTAGAGTACGATCCTGGTAGAGTTCCAGGGTGTAGGCGCAGCTCAAAAGTTATGTACTATATATGTCACCACAGTGATGGAGAAATCAAAGAAGACAACTAGATAACAGGTAAAAAAAACTTGCTACGTACAGTAACTGGGTGACGCTAGTGAGCACTCACAAAACTCTTTTCACAGCTTCAGTCCGATAGCAAAGAAAATCACGAAATAAACAAAGAATACGGAAGATGTCAACGGCTATGACACTTCAGAAGATTTATTTTGTTCCGATGCTTCAAGTGATTTTTCCATCCTCATCTCACGAAGCGACGGTACACTTTATTAAACACCTTCTAAATGCGCTACACCAGCGTTATATAAATATTGGACGCATAAACTGTATTTAAATTTGATGCATGAATTTGCAATCTTAATACACTGAAACGGTTACTGTTTTGTGACCTCGAATAAAACACCTTTTAAACTATATTACAACTAGGTATATAAACTTGGGCGGCACAAGATATACGTGTTTCGACTACCTGAAGCTATATCCTTGAGACGGACGCTGTGTAAAGACCATGAGCAAATACTTGCCTAAATTTAATAATGCATCATGCCATCATAGCATGGAGGCAATAATATTATGTCAAACAACTATCGTAACAGAAATTTAATTTATAATGGTCTCCTCGTCTGGTGCACAACTTACAGAAGGTCGTAAGTAAGAAGCGATCGCGCTTCTTACTTACGACCTTCTGCTGTGCACCAGACGTCCTGCAAACTTCAAACATGCCATAACTAATGGGCGCTGTGGTGGAGTGAGCATGTTCGTTGTTTTGCAGCCGGAGTATTGCAGGTTCGAATCCACATCATACAAGTCCTTCACTCGCAATTTTTCATACGTTTCGGCGTGAAACTGAGTGTCCGCGTAGTATTAACTCTTAACAAAACGTTCCGATATCATTTTGGTGTTCATTGCTCAACAGCAAGATGTTTTACAGTTATAATAAACATGCCATGCAATATATCTGTGCAAATTCATTGCGTCAATTACTGCAGTACGGTAATTGACACATGCAAGAAATGTCACGAATGTTATGGCACATTTGCAATTCCAATTAGACTAGTGACAAAATACCTCACAGTATTACACGCAAACTTCAACAACTTCCTCATATAACAATTTCTTTGTCGTCATAAGCTGTCCTTAAACTATTTATGTATCCATCCATTCATCCGTGTATTTTCTAAACTCACCTCTTCTTTTAGCATTAACTTTTACAACACATCGTCGTTAGAATAGCAATAAACAAATGTCATAAAACGACATTACATGCGTGCATGTGTCTGTGCGTGTGTGCCTGCCGGACACAACCGTTGACTTGTGATGGGTAACAATTGGGCAACATTTGAATGGATTTGCGCTAGTGTATCCAGATACACATGTCAATGGATAGAGTGTATTTCAGCTAAACCACAACGTGTGATAAAACAAAGTTTATTGGCGTCGCGTGTTTACCCGATATCGAGCAAACCGACAAACAGCTACACGATGATTGTATTTACTGGCAGAACGGACGATCTTATCTCAATGGTTGCTCGACTAAAAACGGTATCTTACAGTCATGACATTGAACAAAATCAATAAAATAATAATGATAACGTAATAATTGCAAGAAGTTAATAGGATCATACTGTATTTATTACATGGACTGAGCTTTTACTTTTGCGAGTCCCTAATGGGGGCGCGGTTATGTATTCGGTGCCTTCATATCCACCTCAAGCCGCCTCGTAGGGACCTTGAGCAAATCTTTCACTTGCTATAACTCCTGGAAAAGACATTGAGCGTGTTGAAATATAGCGTTTTGTACGCAACTGAGTTTAAAAATTGCTGAATGTGTTGAATGTATTGTGAAATCTTTAACAGTTAGTTGCCTGTTCGGTTTATGTTTTATAAACCATCTGCTTGATGGCGATTTCTTAGAACACTCTCAAATGACAAAACTAACCATATGCACTAATTGCATTATCATCATCATCATCATCATCATCATCATCATCATCATCATCATCATCATCATCATCATCATCATCATCATCATCATCATCATCATCATCATCATCATCATCATCATCATCATTTGTACATTTTTATCATCATAATTATGTTCTGAAGCACTGACTCACTGAGCATTTGCGAGTGAAGGACTTGCTCAAGGTCCCTAAAGAAGCGGCGACTTGAGGTGGATTCGAACATGCAACGAACTACACAAAAATCGTGAACCGCCATGACACACTCCTCTGAATCAAACAATAGTAGTATTTATCTATTATTTTTCTATTTATCTATTTATCTATTTCTATAGCGCCCTTTAAATCTCGCTACTCAGAGCACGGACACTGCATTGGAGTTTCACGCTGAAGTGCCAGAGCAATTGCGAGTGAAGGACTTGCTTCATGTCCCTACGCGCGGCATTAGGTTTCGAACCTGGAACCCTTCGCCTATAAGGCAGCGACGCCACGACTACACCACCGCATCAAACAGTATTATTATTACTATAATTACAAATTTATCATTGTTAGTACAATTTAAATTCAGAACACCTTTAAACAGTGATCCACGAATGTTACAAATGTTTGTTACCTGAACGCAAGTGGACTGCCATTTTAATCAATGCACATGTAATTTATATCACAAGTTACCACCATTTAAAAGGTGTTTTGAAGCAAAACGCTATTTGACATTATTTCTGCTGGATTAAAGGAATCAGTGAGAGAGCCACCTAACGCTTGACAGAGTGTTACCTACATGTAACGCTTGATAAGCAAAGCAAGAAAGTTAGACGTGTTCTTTGTCAATATTACTGACTTCTAAAGCTGCAGCTTCTCTCGTCCTGAGGCGACTCGACTGCTGCGCCTCCATCTTTGCTGGTCTCCAGCGGGTTCGGATTGAAAGGTTGAAGAGGGTCCATCGGGCTGCCACGCATCTTATTTGGGGTAGGGGTTCACCAAGTTCGACCGTGTATCCCAATATACATGTACGCGAGGGGTCTTGTACTGGCTTCCTTTCCCGCAGCGCATCTCATTTAGGATTGCATATTTGGTGTGGCGATGCTTATCAGGCTGAACAGTGTGAGCACCTCTTATCTGTACGAGTTTTGCCTCTCCTTTTCCACGTGCATAGGCCACCGTGCACTGCGCTCTTCTGTCCATGGTGACTTAAATACGTCCAGAGGCTTATAGGGCAAATTATATCGTCGACTTCATATTGAGCATGATTTATGATTAAAATATTGATTATGATTATGATCGTGCTCGTGATCATCATCATCATCATCATCATCAGCACCATCAGTTTCAAATTATTCTCAGTCATTATTGATGTAATGTCATTATTCTAGTATTATATTGTCTGTGTATTCCTAAACAATTATAGTAATTGAGACTTCCTGGACTTGAGTATAAAGGAAACAAAATGTTTGTATGTGCACTTGTTATAGCGCTCCTTCAAGCTCTCACTACCCAGAAGTGCTCCCGAAGCAGAGCGGACACTGCATCGGAGTGCTAGATGTGTTAGCAATAGAGTTAGTGACATCGCTGATAGCTCTGTTAGCTGTTTCATGTGGTGGTGGTGATGTTTGTTGATGTTGTTGTCGTTGTTGTTGATGTTGTTCTTGTTGTTGTTGATGTTGTTGTTGTTTTTGTTGTCGTCGTCGTCGTCGTCGTCGTCGTCGTCATCGTCGTCGCTGTAGTAGTAGCGGTGGCAGTAATATACGAGTGTTTAACTCATATCCCCTAGCTATGTCGCCTAATAAAAACACCTCTTTTTGAGGTAAGTTTATTTTATAAACAATCGTTGGATTTAGGTATAATCCATTATATAGTTAACGCTTAGACTTCAAATTCTAACACATCTATCACTTGGAAATGTAACTCTGGTTGCACTGGAGTAGGTGTGTGAAAAACAGACTTTACGATGTGGTTGTAATGAAATAAAGGGTAGCTTTTAAATAACATTTCTCGCAATTTGCTTCAGCGCCCCCAACAAGTTGACCGCCTACTACAAGTTAACTCGTATACATAATATATATATATATATATATATATATATATATATATATATATATAGTACAGCCAGTCGTTGTGTTAAGCTCACTTCGCTGAGGTGCTCCCGACTACATCCGAATATTAAGTTTACCGATGAAGAATTCTGCTAGATTTCCAGGGTGTTGACGTAGCTCTACAGGAAGGCCATTCCAGATCACTGAGCCATCGACAGAGAAGGCTCGATTCATCACGGCTGCCGTATAATGATCAATGATTAATGCTCATAATGTTATATGAACTGACTCTAGCATCTTATTACAGGAGTTGAATTTAACCATCGGCAGCCATGCAAGGCGCTCATCACATTCTACAATTCATTTCACCAACGCCATCTGCTGAATGGAAGGTTAACCTCCTCCCCTCCCCACTGCAAAATAACCAACATATGAAATTTATGCATAAAAATGTTTCACTTAGTCTTCACCCATTAGCGCTTCGCACAGGATGCTTAAAATGTTGACGTCGGCGTTGCAATATATATAGTTTGGTCCTTATTTAAAAAGGTGTTTAATATTTTATGTGTTCAACGACATCTTGCGGATTAGGTGGAGTCTTTGAGCTAAAATCCTGATCTCATCATCATCGTCATCGTCGTCGTCATCATCATCATCGTCATCATCATCATCATCGTCGTCGTCGTCGTCGTCGTCATCGTCATCGTCATCATCATCATCATCATCATCATCA
>OX243821.1:28855981-29008481 GCA_945859605.1 Lumbricus rubellus
TATAGGCTATCCAGTGTAAACTAATAATGAAAATGCGACAAAGTAACTTATATATGACCTTGAAAATTCGATATAAAGGTGTTCAATTACTACATCGAGCGATAATAACGTAAAGTGAGTTTTCGATTCAAATTTTTCAGTTAATGCCTGGAGTTTCCTTATTGAGCCAGAGCTTAGACACTGTTCGCTATCTGACAGTGCCAGTCCCTAGCCTGGATGAAGAAGAAGGGCGTCGCTAATTATATTGATGATCACTATCGACGAAATTATGTTCAACATGATCTTTTGCCTCTTACCCGATTTAATTCTGGATCTAGATTTGACCAGGGTCTATGACAACAAAGGCCGTTGCCCTGGACAGAAATTTGTTTGTTTGGCATAATACAGCTCTTAATTTTTCAATTTGAAACTCGATTTAATTCTGCCAGTCAATAGGAGTTGATATAATATTTTGTGCATACGTTAAAAAGGTATCCAATGGTCAGCCAATAATTTCATGGTAAATTTTCAACCAGAGAGACCCAGCATTCGGTTTGTTCATAATAACATATTGGCCTCGGTGACATAATTTTTAAAAGGTGTGAAATCGATCATGAATTTAAAGATGGCTTTGCGAATTCTGCTGGGTTTATTTCAGTGGAGGTTCATAATCCATAATACCCTCTACCGACCTTTCTGCTCCAGGAGCTTGTGGACGTCCTGCTACCACTCCTTACGATCAACTCGAGAAGGTTTCCTACCATCGTCACAGAAGCGATCTATCTTGATCACAGCATTTAAAGCCGACAACCTGAACCCGACCGCTCGTCCACCACCTCCCCATTTGCCCCCCCCCCATTTCAACCTTCTGGATCAGTCACTGGTTTGGCCTCTGTTTTCATAGGTAACTTTGATTCCTCCTTCTGTTAGTAAGCTTATAATATTTATTGTTATAGACAATAATTTTTAGGTTTAATATGCTGATGATGCATCCAGTTAAAAATGCATTATTGTTTAATAATATTAGCCTACTAGTCAGTCATTCATTCCTTCCATCATTCATTCTTTCAATAATTATGAAGATCTATATAGCACTTATTCAAGATAAACTTTTCAGGAGCTCTCCCGATATAGCCAAGACTTAAAAACGCTTTTTTAGGTGTACAGTTTGAGAAGTGTCGCAGGTAGTTGGTCCAACCACATAGAAGGAACGACTCTGCATTGTCGCAGAACGTGTCAAAGTGGCCATCAAGTCACCATAGACATCAGAGCGCAGTGTGCTATGGATTGCGCAAACGAAACGGGAGGGAGACTTGAGACTGGCGCTACGACGATGCTAACCACAGCAAATAATTATGAGTAGCGTTGCCCACCTCATTAATTCATACAATCTCGTTTAAGACTAGCACTATTATTGCTGATCTACTTTATCATCTTAACCGAACAGAGAGAAAGTTTTTATTGATGAACCACTCTTAGTTCTCGATCTTATTGATTAAAAATATTAGTTTAAAAGGTGTCTAAAACGCGGAGAGAAACTTTAACGAAACAGTGACCCCTAGCGGTCTAAAAAAACCAAGAGATCGTCTACAACAGTTATGACAATTGCAAATGCAGTTACACGTATGCACAAACACGCTGTGACTGCTTACAGCCAACCATGTGATGCACACCTTTTAAATGTATAAGTTAGTAACTTATATAGTCGATGGGTCCAAAAGTATTTATGATTAACTGTCCTTGTCACAATCTGTTCTGTTATTCAGCCGTCCTCGCAGCTAGGGTTGGCCGCATCATGAAATATGTCCTTCTCCATTCCTGTCGATCCTCCGTGCTTCTCGTGATCTGCTCCATCGTCATTCCAGTCCAGGCTCGAATGTTATCCATCCATGTCATAATTATTAGGTCTGAATCTACAATCAACCGACGGTATTTATCGTTATATTAATTTAAGATCCAGTGGTTTAATGTTAGAAAGTATAATGAAAATTTTAATAATCTCTTGACCCACTTTGGTGCTTTTTCACCCAATCCATAATTATAGGCCTAAACATTACACTCAGCATAACAATGCGAGGCACTTTAACACGTGCAACAGAGCCCACATAATTTTATTCGGCATCCAACATAATAATCTGTATACGTATAAATGTATAACCAATCGTCATTAGATAGATGTATATGAAGCAGATACTGATTCCGCATTATTAATCAATAGACTCTGATACGACAGCATTAATTAATAATTATGGGCTGAGCGGACGAACTTAAGTAAATGATTTCTCAGATAAAAAGGTAGCTTATAGACATGACATGAAGATTAAGTTAATATATATTATTGCAGAATTTATATCGCTAAATACCCGCGTGGGGCGCTATGGTGTAGTGTGGGTTCAGTGCGTTGGATCCAGAAGGTTGCAGGTTTTTTTTCGAGGGAAGTCGACCGTTAGGATAGCCGTTATGGAAAAAAATAACGATCACGGTCTTTTCGTATTAAGGAGATTTGATCGTTATGATAGATGTTATGGCTAGCATGGCCATGGAGGAAGGGTCTTATGGAATTGAGAGAAGTTGATCATTAGAACACCTTTTTAAAATTCCCCGTGTTGACCTCCAGTCTCCTCGGTAGCTTTTCAATATCGTTCTTCAGTAGCCTAAGCCTATCGCTATTGACTTAACTGACTTTATTCTACTGGCTAGTTAAAGTTTCTATACAGTCTTTCACTTGTTTTACTTCAACGACAACGACGACAGGTTAATAGTATATTATAATCAAATCCAACGTAAAATGAAACAGCAGCAACGACACGATAATGTCTATCCTTGCATTATCACAGCAACTACAACTCTTCTCCACAACTCTAGTCAACTCTTACTACTTCTACTCTTATCACAGCCTATATGGCCACCAGTGTTGCCACTGAGGTTTCAGAAAAAACATAGATTTCCTATAAAAAAAACCCCAGAAAAACACAGACGTCGCCCGGCCGAAAAGTAAAGAAAATTTAATATTTTCGCAAAAGTTGATGACCTTTTTTTTTTTTTAGTCGTCCGGTCTGAAAAGTCAAAAAAATCTATTTTCGCCGGCAAAAAAGTTGATGACCTTTTTTTTTTTTAGTCGTCCGGTTTAAAATGTCAAGAAAAATTTACAAATTGTCAACTCGCCCCAAAAAACACAGATTTTCCCCAAAAAAATCCAGAAATCCAGACGAAAACGGAAAAAAACACAGATTTTCCCAAAAAAACCCAGAAACACAGACGAAAGCAAAAAAAACACAGATCTAGGTGGAAAAACACAGCTGTGGCATCACTGATGGCCACTCTTCCTTCCGACCGCTCACTCCTTCTCTCTATCTCTCATTCGTACGCGCAACCCTCGATCGTCTGGCTGTCTAGACACGCGCGCCAAAAACGCAGCTGTTCTGTCTGGCCGCTCGCGAGTGTACAACAATCAACTGACCGCTGTAGACCCTACGCTATATTAAAATTAGCTTACAACCGTTATGAATGAAGAGGAGACTTTGGTCAATTGTGTGTATCGAGCGCTTGCCATACTGTTCAAGAAAAATCGCAATGGAACACTATTTCCGTAATCTCAACAATCACAGTTCCTATATCCACACTATCAGCATTAAATTATGCATTACAATGCGGGACACATCAACATATGCAACAAAACAAATTTTATTCGGTAACCAATTTAATAATTATTATTAATAATATTAAGCATAATTTTATATAATTCTTCAAAAGGTACTAGAGTTGGGTTACATCAATTGTTAGGAGGAGGAGGATTCCAATAATTTGACCAGAGTTTATGACAACAGAGGCCGTGACCCTGGACAGAAATTTACTCGGCATATTACAGGACTTATGAGCAAGGTAATAGACCAGAGTATTGTCAATTGTTAAATGTGAACAGATGAACTTATGTAAATGTAAATATTAATTACAGTCGCGACCGTAATTAATTCTGCATAAAAAAACATTATTATAGACTCGAGGAACGGTTAGAAGAATCATTGACAAAATTGCGCAGAACAAAATAACTTATGTAAATGGTTGATTAAATTAAAAAGGTAGCTTATAGCCTATGGTCATTGAACAATAATCAACATAACATGATAGCCTACTATTACAAAAGTGAATAGGAGCATAATATAGGCTACCCGCGTGTAGCTCGGTCGTGTAGTCGTGGGCTCGGTACCTTGGAGCCGGATGGCTCGAATCAACTTCAAGTCGCCTCGTAGGGACCTTGAGCAAACCCTTAACTGCAGCGCAGTTATATAATTATACGGTCTTACAACACTGTTTGACAAATAAGATCATCAGCGACGCCATCCTTCGATATTCAAACTTAGGACTGGCGAACTTTTTTATTACTCTTTCCTATGCAACTACAAAAAAAACAGAAGGTGGACGACGCTAATGATCTTAGTTATCTCACTGTGTCGTCAAAGAGGCAATCTTAGTCAAATGTATCTCAATGTAAAGTCAAAAAGAGGTGTGCAAAAAGGCCATCTGTTGCAAAACCAATGTCGACGTCAACAGCCTGTTATCATAATATCAACGTTCTGGTATTATAGCAGAATATCAAAATATTATTTGCGTCACGACCTTACGACTGTTAAGCTCCCTCTACAGAGGCGCTCCCAGGTCCCGGCTACATCCGAGCAATTAGTGGGGTGCGGTGGTATAGTGGGAATGTTTGTTGTCATGCCAGACGGAGGGTTGCAGGTTTCAATCCGCTTCAGGCCGCAGCGCAATTGCTCAGCGTCCGCTCTGTAGTTGAGGGCGCAAATCAATACACGTGCCAATTGTCATGTCATGTCAATCACCGACGTCGCTGCGCGACGGTTGGTCGCATGCATGGACTACAGCTCTCCACTGCCTCCTATCGCGTGCAGCGGCGAGAAGATTGGATCCGGAAAGACGGGACCAAGCAAGAATGTTGTCAATCCAGCTAATACGCGGTCTACCCTTGCGTCGACAACCTTCCACGTGACCCAGCATAATGGCTTTTTCCACGCAATCCTGGGGAATCCTGATGGTATGACCGAAATAGGAGAGTTTGCGAGACTTAATGGAACCCAAGAGCTCTGGTGAAGTTCCGGCAAGCCGATAAACCTGCTCTGTGGTAAGTTTGAGCGTCCAAGAAATGCGCAAAAGCTTACGGGTACATTTGTTCTCGAAACTCTGTATCTGCTTTTCCTCCGCCTTTTTAAGCACCCATGATTCGCAACCATAGGTTGCAACTGACCAGACCAAGGATTTCATCAAACGAAGCTTGGTTTGAGTACTAATGGACTTGTTTTTCCAGACCTTCGTAAGCTTCACCATGACCGCCATACCCATGGCCAGCCTGGACTTAATATCGACTGAGCACTTTGCATCGCTTGAGATTTTGCTGCCTAGATATGTGAAGTTATCCACTTGTTTGAGTTCACTGTCCGCGACAAAAATCCTGAGGATCCTATCGGTATTGGTCATAACCTTCGTCTTTGAAACATTTATCTTTAAACCGTACTCCTTGGCAGCGGATTCGACACGATTGACGAGCTCCTGGAGTTCCTCTGGTGATGTAGCGATCAAGAGTATGTCATCCGCGTATCTAAGATTACTGATGGTCCTACCTCCAATTCTGAAGCCCCCTCTGAACCCGTCAAGCGCCTTGCGCATTAGGGTGGAGTGAAAAACACGAAAATCAGAATTCGGCAACGTAACAGCAATAAAAAGTTGTCTAATGGTATGGGGATCAAGAAATCTCATAAAAGTTTTGAAAAATATTAATGTCTTCGTTTGCCACCAGAGGGCCAAAGTTTCGAGAAATTGTCTTTTTTAAAGAAAATTTATGGTTTTCTTATGAAATATTTTTCATGCAACACAATTTACCACCACACAATATACCGTTGGAAAGAGCTCTTAAAACTGATTAAAATGTTGTATTAATTTTTAGAATAGTCCCATATTTCTAGAAGATATTAACTTTTTACGATACCCCACATTCGCGACATTCTAAAAAAATTGTCGGGTAAACAGATCAAATATCAATTAGCCGCTTGTTCAAACCGAAGACAATGTGCCAAAAAACGCTGTCGACGTCAACAGCCCTTGGTATTAAAGCAGAAGATCCACTTGTTATAGGGTCTCCCTCCTCCGTCGTCCAACTTGGGACTGGCACTGTCAGAGAACGAGAAAAGCTGCAGTAAATATCAATGAATGGAAATGTATTGGTCCGGTTTAAATTCGCCTTCCAATGGGAACTCTACGGTAATGGTAACACTCCGGTATAGAAGATGATAATGCAAATGTTATCATAAACGTTTACCGCAATCATCCATCCATAACCGGACTCACTCTTTCATTCGCCAATTGCACTTTAAACTAAAAGAATAGGCCTATCGGATCCGAGCTGTGACCTCCTCTGTATGAGACTGTATCCACTCTCTTAGAATGAACCTCTGACTCGACGCAAACGCTGATGCACATGTGTTTTCAAAGACGCCTCTAATTTTGAATTGCATGGATCACATGGTCCGTCATGTCACTCTTTTAGATTTTAGACTTCATCGAGCGAAAACAATATAATAAGGTGATGTTTACAGTTGAAATGACGAGAGATGTGAGGAGAAGAGGAATCAGGATATAGGGTTTGTGAAAGAGCAATGTTTTCAGTTTTGTGCGAAAGACCTGTGGAGAAATAGCGAGAAGTGGAGTTTTGAGAGCTCGTGTGATGGGTACCAAGGTACCGAACCTACTACTATAATAATGTTGAAGAGGACCAGACTACATACAAATAATTAAGTTTAGTTATAAAGTCTGGATAAAGGTCGACGTATGTTGATTTCTTTTGTTTTGATCACAATTTTTTCAATTTTAGTATATCCTTATAAGAAAGATTGCAAAAATAAAAAGGTAGCTTCCGCATATCATATTGAACACTAAATCATTACAATAAAATGGTACTATTATAACATAATTTTTTAACTATTACTTTTGCTTGATTTAATCGTCATGGACAAAGCCTATGCTCTTATTTCCAAGGTCAGCAAAAGCTCTGAGTACTGTGATGCAAAATTTCGAAATATAAATTGTATTTATGCTGAAAAATACTAAAAATCTGTTAAATAATTAATCTCAAGTATCAAATGAGAGTTTACCTTTTCACCAATGCATGGGTTGAGATTAGTAAGTTATGCTAACCAAACCGCTATTACGACAGCTTTAACAATAATTATTATAGGCGACCGTCTTTAGGTATTCATCTGTTTACAGCACGATGGTAAAGACCGCATATAAATATCTTTAGCGCATGCGCTCTGAGCTATACCCGGTCAAATTTTGTGAAGCGCGGCGTCATGCATCGTCGGACGCAAGTGACGTTCTTGTTTTTTCCGATAATAAGCCAACATTTTCTATGTATGACAAAAGGTGTCACGTCAATAAATATTCAACATGACGTCATAGTTTCTGTGATTATAGCGAATAGCCGAGTTAGTGATTGAACACAGCGGTCTGGCCTATGATTATTTATTGAGCAAATTCATCTTCAAAAAGAGGTGTCGTTAGTTGCCTCATATAAGCGAGTGTATTTCAGATAAATACAGTCGTAGACTGCTAATGTGTATAATTATTCGTTTAATTGAAAATCAGATATTCATGGTGACATACCTCGCCCGGCCAATATGAAAAACAAAACCCATAAATAATAATAAAGTATTGTAATAATAATGTAAAGAAAATAAAGTGGCGGCAGCCGAAAACAGGCGCCAGTCTGTTTCTTGAATGATATGCTAAATATGTAATCGGAATGATAAGTTTCGATGTTATACTTTTGCTATTATAATCGATGTAAAAGATGATGAATGTTGTAATGTTTTTATGCGTATATACTATTATGAGTTAGGGGTGTCTAACAACGTCATCATCAAAATGTAAAATAAAACTCAAAACTATTATAAAGCATTGTAATAACAATGTAAAAAAGTGAAGTGGCAGCGCGTCTGGTTTTGATGTTAAATGTTGCAGGAAAGTGGTTCTTAAAGTAGCCATTACGTCCTGCTATATTCTAGAAAGGACAAATGCCGATGTTATACTTCTGCAATGATATTCGAAGTAAAAGATGATGAATGTTGTAAAATGCGTATAGACTAGTCCAGAGCAGAGACCATGCAGCGAAACTCTTTGATGACGCAGCTGTTAATTGCTAACACGCAAGCTACAGCCATGCGGTGAAGATTGTAGGTGTTGAAATCGCCAAAAAAGCGTCCAAATTACTCACTTCAAATACGGCAACAACGACTAATGAAAATTATCATCGTTTTTATTCTAAACACCTTTAAACAGTACTTGAGCAACGTTATATAGGGCTACCATCACTCGCTTTTAATTGCGTTTACTTTGAATGCAAATTAACTTTATACCCTTAGTTGCCTTCGTTTAAAAGGTGTTTTGGAACACAACTTTTTATTATACCAAAGTTTAACGTCGTCCTCTGACGTCAATGGCCGTAAGGGTTGACGACAACACAACGTTATGTGAAATTTAATTTAGGTATATACGACCAAAAACCGAGCGTTACACGGCTTGCAAGAATTGAGAGAAATCGTCCAATATTTATGCATCTATTTTTTATTGTTTATCACCTAGTCAAATACGCTTGGCCTAGTACCCAATTTTAATATTAAGGTTGCAGGTTCGAATCCACCTCAAGCCGCCACGTAATGGACCTTGTACACGTCCTCCACTCGCAACTGCTTAGTGCTTCTGTGTGAAACTCCGATGGAAACCCAGAAGGGATTAGAAGTCTCACTTGTAGGGCTACCTATGCACGTTTTCAGATACAAGGGCATATAGGAAGCATCATTTAAATAAATACAATCTGATTGTTGATATTTAAATGATGCTTCTTATCTAAAGGCGTTAGTCCTAAATTCAGAACTCTAAGATTCAATATTTTTCTTTTCAGTGCAAGTCCAAAGCTTGTATAAATGAGGAGGTCGAGGTTGATCACCTTTGTTTCTACACAGTTTCGTTAAATAGAACGCACCTGCCATTATATTCATATTATTTGATAGTATCTGCATACTTACATAAAAAGTTGCACAAATAAAAAGGTGGCGCATGTTCATGACATCGAACACTGAAAAATAAATACAATAAAAATTATGATCCTGTTAAAATATACAGTATAACATAAAATAATGTAGTATAATAAATTGTTTTCTTCCTTACGAATTTTATTCGATGAATTCAAACCATACAATACTATTTTTCTCGGTCAAATCTCAACCTTTTGCTTATGACAACACAGGCAGTTGCCCTCGAAAGAAATTTGTTTGCTATAATTTTTTGCCGGAAAGTCTGAAATTGTTGGACAAACAGTTTGTGTAAATACCTGACTGTCCAGTTTATTACCGGACAACTGGCAATCCTGTAATTGACGAAACGTGGTCCTAGTATTAGTAAGCTTACTTAGCCAACCATGTATTAGTGAGAATTAACCATCATCATCATCATCATCATCATCATCATCATCATCATCATCATCATCATCATCATCATCATCATCATCATCATCATCATCATCATCATCATCATCATCATCATCATCATCATCATCATCATCATCATCATCATCATCATCATCATCATCATCTTCATCATCATCATCATCATCATCATCATCATCATCATCATCATCATCATCATCATCATCATCATCGTCCGTGGGTTCAACACCTGTTGGTGTCAATCGCAAGTTTCACTGTTTTTCTCCATTTACTCTTTTCCTGTGCTATAAGGCTGAGTCCGTGCATGTCCATACCACACCAATCCCGGACATCGTCCAACCATTCTCTACTTGGTCTTCCTCTGATTCCCGTACCGTCGATCATTCCGAATATGGTCTGCTTTACTAGTCGGTTGTTGTTCATCCTGCATACAATCATGTCCGAAGTAATTGAGCTTCCTTTCCATTATTTGCTGTATGGCGTTTCTGGTGTTTTTCACTCTTATGCGTACTCCCTTGTTCGTTTTCTTCTGCTGCCATCTGATGCGTAGTGTCCTTCTGGAAAGAATTAACAGGGTTTAATAATTATTCTGGTGAGAATTAATAGGTTCTGTAATTTAGGTTTTTATGAGAAAAGTAATTTTGTCAAAGAGGTGTCTAAAATCACCGGAAGAAATCAGATACCTCCAGCGGTCTAACCAAACCATTACACGTTTGCAATTGCAAGATTTTTTAACGCATTCAATAAAAAAAAATCGTTATTCATCTATCGTTTAGATCGGTAGAGCAAGTAACAAATTTACCAGTAAAACCTTAATTTTAGTTCTAAATGGCGGTTTTCGTCCAAGCAAAGGCGCAGACGATTTATTGCAGGTAGCATTCGCTTGAATTGTCTTTCCAACAAATCTTCTGACCCTTAACCTGACCCTGTTGCGCTGGTAACGATCGTTACTGCGCGGCCGTGTGGAAAACATTGACATACCATTTAAATGCGCAACCGAAAGATATGTTGCACAGCAAAACTCATTGGTTTAAACTTCAACGTTATCGCTTATTGCCTGTCGGGTTTATGGCCGGATAGTTTTTGTTGCCCGGATAGTCTCTCGCATAACACCGGCTAGGAAAATCTGACGACCTTTATCTCTGCAGGCTTGAGACTGGTCCTGGCAAAATGCGACCAGTGGTGGAGTTCTCGCTTTTCGTAGTTTTTCTCCAGCCGAGTCGGACATGCGACAGTAAAAAGAAAATTGTCGCTTTTCGTCGTTCGGTAATTTTCCCGCGTTGTGTATATTGCCGACTGATTGCAAACCGAATCTTACACACCTTTTTATACATAGCTATACTATATTATCTGGCAAAATGTGTCAATAGCGTAAGTTCATCCGTCTCGGAAATCTATCCTAACATCTCACAGTCACAGTACATTAAATAAACACTGAAACAACAGCTTATAGGTTACATATAAAACAATAATATTACTGACAGCTTTTGTCATCATAAGCTGTCGTCAAACTATGGATCCATCCTTTTATCCGGGTAATTCTAAATCCACTACGGCTCTTAGCATTAAGTTTACAATAGGCTACAGCGTCGTTCGCGAGGACGACATTAAATCTTGGAAAATAAATACATGTACGCCTTACTGCCGTCGCGTACGTACATGCGTGTGGGTGTGCCTGCCACATACAATACGGATAAATAACTGGGCGGTGGACTATGATCCCTCTTGGAATTGAGATGCGAACAACAGAGTAGACTATTGGGCTCTAAGAAAGACTGGGGGCTGAGACTTTAGCCTCATTCCCCCCCCCCCGGCAGTTGTCATCCTGGATGAAGTGGATGATGACTAGAGTAGCGGATGCTGGCGGTTTCACAAAATCAATTGCCTCGCAAAAACCATGACGACAGGGGATTTAACATTACGGGATTTCAATGTGGAGCGGACATACTTATGCTACTGACTGCTTAAATTAAAAAGGTAGTTTATAAATTCTATTTCTTGCAATTTGCCACTGGGACTTTTAAGCACTCCACACAGGCATCTTACATCAAGCAAATTCCCGACTACATCCGAACAATTACGTTTAGTGAGGAAGAATTCTGATAGATTTCCAGGGTCTTGGAGTATATCGGTAAAAATATGTGACCATGCAGTCAACCTAGTTAGTATGTTTATATTGAAGTTTCTACTTTGTACTATATTCACAGTGACAAAAAGGAATTTAGCTGTAATTAACAGATTTAATTCATTTATTAAATTCCAGTGAAGTGCCGTAAACACCCTTAAAAAGTAATTAATCCACGCTATTTTAGTTTAACGTCAGAGTGAGAAAATTATTGTCACTCCAATATAATCATATAAACAGGTTATTCCACGATATTTAGCTATCGACACCTACGCTACCCATTTCAAGGCGTCAATAATAATTATATCATCATCATTATCGTAATTGTTATTAGTATTCCTTGTTCAGTATTAGGTCGGTGCAAGGCTGCAGCCAGAGTTTCAAGTTTCAAGTTTAGTTTATCGAGCCCATCATCAACGTACAACTTACAATACATTGTGATCACAATCGTCATAGTATAATAAAGTAGCAAGAAATTTTATACTGAATTACTAATGCACTTTTTAAACTGTTATACACCTCTTTTAACTGTATTAACTGACGATATAAGATTAAATGTTTCCAAAATCTGTAGTTCATAGAAGTTGCATAAAAGCATAAAGGATTGGAGATTTTGAGTGTAGGACATTAGCCCCCTCCCCCGAAACCCCCTCCATGAGCAAATCATAGTAACTGATGACTTGTCACTGGCATTCACATGCAAACGAAAGCTCTTAGTGTGATTTAGGTCCTAATTGTGTCAATATAGGCCTATAGACTTATAACTTTGAAATGAACTAATGAGAATCGTACATGTATGTAGGCCTATACAGTCTTTTTGTTTAGTGTCCTGAAACGAAGGTTTGTTAACGTTAGTTAGGCTACGTCTCAGCTTCGTAGACTTATTAGCATCGTTTCAATTCAAAATTAGATTCAATACATTAGAGAAAAAGTGATGTAATATGCCAAGCAAATTTATGTCGAGGGCAACGGCCTCTGTTGTCATAGGCCCTCGTCAAATCTGCATCTATCCAACGACTGGGAATCGTATACGGTATTGTAAGTGTCAGTTTTGGCTTCAATGAACGCGTCGTTGACATAGGAACAATTATAATATTATATTTCTAAAAACGAATAGGCCCTATATTATAGGGATTATTCGTTTTTATAAATATATTATCATTAAACTTTATCTAGATTTCACAATTTTTTGGACTATAAATATTTTGTCTCATTTGAATACCTTTTAAAAGAAGAATTCTATTCATTATAATTAGCAAAAATGAAAAATCACAATTAATCTTTCTCGAATATTTGTCAAACTTGAATGTACTGTAATAGACAACGCTGCTTTGAGGGTTTGGCTCCGTTATACCTGCAGGAGCTCTGCTGCTCGACCACGCATGTTCAACGCCGCTGCTCTCTCCGCTCAGCTGCACAAGCGGAACTTATTGTTCCACGCTCACGGACTGCAATAGGGCAGCGCCGTGCTTTCTCCGTGGCTTACCCTGCGACCTGGAATGAGCTCCCTGTTATCCTTCGTCAAATACCTATTAGCCTTTCTACTTCTACTTCATTTCTTTCTCGTTTTAAGGCTGTCTTTTTTGACCGGGAATGGACTGGGAGCGCTCCTGAGTAGTAACCTTAAAGAAGCGCTATATAAAATTCTCAGTAAATAAATAAACATATAATATACAATAAGAGCAAACCTATTAATAAATTCTAAGGTGAATAATTTAGACACCTTTTTACTCGAGTAACAATTCATTTTAAATATCAAGAATGACAATAAACGCTGAATCTGAAGCTTCCTAGCAGAAAAAGAGAATAAGCGCCTGGCAGCAAAAATTTGAGCCATTGCGATTGACGAAACTGACGCTTTAGAAAATGGTTAAGGGAACTTAAGGGATGTACATGGGCGGAAATTTAGCAAGAACAGTTGGACGGTCCCGCAAACGTTTGTGGTACGGATGGAAATGCGCATGTCCCCACAATTCGGAAAAAAAGAGTTATTCATGAATATCAATATACATTTCTACAGTGTTTTTTTTTTCAAAACGAGAAATTTGGTTAATATGACGGCTTAAAATGCTACATGCAGTTATATAGTGCAAACATAGATCTCAAGCAGTGGGAGAGGACATCTATTGAAATCATAAATCACGTCTCTGAGCACCGAAAACACGAGTAGCATAATCTTCTTATGGGAACAGCGGTTATCCTATTTGCAGCAGGTAAACGCAGATTTAATTTGTATTCGCCCTTAAATTATACTTTATAATAATTATGGTTTTCATTTGCACATGTCATAAACTTGGACACCAAAGCTCTGAAATTTTTTCGATAGTTTCTATGATATCTGTTGATAAGTCCTTTAAAACTAGCCAAATTGACAATCACTCATTCAATCAATCTCGAATAGCGTATACTATCATCAAAACTCGCATGCAATAAAAACAAACCTATTAATAAATTCTAAAGTGACTAATTTAGACACCTTTTTACTGAAGTAACAATTCATTTTAAATTTCAAGAAAGACAACGGGCTTTGAATGCTTCATCAAGAAATATACACTGGGATGCCGCTCATTTACTTTTTCACTTAGGTTTATGTCCGTCTTGCCTATATTTTAATGTTCTCTGTCAGGATCAAGCCTTTTTTTTCTGAAGGCCAATTTTTTTAAAGTAATTGGGAGGCAACACTGAGAAATCATCATCATCATCAATATCATAGGGCTCAATGCCCGTTAGAGTCCGACGCCACTCTCTGTCTGAGTCTGTCTCGCGTCATGCTGCCCAGCCTCAACTTGTCCGGTCAGCAGGTCTGCTCCATACCATTAACATCTTGGAGCATCTAGACCACATTGTCCGATTGAAGAGAATCGTGAAAAAGAGGCATGAAGGACAACGTGGGTCAATGCCCGTTGTGTCCCACGCTCTCTCCCCCGACTCTCTCCACCAGTCTGTCCTGACCGACCTGTGCATGTCTGCTTCACATCATGACACCTTGAAGCATCTGGGTAGCCATGTCACTTGTGTCGTGGTTTTGGCGGATTACAATCGTCTTGGTTTTTTACTGCCAGAGTATCGCCACCCATCTGGCAAACCTTCCTCATTTTGTTCGGGCTTAGGACCGGCACAGGGACTTTGTTGGTTCCCTGTGGCAGAGGATGGATGCAGTTTAACGTCGTGCCCAGGACCAGCTATGACACTGAGAAATCCTGAACTACAATGTATGACTATCAGCATTGAAAAATGAGCAATTTTATTACGACGACTGTTCCTAGTCCTCCTCGTCCTCGCTATATAAAGGACAATAATTCGGAGTTCATTGTTGTTGTAGTTGTGGTTACTGTGGTAACGGTTGCTCCTGGCAACAGCGGCGATCGTGGTAAATATGACGATGGAGAAACTGGCGATGATGATGTTGATAAAGATAATGAAGATGTTGATGATGACTAAGATTGTGAAGATGTTGATTACTATTGTGGGGTTCGGTGGTGCAGTGAGCATGTTCGTTGCCTTGCAGCCGGAGGGTTGAAGGTTCAAATCCACCTCAAGTCGCCGCGTGGCAACCTTAAGCAAGACCTTCATTCGCAATTGTTCAGCTCACGTTTTTTTGGTCAAAATCAACCCAATTATCGGTCGCCGAAATCGGCCTCTAATTCATTCGGTTAATTCGGCCAGTGTGTTTGGAGCAGACCGATTTGGCCGAACTCTAAGCTACAGTAATAGAAGAGTAGCCTTTCTGTCCAGAGAAGGTAATTATTAATTCAGCCACTCTTTGCGCATTGGGTACGCGGCCAGGTGAATTCGAACCTGGAACACAAGGCAGCGACGCCACCACTGCACCACCGCTTCTCACACCAGTATTATTATTACTATATTTATTGAGTTTTCATTATTTTTGCTATTTAAATTCAGAACACCGTTAAAGAGTGATGCACGAATGTTACAAATGTTTAGCTTTTTCATTGCTTTAAACTCTCTTATTAACTCGCTAAACTCGTGATTTATATCATCAGTTGCCACCATTTAAAAGGTGTTTTGGGGCAAAACGGTATTTGACATTTGTCCGACCAAAGATAAAGGGAATAAGCGAGAGCGACGCTTTCACGTCTGCTTTATGCAGCTCCTGTATTGTATAAGGATCTCGTGGACAACAGGAAAAGGGTAGACTCCATAATCTGATGAATATAGGTTTATTCGTTAGCATTACCTTCCTGGTGATATTCCAGCATTTGAAGAACTCTGTCGTCATACTGGTACCCGTTTGTTTCCGGCGGTATTTGTGCAAAACCAGGCCATGTCATCCACGAGTTGCTCCACCCAGCGAATCAAAAAGGTCATTACTTGCAGACACCAGATATCATGACCGCGGGTGTTACCAAGATCAGATCGACCTTATGTAGCAGTGTTTTCTCGATAAATAACCATTGTCTTATTTCATCATTTTTAATATTCTTTTAGTATCAAAGATATTGCGGAGAGTGAATTACAATTTGTCGCAATAGTCTGATTTATATAAAAAGCTATGACAACTTTAAAATGGTGTTTAATTTGTATGCAAAATTGGGTTCGGCGACATAATTTTTATTACTTTCATTCAATTTTTATCCTTTTATTCGGGTATTAATTTTAAAATACAGCGTCGTTCGAATAGCAATAAACCAGTGATATTTTACTTCAGGAAATAATTTCCGTTTTACTTCTATTTGAGTTCGGATGGTCTCAATTTCAGTTCTAATTCAGTTCCAGTTCTTCAAAAAATTTCAGTTATACTTCTAATTCAGTTTTCGAAATAATTTCAGTTCTCAATTCAGTTCTTTTGCTTGCGTCTTTCTGGAGCACTCATGCTTTCTCCGCGGTGAAGTCGCTGACTCGGATAAGGCCAAGTCGCATGAAAGTTTTCATCCACCCATGATTTTGCCTGGTCTGTTTCTTAATATAATTCTTAGTATTCTGTGTGCGCAGAGGCAAAATGTTAAAATTTCATCATAATATGTAGTTCCACAGTCATCCGTTTCAGGGTAGGCTAGACCCACGAAACCATGCATGGATAGGACTAAGCACATTTATTTTGTCTATTTCCTCGCAGCAAACCTACTTAAAAAGTCCAATACATGATTTTCGTCATTTAGCCAAGTGATTTCCTGGACCAGTCTTATCGCAAAGTTGAAAATTATAAACTTACAGGGAAAGTCCAAATGAAAAATTGTTTTTAAACTAACCGTAATAAAGCACATGCTATAGTCAAAAGATACAAAAGTTGTAAGAGTCAGAAATAAAAGTAGGCCTATATGCGTCTTTTAAACAAACACAGCTGCATCGAAAAAAACTGTCAACTAAAATTTCCATTTTTTTCATTAATTTCAGTTCGAGAATTAATTTTCGTTTTTATTCTAATTTCAGTTCGGTGTGCTCAATTTCCGTTCTATTTCAGTTTTCCTTCTTAAAATAATTTCAGTTACAGTTATAGTTATACTTAACGGAAATCAATATTTTCAGTCCTAATTTCACTTATCGTTAATGAAAATATCACTGCAATAAACCAATGTCATAAGGACATTAAATCTTAGAAAATAAATATATGCCTGCCACATACAACCGTTGACGTGCAGTCAGGGCTATCGGAGACTTGGCTGCATTGACTTGTGATGGGTAACAATTGGACACCATTTATTTTGATTGAATGTGTATACAACTGTAGTAGAAGTCAACGGTGGTAATTGCAGTTTAACGACACTGTGTAATAACGAAGATTACTGGCATCGCGATCTTTCTTAAGTCAATTACGTAGACCAAGGAGTATAATTATATACTAACTAAGACTGTCTATTATCATCATTCTAATATTCTATTGTTTTGAAATTACTGCTGAAATTCATCTTCTACAGATGACAATTTGTGAAAAGGCCGCTATATATAATATCAAAAATCACTTTAAAAAGGTGTGGAGTGGGTACGCGTATTTGACGTGATTAGCTAAGGGTTCGACGATTATAGCAACAGCCAGGACAGGAGAAGTCAGCCTTACTATAGCTAAGGAATCTTCATCAATCTAGTTAAGCTCGATTATTATCTACATTGTTTGCAGCAAGAAATCTTTAAACAAAGAGTGGATTTCTTGAAGAGGCGCTATATAAATTCTTGAAATGAATGAAATGAAAGAATTGACTTTGGTGGGTTGTTCAGCTTAACGACACTGTGTGATAACGAAGATCATTAGCGTCGCAATTGTGAGTGAAGGACTTGCCCAAGGTCTTTACGCGGCGAGGTGGATTCGAACCTCGAACCTTCCGGCTCGAAGGCAACGACGCCACCACTGTGATGAGTTTTCACATTCCTTATAAACCAGACTTTACTTAATTAACCCTTATAGGGTCACCGGGGGGTAAAAAAATACCCCCAGCTCGGTTTTGCACGGAAATTTTTTCTTCTGAAAATAGTTGAAGAAATCGCTTTTGTGACTTTTCCTAGATATGTTTCATGCACAGAATGCATCCAGTTTTAGTATCTATCCATGCACCCAAATCAGCTAAAAAGTATGAAAATGCACCACTTCGTAGCTAATTTAGTCAGGAATTCATAAAAATAGCATTATGCATGCGTTACACGGGAGTGTCTTGCTGTCACAATGTCTCCTTATCAGTATCTGAACATTATAAAGTATCATTCATTCAATCATTCATTCAAGTATTTATTTAGCGCCTCTTCAAGGAAACTATTCAGAGGCGCTCCCTACGGACAAATAGAAACATATGTCATGATTAGTATCGTTTTATATATAGAAATCGTTTTGGTTTCATAAAATTAGAATGAATAAATGAAATTGTCTACAGCAAATCACGTGAAGTTAACAAGTGTAGCCTAGCATCAATTTAGACCCTGAGCTCATGTTTCTAATGCACATAATTATGACTTCACTGATAGCCATTTTAATATTCTGGCCTCCATTTTGTCCGCCATTTTTATTTTCGTGCAGTGCCACATAATTATGTGAATTTGGTTTCATTGCATTCCTTGACCTCGAAAATGTTGATTTAGACTCGGAAATCATGTTTCCATTGCATACATAACTTCGCTTATAACCATTTAAGACTATGGCGGCCATTTTGTCCGCCATTTTGATTTTCCTGCAGTGCTGCATATGTTTCTTTGTTCCAGTGCATTCCGCGAACCTTCTATAAATAACTTCTTTTAGTTTTATACTTGAAAATTGGAGTCTGTCATAGGAATCATGCGAATCACAGTGGGGGTATTTTTTACCCCCAGGTGACCAAAATCGGTTGAGAAATTTCGTGACCCTATGAGGGTTAAGACAAAGTTAACTTTGACTGTAAAATTCTGAAGTCCTTTCAAGTTGCGCTCAAGGAAAGTTTGATTCTTAATTTCTTATGTTCGGTTCTGCATTTCAAACTAGCTCTGATAGCTGAAGGCAAAACAAGAAAACATGGGATAAAGGTATAGCTGAACACTGTCGAAACTCAACGCCTTTCAAAACGTCGAATAATTGTAACGGAAACTGAAAGTGCAGGCCAACAGCAATTTCTTAGTTAAAAAACGGGCCATTGGGACTTCTAGGTCCCTTGACCATGTGCACCTTCCTTATATGCTAAATTGTCACGCTCTGAATAGGCCTACGCAAACAACCTTTCCGCGTAAGCAATTTTAGAATCGCCAAAAATTCTTCAGGATAATTTTCCCCATTATTTTCGAAGGCTACAGCATCGGGTAAAATTTTACTCGGTGCGGTGACTAACGTCTTTATATGCATACTGTCATCCATGTCATGTAGGGCTATATGTCATAGGGAGTGCATGTGGGCTTATAAGGCAAACATTGTGGCTGTTCCTGATTGAGATCAAATGGAATAGATAAATGAAGTCCTTCGAATAGCCTATTTTCTCACAGCCTACGCCTGCCAAACTGCTAAAGTGAACAAGTCAGTGTAATGCAAGAACGACAGTACTGTTGTATGCTGTGAGAATTCGCGACACACCAATTCTTCGCGACACACCAGCGACACACCACTTTTACGCGACACACCTCCGGTCGCTTCGCGACACACTAGTGTGTCGCGACACACCGGTTGAGAACCTCTGCTTTTAATTTATATAAACAAGTATCAACGTAAAAAAGGTGTGTAACGTCATGTCATTCGTGACTTGGCTCGTGTCGTAATAAACACCTTGTCACCTTGTGCTTTCAGTTCCTTGAGCTATAGCGACCGTCATACCGGTTTTTTCCCATTGCTTTCTTTCTGATACTTAGTTCTTCCAGATTCATTCCTGTTGTTTCTTGAACCTCGTCCAAACACCTTTTCTTCGGTCTCCCTGCTGCTTGTTACTGCTAAACGACACTGCCATTTCAAAGATGATAGGTGTCGCATCCTCATTTAGCTGTGGTTGGACTGGCATTGCGAGAATGCAAACTGTGGAGGAGTTTAAGATTTAAGATCGTGGTTTATAATACCGTGCTTGATTCAAAGGTCTTTCAATTGTTTCTTATTTCTTGTTGTTTCATAAATATGTTGCCTGTTTTCTTCTATGTTTGCTGTTTTCATTTGGAGCCAGCGGTATTGGGAACTTATAGCAATTGCTTATTGTAAAAAGAGGTGTTCAATTGTTACTTCTCGGCGTTTGGTGCTTACGCGTAACAAGTTGAATCCGATTACTGGTTCACCAGCTTGTGCTGTCAGTTCGTTGAACTCTAGCGATCGTCATGGCCAGCCTTCTCCATTGCTTTCTTTCTGATAATAGCTTCTTCTAACTGAACTTATTTTTAAAACCTTTGTAATATTAGTTGTATGTTTGTGGGGCGCGGTGGTCTAGTGGTGGCGTCGTTGCCTTGATTACGATCACATCACTCAGCTACTAACACATTGACACAAAATATTCAGCATATAAAATACATTTAATACATGAAATCTCATTTTGTTTTCAAGTCGGCCACAAAAAGCCCCATCGCCAAACCGTCCCAATAACGCCACCTCCAACCACCATCCAGACAGTCCAATGCTTCACCCCGCCCACCTTGCCCCACCCCGGATAAATTCAAACGTATGAAATTTATGGAAAAAACGTTTCATACAAACATACATACATACAATCTTACATAGATACATACATACATACATACATACATACATACATACATACATACATACATACATACATACATACAATCCATACATACAGTAGTCAAGGTCACCACTACAGTACCGTATAATTATGTTTTATATACCAAAAGTTTGAAAACTTAATGACTCGCGCATTGCGAATTTTCAATCGTCTATGATAATTGTAGTGGTGACGTTGACTACAGCGCACGAGCACGCGAAAGGTCACTGAGATGGTGAACTCGCTTATTGAAAATCAGAAATTTCCAAGTGACTTGCCGCACCAAGTTACATGTGAAAATGTAAAATAAACGCATCATTTATAATACAGTATATATAAAATAAAGATGCTGCAGCCAAAAACTGGCGCCTATCTGTTTCTTGAGTAACCATGATGCCCTGCTGAAGATAAGTTGTAAGATGTAATACAAAGAAAAAGGTCCGGGAAAGTGCGGTAAAAGAATTAAGCATTCGCTTTAGACACCCTTCGAACGGAATAACTATAAATTATATAAAACCATGTTGATAAACCACACCATATTCTGTGATTCAGCACTTCTGATACAGAGCGATTCACGTGTAACTTGTTTGTTTTGATCCTTATCTGATAAAGAGACAGGCCATACGGCTACTCTAAACTAATGCATTGCAATCATAATTATTTATATAGCGCCTCTCACAGTGCACACTAAGCAGAGGCGCCATATAATCATTGCTCAACATATGAAGCTGGAAGTTTTGTATGTCGCATTCCATAGGCTGGCGTTGAGCATTTCAGTATGATTGCTGAGAAATTTGTCTCGTAATAGTGTGCAGTCAGGGCTCATGCGTCAGAAGTTTGGCTGCATTGGTTTGTGATGGGAAAATAACTCCATCGGTAAAATAGCTACACTGTTAGGTACGAGAAGTGGCGAAGTGTAGCCTATATCCATTATGTGTATATCCATCATGGCAAATGACAGACTCCCACTATATACGGACATTGTGTTCCACCCGAATGTTCGCCTTCCTTCGAGACGACCCATATGGCTAAATCCACCAGCGGAAGACATGACAGCTATTTCGGCCTGGTGTGCTGAATGGTTGGCAGCTGATGTTGCGAACCATTCTCTCGTGGTCGTGCCATATGTCTGGCCCCCTGGCCATGATCTGCTACGTGTACATTGGTCAACGTTAAATCGTTTTAGAACTGGACAAGGACGCTGTGCTGCTAACATGGTTCGATGGAGACAGGCTTCGGACCCACTGTGTAGCTGTGGTGACATCCAGACAATGTAAAACATCGTAGATGTCTGCAAAACAACACGCTTTCCGGGTGGTCTAACCGCCTTACATGTGGCTGATGAGGCTGCTGTTCAGTGGCTGGACGCGTTCTGCAAAAGCTAAATAAATTGATGAACACGTATTGGTTTAGTCTTGCCTATGCGAACAGGGTACGCAGACTCATCCTTTCAATCGCCAGGTGACAACTGAAAATAAACTCCATCAATACCACAATCGACAACTTTCTTGAATGAACAGCCCTTCGGATTCGACGCCCGTGAATAAGCTGGTTTCCTACGCACGTCTTTCGTGTGACGCTTTGGTATTTCGGAGATTGGGATTTATATCAAGATTGTAACACTTTACGTTTACAATTAATTGCATTTATATAATAATATTGATGCTTTAAAAAGGCGTTTAATTCTCTTGCTTTATTTTCTTGGTTAATCTTAATATTAAACAAGACCCAACAATCCGTTGTTACTAACAATTTTTATTATAGCCTCAGCAATGGCATACATAACATTTTATAACCATTTTAAAAGGTGTCTAATATAATTGACTTACAGTAAACATTTTAGGTGGTTTAATAACAAGGCTATAATCTTCACCCTGATGATAGTGTTCATGGTAATCCTCAAGATTATCATAATCATCTTTATGAACGTTTTCATCATCATTGGTTCATGACGACAGGCATTTGGCGGCGATTGGTAGGAACGAAATTAATAAGATAATAATTTTCTTTAATATACCAATTGCTATCCGCATTTTGGTGTACAGACATGGTATAATAAACAAACGTACATCATTTCTATATCAAATCAATGTCAGAATGTTTTCAAATTGCACAAAATCCTAGGTCCAAAATCCAATATAATTTATTTAGTCCAGTTTAGGGAGGGAGAGGGGGTGGGGAGGAGGGGGAGAAGAGGAGGGGGTGAGGAGGGAGAGGGGAGGGGGTGGGGAGGGGGAGGGGAGGTGAGGGTAAGGGGAGGGGAGGGGAGGCGAAGGGGGAGAGGAAGGGTGGGGGAGGGGGAAGGGAGTGTTGGCGGGCAAGGAGGAGAGGAGGGGTAGGAGACGGAGTTGGGGGAGGGGGAGGTACGGAGGGATAGTTGGATGCTCTTTTCAGCCACAGCAACGCGTGGCCGGGTTCAGCTAAAAAAAAGTCCTATCCCGTTCCATGAGGAACATAGGGAGGTGCTCATCTCCTTTTCCATGGCCCTGAGCCAGCAATGGACGAATACCAAGGTCCTGGACACGGGGCCAGTGTATCGCAGGACTTGCTGTTTACTTCCCAGCTTACGCCGGTACCAAATTATACTGCTTGGTGACAGAGGCACGTGTGCGTGAACAACTTGCCCATGGTCATTACCCGGAGTCGAACCCGCAACCTACAGCTCTGTGAGCGGACGCGTTATACCGGTCGGATATAAAACAAGAACTCTAATACACTTAGATATCTAAAGATGTTAGTCTTCGATTCATTATATGATTCAATATTTCACGACAATCCTTTTCAGAGCCAGACCAAAGTCTGGATAAAGGAGGAGGTCGACATTAATCATCTTTGCTACCACACAGTTTCGTTAATAAACGCCCTCGTTATAATTGATATGAACTATAAACCTTTTTACTAATATAAAAGTTTTCACAAATAAAAAGGTAGTTTATACTCATGACATCGAACACAAAAATCTCCCGCTCGGGCCTCATCACACCCAACTCCTCCTCATCCACACCTGGGTCATCCCAACCCAACCCACCTCCCTTACCTATAATCTCTACCCAACCCCAGAACCACCAAGCCCCCAACCCTCTGGGGTAAAGTGCAATTTTTCGCCCTTCTCAGCTCTTCTTCACCGCCTTCTACCCAACACCAGTCCACCCCACTCAGCCTCCTTCCCCACCCCCACCTCACCCATCAAAATAACCAAGATATTAAATTCATATACAAATAATGTTTCACTTTCCCTTTATTCCTGCATGTCGACTGCTCTTGACATCTAAATGTATGCCTCGGTGTTAACATACATAACATTTCATTGCCACTTTAAAGAGGTGTTGTATTGTATTGTATTGTATTGTATCCATAAATTTATAAAGCGCCTCTCACAGTGCACACCAATCAGAGGCGCTCCCAGTACGTTAGACCAAGAGAGAGAGAGAAAAATAGTCTTGAGACACCGAAAAGAGGCATTTGGCCCACCAGTTAATATGGAGGAACGCGTAGGAGCTGGTTCCACAATGCCGGGCCAATGAGAGCAAAGGCACGCATTTTAGTCACGGGAACAGACGAAGGCATGAACAATTGAAGTAAAGACAGAGGAGGAAAGAGAGCGACGGATTGCCCTAAGCCGCCTCAGATGAAAGTAGGAAGAGCGAGTGAGACTGGCAATGTGTGGAGCAAAGGTAAGCATGCTGTCCACTGACTTTGATGACGACGCTGTTAATTGCTAACACGCAACCTACAGCCATGCGGTGAAGATTGAAGGTGTTGAAATCGTCAAAAAAACGTGCAAATTACTCACTTCAAATACGGTAACAACGACTAATGATAATTATTATTATTTTGAATTTTTGATTCTAAACACCTTTGAACAGTGTTAGTGCAACGTTATATATGGATATCATCACGCCCTAGTAGGTAAATGTCTTTGTATGCTAATTAACTTTATAGCCTTAGTTGCTTCCGTTTAAAAGGTGTTTTGGAACACAACTTATTATTATACCAAAGTTTAACGTCGTCCTCTGACATCAATGGCCGTTGACGAAAACACAAGGTTATGCGACATTTAATTTAGGTATAATAGTACGACCAAAAACAGAGCGTTATACGGCATGCAAGAAATAAAGAAAATCGTACAATTCTTACTCATCTATTTTTATTGTTTATCACCGAGTCAAATACGCTTAGCCTATTACCCACTATTATTATTATTGTTGCATGTTCGAATCCACCTCAAGCCGCCGCGTAGGAACCTTGTACACGTCCTCCTCTCGTAATTGCTTAGCGTTTGGGTGTTAAACTCCGACACAGTGTCTGCTCTGTAGTCGGGAGCGCCTCTGAGTAGTGAGCTTGAAATGGCGCCACAGAAGTGCACATACAAACAATACGCAGCAGCCTTACACTGGATATCTGTTGATAATGGAGTCATCTTAGATCCCTTTGCTCGTACTGCTACCGTGAAGAATCGAGTCTTTTCTGTCGTTGGCCCAGTTCTCTGGAGTGGCCTTCCTTTTGAGCTACGTCAACACCACTTTATCTTTCTTTGCCCAGCTTAATACAGGTTAATATAGGTTATCTGCCTGCCTGCTATCTGCCTGCTTTAAACGTAGAAGAAACTGCACAAGTATCAATTGATAATTGTCAATTGTTAACACGCAATCTAAAGCCATGCGGTGAAGATTGTAGGTGTTGAAATCGTACCAAAAAGTGCGCAAATTACTCACTTCAATTACTGCAACAACGACTAATGATAATTACAATCTTTTCATTCTCAACACCTTTAAACAGTGCTTGAGCAACGTTATATAGGGTTATCATTACGCAATTATTATAGTAATTACGTATACTTTTAATGCTGATTAACTTTATACCCTTAGTTACTTCCGTTTAAAAGGTGTTTTGGAACACAACTTATTATTTTAACAAAGTTTAACGTCGTCCTCTAACGTCAATGGCCGTTCAGGAGAACACAACGTTATGTGACATTTAATTTAGGTATACGACCAAAAACAGAGCGTTACACGGCATGCAAGAGTTGAAAGAAATCGCACAATGTTTATGCATCTATTTTTATTGTTTATCACTTAGTCAAATACGCCTATTACCCACTATTATTATTACTAGGGTTGCAAGTTCGAATCCACTTCAAGCCGCCACATAAAGATCTTGTTCAAGTTCTTCACTCGGAATAATCGCTTCGGTGTAAAACTCCGATGCATTGTCCACGCTGTTGTCTGGAGCGCCTCTGAGTAGTGAGCTTGAAGTGGCGCCATAACAAGTGCGCATACATACATGTACAAAACTCAACAGCCTTACACTGAGAATCCAATGGCGTCGTGAGCTACGCTCTACTGATAAAGGAGTTCTCTTAGATCCTTCTGCTCGTACTGGTATCAGTGATACCGCTCCAAAATTTAAGAAAAGCCAAGATGGGGTCTTAAAAAAAGCCAAGAAAAGCCAAGTTAATAATTATGGTCTATATGTCACCTATTTTCTTTCAACAGGAGCTATTTTATCCGATAAATTGTGATGTTTATGAAATTATGTCTAATTAATCCTGAAATTAACGAATGTTAAATTGTTAATAATTGGTTCCGTTCGCTGATTTTCTAACATACTAGCGACATTTTGGAACATAGTGCGCTAGATTTGAGAAATAAACGTTCAGAGAATAATAATAAGTCGGATAAATCCTATAGTCAGTAGATAGAGCCGCTGCCATAGTTGTATTATTACTGCTAAGATTATTGCTATTTAGTGGATTATTGCTAATATTATTGTCATTTAGTGGGCAGAAAAAAAGCCAAGTAAAAAAGCCAAGGTCCTTTGAAAAAAGCCAATATCCCAAGATACGATTGAAAAAGCCAAGATCTTGGGAAAAAAGCCAAGGAGCGGTATCACTCTCTGCTACCATGAAGAATCGAGTCTTTTCTCTCTTTGGCCCAGTTCTCTAGAGTGGCCTTCCTTTTGAGCTACGTCAACACCATGGGACTATAAGTTTTGCTGTGGTCATTCCGTCTCTCTGGAAAAAGTTACCTATTAGTCTCCGTAATGAACTTCTTTGTCTTTCTTTGCCCATTTTCCGCAAGCGTTTGAAAACCATTCTCTTTGATTATGGTTTTGTGTCAGGTCGGGAGCGCCTCTGAGTTCTCTTGAAGCTGCGCTATATAAATGTTCGATTGCAATTTCAATTACAATTACAATTACTGCTACTGCTGCAGCTGTTGCTGCTACTTCTACTACTAGTCTGCTACTGCTACTGCTACTGTAATACAACTACCACTACTTCTCCAAAAACTGGTACAACTACTTCAAAATACGGCGTCAACGACTAATGTAGATTATTATTATTCTGAATCTCAACACCTTTAAATAGTGCTCGAGCAACGCTATGTGAGACCATTAACACGCAATAGTAACAGATTCTTTGTCCATATGTCATGTCATGTCATGTCGCCATCGTCGCATCGCGACGGTTGGCTACATGAATGGACCTTTAATGCCCAGAGTCTTCTGTTCCTTGTCGCGCTCATTAAGTCAGAGCCTACAAGTCCTGTCCAGTTCAGGACGTTGTCGATCCAAGATATCCTCGGCCTTCCTCGTCCTCGGTTCCCCTCCACAAAACCCGTCATGATGCTGCTTTCGATGCTACCGTTTTGTTGCCTCATGATATGACCAAAATATCTAAGTTTCCGAATTTTGGTGTGGGCCAATAGTTCTCTTGTGGCTCCCGCTGACACATACAACTGTTCATTGGTCATCATTTTAGTCCATGGAATTCTCAGCAGCTTTCTGATACACTTGTTCTCAAATGCTTGAATTCGCTTTTCTTCATCCTTTTTCAGAGTCCATGCTTCACATCCATACGTCGCTACTGGCCACACCAAAGCCTTCATCAACCGCAATTTGGTGACGATGCTGATTGATTTATTCTTCCAAATTTTCGTCAATTTGGTCATGACGATCATTCCCATGGCTAGTCTTGATTTAACTTCATTCACACAATTCCCATCTTTTGATATCCTACTCCCTAAATATACAAAGGAATCCACTTGTTCTAGTCTTCCCGTACCCACCATCGTTTTGAGCACCTCCTCAGTAGTCGTCATGACTTTCGTCTTAGTTACGTTGATTGACATTCCATATTCTTCTGCAGCACTTGCGACTTGTTTCACGAGTTCTTGTAGTTCTTCTGGTGTTGTGGCCAGTAGGACAATATCGTCAGCATATCTCAGGTTATTGATGGTTCTTCCGCCAATCCTGAATCCACCGGCGAAACCTGTTAGTGCCTTTCGCATAATTTGCTCTGCTAAAATGTTAAACAGACATGGGGAGAGGTTGCAGCCCTGTCGAACACCTTTTCTAACCTTGAACCATGCTGAAGTGTGGTCGTTTGTTCTTACATTTGCCTGTTGTTGTCTGTACAAATTTCTTAGCAGCTGGACTAGATGAGGTGGAAAGCCCATTTCAAGCATGGTTAGCCATAGCTGATCGTGTCGGACCCTATCAAAGGCCTTAGTAAAGTCAATGAAACAAAGGTAGAGTGGTTGATTTCTTTCTCTTGCTTTCTCTATTATAATCCTGAGGTTCACAATCTGGTCTCTTGTACCTCTTTTAGGTCTGAAGCCCGCTTGTTCCTGTGTGTCCATATTCAATAACTTTATATCTGTAGTCGCCTCCGTTTAAACGGTGTCCAGGAACACAGCATTTTATGACATTATTGTAATCTAAGTAAGACCAAAAACAACGCCATGAAGTGAATGTGGCACCCAGCGCTTTATGCAGTAAGCAAAAAATGAGGAAAAGCGTCTTTGCCCATGCAGCGATTCTGAAATCTGACGGAGAAACCTACTGCTTCGAAATATGTTCCTATTCTTTTAAAACCGGCAACAGATGTCGCATCAATAAATATTCAGCATGACGTCATAGTTTCAGAGGGGGAGCGAATTTACGTGGCGATTGAGTAATGTCATCATTCTTTTCGGTGCACCGTGTCTAGAGTTGACCGTTAGTTGGTTGAAGCTGTACATTTGTATAATGTGTAATAATTTATTTAAAAAGGTGTTGAATGGGTCCACGTAATTCACGTGATAAAATAATTTAATGCTTAACGACATACCGCTACTTCCAGGACCTTTAAAGGGTACCTCACAATGTCACAACTGACCTTTTCATCCATAGAGTTAGGCAGAATAATAATCTACATCGTTTGATACATGGTTGACTTGTGCAAAAATATCTTTAAACAATCGAAGGTTCGAGGTTCGAATCCACCCTCAAGCCACCGCGTAGGGACCTTGGGCAAGTCCTTCACTCCCAATTGCTCAGCGCTTCGACGTGAAACTCCGATGCAGTGTCCGCTCTGCATTCGGGAGCGCCTCTGAGTAGGAGAGAGAGCTTGAAGGGGCGCTATAACAAGTACACATACAAACAAAACCCACTGACGTTTGTGGTTGCTCAGCTTAACGACATTAGCGTCACCCTCATGCTATATCCACCACGGCTACAGCACCATCGCCAAAAGACCCCGGACAGACCACACCAGCCCAATGCCTCACCACGGCCACGGATAACTTTCAACATATGAAATTCATGGAAATTAAGGTTTCATTCTGCTTTAAACCCTACCTGCCAGGCCCATCACACCTAACCCCGCCTCATCTACACCCGGACCACCTACCCACACCCCGCGCACCTAATCTCCACCCAACCCCCACGATGCCCACCCCCACAAAGCCCCACATCTCTGGGGTAAATTTCAGTTTTACGACGTCCTCTGTTCTTCTACCCCCGCCTTCCACCCCAGCACCTGACGTCTCCTCACCATGCCTCACATTGCAAAATTGCCATCTCATGATACCGTAGGCCTATTCAATTCATGTAGAAAGAACATTATGCCACTTCTATTTACCTCATATTTGATATGTTGGCTTAATATAGCATTATGTTACTATTTTAAAAAGGTGTTTAATAGTCTAGATATTCAACGACATCTTGCGGCCTTAGTGGACTCTTTCAAATCACATCGCAAATCTCACCTGTTGCTAATGTGTGCCATGATCACCGTCGTCATTGTCATCATCATCATCGTCATCATCGCCATCTCTATCTTCATTATCATAAAGTGTTCTTACGCCAGCCATTTTGTAGAAGTAATTAAGTTCCATTTAAATGCTACAATAATTATTATCTGCAGAATCAACAAAAAGTTGACGCATTGAAAGTTCATGGCATTAAAATATATAGAAACTTTTATACTTTTGTAAAAGGTGTCTAATGATTTTGGAACTGACGTATTATTTCAAATGTTTAAACGACTTCTGAAGCATTCCACGGCCTATATCGCCGACAATCTACTTCCTCCTCATCATCGTCCTCGTCGTCGTCGTCGTCGTCATCGTCATCGTCATCGTCATCGTCATCGTCATCATTTATCATCATCGCCATCACCATCACCACCACCACCATCGTCGTCGTCTTAGTCGTCGTCGTCATCATCATCATCATATCAAGGCCATTATCGTGATGATGATCATCAGCAGCAGCATCATCATTATTATATTTCTTATTTTCATTTCAATATTAGTTTTCATTGGTTTTTTTAAAATTACATTGAAGTGCAACAAGGTTGATCTATGTAAAAACGGAATTGCGATAATTTGTAAAAAGCTGAACAATTTTTTTAAACGGCAACAGTCTTTGTTGTTGTTGGCCCTGGTCAAATATGTGTCAGTTAGTATCCCTTTCTTTTTTATGAAGGCACATTTACCCTGAACTATAATTCTGCTCTTTTTTGCACACACCTCTGTTTATAAAATACACAGAGCCATATCTGGCTAAATTTGTCAACAATGCCAATTGACCCCCGATCCAGAAACAATCTTACAGACTTCACCGAAGACTTCACCCATAGAGCTAAATAATAATTAAGCATCAATGTTATATCATTGGATAGGGTATCACGTATCATTTTATTTATTTGCCAGATCGACGATGCAAGACTGTGATTGGTCGGTTTGAGAAATCGCCAATGATTGGTCGGTATGAATTACAGATACACCAAAATGATCTGAATGATGCTCAAATTCCTAATAAGCCTAATATAATTATTGTAATCTCTCTAGCTCCGATGTTATAAATTAATTATATGGGCCTACACCTCAATGCTCGTAACCCAAACGCCATTATAACACAGGCTCGATAGTAAAGCAGTTAACCAACGAGTCGATTGTCTGTGATGTTATAAGACAACGCTGAACTATAATTATAGTAGAAATAAGTCGCGTGCGTGAATGCATGCATGTAACTGTTCTCATACCATGGAGACATAATTACATGCATTGTAATGTGCAATCATTTGGTAACTTTTGAGTGAACTCAACTATAGATTATTAATAGTTTAATTTTATCGAAACTGTGTGATGACAAGAACATTGTGACGGTGATCGCAACGGCAAAGGTGTAGATTAGGTCGGTCGATTAGAAGGCCGAGTTAATTTATCTACTCATTGGATATGGCACAGGTTTAGACTAGTGTGAAATGCGCGCTTACGTTTACACGAAATTAATGCATGTGTTGAGATTAGTAAGTTATGCTAACCAAACCGCTATATTATGACAGCTTTGACAATAAGCGACCGTCTTTTATGCGACATTAGTGACACCTTTTTAAAGTAGACTAAATCTATTATATTTAATAAGCGATCTGGCAAAACTGTAGTAGACTAGGTAGATGATGAAGTCAGATATACACAAGTAATAGGATATAAAACAAACATTCTAATACAAGTAGAAATCTAAAGGTGTTAGTCTTCAATTCATATATGATTCAATATTTCAGGACAATACTTTTCAGTGCCAGACCAAAGCCTGAATAAAGGAGGAGGTCGACATTAATCATCCTTGTCATGACACTGTTTCGTTAAGAATTTACACGCCCTCGTTCATATTGATACGAACAATAAAAACTTCTTACTTGTATAAAAGGTTTCACGATTAAAAAGGTAGTTTATACTCATGACATCGAGCACAAAAATCTCTCGTTCGGGCCTCATCACACCCAACTCCTCCTCATCCACACCCGGGTCATCCCACCCAACCTCCACCCACCTTCCTTACCTATAATATCCACCCAACCCCATTTTTTTTATAAATCAATATAACATGATAGCCTACTATCACAAGTTAATAGAATCATAACATACCCCCGTGTGTCTCGGTCGTGTAGTCGTGATCTGATTTCCTTATTTTCCTAGACTAAGAAAATGTCGAGTGCAAAAGTCGAAGTAATTTAATATAAGCATATCCTTTCTATATATACGTGATTTTAAAGCGTAATAAAGGTATTTAACATCCACACATCTCACCCAAAATATTGTTTAATGGCTGTGTCGTAATAAAAGACGGCCACCCTCAAGTTTCCAGGCTTGAGACTGGCACTGCAATGGACAAAACTACATTTGTTCAGAAGCCATAGTCGGTAGGATACATTTCTTTATGTAGATTTAAACTGATTTTTAGTTAACCCTTATAGGGTCACGAAATTTCTCAACCGATTTTGGTCACCTGGGGGTAAAAAATACCACCACTGTGATTTTATTCGCATGTTCACAATAATTATTATAACCAACTCAAATGATAATGAGCCGTTTGTTAAAACCGAACAGGTAATGCGCCAAAACAATGTCGACGTCAACAGCATTTGTTGTCATAACACCCTGGGACTGGCACTTTCCGAAAGAAGTGCCTTACATTTTTAGGTGTGCTGGTCAAATAAATGGCAGGACTGCATAGACAATTGAAAATAAGTGCCAGGACGCCGTCCATGACCATCCTGCCACACTTTAAGCCCAGGGTCTACAGAGAAGTGCTCCAGACTACAGCGCGGACACTGAATCAGAGTTTTACGTCGAAGCCGAGAGCAGCATTTGCGAGTGAAGGACTTGCTCAAAAATCGTGAACCGCCATGACACTCAACTCTGAATCAGACAATAGTAGTATTTATCTATTTATTTATTTTTCTATTTATCTATTTCTAAAGCGCCTCTTAAATCTCGCTACTCAGAGGCACTCCCGACTGCAGCACGGACACTGCATTGGAGTTTCACGCCGAAGTGCCAGAGCAATTGGGAATGAAGGACGTGCTCCATGTCCCTACGCGTGGCATTAGGTTTCGAACCTGGAACCCTTCGCCTATAAGGCAGCGACGCCACGACTACACCACCGTATCCCACAATATAATTATTACTATAATAATATTATTTACTAAGATATCATTGTTATTACTATTTAAATTCAGAACACCTTTAAATAGTGATCCACAAATGTTACAAATGTTTAGCACCTGCACACAATTAGAGTTTTACTGCCAGTTTTTCAATGTACGGGTCATTTATATCACCAGTTACCACCATTTAAAAGGTGTTTTGAAGCGACTATTACTTAATACTTATGCTTCCATTTTAATTTATTTCTCAATATTACTGACTTCTAAAGCTGCAGCTTCTCTCGTCCATGTATTTGTCCTGAGGTGACTCGACTACTACATCTTTGCTGGGTTCAGATTGAGAGGTTGGACTGCCGCGCGTCTTATTGGGGGGTTCAACAAGTTCCCAATATATGCGACATGTCTTGTGCTGGCTTCCTTTTCGCAGCGCATCTCATTTAGGATTGCATCTTTGGTGCGGCAATGCTTATCAGGCTGGGCACCCTCTTATCTGTATGAACTTGCCTCCCCCTTTCCACGTGCATAAGTCGCAGCGTACTGCGCTCTTCTGTCCATGGTGACTTAAATACATCCAGAGGCTTATTGGGCAAATGACATCTTAAGAATGATTTATGATTATAATAATGATTATGATTATGATTATCATCATCAGCAGCAGCAGCAACACCATCAGTTTCAAATTATTCTCAGTCATTATTGATGTCATGTCAATACTCTAGCATTGTTATTGTCTGTCTATTCTTAAACAATAGTAATAGTGACTTCCTGGACTTGGGTATAATGGAAACAAAATGTTTGTATTTGCACTTGTTATCTATAGCGCCCCTTAAATATTTTTTCTACCCAGAGGCACTCCCGAAGCAGAGCGGACACTGCATCACAGTGATGGATGTGTTTTCAATAGAGTTACTGACATTGATGATAATTATGTTAGCCGTTTCAGGTGGTGGTGGTCGTGGCTGTGGTGGTGGTGGTGATGGTTGTTGATGATGTTGTTGTTGCTGTTGTTGTCGTCGTCGTCGTTATCGTCGTCGTTGTAGTAGTAGCGGTGGCACTGTGGCAGTAATATACGAGTGTGTTTACCTTAAATCCCCCAGCTATGTCGCCAATTAAAAACACCTCTTTTTGGGGTAAGTTTATTTTTTAAATAATCGTTGGATTTATCTATAATTCAGTTGTATCGAGAACTCTTTGCCTGAACTCGATTTATCCCCACACCCGGATAGCGAACGCCCGGCTAACCGCATACATTGTCGGCGGCATATTAACTACTCACCCGTTAGAAGAGCCAATGAAGTGAATCGAAGTAGATACAAGCGGAGGGGAGACGAATAGACAGTAGACTGAATATAATTATTATAGGGATGAGGGACACTCGATTCGTTAGCTAAACAGCTAACACGTCTACGTGTGTGCGTATGCGCGCGCGCGCGTGCGTGCGTGTATGTTTGATTGATCATCATCATCATCATCATCATCATCATCATCATCATCATCATCATCATCATCATCATCATTGTCATCATCATCATCGTCATCATCATCATCATCATCATCATCATCATCATCATCGTCATCATCATCATCATCATCATCATCATCATCATCATCATTGTCATCATCATTATCGTCATCATCATCATCATCATCATCATCATCATCATCATCATCATCATCATCATCATCATCATCATCATCATCATCATCATCATCATCATCATCATCATCATCATCATCATCATCATCATCATCATCATCATCATCATCATCATCATCATCATTGTCATCATCATTATCGTCATCATCATCATCGTCATGCATCGATGTAATGGTTGCTGTTTAAGAGACATGTGCAGAAGGAATAATTGAATACACGGGTGGAATAAAGCACTAAGTACAAAAAAGTCATATCGAGTAAAATCGATTTGAAAATATAACAACAGTAACACTGACTACCAAGGGAGGGTGGTGTGTTTTTTTGGGTTTGGTTTGAGATATCATAACTTGTAATACACCAATGGATTCAGCATTCATTTCTGCACAAAATGATGTATTTAGGTTTAAAATATATGAATGCACCTGGAAGTTATGAATTTTTTCCATGAGCACCCGTAGATTTCACAAAGCGTGTACTTACACATAAGTAAAATGTTGGATTCTGAGTGATTTATGTAGCCTATACAAGAATAGTTTATATATAATAAAGTCAAATATTAAACTATAAAAACTAGTTATTAAGTCTTTTTTAGGTACATTCAAAACAAAAAAAACATGAATATCTATCGACAATCAATAGGAAACAAAGAAATATTATGCCATTGTCGGTTTGCGTCGGACAAAAATCGACATTTTCACACATTTTAATTTATTTTGAACACTTCCTGTCTTCAAAAGACAAATTAATTGGTATGAAAAATAGCCCTAAATCCCCTCTATAGAATGACATAATTTACTTCTCTTCAAAAATAAATTATGAATAGAAACTATATTTTACAAGTATTATCCTAACCGAATTCTTCCTTCGCTTCGTCTACGCCAGCCTCCATTTTTGTTTACGTCTGACTGATAGGGTGCTGCCATACGGCGAATGAAACGTTACTATTTACGGGAATTAATGATCATTAGTGCTTTCTTTCATAGATAAGGGACCAATCTACAGGAAACAAGCGAAAAGCGTATAAAAGAAATAATGGCACTTAGTGCTTTATTCCACCCGTGTATTCAATTGTTATAGAATTTTAACACTGCGGCAGATCAGTTACTACGCCCTATCAAGACAGCCGAGGTTGTAGCCAGATGATCAACGTTAGAAGAGGTGTCCAATAATTCTATTATTGGTTGAAAATTTCAAGAATCCCAACCATTTTTGGTACTGATACAAACGCTTTGTCTTTTAACTTCAAAGTACGGATACTTTTTAAAATAAATGTACAAATTGTTTACAACCAGTTTACGAGATTTACTTGTATTCTCAGTGCAACATTTATGCACTGAAGCGAGGGACCACTAATTTAGAATGTTCACATTGGGATTGCCAATATCGTGGCTTTATGAAACGGTCATTTTTCTGTTATTGAAATATTTACAAATGTAGTTTTAGTGACTACAAACTACATGTGTGCATGTGACAGATAATTACTCGTATATTTATGTGTACAGTAACATGGTCTCCATTGACCTTTGCCATGAGCTGAGGGTCCCCTCTGCACCACAAGTTTCTGAATTTCTCTCTATCGAGTCTGACAAAGTCCGCATTTATTCGATTCTTCACCGAGTGTATGCAAAGGCGCAGTATGTCCGTTCCGGTCAACTGCACTTTGTCGTACTTGACTCTGTTTCTTTGAATCCCTATGGTTAGCTTTAGTTGGCTGCTTAAAACGAGGAGGGTCAAGAAGTCCATTGGGTTTAAATCCAACTCCTGCTGGAAGAGCACAAAGTTGGTCTTATCTTCGGTGTCTTACCGGAAATGCCCGTCATCATCCGTTCCATCCACTTCAACGGGGAGCGTACCTCACCTGCAGGTGAAGAAGAGGTGGGACAGGGTTTCCGGCCGATGTATTCATTTACCGGCAGTACGATGTGGGCGATTTTCCAGTTAACTTCTCTCGCTTTTTGTGTCACCAGTCGGTTTGCAACTGCTTTCCAAGTTTGACGAAAGTTCACAAGTGGATATTTGTCCAGGATCACCGGACGTTTGACTTGTGGTCTCTTCAGTATTCGTAGGTGTTTCTCGCTGTGTAGTCCTTGATTGTGAGCTGGGGATCGAGGGATACTGTTGTTTTCAACCTTTACCTTAACCTACTTTGGAATAATTTCGGTCCAATGATATATAATATTATATAACTGTTTAAAAGGTGTCCAAATCATCTTATAATTTACTTCGGTCAATATTTTTGGTTTATAATGACCTCTCACAGCTGCAGCCATAATCGCCTACACAGGGGTCAACACCATGATAATCAATATCACTATAATCTTTGTCATCATGATTTTCATTCGCTCTTGTGCCAGGCAACTTTGCGGCGATGGGTAGGAACAAATGACCTCCATCGTCCTCTGTTAATTTCATTGTTCCCTTTATTGTCAGTCCAATTGATGTTGTGGCCTCAATTATATTGTCTATCCAGCGTGCATATACCCGAATCCCAAGCCGTATAGCACTTCAGAGATATCTTATTTCCGTAAACTGGACATTTGACGAGCGATGCAAACATGATATTACTGCTGACGTATTGCAGTATCATTAGAAGCTGGATGAACATATTAATTAACAGAAGTAGAAGTTGGATGAGCGACGAAATCATGTATTTATGCTAAATTGTAACCGTAAAACTAGAGGCTGGATGAACGATCAAATATTTTTAGTTGAAGTAGAAGTTGGATCTTTTATGGTTGCAGTAGGAACGTGAAGTAAATTCCTTCAACACAAATTATTTTGTCTAAACTGCGTCAGCTTCGCGAACTGTTCATTGTAGGAGTATCGAAATTTGAATACATCCATGTAGACTTTCATGTAGACCTATCCAGAGTTTGTCGTTTACGGTGCAGAACTTTCCAGTGCTAGATATGTGTATTGATTAATGGTCTCTTTAAAAAGGTGTCGAGTGGGTCCGCGTAATTGAGGGGATAAATTAAGTGTGTATTCGTAATCGTAATTGTAAACTCAAATTTTATAAAACGCCACTCGAAAGCCAAGCGCGGGGCACCAGCTTATTCACGAGCGCTACATGTCTGCGAAGGATAGAAGGGTTCACAAGGAGGGAAAGGATAAGGAACACGGAAATACGCAGCAGACTGAGAATACAACGAGACATTGTGGACAGGATACAGATAAAAAGAATGCGGTACTTCGGACATGTGTTGTCTCTACACAGTTTCGATAAAACCATACGCGTTGCTGTTCGTCGTCATCATCATCAGCGTCGTCGTCGTCAACATCATAATTGTCATCATCTGAATATTTACCAGTATTCGTGGCTATTATCCTTACCACAAAGTAGTGCAATTAGTAGCACATAGTGTGAATAATCAATCTATTTCATATCAAGTCAATAACTTTCGAATATTATTGCAGCAATTGCCAATTCATTTAACCTACTCATAAAAGAGTAGTTTCCAACGCCATGTATGCAGCGCCCCTAGCGGGAAGCTCTTACTTCATTGACACTGTAATCGTTGCTGACGCATGCTTAAAATTTATCATGGTTTAACACTCGAGTGCCCAAGGTATTTTTTGGTACCCGAAGGCCCAAGGGGGGGGGGGGGTCCGCGCGGACCCCAACGTTTTATGTTAATATCTTGAGAAGGGATTGGAATATCGTTACAGAATTTAGTTCTATGTGATCCCAAATGAATTTGCAATCGATTGATGTATCTTATATCACAATAACACCACCTGGTGTTAAATTATAGTGTAAAATCTCGTGATACAGATTTTATGTTTGCTTGCGTTATTTACCAAAGGAAGCCCAGCGTTTTCATGTTAATATCTTGAGAAGGGATTGGAATATCGTTATAGAATTTAGTTCAGTGTAATCCCAAAAGAATTTTCAATCGATTGATGTATCCTATAGCACAATAACACCACCTAGTGTAAACTAATAGTGTAAAAATCTCGTGATAAACATGTTGTCCTTGCTTTATGCGCTTGCTTGCGTTATTTACCGAAGGAAGCCTATACGGTATACGTCTGGCGAGTCGCATGCCAGTCAGCTGCTCTCATTTCCAGCTATCGAAGGACCAGTAGCATTATGGTAGACTAAATCGTAATCGCAATTGTAAATTTGTATAAATTTTATCCGCGTAACCTTGACAGAATGGTTGCCACCGTTTGTATGAACTGTCCTATGCCATCCGTTTTGACGCAAACCTGTTGTATGCAATTATTGCTGTGATAGGCTTACTCATAGACTAGGCCTACTTGCAGACTTTCAAATTATATGCTGCAAACATAGTGCTACAATGTCAGTAATACTAAGTTCAACAATTTGTATGAATCTTTCTTTCATATAACGTGCGCTGACCATTTATTTATTGACCAGTAACCATGCGCTTGTATGAATATCAGCCGCAAATCATGGGGTATACCCTTAGTATATGCTGTGGTTGTGGGGTGCAGGGTTGGACAATACTCACGCAAAATATACCATTCGATGCACAAAAGGTTGCTCTAGGAATACCTAAAAGCATTTATGCAGATCTATAGCCTTTAAAAAGTCATCCGGGAAAAACAGGCCTGGGGTCCGGTCGGACCCCCCCCCTTGGGCACTCGAGGGTTAAATGATGCCGTTAACGTCGTAAATTTAATGAACTCTTTTTTATTAAAAAAACTCATGCTTGTACGTTCAAAATGAACAATTTTACGCTAAGCGGAGGGAGAATATCCATCGATCCAGTTAAACCAGCCTCGCCAGACAAACGTACTTATAGCCACATTGAAATAGTAGGAAGAGGTGTTGAAATTGTCACCTCATGTCTTTAGGACGATTAGGTAAGTTTAATTCGGAATCTTGCAATGTACGCATCTATTACTTGAGATGGCCATAACCAGTAGGATAAGATGTTTCTCGGCGATTCACCACCGCTACACCACCGCGTTACACATTATTATTATCACTATATTTACTAAGTTATCATCAATATTTTTATTTTTTTTAGTACACCTTTAAACAGTGCTTCACGAATGTTACAAATGCCTATCTTTTTCGAAATATTGGACAAGATTATTTCACTCAATGTACTCGGATATTTATAATTATCATCAGTTGCCACCATTTAAAAGGTTGTTTGGAGCTAAACGTTAGTCCCATCTCACTGGAAAATTTTCTAAAATCAATGTTCTGGTAATTTAAACCTAAGTTTCCACGGTTTAAAAGGTGTTTTGTTGCAAAATGTTATTTAACATTTTCCCGACCAAAGACAATCATGGACATCAGCGAAACCGACGCTTTCACGTCTGCTTTATGCAGCTCCTACATGCACATGGTGGGGCTATGCCGGACAACAGGAAAACGGTAGGCCTATAGGCAGGGATGCCACACCTAGCTTTTTCCACCTAGATCTAGGTTTTTCGGTGTAATCTAGGTTTCTAGGTTTTTGTCAGGATCTAGCCTTTTTTCTCACGACGGTTTTCGGATTTTTTTACGCATAAAAATAGACTGTTGAAGCTGTAAATACACACAAGACATGAAAAAGTCGAAAATTATGTGAGTATAATAGACCAAAAATTGTGAATTTTGGAGCGCAAAAATTTAAAAAATTCATCAGAAATTTTATCGGGAAGGAAAAGAGATCATAATTATTTTAAGCGTCGGATGAATAAATAAAAGGTCATCAGAAATTTGAAGCCGAAAAAATGGAATAATCCATGCATTTCCCAGAGAAATTATTGTCAATATTATAGACTTTTCTAGCCTTTTTTTCGACCGGATCTGACCTTTTTTCACAATTCAAAGTGGCATCACTGGGTATAGGCTCCAAGCCCTAATACGTCAGCATTATCCTAACGGTCAATGTCCTCATTTAATTTAGGACACTGAACTCCATTTTAGCCGTTACGGCAGTCCTAACGGTCAATGTCCTCATTTAATTTAGGCCACAGAACTTCGTTTTAGCCGTTACGGCAATCCTAACGGTCAATGCCCTCTTTCTAAGTAGGCCACTGAACTACGTTTTAGCCGTTACGGTAGTCCTAACGGTCAATGTCCTGTTTTATGGTAGGACACTGAACTCCGTTTTAGCCGTTACGGCAATCCTAACGGTCAATGTCCTCTTTCTAAGTAGGCAACTGAACTACGTTTTAGCCGTTACGGTAATCCTAACGGCCAATGTCCTCTTTTGATTTAGGACACTGAACTCCGTTTTAGCCGTAACGACTTTCCTATCGGTCAATGTCCTTTTTTAAGGTAGGACACTGAACTCCGTTTTAGCCACAGGTTGAGAACCGCTGGATTAGAGCAACCTCAAGCCGCAAGCGCTGGATACCTTTTCAACGTAAATCTTGGGAAATATAAATAATGAAGTCCACAACATGCATTCATGTTATGTTCCGTAGGCTATATGCGCCGTTGACTATATATATATCATCATTCGCCATGGGCCGTATGCTCGTAGGTGTCCAATGTCAACTTCGTCTTCTTCTTCCAATAATCTCTGTCCTGCGCCAGGAGGAACAGCTTTTGTTGTGAGTCATCGCACCAGTCCTCTATATCGTCCTTCCATTCCCGATGCGGTCTGCCTCTCTTATTAGTTCCGTCCATTATTCCGAAAACAAGAGTCTTAAGTTTTCTGTCGTCCGTCATTCTGGCGATATGGCCGAAAAGCCCCAGTTTGCGCCTCATGGCTTTTTGTAAGATTGTTTCTGCTCTGTCCACTCGCTGAAATAATCTCTTCGTTGGTTATTTTCTGCGTCCATTTTATTCTTAGGATCTTTTTGTAGCATTTGTTCTCAAATGCCAGGATCCTTCTTTTTATCGAGGCGGTGTATACCCATGTCTCGTAGCCATAAAGCGCCGTGCTGAAGATTGTGGTATTGAGGAGTGAGGACGTTCATTTTTGTCGTCATCTTGATGGTACTGCTCCTCCATATTTTGTCCAACGATTTGAGGGCTGTGTATGCTCTTGCTAGGCGGGTCCTGACTTCTGTTTCGCCATCCAAATCGAATGTGAAGTTGCTGCCTAGGTAGGTGAAGCTTCCCACGTTTTCTATTTTGGCGTCTTCTACTTTTACAATAGGTTTGCTGGTCTTTAGTCCGAATATCATGATTTTCGTTTTCTTAATATTGATGGAAAGTCCATTTTTTTAAATTCTTCGTTTAGTAGTTCTAGCGAGTATTTCAGTTCTGTTTTGTCTTCCTCTATGAGGTCTGCAAACCATAAGTTGCATCAATAAATATTCAACATGTCGTCATTGTTTATGTGATTATAGCAAAGAGTTGATTTAGTGATTATACACAGCGATCTTTCCCATGACTATTTATTGTGCAACGTTATTTCCAAAAAGAGGTGTCGTTGGTTGGCTTATAAGCGAGTGTATTTCAGATAAATACAGTCGTAGACTACTAATGTGTATAATGATTCGTTTAACAGAAAATCAGACAATTTATGCATGGTGACATACAGCACCCGGTCACATGTCAAAATGAAAAACAAAACCCAGAAATAATAATAAAGTATTGTAATAATAATGTAAAGAAAATAAAGTGGCGGCACCCGTAAACAGTTAAGATGATGAATGTTGTAATATGAATGTAGACTAGTCCAATGCGGGAGCCCTAAAGCGAAAATCTTTGATGACAAGGCTGTTAATTGCTAACATGCAAGCTACAACCCTGAAGTTTGTAGATGTTGTGATCGTCCAAAAAACGTGCAAATTACTCACTTCAAATACGGCAACAACGACTAATGATAATTATCATTATTTTGTTTATCAACACCTTTAAACAGTGGTCATCCAACGTTACATAAGGTCATTATCACGAGTTAATTTGTTCCAACTGCTTCCTAATAGCTGATTAACTTTATATCCTTCGTTGTCGCTGTTTAAAAGGTGTTCTGAAACAAAAGGTCACAAAAATGACATTTAATTTAGGTAAAACCAAAAACACGGCAAGCAAGAAATGAGGAAAATCGTTGAATGTTTATTCATCTATTTTTATTGCTTATCACTGGCAATAATAGCTAATCGCTTCGGCATGAAACTCCGATGCAGTGTCCACGCTGTTGTCTGGAGCGCCTCTGAGTAGTGAGCCTGAAGGGGCGCCATAACAAGTGCACATGCAAATAATGCACAACGTCCTTACATTGGGTATCCAGGGGCGTCGTCAGCTACGCTCTGCTGATAAGGTAGTCCTCTTGGTTCCTTTTCCTCGTACTACTACCCTTCTACTAAACTTAAAGCTGTTCTTTTTGGGTGCGATAGAGTCGGGAGCGCCTCTGAGCAGTTTTTTTAATCTTGAAGGAGCGCTATATAAATTTCCAAATGAATGAATCTCCGGGATGACGAGGAAAACGACGATATTAATACGGTTCATCGTCTAGTTCGTGATACATTTGGTCGCGCAATCAAAAACTTTCATTGTTCGGACTTTAGAATGATCTGTTGAATTTGAGAACATTAGTTCCGTGTTTGATGTAGTTCTCCATATTAGCCATTCTGGCTATGATGACGATCAACTCCCCGTAGTACGCAAATAATCTGATCTCTGTCTAAACCATAACAGGGTGTTAACGAACAACTAAGGTTCTAGTACGTGGCCGTAAGATGCAGTTAAGTGCTTCGAAACAATTCTGATTTTTCGACACCTCTTTTAATAATTCCGACACAATTACAAGATGATGAGCACGTGCTATTGTTTTAATTGTGCCGATAGGTTCTGTAACGTGTCAGAAAGTGATTCCTTACATTGGGTATTCAAAGGCGTCGTGAGCTACGCTCTGCAGATAAGGAGTCCTCTTAGTTCCTGAGACAGTCCTCCTCCTCCATATCCATCCAACGTTTTTCTTGGTATGAGTGTACAGTTCTCCTCCTCCCATGCACATACCTCTGCAGTGCCTTTTTTATGTATCTTCAGATAACGAAAAGTGAATATCAAGGGAATGAAAATTGTAATGCCCTGTCGCGGTATTTAGTGTCGCGGGATTAAATGTCGTGCTACCGTACAAACGCGCTGTGATTGTTCAGAGCCAACCCAGTGATGCACACCTTTTAAATGTATATTTAGTCAATTATAAAGTCGATGGGTCCAAAAACATTTATGATTCACACTGTCTTTGTCACTATCTGTTCGATTCTTCAGCCGTCCTCGCAGCTAGGGTTGGTCGCATCATGAACTATTATCCTTCTCAATTCTTGTCGATCCTCCGTGCTTCTCGTGATCTGCTCCATCGTCATTCCAGTCCAGGCTCGAATGTTATCCATCCATATCATAATTATTAAGTCTGAATCTGCAATCAACCAACGGTAAATATCGTTATATTAATTTAAGATCCAGTGGTTTAATGCTAGATAGTATATAAATATTTTAAATGTCTCTTGACCTGGGGTGCTTTTTCACCCAAATCCATAATTATCCACAGTATAAACATTAAATTCTGCATTACAATGCGAGGCAACAAAACACATCCTTTTATTCGATAACCACAAACAATAATTATGTATACGCGTAAGCGGAACTTATTGTTCCACGCTCTCGTACTGCAATCAGGCAGCGCCGTGCTTTCTCCGTGGCTGGCCCTGCGACCTGGAATGAGCTCCCTGTTATCCTTCGTCAAATACCTATTAGCCTTTCTACTTCTACTTCATTTCTTTCTCTTCTCAAAACTGTCTTATTCGACCGGGGTTGGACTGGGAGCGCTTCTGAGTAGTAACCTTGAAGGAGCGCTATATCAAATACTCAGTTAATAAATAAATAAATAAATAAGTGAATGACCAATCATCCTTATATAGATAAATGAAGCTGACGCTGACGAGAATTGTTGCACATTCGGTAGTATAAGTCACTTAATAAAATATGCAGAACGGACAAACTTAAGTAAATGGTTACTCGGATAAAAAAAGGTAGCTTATAGACATGACATTGAACAATAAATCAACTATAAGACGATAGCCTACTTTTACAAAGGTTAATAAGATCATTTTATACCTGCGTGCTGCGTGGTGGTGTAATGGTGGGTTCTTTGGTGCCTTGGAGCCGGATGACTTGAATCCACCTCAAGTCGCCGCGTAGGGACACTGAATCGGAGTTTCACGCCTAAATGCATGAGCATTTGCAATTGTGGGACTTGCACAGGGTCCCTACGCGGTGGCTCTGAGGTGGATTTGAACCTTGAACCATCCAGCTCTAAGACACCAAACTCACCGCTACACCATAGCATCCCATATACTACTATAAATATATGTTTGATATTTACTATAATTTCTGTCCACTAAAATGCGGATGACAATATCTTCATCGTCCTTCTTATCATACTAATAATATATGTTTGTACGTAGTCGTTATGCTTAATATAGACAAGTGCTGTCAGTAGCGCGCAGTAGCCTACGTGAAGTAATCCCATTAGCATCCAGTCTTCCTAATCACAGCCATTCATGTAATCTTCTCAGATAACGTGTAGTTTCCACCGCCATGCTTGCAGCGCCCCTAGCTGGAAGATCTTACTTTCTTGACACTGTAATGGTCGCTGTTTAACACCCTTGCATAGATGGATCCAGTGTCTTAATAGCATTATAGTTATAATAGCGGACAGTGTTAATTTTGTACAGTGATGAATGTATTATTCATGTGAAAAGAGACTATTGCAATGGCCGGCTATTCTTGCATTGTTATGGCAAGATAATATAAAGAAAAGTGGTGTTCAATTATCACTTCTCGATGTGCGTTGTCATAGTTCATAAATGCACACCTTAATTACTGCACACCTCTTTTAGAGCTTACATCAAGCTACATCTGGCTAAGTTTGTCATGGAAAATAGTGATCTCAGCCTTAAGCCTGCTTCAGGCTCTTGTCCAAGATATTGTTAATTAATCTGAAACAGCTGCTAACACAATCTTGTCGTAAACAATCTTCCTCCAAGACTCGTAGCCTACTATTATAGTGAAAGTCATATTCGCTTTTCAGCTTTTATTAAATTTAAAAAAAAATTATTTTGTTGCCAAAGAAACTAAATCAAACAAAATGAACATCAGTGAATACAGAAGCTTCGTTATAAAAGAGTTTCGTTTAAACGCCGTTTACACCGACAGTATTGAATTTTATTCATAAATGAATGTGGACTGTCAATCGGAGAACCCAACCATTCTTGCGTTATTTATAGCAACGGTATGAAATTAAAAATAGGTGTTCAACTTTCACTTCTCGTCGTGTGTTATGTTAGATTCAGCACAGTACACATTGCCTTTTTGCACACCTCTTTTAGACTTTACTTCGGGCTACATATGACTAAGTTTGTCATCGCCAGTAGTGACAAAAATACTCAACTTTGAGTTGCACTGATATTGTCCAAACTATCGTTAAACTGAAGCAATTGATAAGACAATCTTGTCATAACTACAATAAGCTGACGTTAAACTTTCGACCCAGCCACTTTTTTTTAACTCCGTCACTGCTCTTACTTTAGTGACAGTCAGACGCAGACAAGCACCGCTAAAACAGCCAATAACCAAAGAATCGACCGACTTTGCTGTTATTAACCGCAGATTACAACCACGTCAAATTTTGTTCGGCATATTACTGCACTGGTCAATTAATGTGTGAATTGTAGGAAAATTAACTAGGTGCACCACGAGCTACCTGGAATTTTGATATGAAAAATAGACTTTACCATGTGGCTGTAATGAAATAAAAAGGTAGCTTATAAATTACATTTATCGCAATTTGCTACTGCGCCCATTAAGCTCACTTCGCTGAAGCGCTCCCGACTACATCCGAACATTAAGTTTAGCGATGAAGAATTCTGATAGATTTCCAGGGTGTCGATGTACATGTAGCTCTAAAGCAAGGGTCATTCAAGAACACTGAGCCAACGACAGATAAAGCTCGATTCATTATGGCTGCAGCAATTATTTACAGCTCATAATAATTATTATATGAACTGACCCCAGCATCTTATTACAGGTGTTGAAATTATGCAAGGCGCTCATCACGTTCCACAATTCAGCTCACCAACGCCATCTGCTGAATAGAAGGTTATGTTGAGTGAACCTTAGGAAGGTTAGCAGGGAACCGATGGTGTTCTTCGTGCCAGGTTCTTTTGCGTGTCATCAGAAAGAAAGTATCCTACCACTACGACAAAGCTGCGCCACGACAAGTACGTTTAGCGCCACCCGCCTCTTTTGTGTAGGCTCGGTACTCGCATCCAGTGATACCGCTCCTTGGCTTTTTTCCCAAGATCTTGGCTTTTTCAATCGTATCTTGGGATCTTGGCTTTTTTCCAAAGAACCTTGGCTTTTTTACTTGGCTTTTTTCTGCCCACTAAATAACAATAATCTTAGCAATAATCCACTAAATAACAATAATTTAACCAATAATCCAATAAATAACAATAATCTTAGCAGTAATATAACCATAACTCTACTGACTATGATTTATTCGACTTATTATTCTCTGAACTGTTTGCTCTCTGCATATTAGTTATTTGTGACGTCACGTGCAATTTGGCGCAATTCCGCGCAAAATTGAAAATAACTTGATAAAGATAAATGAAAGTTGATCAATAACAATAGACATTAATCTTTAAAATGTAAACAAATCAGCTTTAGTGGCTCACAAGATCACACAAAAGCACACGAAAAATTTCTGAACTCAACAAAACAACAACTAAAGTAAACAAGACGTTTATTTCTCAAAAAGAGCGCACTATGTTCCTAAATATTGTTAGTATGTTAGAAAATCAGCGAACGGAACCAATTATGAACAATTTAACATACATTCATTTCAGGATTAATTATACATAATTTCATAAACATCGCAATTTATAGGAAAAAATAGCTTCTTTTTCAATAAAAATAGGTGACATGGTCAAAAATTATTAACTTGGCTTTTCTTGGCTTTTTTTAAGACCCCATCTTGGCTTTTCTTAAATTTTAGAGCGGTATCACTGCTCGCATCAAACGATGTCTGCTTTGACGTAATGTAGGCCTTAGTTTTTTTCAAGAATAGTAATAATGATTTAATACGAATTTAGAACCTTGATTATTTATAAGAAATATAGTTTTGTGTTAAAGGTGTCTAAAGTGACCTAAAGAAGTTTTAATACAGCAGCGGCCTCTAGCGGTCTAACAAAACATTACAATCGTCTACAAATGTAAGATTATTATTTGTTTGTTTGAATGTATTCAATACAGAATCGTTATCCAACGTTTAGATCGGTTAATCGAGCAACAAACTGACCAAAGAAAGCAACTTTTTGTTTCTATATGTTAGCATTCTTCCAAGCAAAGGCGCAGACGAGCATTTAGTGGGGTGCGGTGGTATAGTGTGAATGTTCGTTGCCTTGAAAGACGGATGGTTGCAAGGTTCAATCCACCTCAGGCCGCAGCGCAATTGCTCAGCGTCTGCGCTGTAGTCGGAATTCAATACGCGTGCCAATTCACATTCCTTATAGACCGTACAGTTACTTACCTCGCAAGGCACTTTTTAATATCATAATTGATACTTGTTCTTCCTAAAATCGCAATGTCTTCCGAGAAAGTTAGCGATATTTTTTTAGTATCAATTATTGATTTCCCATAATTAAAAATCCAGAGCTGAAGCGAAAGTATTATTGAATCTAAGCATGTCCTTTTTATATATATAAGTGATGTTAACCTTCGCCATACGCGACCAAAAAAACTACGTCTTCTATGCTTGGGGGTCCAAATGACCCCCAAGGTATACCTGTTCCTGGGCATGGAATTTGATAATTTTTGTTTCGTTTCTAATGTTTTATGGGTCAGGGAATTCATTGCAGCTACTGCAAAATGCGTGACCTTCACGGATGACCTTGAAATTCAAGGTCACATGATTTTTCAGGTGTATCTCTGTTTCTTCGCATGCTATCTTGAATATTTGTTTTCAGAAATTCAAGGCCACGTGATTATGCACGTGACCTTACCTATCTGAACTGGAACAGCCATTTTTGTTTGTTTATATTTTGTTGAGTTCCTTGTACCAAATAACCATAGAAAACAAAAAACTTCGTTGTTCTAACAGGTATAGTAGCAGAGATAGGTATGGTCATGTAAAAAATCATGTGACCTTGAATTGCAAGGTCTTCCGTCAAGGTCAGGCATTTGTCAGTAGCTGGAGTGGATTCCCTGAACCCTAAAACATTGGAAACAAAAAAATAATCTTCAAGATACCTTGCGTAGAAGCAGAGATACACCTCATTGTATGGACACTACTGATATGGACATGAATTTCACTCTAAGATCTCACCAAAATGACGTCACAGCGTCAGAACTAAGCGTCAACGTATGACGTCACTCATACCATTTTGACAAGGAGGAATTTTTAGGAAAAGTCACCAAAGGAAACTTTTTGGTGCCCACATTTTAGAAAGTTACAGATGAAAATATACCCCTGGGGGTCGATTTGACCCCCATACGTGTGGCGAAGGTTAATGCGTAAAAAAGGTATTTAACATCTTCACATCTCCTAATCCAAAATATAGTTTCTTAACAAATGGCTGTGTCGCAGTAAAAACGGTCACCCTCAATTTTCCAGGCTTGAGACTGGCACTGCAATGGACTCAGCTATAGCATAAGAAAACAACAATTGTTCTGAAGCCATAGTCGGTAGGATAAATTATTTTATATAGATTTAAACTGTTTTATAGTTAAAAAAATCGGCAATTGAATGAACACAAGTTCTATTCGCATCTCTCATGTTCAAAATAATTGTCACGTTCTACCAGCGCCATCTGCCGAATGGAAGAATAAGTGGACCTTTGGGGCGGGGGGGTTAGCGGGAAGCGATCCCACATTCGGGTGTTTTTCGTGCCCCCTCCCTCACCCCCAAAGTTATACATGACATGTACATCTTCGTGCCAGGCTCTTTTTACGTGTAATCCTACCTTTTCCGAAGATGAGACTTACACTACGACAAAACTACGCCATGACAAATACGTTTAGTGTCACCCTCCTTCTCTATCGAAGCTTGTGACTGGCATCAACCGATATCTCCTTTGACGTAATGTAGGCCTAAGTATTCCATCCAGAGTGTTTTTGATGTGATTAGAAATTTAAAACTTTTGTTATTTATAAGAAATATTTTTATTAAAGGTGTCTAAAGTGAACTGAAGAAATTTTAAGAAAGCAGTGAGCTCTAGCGGTCTAGCAAAACATTACAATAGTCTACATTTGTAAGAATATATTTGTTTGAATGTATTCAATACAGAATCGTTGTCCATCGTTTAGATCGGTGAATCGAGCAATAAATATTATTGACCCAAGAAAGCTAACGTTTTGTTATGGTGGAATTCTTCCAAGCAAAGGCGGACGTGCGGTGGTATAGTTGGAATGTTCGTTGTCATGCAAGACCGGGGGTTGCAGGTTTAAATCCACCTCAGGCCACAACGCAATTGCTCAGTGTCCGCTCTGTAGTCGGGGTCGCAAATCAATAAACATTTCTTATAGTCTGTACAGTTTCTTACCTCGCAAGGCACTTTTTCAAATCATAATCGATACTTGTTTTTTAATCTAAGATCGCGATGTCTTCCGAGAAAGTTAGCGATATTTTATTATTATTGTTTGTTGATTTCCTAGACAAAAAATTCGAAGAACAGAAAATCTAAAGCGTAGGTAATTAAAACTAAGCGTATCATTTTATATATATAAGTGATGTTAATCCGTAAAAAAGGTATTTAACATCGACACGTCTGATCACCCAAAAATATTCTTTATCAACAAATGGCTGTGTCGTAATAAAGACGGGAACACTTAAATTTCCATGCTTGAGACTGGCACTGCAATGGACTCAACTAGCATAACAAAACAACAATTGTTCAGAAGCCATAGTCGGTAGGATAAATTTCTTTACGTAGATTAAGGCTGTATTTTTAGATAAAACATTCGGCAATTAAAGAAGCACAAATTCTATTCACATGTCCCATTTTCAAAATAATTGCCTTTAATTATAACCAAATCAAATGTTAATGAACCGCTTGTTCAAACCGAAAGTACTGCGAACAGGTAATGCGCCAAAACAATGTCGACGTCAACAGCTTTTGTTGTCATAATGCTGTAGGGTAATATCAACGCTCTGGTATTATAGCAGAAGATTCACTTGTTATATTGGCGTCGGTCTCCTCCTTCATTCAGCTTGGGACTGGCACTGGCAGAGAACGAGCAATTGTGGAGTAAATAACAATGAATAGAAATGTATTTTGCTGGTTTTCCCTACCAATGAGGGACTCTGAGGTGATTGCAACACTCTGGTATAGCATGCAGAATATAGTATTGGAATCGTTTACTGCAATCCTCTCAGCCTTTCATTCGCCAGGTGGCACTTTATACTTAACCCATCGAAACCAAACTCTGAACTCCTCTGTTACCATCATTTTTGACTCGACGCAGAGCTCGTGGATAACCTGGGCCCATGCGCATGGTTTTCAAAGTTATTTCGAGATTATGATTGTGATTATCACTAGTTTTTAAATGGTGTGGGTCATTCAAATTTAAACTTCTGATGAAATTTTTATTAAATATAATATAACACATTTTATTTTTACGTTAGAAAGGTTTCAAACGGTTTGCCTTATTAAGCTCATTTTTAACGAGACACAACGTGCAGTTGTCCAGTAATAGTTTTTGGCTATTTGATGCTATAGATAGCAGTTAATATCCACTTTAAAAAGGTATTCAATTGATCATGGTATTGACATAATATAATTATGCATGTACGACATACGTGCACTTGTCATAGCGCCCCTTCAAGATTGTAACTCTGAAGCGCTCCCGACACAGCGCGGACACTCAATCGGCGTTTTACACCGAAGCACTGAGCATTTGCGAGTGAAGGACTTGCTCAAGGTCCCTAAAGACGCGGCGACTTGAGGTGGATTCGAACATGCAACCCTCAGGCTGCAAGGCAGGAACATGCCCACTACACAAAAATCGTGAACCGCCATGACACTCACCTCTGAATCAGACAATATTTATCTATATATTTTTCTATTTATCCATTTCTATAGCGCCCCTTAAAGCTCGCTGCTCAGAGGCGCTCCCGAGTGCAGCACGGACACTGCATTGGAGTTTCACGCTGAAGTGCCAGAGCAATTGCGAGTGAAGGACTTGCTCAAGGTCCCTATACGCGCAGCATTAGGTTTCGAACCTGGAACCTTTCGTCTATAAGGCAGCGACGCCACCACTACACCACCGTATCCCACAGTATTATTATTACTATAATATTATTTACTAAGATATCATTGTTATTACTATTAAAATTCAGAACACCTTTAAACAGTGATCCACGAATGTTACAAATGTTTGGTACCTGCACGCAATTAGAAGTTAACTGCCTTTTTCAATGTACAGGTAATTTATATCACCAGTTACCACCTATTTAAAAGGTGTTTTGAAGATACAAATTACTTATGCTTCCATTTTAATCGTGTTATTTGTCGATATTACTGACTTCTAAAGCTGCAGTTTCTCTCGTCCATGTATTTGTCCCGAGGCGACTCGACTACAACGCCTCCATAACGGTTGGCTGCACGAATGGATCAGCATCTTCCACAGTTGTCTATCACATTAACACGTGCAACCAACATGACATTGTGTATACGCATAATTATTATTAAGTGATTGACCAATAATCCTCAATAATTATAGATAAATGAAGCTGATGATAATTGATGGAATTAACTCTGACTGCAGTTGGTAAAAATAGGCAAAACGGACGAACTTAAGTAAATGGTTACTCGGATAAAAAGGTAGCTTATATACATGATATGAACAATAAGTCAATATGACATGTTATTGTAATTGTAATTGAACATTTATATAGCGCCTCTTCAAGAGAACTCCTCAGAGGCGCTCCCGACCTGACACCAAACCATAATCAAAGAGAATGGTTTTCAAACGCTTGTTAGCCTACTATTGCGAAATTTATACCGTTCAATACCCACATATGGCGCAGTGGTGTAGTGTAGGTTCAGTGCGTTGTATCCAGAAGGTTGCAGGCTTTTTCAAGGGAAGTCGACCGTTAGGATAGCCGTTATGGCCCAAAAATAGATCACGGTCTTTTCGTATTAGGGGATTTGATCGTTAGGATATCATTATTATGCTATGGTTGGAATGGAAGAAGGCCAGACGGATCATATCGAATTGAGAGAAGTTGGTCACTAGAATAACCGATATGGATGATGAGGATATCAGGGTCAAGTGTGTGCATCGAACCTTTGTCTTACTGTTCAAGAAAAATCGCAATGGTGCACCATTTCCGTAATCTCAACAATCATAGTTTCAATATCCACACTATCAACATTTTAAATTCTGCATTACAATGCGGGGCACATCAACATATCATGCATCGAAACATATTTCATTCGGTAACCAACCTAATAATAATAATATGATTAAGTTAGTTACCGAATAAAAAATGCATATCATCTTTAGATGTACAAAGCCGATGCCGTGGGGCGCGGTGGTCTATTGGTGGTGTCGTTGCCTTGGAGCCGAAAGGTCCAAGGTTCGAATCCACCTGGCCGCGTAAGGACATAGGGCAAGTCCTTCACTCACAATTGCTCAGCGCTTCCGCGTGAAACTCCGATGCAGGGTCCGCTCTGCATCGGGAGCGCCTCTCAGTAGGGAGAGCTTGAAGGGGCGCTATAACAAGTGCACATACAAACAAACAAACGTTGCGGGAAAACTCAAGACTCTCGAGAAGAGATTGCAACCATAATAATATTGTCAAGTGTGAGCAGAACGAACAAATTTATATAGATGGTTTATCGAAGAAAAAGGTAGTTAATAGCCATGACATTGAACAATAATGTGGTAACGCGCAGGGCTTTTTTAAAGGAATTTTTAGAACTGCACAACTTCCCCAGCCTCCAAGACCGTAGCCAGGATTTGTTTGAGGGGGGGGGGGTGGTTTCTTCGGCGGAGAATTTCTGACACCTGTGTTTATTCGTCAAAATGTTTGAAGACACCTTTTTTAGGTTAAAAATTTTTCGATTTCAGTATTTTCAACGATTTTTGAGTGTGCAAAAAATCTTTTGATTTTAATATTATCCACGATTTTCGGGTGTCTAACGAGATCATTATGATTCCAGCATCTTCAACAATTTTCGGGTGTCTAAGGACATCATTTTGATTTTAATATTATCAGCGATTTTCGGGTGTGTAAGGACATCATTTTGAATCCAGTTTTATCAGCAATTTTCTGGTGTCAAAAGACATCATTTCGATTTCAGTATTTTCAACGATTTTTGAGTGTGCAAAAAATCTTTTGATTTTAATATTATCCACGATTTTCGGGTGTCTAACGAGATCATTATGATTCCAGCATCTTCAACAATTTTCGGGTGTCTAAGGACATCATTTTGATTTTAATATTATCAGCGATTTTCGGGTGTGTAAGGACATCATTTTGAATCCAGTTTTATCAGCAATTTTCTGGTGTCAAAAGACATCATTTCGATTTCAGTATTTTCAACGATTTTTGAGTGTGCAAAAAATCTTTTGATTTTAATATTATCCAAGATTTTCGGGTGTCTAACGAGATCATTATGATTCCAGCATCTTCAACAATTTTCGGGTGTGTAAGGACATCATTTTGATTTTAATATTATCAGCGATTTTCGGGTGTGTAAGGACATCATTTTGAATCCAGTTTTATCAGCAATTTTCGGGTGTCAAAAGACATCATTTCGATTTCAGTATTTTCAACGATTTTCGGGTGTCTAAGGTCATCATTTTTATTTTTGTATTAAACACGATTTCGGGTGTCTAAGGAGATCATAATAATTCCAGTATCTTCAACGATTTTCTGGTGTGTAAGGACATCATTTTGATTCCAGTTTTATAAGCTATTTTTGGGTGTCTATAGACATCATTTTGATTTTAGTATTGTCAACGATTTTTGGGTGTGTAAGGACATCGTTTGATTTTTATATTATCAACAATTTTTGGGTGTCTAAGGAGATCATTATGATTACAGTATCTTCAACAATTTTCGGGTTCCTTAAAAACATCAATTTGATTTTAGTTTTATGAACGATTTTCGGGTGTGTAAGGACATCATTTTGATTCCAGTATTATCGTCGATTTTCGGGTGTCTAAGGACTTCATTTTGAATCCAGTATTATCAACGACCTGCTGTCTTGAAGTTGACTTGACTATTATTGAGATCCGCGGGACATTGGAATTCCAGCAGGTTAAGAACTTTTATGACATCATAGACAAAATTTGTTCGGCCTATAACTATAAAGACGTCATTGTTAATCTATTTAATTATTGTTTAGCGAAACTCTGCACATTCCCCTCTCGGCGCTTCGCGTTTTGGCTCTCGTCTTTCTGCCGCTCGGTTGTATACCCAAACACACGATGGGCGATTTATGATTTAGCCCTCCCAAGAGCTGAGACTAAACTCCGACCATGAGGAGGGGGGTGCTAAAACACCCAAAACACCTCCCTGGGTGTGGCGTCAATTTGCGAACGAAACTAAGATGGACCCATCAAACTCCTCCACTCGGTTATTCTACTGTAAGTGTAGTTGCAAAATAAGGTATTTATTTTACTAGGCTGGTTTCAAAGTTTTTGGCTGCAAACTTCAATCACAAAACTTGCAATAGGCCTACTATAGGCTTCTATTAATGTATTTTTAAAATAGCGTATTATTCCAAATTGGAAGACAATGAACTTTAAAAATATTTTTAACTGCACAAAAATGCTTTTACAACTGCACAAATTCATTTTAGAACTGCACATTTTGTGTAGAACTGCACGTTAAAAAAAGCCCTGGTAACGCGTTGGGTAGATTGCTGACATAATTTTTTTTTCAAACTGAATCTAACACACCTCTTTTAGATGATACATCGAGCTACATCCCGCCAAATTTTTCACCAATGAAACAACTTTCGGACAACGCTTAAGAAGTTTGAAGATTGCGACTATGATCATTACGCGTCGTGGCTAGATTTTTAATTACAAGTTTTATTTGTTTTTTAATTCATAAATTTTATATAGTGCATCTTCAGTGTAGGTTATAGTCAGCATCGCTTGCGGTCCAACCACGGCTAAAACAGACAGTTTTGAGCTTCTTAACGAACAGAGTCGATTGACACACGCATTTTAATCTGTATCATTTATTTTAAAAGTGCATGAATGATGATATATAAAACCAAAAAAACTCATTTAAAAAGGTGTCCGATGTTTTGCCATTTTTGGTTATTCCTTGCAACGAAACTCAAAAATCGTTTGCGAGTAACAAATAATGATGGATGGATCCAGATTTGACGAGGGCCTATGACGACATAGGTCGTTGCCCTCGGCAGAAGTTTGCTTGCCATAATGCACCACAAATATTTTAACCTCGGTGACGGCATATACATGTACATAACATTTAATATTCATATTTAAAAGGTGTCCGATTAATTAGGCGTCTAACGACATCAGATTCTTGCGGCACCAGTTAAGGCTATAATTATGGAGGACTAAACGAATGAAAATTGGGTGCGAATGAATTACTTCCATAGTCCTTGTTCCCAAATCCATTGTTGCTCTTGGTGCCAGTTCGTGCAATGATTGTCAATTATCGTCATTCTAATATTCTATTGTTTTGAAATTACTGCTATCTGAGCCGATGATTTCCACTTTTTGCAGATGAAAATTTGTGAAGAAGGCCAATATATATATATATTATCAGAAATCACTTTAAAAGGTGTCGATTGGTTCCGCGTAATTGACGTGATATATTATAATTGTCTACATCGTTTGCAATTATGGTCGAATTAATTATTCAAGAATATATTCAGTTAAATCGCTTGATTGATTGAAACCAATATAATTATAATATAATTATATTGTTGGCTGTTTCAGTAAAACGACGATGTCATCATCATTGTCATCGTCATCGTCATCGTCATCATCATCATCATCATCCTCATCATCATCATCATCATCATCATCATCATCATCATCTTCATCATCATCATCATCATCATCATCATCATCATCATCATCATCATCCTTTATCATCATCATCATCATCATCATCATCATCATCATCATCATCATCATCCTTTATCATCATCATCATCATCATCATCATCATCATCATCATCATCATCATCATCATCATCATCATCATCATCATCATCATCATCATCATCATCATCATCATCATCATCATCATCATCATCATCATCATCATCATCATCATCATCATTATTGAATCGACTCAACTACGAACGACACTGTGTGATAATAAGGATCATTATCATCACCCTCCTTCTCTGTTCACGCTTAGGACTGACACTATCGGGAGTGACGATCAAGAGGAGCTGCTTTTTCTATCAAATAGGGATGTGTTTATCTGAGGTTTCCTTTTCATGGACGAACTACTAATGAAAATGCGACGAATACGTTTATATAAAATCTGTGATTACGTAATATAAAGGTGTTCAAGTAATACAAAACTCGACCACTGTTCGCTATCTGACAGTGCCAGTCTCTAGCCTGGATGAAGGAGGAGGGTGTCGCTGATGATCTTTGTGATAACGGTGTTTTTTTTACATTTTTATATAAAAAGCAGTCTGTAGTAGGCCCTACACATGATTCCCATTCGTTCATTTCAAAATTTGAAAATTTGAAATGAACGAATGGGATTTAATCTAAGCCTAAATGACACTAAGAACTTTCTTTTGCATGTCAACGCCAGTGACAAGTCTTATCGGTTTTTTTGCCTCTCCATCATTCAATGGATGAAGTGGATGCTGATGAAAGTTGCTGATGAAAGTTGCTGATGAAAGTTGCTGATGAAAGTTGCTGATGAAAGTTGCTGATGAAAGTTGCTGATGAAAGTTGCTGATGAAAGTTGCTGATGAAAGTTGCTGATGAAAGTTGCTGATGAAAGTTGCTGATGAAAGTTGCTGATGAAAGTTGCTGATGAAAGTTGCTGATGAAAGTTGCTGATGAAAGTTGCTGATGAAAGTTGCTGATGCGGGAGGTTGCACTTTCTCAAAACTAACCGCCTCAGAAATTTACTATGGAGCCAGTTGAGTCGAACATTGTGCGGAACGAATGAACTTATATAAATGTTAGCTTAATAAATAAAGGTAGCTAATTACTAATATTTCTCGCAAAAATTTTCGGCAGCGCCTCTTACTCTCTTTCTTCTCCCGACTACAGCGTGGACACTGCATTGTAGGATCTGTGTGCGTGGGATAGAGTTGGATTCGAACCTGAGTGTAAGGCAACGATCCCACCATAATACACCACAGCGCCCCAACATAAATTGTATCCATGATTTTGAACAACAAATATATGTATAATGATTCTGTAACAATATAATGCATGTATTAAAACAGTAATAATAAAGTATATTAATTTTAGTAACGTAATAATGGTGATATACGTTACAGTATTATAACTTTCTTATCTCTCCTCCTCTCCTCCACTGCATCTGAATTTCTTGGCTTTGTATTTGCAACCACGGTTCATGACCTCGTTGTCCAACTTGATCAAGAACTCACTTTGCTCCTCAACTTCACCGTCTTGCTCGAGACTGTTATTATCAGCTGCGCCAGCTTCGCGCTGTCATCCGTTCTCTTACATCTGCTGCTACTCTTACTTTAGTGCATTCCTTTGTTACATCCCACATAGACTATTGCTCTTCGCTCTACATTGGCCTCCCATCCAGTGGCATGACTTGTGTTACGCTCTGCTGCGCGCCTAATTGGGCAAATTCCTAAAAATGACGAAGTCACATATAAAACAAGGACAGCGTAATATAACACAAGTAGACACCTAATAAAAGGCGTTAGTCTTAAATGCACATAAGATTCAATATTTCTCGACCATCATTATCAGTGCCAGTCCAAAGCCTCGTTTAAGGAGGAGGTCGATGTTGATTTTCTTTGTTTCTACTCAGTTTCGTTAGATTACTACATCAGAACATTTGCACCGTGTTTATGTTAATAATAATATCTGTTTACTTACATGAAAAGTTGCACATCATAAGTTAGATAAAAGTTTAGCGATGATCCTGAGCTCAGCCCAAATTGAGAATAAATTCAGATTAATGCTGTGCATTTCCTTTATATATAGTGGTATATGTCTCAGTTAAAAAGGTGTTTAACATTTGTGACCTGACTTGTTTTTAAAAACGTGTGTTTAACGACGCTGCGTCGTAATAATGTCTACCACCCTCAACTTTTCAAACTGAACTGAAACAGGACAACAACATATGCATAAGGTCCATGACATTGTAATCCCAAATAAATTTGCAATCGATTGATGTATTTTATAGAGTGCATGGTTGGCACGAAGATCGCACGGACGTCAGATCGCTTCACTTTACACACCAAAAAAGTTTACTCAACCTTCCATTCGGCAGAAGGCTTTGGTAAAAATTAATTATTAGTGGGTCATGGATGGTAGTAGCCTTGCATGGCATCAAGAATAGTTAAATCCAACTCCTGTAATAACTTTCGATCATGAGTTCATTCTATGTAAATTGTGATGATTCTGTGTTTTTGAGATTAAACGAAGATCATTATTAGAAGTGTAGAGATAGGATTTCAATTATATATAACGATTATCTCGCGTTCGCAAACCGCCTCAAAGCGACATATCAAATCTGTGTTCGTTTTACAGAAAACCAAACCATCAGTTTTAGCGCTAAACATATCATGGCTACGAGTTTCCTTCACAAGCTTGCAATGGATTCAGCTATTATTAGGAGACAATATTATAGTCGGTTGTATAATTGATAAATCACTGTCAGTTTTCAACCTTATTGATTAATGACAATCGTTTTATAAGGTGTCTAACAATGATTAGTCGTTTTATTGAGTTCTTGATGAAAGACGCTGACATACGCAATCAGTCACAAATAAGAAACAATATTTTTACTTGTCTTGTCTTGTCTTGTCTTGTCTTCAACCATCCTCGATCCAAGGGTTGGTCGCTTCACGAACAAGTTTTATCAATCTCCTTCTGTCTCTTGTCTCCATCAAAGTCCGATCGAAAGATGTTCCCATCCATTCTCCGATGTTGACAACCCATCCCATCATCGGCCTTCCTCGGCCTTCCTCGTGCTCTTGCTTCCGAAACATTTCCCATTGGTTTATTGCTTTCAAGCAATATTGAATGCATGGTCACGTGACTGTCGTAATATTGTGGCCATTCATGTTGAAAATCGATTTGTGTGAAAGAGGTCTAAACATGCTCAAATTAAAATTACATATTAGTGTGTAGTTGTTATTCTTACCATAGAGTAGTGCCGTCAATAGCGTGCAGGATGAGAAGTGGTCCATTTCTATTCACAGCAATTCATGATTGTAGTCTTTTCAGATACCCGATACCTGTAGTTTCCACCGCCATGTACATGTAGGCCTATGCGGCACCCTGAGCGGGAATCTCTTACTTCATTGACGCTGTTTAGGTTGCTGTTTAATAAGACGCATGCGTACTAATTGCGTAGATGGATCCAGCATTTATTGAGAGAGATAATACAACATCTCTAGAGAATGAGATACACAACCATTCCACATTCTTGCGTTGTTATAGCCAAATTATAAACATAAAAGAGGTGTTCAATTATAACTTCACGTCGGGGGTTGTGTTAGTTCAGCCCAGTACATAATTAATTAGAATACTGCACACCTCTTTTAGAGCTTACTTCAAGCTTCATCAGGTTCAGTTTGTACCCGCAGAATAGCCTACAACAACGTCTGGCTCTCGCGTGCTCGAGTGCATCTTCTTGCACTAGTTGCAGTTGCAATTCAACGTCACTGTGTGTGATCAAAGATCATCAATGACGCCCTCCTTCCTAATTCGCGCTTGGGACTGGCAAAGGCGAGTGCAACCTGTGGCGCAGTCTTATATTACTAACATTATGATAAGCCTCTGCATTGGCGGTGTGACCCCACATTTACGCCTGTATACAATGACATAGATATAATTATGTGGAAGATTGAGAGCTACAGGTAGCTATTAGAGGTTATCTAAGCGACCTGCCTGCCTGCCTGCCTGCCTGTCTATCTGTCTGCCTGAACTGTTTCGGAATGCCGTTCGAACAAGATACAAATCTCTTTCAGATCGCCCGTCGACTGCGCTAGACTGCGGCCTGAATCAGACATTAGTAGTAGGCCTATTTATGTATTATTTCTCTATTTCTGTAGCGCCCCTTCAATCTCGCTATTCATAGGCGCTCCCGACTGCAGCACGGACACTGCGTCGGAGTTTCACGCCGAAGCGCCCGAACAATTGTGAGTGAAGGACTTGCTCAAGGTCCCTACGAGCGGCATGAGGTGGACTCGAATCTGGAATCCTCCGGCTCCAAGGCAGCGAAGTCACCACTACACCACCACGTCCCACGGTATTATTAGTATCAATATTATAAATTTTACTAAGTTAACATTATTATTATTATTTTGATTCAGAACACCTTTAAACAGTGATCCACGAATGTTACAAAAGCCGGACTCCACCAACTCAAGGTACTGCTCTTTTAGTGAAAAAACTCGTAATTTATATCATTAGTTTCCACCGTTTAAAAGGTGTTTTGTAGCAAAACGTCATTTGACAATAATTTTGCCCGACCAAAGACAATGGAAATCAGCGAGAGCGACGTTTTCACGTCTGCTTTATGCAGCTCATGCCGGACAACAGGGAAATGGTGTAGGCTCCAAGCCCTAATAAATAGTCTTATTCGTCAGCGTTATCTTCTTGGTGATATTCCAGCATTTGAAGAACTGTGTCGTCATGCTGATACCCGTTTATTTTCGATGGTTCTGACACGACCAGGTCATGTAATCCAAGAGTTGCTCCCCCTAGCGAAGCAAACGGGTCATAACTTGCGCCCCAGGACACCATGACTGGGTATTACCAAGAGCAGACAATAAGATGAAGATTTTTTTAGCTAGAATGATGTATACATTTTAATTACTTTGTTTTGTTGATAGTTTTTGATGTCATAATTATGTGAATTTTTATTTTTATATTTGACACTTGTTTACCACAATGCTGATTTGCAACTGGTTATGTGTCCGCTCTGCATTAGAGAGCGCCTCTGAGTAACATGTAAAAGATAGGAAATTATTGTTTGCAGCTGCACGTCTTACATTATAAATTAATAAATATGATGTCTTATTTCCGTCATTTCCATGTTAGGGGAAAATGATAAAAATGGTCTTCAGCGAAGATGATTTGAGTTTAAAAAAAATTTAATAGAAGAAAAATCTTTAAAAGGAATTTCCTAACAAAAACTGGCTCATCGCAGCCTTATGAAACTCGCATACGTGACGTTGACCAGTGACCACTTCAAACAGCGAAATGTTAAAGAATGGAATCGTTTTGATCAAGGGATTGTTGACAATGCAATCAATGAATGGCGAAAGCGCCTTAGAGCATTCATTCGAACTAATGGAGGACATTTTGAACATCAGCTTTGAAGAACAGCGCTAACACTATAATTTCCTATCTTTTACATGTTGGAAACTTACAATTTCCTTTGTCCAAGTTTGAATGTGCATAACTTCGGAATCTGTTCCTAGAATTGGATCAAATTTTCAGGAAACATTGATAATTTATCCCTCTTACATTTTCTGAAATTTTATTGAGTTTCATTTAGAATTGACAAGTATATCGCCAAAACAAAAAGGGTATCAGTTCAATTGGGACACCGTGTAGAAGTGAAGTCAAGGTTAGCCATGGGTACATCAGTCATGATTAAGTTGACAAAGGTTTGGAAGAACAAGGCAATCAGCTCCAAGACACAGATACGACTGATGAGGCCTTAGTGTGGCCAGTGGCAACATACGGTTGTGAGACGTGGACTCTAAAAAAGGAGGAGGAAAGACTTATACAGGCTTTCGAAAACAAATGCATTAGGAAACTACTACGTATTTCAAGGACAGAAATGTTGACTAATGAACGAGTTTACAAATTAGCAGGGACAAAAAGCGAGTTATTAGGCCATGTCAAAACCCGGAAATTACGATACTTCGGTCACATCCGGCGACAGCAAGACAATATTGAAAATAGTGTCATGACGGGATTGGTGCAGGGTGTTCGTGGTCGCGGTAGACCTAGAATATGCTGGCTTGATAACATCACGCTGTGGACCGGTTTATCAGGAGCGGCGCTATTGCGGACTATAGATCTTGCTGGAGTACCTTGGTCCACTCATGTCGCCAACCGTCGCGTGACATGACAAATCAACAAACAAAAATAATGAAATATCGCTAACTTTTTCGGAAGATTTTATGAAGAACAAGTATCAATTCTGGTGATAAAAGTGCCTTCCGAGGTAAGTAACAGACTATAAGGAATGTGAATTGGCACGTGCATTGGTCTGTTTTGCATATATCCCAAAGACAGACTGAGCCTTTCAATCGCCAGTTGGCGCTTTGAAAGTTTGGAGATTACGATTGTGATTATGACGCGTTTTACGACTAGTTTTGAATTGCGTTGAAACTTGGTTGTAAACTTTTGGGTGACTCAATTATATTGAAAAGTTCCCGAGATATATATTGCATTTTATTTCTTGTTTTAAAGGGTGTCAAAATTATTGGTCTACCCTAAGTAGTCATTATTATTGACTATAATTGATTATTTGGCGAGGAACACAAAGATGCTTTATGCATCGAAAGTATATTAATTTGGTATTAGTAATTATTTATGATGGCTAGGGGTAGTTTGCTAGATGCTGTACAGATGGAATAGGTGAGAAAAACACAGGCAAAAACATGCACGGCGTACACTAACGCAAATAGATACCTAAAAGGCGTTAGTCTTTAATTCATAATTATACAGGTAAGATTCAATAGTTTCCATCCTCTTCAGCGCCAATCCAAAGCATAGAAAACGAGGAGGCAGTATGAGAATTGTGGAAAAATAACTGGGGGGGTTGGCCTATGATAAACTTGAAATTGGGGTATGAAAAACATACTTTAACATGGGGCTCTAAAAAAGACTGGGGGGGTTGAACCCCCCCAACCCCCCCGGCAATTCTCACCCTGCGAGGAGGGTTGAAATTGATCATACAAATTATTTGTTACGACACAGTTTCGTTACGCATTCTTAGGCACTTTGATTGAATTGATATCAAATAAAATTATATTAAACGTCTACTCATATAAAAGGTTTTCACAAATAAAAAGGTTGCTTAATTATACTCTACCATCGAACACTAAATCAATGCAATAAAAACAAAAAGTTGTGATACTAATTATGATTTGCATCATAATATAATAATCATTCACGGTGGGGGAGCGCGCAGGTCAGCGGCCATATTGGTTGTTTATCAGACCACTCCGTTATTTCAACGGATTATTTCAACTTTATGTAGAATTCGCGCAGTAATTTCACACACGTTGGAGTTTACTGGTTCTGGGTTCGTGTACCGAACTTATTCGTCGGGTTCGTCAGGGATTTTGCATTGGAAAGGATTTTGTTCGCAAGTCGTCTTGTGTCGCCCACGTGCTCACGTTAGACGCCATCGTGATGCATGCGGTCAAGATCAACCATCAAGACCGTGCGTCTTCACCGCTGTTGTCTGGTATTTACATCTCACCGAACTTACCGAAGGACGGTTCACGCAGGTCAGTGGAGTTAAATCGATCGGATGTTGTCTCTGGTGGCGTTCAAAACTACCGACCGACAAGCGACAAATACCTTCTACTGTGCAGTCCTTGTGCCCCGTCGATAGACCGGACACGCGCGTCATCTTCTACCAGCGAGGAGCTTCAGTTTCGTCAGCGTTTCGTGTTTTCGAGCCCTGTCATCTGTCGCCGCTCTACTGTTTCGACGCAACCTGTACCAGAGACTCTGAACATTCCACCATCTGAAGGCTGTTGACGGGATTCCGGTGGAGGATTCTACGTGTCTGCGAGGGATCGCCACTGATGACTGTTTCCGGCTTACTGTGACCTTTTTTGCTAATTGATGAAATTTTCTTGTTGTTATGACAATTAACATCACTTCGGCCAGTTAGCGCAGAGAGCGCCTCTGAGTAGATTTCTTGAAGAGGCGCTATATAAATACTCGAAATAAATAAATAAATATAATATACATCATAATACAATTTACACCACAGTATGACACAAAATAATATAATATTTGTCATTCTTTGCGTTCAAATCATAGATGTAAAACAACGATGAAATTCTATCCAATTATAGTTGCTCAATATTAAGTTGTTTCGTGTATCGTTCATGACAGGTCTAAAGAAAGCTGACTGATTGCACAGAACACAATGATGCATCTCTTAAAAATCTACATCGAGCTCTGGTTATACGTCTGTCGCTATAAGCTACAGTAACAGAAGTAGCTTACCGATCCATAGCAGTCTGAAAGTGCCAGATTCAAAGCTGGATATAGAAGTTGGACGCTAATGATTCATTGTTATTTTAACTGTGTCGTCAGGTATTGGACTGGCGCTGGCAGAGTGCAACCATGCAGTGAGGGGGGGGGGGGGTTAGCATCGGTGATGGCATACAGATTTTTTTACCTTTTTAAAATCGTGTCCAATGGTTATTGCAGTTGACGTAGACGAATATTTTGGGGGTTAAACGACTTCTTATGTTTGCAGTCAAAGCCATTATCGACGACATTGCCTTCAGAATGATATTCACCTATTAAATTTTAATGGTCAACAAGAGAGTGTATAATATTTTGTGCACGCGTTAAAAAGGTGTTCTGTTCTCAGCTATTTTTCGGTTAAATCTCAATTGGGCCAATATCGTATAATTATAAATATCGGCCACGGTGATGGTATACATAAAATTTTATGATAACTTTAAAAAGGTATGCAGTGGTTCTTGTAATTGAGGGGTTTAACGGCACTGCGCGTTTAATCAAAATCAGGCTGACATGCCGCAAAACTGTTACACGATGAAGTGAAAAGTATTTTTAAAAGGTACAGTGAATTAATTATTTCATTGTTCATGAGAAATTTTTATTTATCTATTTTATTTATTTATTTATATTATTTTTATTGATAATCTTGTAGCGCACTTTATTCATCAAGTTCTTTTCATCATTTAGTTGAGCTATCAAAGCTATGATTTCTCGTGCGAAGACCACAGACACGCTTGATAACAGGCGCAGAACGATAGGACACAGATGCACACTCTTGTAGAATCTGCATCGAGCTACATGTACATTATGGCTAAGTTTGTCGCTATAAGCCTATTATAATAGAAGTAGCCTATCGACCCAGAGAAGGTGTTATTAACGCGGCACATTGTTTGCACACTGTCAGTGCCCGTCCAAAGCCTAGATAAAGAAGGAGGGCGACGCTAATGATCTTTGTTATCTCACTGTGTCGTCAAAACGAAAGTACTGCTAACAGGTAATAAACAAAAACAATGTCGACGTTATCGACACTCTGGTATTATAACAGATGATCTTCTGTTATAATACCAGAGTGTCGATAACGTCGACATTGTTTTTGTTTATTACCTGTTAGCAGTACTTACAATCACCGCAGAGGTATTGGTATACGCAAAACAAGGCCAATACATTTCCATTCATTGATATTTGCTCGTCATTTATCATCCTTTTCTGAGTGTGCCAGCCCCAAGATGAATGAAGCAGTATGGCTATGACATGTTATTGGCGTCATAGCCATACTGCGTATACCAATGAGGGCCTCTGAGGTGATTGTAAGTTTGCAACACTCCGGTATAGCAGAATATAATATTGGAATCGTTAATTCAATCCTCTCAAAAGAAGACTCAGGCTTTCTTTCGCCAGGTGGCACTTTAAAATTCAACCCATCGAAACCAAACTATGACCTCCTCTGTTACCATCATTTTTGACTCGATGCAGCACTCGTGGATAAGCTGATGCCCATGCGCATGGTTTTCAAAGTTATTTTGAGATTGTGATTGTGATTATCACGCTTCATCAGTATAGTTTTTGAATGGCGTGGGTCACTCAAATTTTAACTTGTGATGAAATTTTTATTAGATATATATAACATTTTTTTCTACGTTAGAAAGGTATCAAACGGTTTGATTTACTAAGCTCATTTTTAACAAAACCGTCACAGTTATCAGATATATATGTGAATATTTGATGCAATACATATCAATCAATATCCATGTTAAAAAGGTATTCAATGGATCATGGTATTGACATAGTAGAATTATTATGCATGAACGACGTATGTGCACTTGTCATAGCGCCCCTTCAAGATTGTTACACAGAAGCGCTCCCGACAGCATTTAATGAAAATACACATGGAAATTGATCCAAGGGAGTCCCGCAACCAATCAGACAATGAGCTTGAATTTGTCTAATGAATATTCATGTAAGGCATCTAACCAGGACGAATGCGCTCCGAAACTTCATGTTTTTTAGGAATAATTCGCTTCATGAAGCATATACATGTAACACGGTGTGCAAAGAGTTATCGTAATACATGCATGTAAGTGATATTGTGATCTAGTGACATTGCGGGTGTGCAAGTAAATTTGGAACAAAACGTGATTCTTACGAACGAAGCGGTGTTCGCCGGTGTTCAGACAGTATAGGAACTAGGTTTCTATTTTAGAATGAAAAGCCCGTGTTGAAAATTGGATGTTTATTTATGAACTTAATACAAGAAAATAGGGTGTCTAACGAAAAAGATATAGGGCCTAATTTTAAAAATGCTTTTCAAATACATCTGTCTAACTCCGTCACTGGTTGCACTCTGCGAATGCCAGTCCCATAGGCTACCTGAATAAAGAAGAAGGGCGTCGCTAATGAGCATCGTTATCACACAGTGACGCTAAACTGCAAATTACAACAGATTTTTGCTATTTACCCAACTAACGCAACCTAGATGACCTAATGAATATTCATAACGCAGTAAATGTCATTAGCGACGGCCATTGGTTGCGGGTGTCCCTTGGATCAAATTCCATGTGTATTTTCATAAAATGCCTCCCGACACAGTGCGGACACTGAATCGGAGTTTCGCGCCGAAGCGCTGAGTAATTTCGAGTGAAGGACTTGCACAAGGTCACTACGTGGTGGCTAGAAGTGGATTCGAACCTGCAACCCTCTTGCTGCGGGGCGCGGTGGTGCAATGGTGGCGTCGTTGCCTTGGAGGCGGAAGGTTCGAGGTTTGAATCCACATCGCCGCGTTATAACTCTCTCACTCACTCACTCACTCACTTACTTACTTACTTACTTACTTACTTTTTCGCTTGCTTGCTTGCTTACTTACTTAATTACTTACTTACTTACTTGCTTGCTTGCTTTCTTGATGCGATGTGCTATTGTTTAGTCAATTAAGATTAAGCGGCAACTACACAGCTAGTTTATTTTTATTTAGCCTAATTTTGAAAGTAAACGGGGGCGGGGGAATATGGCCGGGTGGGCTTTTGTCCGGGGATAATGTCCGGGGGGATAATGTCCAGGGCGCTAATGTCCTACATCTGAGTATTATAGGCTACCTATTTATTGGTGTAAACTTTTTTATAAGTACATGGATATTTGTAATTTACATAGATAAAACGGAAGACTTGTTACTGTATAACGAAACTGTGTAGTAAATTCACATAAGATTCAATATTTCTCGACCATCATTTCCAAAGCCTGTATAAACGAGGAGGTCGACGTTAATCATTTTAGTTTCTACACGGTTTCGTTAAATTAATTCAACATTGAGCTTCAAATAAACCATTTGACATCTAAAAATAGCTCAACTGTTGAATACTGTATGTTCAGGTCACACCTCTCCCCTTGTCAAGCATATTGTCAGTATGGATGCCGAGTATTTGACAACTTTAACAATTGATATTTTTAAAGTTGTAATTACATTTTATTCGACTCTTTTGACGAACATTTTTAACCCTCATAAGAACAAAGCGAAAAACCAACTTAATTCGAATAAAGGGGTCTAAAATATCTCATTTGAATAGTCTGGGTTTTTCTGGCGTTTTTTGGGAACAAAATCTGGGTTTATTTCTGAAACAGTGGCAACATTGTTGAGCTACATCTGACTGAATTTGTAATTAGTGAAGTGCTTGAGCAATAAAATTATTGCGAGTGAAGGACTTACCCAAGGTCCCTACGCGGCGACTTTAGGTGGATTCTAACCTGCAACCCTCCGGCTGCAAGGCAGTGAACAAACGAACCACACCACCGCGCTCAAAAATAATACATACGCACAAGCAAATGACCCATAAGCAGTAAAAACCCTCTATGAATACATCGCAAAGCATTTAATTTACATCTCCATCATTCATTTTAAGAGTTGACGATGTTCTTTATCAAAATCAATTGAATAGGAAAATAAGGAAATGCGTTAACATGGAGTAGGACCGAGTCGAACTATTAGTCGAGCAAAGTTACTTCAATATATGTTTTATAAATCAAAAAGGTAGCTAATAAATTCTATTTCTCACGTCTAAGTAATTAAGCCAGCAAGTATATTCTTTAAAATAATCAGCTGCAAAACAGCCTAGAGGCGTTAGTCTTAAATTCACATACGATTCAATATTTCCAGACCATCATTTTCAATGCCAGTCCAAAGCCTGGATAAACGAGGAGGTCGACGGTAATCATTTTTTTATGACACAGTTTCGTTAATTTATATAGCAAACCCACAAGCAATTGAATTCATGTTAATTATAATATCTGCTTACTTATAAAATAACTTTTCACGAATAAAAAGGTAGCTTATGCTCATGACATCGAACACTAATTCAATACAACAAAAAATATGATGCAATTGTAATATGCATTCTAGTATAACATAAAATGATATAATACAGTAATATTTTTTGATTCCATACAAATTTCATTCGATGAGTTCAAACCATAGATTCAAATAAACGATGGAAAATGAATATTTAAAAAAGTATTTTCTGTTCATTCCAGGCAGTAACAATAGCAGTAGCAGTAGTAGTAGTACAAAAGCAGTAGCAGAATGTTTTTTTGCTGGATTAGTAGTCATAATAGCAGTAGTCGTTGTTATCGCTGATATGGTATAGTCGCAGCAGTAGCAGTTGTAGTAATGGTAATAACATAAGATAAGACAAGAATATTCTTTAATATACCAATATTATAGTAGTGGTAGCAACAGACTGTAGCAGTATAAGTAGTAGTCACAGTGTCCTGCTGGTAGTAGCAGCAATAGGAGTATTTTTTAACAATTTCAGGCGCAGTAACATTATCTATATAATTTATGGCAAGTATTAAATGATGGACAACTAAATAAAAAAAATATAGACACCTCTTTTAAGCTTAATAAGAGTTATATTTAAGTATTTTATCTTACAACGTCAAATCAAGACTGCAACGGTTCAAATGATGAATCTTATCGACACAATGCAATATAAAATGCTTTAAATGGCTTTAACAGTAAAGCTGAAATTTGTCATGTCCTCAACAATGTACACCGTGTCAAATAACTCGGTCTCTGTGTAACGAGACTAATGAGACCACTATCGGTTCAGTTAGCTACACCGGTAAGCGCGAACGGCATTCGTCTGTTGGTTGTAACGGACTGCGGTTCAAGCTCCTGGCTGGGAGCTGACATTCAGAGATTTAGATATCTCGGGCTAGCACGTGTAAGACGCAGGGGTGCAAGCTGCTGCGGAGTGACCTTGGGCAAGTTGCTTACCCATCATTGTCTGTGGGGAAGGCAACGGGAAACCACCTCACTCATCTCATCCACAGGGGCGTAAAACCAATGTACCTGCCTTCGGGCAGAGAACCATCATCATCATCACCTGTTGTAGATCTTGTTCAACCCTCTACAATAGATCCAACTCCTAATTTGCGTAATATTGTAGAATATTGTAGATGGCTAATTCATCCCCTCAGATAGCTTTCATGGGGGATGCTCCTTTTCGTGTCACCGCACAAGGGCGTCTCAACAAAAACGGCAGTAACAAAGAAACCAAGCAGCCAATTTCTGGACACCTTTAAAACGGATGCATAATGAGCGATAAATAAACGATGACATAGAAAAATTATGAGTTATGCATAACACCTTTACGATCGTATCGGAATCTATAGATTGATAATAATACAGAAAAACGTGAGGGAACAGAAATGGGAAACAGAAATGCATATAAATATAATCCTTGAGGGATTATCACTAAAAAGATCCTAACCTACACAGGCCTGGGGAAGCTGAGCTGCTCTAAAGTGATTATGATAAAATGTAAGTTTTAATGAAACTACAGAAATAACCATTATATCAACAATAACAACGGAAATAAGACTTACATAATAAAATGAATATAAGATTATAAGAACAATAGAACATAGAAGCCGAGCTTCTAGGGTGCACATACCGAAAATAGAAGACTCTCATACTGAAATCACTAAACTGCTCATCAGCCACACAACGATTCGGGCAGGACCATGGCTTCCACCCCGAATGAGCTTTATTTGTCTTCAAGGGTTTATATAGATTCTGGGAAGTGGGCTGGTCACGTGGTACATCCAGGCCTAGAGAATTCGATTGCGTCACCAAACTTTCCTTTAGTCACTCGGTCCCCTACCCCGATATTATGGGGTCTGACAGGAAGATGGAGCGGTTATGATGACAACTTCATCTGATATGACACACACTATTGCCAATACCAAGGAAGATGTTTACCCATTACCAATGTGATATACCAACTATACATCCATATCTAGGTATAACTTCTATATCACTCTCATATAAAAGAGCGATAGACAGTTGAGTAAAAGGATTTATTAGTTGAGGCTGCTTTTTACACTGCATGACGTCACTGACTTAGATTTTATGCTGGCATCAGAATTCTGCCAGACGGGCGCAGGACAGAGAGGAATGGAGGAAGCTGCTGTCGACCCTCAGGAATGAGGATGGACGGCCTCATCGATTCATCATCATCAGAATTCTTGCTGCTTGATGAATCCACGATTTCTATAGCCTAATTATCTATGTCGACGCCTAATTCTTTTGTTATAACATACAGAACTTTAGAGTTTCGCAGCCGAGTATGTTTAACGGTAATTGAAGCCAACAAAAGAGGAAAAGTGGTTGCTCGCATTCTGCTCTTACGTAAATATAACTATAATTAAGCTTAAAAGAGGTGTAAAATTTATATTATGTGGTGTGTTTAACATTTATGGACTATATTTCCCGCAAAGTGCATATCGTGTGGGTTATTGCTGATGTGTGGGTGTGCATGTCGACTGTATAGAGCACATGCGTGATAATTATGAACTCTCTAAATCGCATTGGACATATCACCTTTGTCCTCTATACAGTCGATGTGTGGATGTGTGAAACCACTGTCCACGGTTGTTTTGTGTATGCCAGCATTTGTGAGATGGAAATAGTCCTTGCCGTCGTCGCTGACATGAGTGTCAACAATAACGCTAGCACTACATCTAAAACACTTCAAGCGCTACTACTCTTACAACGACAACAAATTAAATAGAATTCGTGGGACGCGGTGGTGTAGCGGTGACGTCGTTGCCTTGGAGCCGAAAGGTTCATAATCCACCAATGTTAAGTACCGAAAAAGTTGTGTTCGGTACTTAACATATTAATTCTCTGATGAAAATGACGTAATTGTGACGTCAATATCCATGCCAGAAACTTCATATTGAATCATTGTAAGACAATTATCTCAGGATAAAAACAGTTTTGAAATTTTGAAAATCGATTAAGATTTGCCTGTTTCATTAACATTATAAAAAGGGGTCTCGATTTATTGGGACACAGTGTATATCCAGTCAATAACTTTCGAATATATTGCAGCAATTCATTTAGACTTCTCAGACGGAGTAGTTTCCACCGCCAAGCATGCATCGCCTCTAGCAGGAAGCTCTTGTAGTGGTTGCTGCTTTACAACGTGTGGCTCTCGCGTGCATGCGTTCGTTCGTACATGCGTGCAGGCATGCACTAAGCGGTAGCTGCAGTTTAACGTCACTGTGCGATAACAAAGATCATTATTGACGGGCCCTCTTCTTTTATTAGCGCTTGCGACTGACAGCGGCGTGGTGACAAAACAGTGAAAGATGGAGGGTTAATACAACAGATGACGCATCAGTAAATATTCAACAAGACGTTATTGTTTCATAGATGAAAGTGTGGAATTATATGGAGCCAGATATAATGCTGTTTAGACCGATTCTATGATTATTTATTGAGCAAACGTTAACAAAAAAGAGGTGTCGTTAATTGGTGCATTATCGAGGGCATTTCAGATTTAAAAACACGTAGACCAGCGGTTCTCAACCGGGGGTCCGCGGACCCCTGGGGGTCCGCGGCGACGTGCTTGGGGGTCCGCGAGCAAGTCCTGAAAATTATATATTTCTTGGTTAAAAACGTAGAAACAGTCAAACAGATAAATTTTTGGTCAATTTCTCAATATTTCCTCTTTTCAATGGCGACATGAAACTAAAAATACGCTGATTAATGACAAATTCATCTGTTTTAGATGGGTCGGTTTGTTTCAGTCTCTAGATAATTTAATATAGGATAATAATTAATAGAGTCGCACAGTCGCGATAATGCGCCAAATGTGCCAAAATTTTATTGGGGGTCCGTGACCGTGGCCCAAAGTTAAAAAGGGGTCCGCGAGTCTGAAAAGGTTGAGAACCGCTGACGTAGACTACGACTGCGTATATTCGTTTAATTTAAAATCGGACGCATCCTTGTGATATAATACTGCACCCGTTAACTTGTCAAAATTGTAAAAAAATGCATGAAAATAAATAATAGTAAAGTAAAGTAATAATAAAGTTATAAAATAAAGTAGCGGCTACCATTAATAGACGCCAATCTGTTTCATGAGTGATTTGCTAAATATGTAATTGGAAGGATAAGTTCAGATGTTATACTCTTGCCATGATTCATTCATTCATTCATTCTGAGAATTTATATAGCGCCTCTTCAAGACACATCTACTCAGAGGCGCTCTCTGCACTAACTAGCCAAAATGATGTTAAAAGTCATAGCGAGCGAAAAATAACAACAAGTGGCAAAACAAAACACAGTAAGCTGTGAGAGTCACCGGTGGCGAGCCCTCGCAAACACGTAGAGTTAACCATCGGATTCCCGTAGACAGCTGGTAGATGGCGTGGTTGATCAGAGTCTCTGGTAGGTGGTAGATGACTCCCGTCTGGCTAATCGTCGAGGCTCAAGGATGCGTGTAGTAGAAGGCGTTCGTCGCTCGTCGATCGGTTGTTGGAAGCGCCGTCGGTGACAATAGCCGAGGTCACTCCATGTCATGGATATCATCAAGGACAGAACATAATCGAAGTAAATGATGATGAATGTTGTAATATGAGTATAGACTTTTCCAATGCTTCAGCCCTACAGCGAAACTCTTTGATGACGAGGCTGTTCATTGTTAACACGCAAGCTACAACCACGGTGAAGATTTTAGGTGTTGAAATCGTCCAAAAACGCGCAAATTACTCACTTCGAAAACGGCTAATGATAATGATCATCGTTTTTGTTCTCAACACCCTTAAACAGTGCTTAAGCAAAGTTATATATGGCTATTGTCACGCATGGTTAGTACAATTCTTTTGGATGCGGATTAACTTTATACCCTTAGTTGCCACCATTTAAAAGGTGTTTTTGAACACAACTTATTATAATACCAAAGTTTAACGTCATCCTCTGACATCAATGGCCGTTGACGACAACGCAACGTTAAGAGACATTTAATTTAGTTATTTAATTTTCAACATCATCATCATTGCATCATCATTGCTCTCCTCCGTCCGGCCGCGCCGACGATGAGGCCTTTACATGGCGTCTCCACCCTGTTCTGTCCTTGATGATATACATGACATTCCTCATATCCATGTTCCTTTCTTTCAGATCTTCTCTTATGTTGTCCATCCAAGCTTTCCTCTGGCGCCCTCTAAATATCTTCGTATTCATCGTCTAATCCTTCACATTTCCTTTTATATATAAAGGCGTTTATGAAAATTAAAAAGGTGTTTATCACCATGTCATTCTTGTCCTGAATAAAAACCAGGGTGCTTCAGAGTCGAGACTGCCACTAGCAGTCACTGAATGAGGTTGTTTACATAGATGCATAGGTTCGCATAAACTGTCGTTGGCTTTGTTGATGGTAAATTGCAATCTTCCTCAAATTTAAGATGGTTACTGTTTTGACACAATAATGTAAACCGCTAGACACCTTTTAAACGATTTTATCCTATGGTATATAAATTTGAGACTCATTATCCGTTGCAATTTTATTGTCGAGAGTTCTATAATCTTCCAGCCTGAGACGGATACAGTGAAAAGGAGCTTGAGCAAATACTTTACTCAAAATTGCATCGCATCATCGTTGCAAGGAGTCGATATCATGTGAAATATCGCAACAGAAATTTCATTAATAATGGTCTCTGGTAAACTGTTAATGACCGAAACCGAAACATGCAATAAAATAAATCAGAGTAAGTTATAATTTACAAACCATATAAATTATACTATTATGAGCATGCAATTGCATTAACCCTTTGATGCCGAGAATGTAGTAAAATGTATGGGAAATCCTATACCCTCCGGCATTAAAGGGTTAAGATTCAAGTGGTGTTGTATAGCATATTCGTTTAATTTTAAAGTGACAAAGCGCAGTGTCAATTCAATTCATATAGGCCTAAACAGGTTATTACACGAGTCGAATTAAACTGTCGACAGCCATGCAAGGCATCGATCGCGTCCTAATACTAACTTTACCATCGCCATCTTCCGCAATGTCAGCGCGGACACTGACTCGGAGTCTCACGCCGAAGCGCTGAGCAAGGTTCCTATACGTGGTGACTTGAGATGGATTCGTACCTGCAACCCTTCGGCTGCAAGGCACTATACCACCGCGCCCCAAAATAATGATATAAATTATACGCATAAGCAAATGACCTATCGGCTGTAAGAACCCTGCATGCATACTTCACACATCATTGCTGATAAAACTTGCTGAAGCATTTTCGCAAAATAAATTGCCTCTGAAGAAATCATGTTTCTGCGGAACGGAACTACTTATATGAATGTTTGCTTAAAATTATGGTGCCGCGTCTCTTACTCTCTTTCTACCTCTCTCTTATTTTTAATCAATTCAACACGCGTTTGTGCAAGGGTAAACTCGCATTTTATTCTTAAAATAGCATTGTATTTTGTCAGTAACTTCATAACAGCGTCTCTCAATGCACATACCGATCAGAGGCGCTCCCAGTGCGTCAGAACACGAGAGAGAAGTGATATTGAGACAACGGAAAGAGGCATTTGGCAACTCACCAGTTAATCAGGAAGAACGCGTTTAAAGAAAAAGCTGGTTACAAGGGCCAATGAGAACAAAGGCACACGTTTCAGCCAAGTATGGTGTACACTGTACACCTGTCAGAATGGTGTAATGTGTTGGTGCAATGGTGTTCTTTGCTTTCATCAAGGGGTGACATGGTGATAACTACTTATATGAATGTTTGCTTAAAATTATGGTGCCGCGTCTCTTACTCTCTTTCTACCTCTCTCTTATTTTTAATCAATCCAACGCGCGTTTGTGCAAGGGTAAACTCGCATTTTATTCTTGAAATAGCATTGTATTTTGTCAGTAACTTCATAACAGCGTCTCTCAATGCACATACCGATCAGAGGCGCTCCCAGTGCGTCAGAACACGAGAGAGAAGTGATATTGAGACAACGGAAAGAGGTATTTGGCAACTCACCAGTTAATCAGGAAGAACGCGTTTAAAGAAAAAGCTGGTTACAAGGGCCAATGAGAACAAAGGCACACGTTTCAGCCAAGTATGGTGTACACTGTACACCTGTCAGAATGGTGTAATGTGTTGGTGCAATGGTGTTCTTTGCTTTCATCAAGGGGTGACATGGTGATAACGACAGCAAAAAAATACGAATAATGTACAGATAGATAAAAAAAATGTTCAAACGGGTGAATTGGCCACTGTGGCCGTAAGATGCCTTTAGGCTCTTGGAAATAATTGTTTTATTTGCCACCTCTTTTAACGAGATTCATATTATTATAAGACTATGAGCATTCGGTAAACTTTTAATTAATTCTTCATTTAAGGCGACTTCAAAATTCAATAAAATTAGTCGTTGTAATGAAAGAAAAGGTAGTTTAGAAATTACATTTTTCGCAATTTGCTACAGCGCCCCTTAAGCTCAATTCGCTGAAGCGCTCCCGACAACATCCGAACATTAAGTTTAGTTATGAAGAATTCTGCTAGATTTCTATGGTTTTGACGTAGCTCTAAAGGAAGGCCATTCCAGATTACTGAGCCAACGACCGAGAAAGTTCGATTAATTATGGCTGCCGTATTTACAGCTCAAAATGTTATATGAACTGATTCCAGCATCTTATTACAGAAGTTGAATTTAACTATCGGCAGCCATGCAAGGCGCTCATCACATTCTACAATTCATTTCACCAACGCCATCTGCTGAATGGAAGGTTAAGTTGAGTGAACCTTTGGAAGGGGATAGCGGGAACCGATCCCACATTTGGGAGTTCTTCGTGCTAGGCTCTTTTCGCATGTCATCAGAAAGAAAGTATCCTACCATTACGACAAAGCTACGCCGCGACAAGTATGGTTAGCGCCACCCGCCTCCTTTATGTAGGCTCGGTACTCGCATCAACCGATATCTTCTTTGACGTAACGTAGGCCTAAGTATTCCATCCAGAGTGTTTTTGATGTGATTAGAAATTTAGAACTTTGGTTATTTATAAGAAATAAAATATTTGTATTAAAGGTGTCTAAAGTGAACTGAAGAAGTTTTAAGAAAGCAGCGGCCTCTAGCGGTCTAACAAAACATTAATCGTCTACATTATTGTAACATTATTATTTGTTTGTTTGAATGTATTCAATACAGAATCGTTATCCATCGTTTAGATCGGTGAATCGAGCAATAAATATAATTGACCCAAGAAAGCAACTTTTTGTTTCTATAATTATGGTGGAGTTCTTCTAAGCATAGCCGCAGACGAGCAATTAGTGGGGTGCGGTGGTATTGTTGGAATGTTCGTTGCCTTGCAAGACCGAGGGTTACAGGTTTAAATCCATCTCTGGCCGCATGCAATTGCTCAGCGTCCGCGATGTAGTCGGGGGGGGGGGGGCAAATCAATACACGTGCCAATTCACATTCCTTATAGTCTGTGCAGTTACTAACCTCGCAAGGCACTTTTTAAAATCATAATTGATTCGTGTTCTTTATAAATTCGCAAAGGCTTTCGAAAAAGTTAGCGATATTTTATTATTATTGATTGATGATTTCCTAGACTAAAAATATTTACAGAGCAGAAATGCAAATAATATTGAAACTAAGCATATCCTTTTCATATACAATTGATGTCAATCCGTAAAAAGGTATCTATCTTCTACACATCTCCTCGCTAAAAATTGGCTGTGTCGTAATAAAGACGGTCACCCTCAAGTTTTTAGGCGCGTTAGAAATTTAGAAATAAACAGCTAATTTACCAAAACCTTCCATTCCAATAAGACCGTGTTTTAAGATGCTTTTTTCCAGAAAAAAGCAATCGTTTCAACTAATTCTTGTGGGGCGCCATGGTGTAGTGGTGGTGTCGTTGCCTTGGAGCCGGAAGGATCTAGCTCGAATCTACCTCGCCGCGAAAGGACCTTGGGCAAGTCATTCACTCACATTTGCTCAGGACTTCAGCGGGAAACCCCTCTGCAAACGGGAGCGCCTCTGATGAAATTAAATCTGGTCAAATCGGATCCATCCATCCATCCATACTGCAATAGAAACCTAGGCCTACTGTAACATTCCTTTGATTTAGATATTGGGTGGTGCTTACACAAGGGTCAAGTGATTTGTTCGAAAGACATATCAAGCAATTTTGATCTGCAGTAAATTGTTAAAATAGTAACTCTGTCATTGCAGTAGATTCAGGCATTAGTTCGTTTCCCTGAACCAGTTTTTAGAAATCCAGTCAACTTGAATCATCTCAAGTTTACTGGATTTCACAAATTTTGAGCAGCCGTTTTAAACACCCTTAAAATTGACTCGACCAGATCTACGTAAAACCGTGATGACGACCTATGACTTGTCGGCATCTGCCTCATGTCACTTCACTTCAAGCTTCACGATTTATCCTGTAGGAGTCTTGAACAAATGCGCATTGTTATCTGGGAGCGCTCCTGAGTATAATCCTTGTAGAAGCACCATATAAAATCTCGGTAAATAAATAAATAAATATCGCAAGATTATGTTGGTAAAAGTGCTACTCAATTATCACTTCTCGTCCTCTGTTGTCTTAGTTCAGCACAGTTGCACAGCTCACATTAACTATTGCACACCTCTTTTAGAATACACTTCATACTATACATCAGACTAAGTTTGTCATTGCAGGTAATAATATAATCCCATGATCTTGTCGAAACCATCGTTAACCCTCGGGCTACAAAGGGGGGGGGGTGGTATCCCCCCCCCCCAGGTTTTTTCCAAATAAAACTTTTTTCGTTAGGAATAAAATTTTGACGTTTTAGGTGGCTGTAGAGGATTCATTTGCACACATTTTGAGCTAAAATGTGTGATGATATACCATACCATTCAAAAGTTACACCCGATATACCCGAGGCACCAGGGGGGGGGGGTGGATACCACCCCCCTTAGATTATCGGCTGTATCTTATCCGTCCTTTGACATGAAGAGACACCAATTACAACATTCTGTAGAGGGAATGTGGGGCTACATTGTGGTGGTCACGGAGTTGTCATTTGACAACCGGAAGTGCTCAAAATAAATTAAAATATATAAAAAGGTGTTTTATTTTCATAAAATTTTCATGTTGTTCCTATTAAAAATTTTTCATAATTTATTTTTTAAGAGAAATAAATTATGTCATTCTATAGAGGGCAATTAGGGCTATTTAGTGATACCAAATAATTAGACATTTGATGACCGGAAGTGCTTAAAATAAATTTAAATGTGTGAAAATGTTGGGTTTTTTTACAACGCAAACCGATAAGTCTGCGTAAACGTTTTTCAGCATGTTTTACGTGTTTTTTCTCTTTTTATTGTAACTAAAACTAACTTATTACTAGTTTTTATAGTTGAATATTGGACTTTATTATATGTAACCTATTTTAAATTAAATAAATTATGTTAAAAACACACAGAATCTAATATTTTGCTTATGCGAAAGTATACATTTTGTGGAATCGACGGGTGCCTGCGGTAAAAAATTCATAACTTCGGGGTGCTTTCATATATTTTAAACTTAAATATACCATTTTGTGCAGAAATGAATGCTGAATCCATAGGTGTATTACAAGTTATGATATCTCAAACCAAACCCAAAATCCAGGGGGGGGTGGTAACCACCCCCCCCCCTTGGTAGTCAGTGTTACAAAAAAAGCTTGGTAGCCTGAGGGTTAAACTGAAACAACTTATAACACAATCTTTGCAGCCATTAATCTGTCGACCCATCCACGTGTTTAACTCCTCAATTATTGCTCGTATACCTACTATAATGAAAGTCAAACACAGCTCGGCTCTGTTATGCAACAGAGTGTCGTTCAAACAGCCAATAACCAAAGAATCGACCGACTTTGCTGTCAAAAGACCGAAGAATACAACAATTCGTTTGGCTCTCGCGTGCATGTGTGCGTGCGTACGTACATGTAAGTGCGTGCAAGCATGCACTATAATTATAGTAGTGATAAAAAAAATCATTAACGGCGCCCTCCTCTTTTATTCGCGCTTGGGACTGGTGCAGACATAGTGCAACCATGCGCCGAGTCTTCTATTATCAATACCATGCTCTGCAGTGGCGGGGTGACCCATACATTCACGTGTGTGTGTGTGTGTGTGTGTGTGTGTGTGTGTGTGTGTGTGTGTGTGTGTGTGTGTGTGTGTGTGTGTGTGTGTGTGTGTAAATGCATGATTATAATCAGTGGAAGATGGAAGGTTAACATGGGGGTGACCTACACAAGTGACCTGCCTGCCTGCATGCCTGCGTGCCCCGTGCCAGTCTTTCTGCCAGCCTTCCTGCTTTCTGGCCTGCCTGCCTCGCAACCTTTCCGGAAGATTGGACAGCCGTTCTGAATCGACGCAGCGCTCGTGAACAAAATGTTTCACTTAGTTTTTACCTTTCAGTACCTCACAAAAAACCTGAAATATAAGCTTAAGAGTTTGAATATATATTGTTTTATCACTCTTTTAAAATGTGTCTAATATTTTATGTGTTCAACGACATCTTGCGGCTAAGGAGGGCTCATTCAATTTCAGCCAAAATTTCAGCTGTTTGATAAGATCATAGAAATGTATTATAAGATAAGATAAGATAATCTCTCTACTCAAAGGCGCTCCCAACTACACCACGGACACTGCATCAGAGTTTCACGCCGAAGCGCCAGAGCAACTGCGAGTGAAGGACTTACTCATGGTCATTACGCAAGGCATGATGTGGACTCGAACCTGGAACCCTCCGGCTCCAAGGCAGCGATGCCACCACTACACCACTATTATTATGACTATAATAATTATTACTATTCATAACACCAGTCCTATAAACAGTGATCTACGAACGTTACAAAAGCCTGGCAATCTGAACCATGGGACTGCGTTTTTCAAAAAAATACTGTAATTTGTATCATCAGTTGCCACCATTTAAAAGGTGTTTTAGAGCAAAACGTCATTTGACATTTACCCGACGAAACGCTTTCACTTCTGCTTTATGCAGCTCCATCATGATGGGGATATGCTGGACAACAGGAAAAGGGTCATTTCTTAAAATGTTGGATTATCACTCGGTAGATAATGCTGACGAATAAGACTATTCATTATGGCTAGGAGCCTACCTAGCCATAATGAATAGTCTTATTCGTCAGCATTATCTACCGAGTGATAATCCAACATTTTAAGAAATGTGTCGTCATGCTTAATAATGAAACTGGGTTGAAGCGCTTTATATAAAATCGTTAATAGTATTAGTATTATTCTTATATGTATTAGGTTATTATTGGTACAGTAATACCCGAAAGGGTAATGGATAACACGATGGCAAAGAGTGCGAGAGGTAGCAGATTCGAACCCCCCTTTTGGCGGATATGCTTTGTAGGCTGCTATTAGCGCCATGTATTGCAGGCTGTCTGTTCTGTTAGCATAGTTAAGATTTGTGTGTTCTGTGATCTACGTTGTTGTAAATTGTCTAAACTGCATAGTAATTGTACACTGTAATTGGTTTCGGTCTGTTAACCGGATTGTTGAATAAAGAAAAATATTATAGAATAAATCAACATTGTTATTGAGTTTTGCTTCCGAACACCTTTAATCATTGATCAACCAACGTTACATAAGCCGAAATTGACACTATTGTAATGTTATCTAAACCAAAGCTTCCGTAATTAGTATCCTCCGTTACCACCGTTTAAAAGGTGTTTTGGAAGAAGTAGCAGAAGGACCAAAGTCAACGGGAATCAGGCTTGGGACTGACACTGCCAAAGTGCAGGCAGTGGCGGACGATCCACTATTCTCAACCTTATAAACACTAAAGCCTGCAACACACTGAATTTTACTCTTTCGTCTACAACAAAAATCTTGTTCTCGAAATGTAATTCACTTCACGTGCCAATGCACGTAAACTATAGTTACTTTAAGTTATACTTGCCCCTCAAACCAACTGATGATAATGATAAGTCTTGTCTGCAATAAATTCCAAGAGGGTGGCGATAGCCTTTCATACCGCGCCGAAGATCATTGGAGGGGAAGGAGGGGGAGGCTCCTTCTACGCTTTTAAGGTTTAGGAGGGAATGTGCAGTAAATTCATTCAACACAAATTTGTCTAACTCTAAGCATAGTTATTCGTCATTTTGATCCAGGCTTAGACTAGTCAGCATGGTTGTTTTGGGTACTCCCTTCTCCACAGCTTTCTAGTGGCTCTGTAGAAGTTTTGAGATAACGGTCGCGATTCTGACACGTGACTGACAGCTCGCAAATTTGAATTACATAGGTCATCCCGTGTCCGCCAATCAGAGGTTGCCTCAAGCACTGGAAAGCTTGGTTAATTTTCAATTTTTTTTACTTCATCATGGCTCCACACAGGAATTCTATTCGAAATCTTGCAATGGAAGCAGCTATCTTAAGGGAGCCAAGGTTTTTTTAACGTGCAGTTTTACACGAAGTGCACAGTTCTAAATGGATTTGTGCAGTTGTAGAAGCACTTCTCTGCCGTTAAAATTAGTTTTAAAAGGTAATTTTCCTCCGTTTTACAGTAATTTACCATGGCGGTTGGGAAAAGAAAGAATAGGTTGTGCAGTTCTGAAAATCCCTTAAAAATAGCCCTGAATGGAACGATATCAGATGCCCACAGTCGGTAGGAAAAGTCTTTTCTATAATAATTTATTATAGGCAAAGTTTTAGAATATGAGACTATCGGCAATTTTTTTAATTTTGGTTTCAGTTTAGTTCATTTTTAGAAGAAAGTGGTTATTGACAACGAAATTGTTACGCGGTGATAAATACATGTATATAATGCAAATCATGAATGTTTGAAAAGGTGTCTGATGAATGATGCAATTGGCCTAATATTATCTTAAGGGTTTAAGGACATCCAGGGGCTTATTGGGCAAATATCGATGACTTTACCTTAAGCACAACACCCCCTCCCAATCCCGCCTTGCCTTGCCCACAAAATTACCAACATATGAAATTCATGTAAAAAAATTAATAATGTTTCATATTGCCTTCCCTTCTCTTACCGGATTATCAGATAATAATATCGTTGTTGGAACACTTATATAAAATTTTATATCTATTTAAAAAGGTGTCTAATACCTTTTATGTTAAGTGTTCGAAGGCATATTGTGAATTCAGAATATTCGTTCAAATCGTAGCCCAAATCTCACCTGCTTGTTAGGGCTTATCAATATCATTTTCATCATCGTCATCGTCATCACCATCATCATGATCTTCATGAGCATCATCACGATCATCATCGTGATCGTCATCATGATCATCATCGTCGTTGTCGTCGTCATCGTCGTCATCATCGTCATTATCACCACCACCATCATAAATCTCTATTGCCTGATTATGAATCACACTAAAAATTTTCCCAATATTTTCAGAATTATTCCAACAATATGATTCCAAATTTCGGTGCTATCAATTTGAACACATGGCGAATGTAAAAAGAGATGTTAAATATTATTGTCACTTCTTTGTAGGTAATTACGTGCGTTGTGAATTTAAAATGACTATAATTGCACACCCATTTTAGCATTTACATCGAGCTACAACATGCAAAATTTGTCACCTGCGTTCATTCCTCTGGAACTGGCAAAGAATAATCATTTCAATCTCTCAAACGGATTCAACTGCTCATTATTCTCAACCATTTTAGAGTCTTCTTATTGACAGTCCAATCGATGTCATGTCCTCATCTATAATCATTATTGTCCATCCAGCGTAGGCATATTGACACACCAAACTTTTTGCTACGTTACGTTTTTGAATCGTCAAAAAACCAGTGGGGTATCACTAACAGTGATATACATGTAACTCTTGTTGTGTTTTATATATTCTGATGATATCAGGCCAATATATGTGCAAATATGAATTGTCGTTAAGCCGGTAAAATTTCTGGCTAAGATATTAGCAAGAAAGCCTCAGGGGTAATTTTATGGTTCACCCTGTATACTCTTGGCCAATCATCAGAAGCAAAAGCCGATTCACACAACAATTGCAGTCGCACTAGTAGTTCGACTATTATTATTATGCATCTTACGTGGCGTCGCTTATATTTAGATACATTTATGGCGAATGGGACTCTTAATTGCAAACATCTTTTGGCTGCTGTATGATTGAATACAGAGTTTAGCGATATCTAATTTCAAGACACAAAAATTGCTTTAACACATGACCTTGGACATGATTTTTAGGGTATGAGTTTACCCGATGTTAATCATCCTGGAAGAAGACTCGAATTACATATGGAACGGACGAAATTATGTAAAGGCTTGTTCGAATAAAAAGGTACATGTAGCTTATAGTCATAACACTATTACAAACGTTAATAGGATCATATTAAAAGCGCGTGGGGCGCGGTGATGCAATGGAGGGTTCGGTGCCTTGGAGTAGGATGGCTCGAATCTACATCAAGCTGAAGTGTGGGGACCCTGAGCAAGTCCTTCACTCGCCATTACTCGTGCGCTTCAGCATTGTCCGCTCTCTAGTCGGGAGCTTCCCATAGCTATACGATACACCTTTACACAATCATGATCGACAAATGTTACATAAACCTAGATATAGTTACTTCGCGTCACGTAATTGCTTTGATTTCATTGTTCCGGTAATTTATATACTGATTTACCACCGATTAAAAGGTGTTTTAAGCAACACGTTATTTGATGGATGGATGGATCCAGATTTGACGAGGGCCTATGACAACAGAGGCCGTTGCCCTCGACCTAAATTTGTTCGGCATTTTACAGCCCTTCTATACGTTAGGCCTATTTGACATTTGCCGGACCAAGGGACAACGGGAATCAGCGGGAGAGTCACCTAACGCTTTACAGGCAAAGCAAGAAATCAGGATGAGCGTCTTTTACTTATACATCCATTTTAATTGTGTTCTTTGTCAGATTATATTTGTTTGTCTTCATTCGATCTCACAGAAAGAAAGAGCCAGAGAAAGTCACTAATGGTTAAACTGAGAAAAACCATGCAGTCAACCCTCTCGAGACCTCGCAGCGGATGAGGAAGAACAGCCCACCCCCCGCCGAACGTCGGTTGAAAATCATCTCACGCGACTTGCTTGGATTAAGCTCCTGTTAGCCCAGACGGCAAGTTCTGTCATCAGAGTTGTTCACGTGGAAGAACAGACGGCTAAGGTGGGCGATGCTTAGAGTAGAAATGACGATGGATGTGAGGGGAAGAGATACTCGTTGATGCCTAAGACACCTGCATAGATGTATCCACCGATCCAGGGTTAAAAATTAATTGTGCCGTTAACGTCGACAGTAGAAATTTATCCAGAGAAGAGTTGTACGTCACCCCAAACAGAGTTACTTCAGCCAAACCAGACAAGCGAATATAATTATAATAGTAAACAGACGTTTATCAACCATCTTTTCAGTGCCAGTCTAAAGCCTGCATAAAGGAGGAGGTCGAAGTTAATCATCTGTATTATTGCACAGTTTCGTTAAACAGCATCTTGTGTCCCATCATATTTCTATAATAATGTCTCTGCAGCAGTATTTATAAAAACAAATTACACAAATAAAAAGGTTGCTTATATTCATGACTTTGAAATTAATATAAAAAAATCATGGAAAGATATGGGTGTCCAAGCACTTTCTTTCTACTCTTTAAGCACTGCAAATGGTGCGTCTGGACCGGCAATTCCCAACAATTCAAGTCAATTAATGGCTTTATCAAAGGGCCAGTGAAAAACACAGCGCTACTTTCCTATTAATTTTCTTTAAATTTATCTCTTGACGACAGATTGACTTTTATTATAGACATCTCCTAGTTTTCGTTCGAACAAAAATTCTACGATCAGAGAAAATCTAAAATTGATTCAACGTGTGACACCTTTTATACCTATGAAAAAGGTATTATGTAAGCGTCCACGTCAATAGAACGATAATTTTTATAGTTCGAGGATAATTCATTTGTTAGTAATTCGATATACATGTACATTATGAGGTCGGCCACTCAGGAGCGCTCCATGTACAATTAAATTGTTGGCGTTTAGTGCATTAGATGTCGTTCTGGCTGTCATTGACTGTAGGATTGATAAATAACCAATGTCAGTTTTTAAAATAGAATATGTGTTGCCATAGCAACTGCATTTCTGTTGATCTGAACACTTGAAACAACAATATCTTGCATTCATTCATTCATTCATTCATTCATTCATTCATTCATTCATTCATTCATTCATTCATTCATTCATTCATTCATTCATTCATTCATTCATTCGGGAAATCATATATAGCGTCCATTCAAGAAAACCTACTCAGAGGCGTCCCCGACACCAGCACGACCAAATTGGCCCATGTTCGAACGCAACAGGTTTCTTCGTGGTCGTTAAACCGATATGTACTGCGTAATTGACCTAAACATTATGCACGAAAACCAACATTATTTTTGCCATTTCATACAGCGAATAGGCCACCTGCATTCACTGATCCATTATGACGTTAACGTCGACAGTAGAAATTTATTCAGAGAAGAGTTGTACGTCACCCCAAACAGAGTTACTTCAGCCAAACCAGACAAGCGAAGATAATTATAGTAAACAGACGTTTATCAACCATCTTTTCAGTGCCAGTCTAAAGCCTGCATAAAGGAGGAGGTCGAAGTTAATCATCTGTATTATTGCACAGTTACGTTAAACAGCATCTTGTGTCCCATCATATTTCTATAATAATGTCTGTGCAGCAGAATTTATATAAAAAATTACACAAATAAAAAGGTTGCTTATAATAATGACTTTGAACACTAAAATGATTCGATTGTATACTCCGTGGTTCAAAAAAGTAAACCAAACAGTTTTTTCAAATATCTCTATTGCCTGATCATAAAGGACACTAAAAAATTTCAATATTTAAAAATTAAGCCAAGAATATGATTCCGAATTACGATATGCTATCAATTCGAACTGATATAAGAAAATGTAAAAAGAGATGTCAAATATTTCTGTCAAGCCCACAGCAATGTTGCAACTCAGTCTTTCAATCGCAAGGTGGCGCCTGAAAATTAATCCCATCGAAACCGACAACAGAGGCCGTTACCCTGGACATAAATTTGTTTGGCATATTACAGCACTGGGCCTACATGATAAAAATTATTGGAATCTTAGTTGAACGACCTTGTCAATTGCTGTCTGGATAATTAGCAATGATTGTGTAAAGTCATCGTTTATAAATTTCTGTTGTCTTAAAATATATTTGATCTACAGAACCCACACAAATAACCGTTTTTGAAGTTGCAATTTACATAAGACGTAATAGTTACTTTAAAATGGTGTCGAATGGCTTCGTGTTATTGACGCGATAAATTTATGGATCAACGATAATATAATATAATAAATGATTGTGATGATATGTAATGTCGACCTTACATTTATTTAAAAGACGCTTCAACTATTATCGAGCTAAACAGGATAATTATCTGCATTGTTTGCAGTATGGTTGACTTGTTTAAGGATGTATTATCTCAAAGCATTGAAGTTTCAGTTCATATTAGGGATTACGTTTAAATTCAAATGACCCATAACTGCTAACTTGGTAAGCCATTATTTTATTCATTCATTCATTCATTTTTTCATTCATTCATTCATTCATTCGTTCATCCATTCATTCATTCATTCTTTCATATATTCATTCATTACTATGATTTATATGGCGCTCTTATAGGTTAATACTCAAAGACCTAAAATCTCGCTAAACTTCCAAGATTTTAGCCATTTTTTATTATAATATTATTGGTATCTATTGCTGATTTCCTAAACTTAACAAACGGACGATAACCAGATCTGGTCTAGCCCTCTACGATTACAATTATATACCAATATGAATATATTTAAAAGAGGTGTTCAACATCGATTTATAGCCTTTCAGGTATATAATTATAATTATTATAGGACCTATATCTTGGAATAGTAATAGTCTCTTTGTGAGTATTTCCTCATTTTACATTGTTTTATATCTTTAGTTGCCACCGTTTAAAATGTGAAAGCCACAGCGTTGAGGATCAATCAATCAATCTGAATTTATATAGCGCCCATTCAGGTTGTTGCTCACAGATAATTATGGTGCGGCTGTACATTGTCGAAAGGAACATTGTGTCACCATGGACAGCAGTGCACAGTGCGTGGCAACGTACGCACGTCGAAAAAGGAAAAGCATACGCAGGGCCAGATTTGAACAGAGTTAGGCCCTAAGCACTTTCAATTATGAGGCCCCACATAAGGTTAAAATAAGAAAAAATGCATATTGCTATATCTAAATAACTACTGTTAGTCTCTAACGCGTCGAATTCTAAATTTTGAAACACTAGTTTTATTCCAGATTTTATTATATTAATAAGAAAAAATGATTGATTATGAGTTATAATCAATCGTGAACTAAATAAAACAATTAAGTGGCTTATAATTTATAAGTTATAATTGATAAGCCACTGAATTTTTTCATTAGTTCACTTTTGGAGGCCCCCCAAATTCCGGAGGCCCTAGGCAGTTGATTAGTTGGATTACATGTAAATCCGGCCCTGTGCATACGAAATTTTGCATCGCATTACTGGCAAGCTATAGAGAAATGTTAGTCCAGCTGATGTTATGTAATCACCTGAATTGTCTGCCACTATTTCGATTTATTTCTAGCTCGCACACGGTGCATTTAATGGATATCGAACGTACTGCCAGTTATTATTCATATTTCTCCTTAGCTTGCCAGTTATGCGATGCAAAATTTCGAGTCAATAGCGTTTTACTGTGATTAAGTATCAGTGAGTGGAAATGTATTTTCCTGGAATCGGGATCGTTTACTGCTATGCTCTCAAAAGCCGACGGGATGCAAAATTTCGAGTCAATAGCGTTTAATGTATCATGTACATCTTCTTATCCACAAAAGTGTGGGCGTCTCCATGCGGTGAAGATTGTAGGTGTTGAAATCGTCCAAAAACGTGCAAATTACTCACTTCAAATGCGGCAACAACGACTAATGATAATAATTATCATTTCGATTCTAAACACCTTTAAACAGTGACTGTGCAGCGCTACATAGGGTCATCAACAAGAAATAGTAGCAACTCCTTGCCGATTGCTTCATAACTTTATATCTTTCGTTGCCGACGTTTAAAAGGTGTTCTGGAACACAAGGGTATTGTGGATATCGTCTGTTTAGAGTGCAATGGGGTAACTCCATGGCTAATTGCATTGGAGTTAGAACCATTGCACTCTAAACAGACGATATAGGATCGAGATTTGACGAAGGCCTGTGACATTAGAGGATGCTGCCCTCGACAGAAATTACATGGAATGAGCTTTTGCTTTTGCTTTTGCGCCACAGAGGACGAGTCCCTAATGGGGCGCGGTTATGTAGTCGCGGGCTTAGTGCCTTCGAGCCGCATAGTTCTGGTCCACCTGAAGCTGCCTCGTAGAACCCTTGAAGCATGTCCTTCACTCGCCATTACTCCTGGAAAAGACATTGAGCGACGAATGAGCGTAATGAAATAGCGTTGTATACGCAACCAAATCTAAAGATGGACACGATGATGATGGTGATGATGACGACGATGTTTATAATTATAATCAGGATTTGAAATCAACTATACAGCAACCATGCAAGGCTCACCTCACGTCCTACAACTCAGTTTATCAGCAGGAATTCAATACTAATTTACTTCTTTCACTCACTTTTTAAATTCCATTGAAAAGCAGTGAAGTTGATATGATTTGAGCAACCGTCATAGACACCCTTAAAACGGACTAAACTCGTCCTATGTATGAACTGGATGACGGGTTATAGTCTATGTCAATTACTATTCTATGTAAAGATCGCTTGTCATGTAACTTAGTGAATAATGAACATAATTATATTAAACACCTTTTAAACTCTTTCATCCGACGCTATGTATGCACGGCACGCCAAAAGATGTGAGATGCAATTACACTGATAAACTACAGTAAATGTGTATACAGTGTTACAGGGACCTTCAGAAAATACTTCAGTCACTATAATTAGACCTCTATAATAATTGCACAGCGCCTTTTTGGAGGAAGAAGTACATAAAAAAATCATATAATTATAAAGCGTTCTTGTAAACTGTTCATGTTTCTACAATGGCTTTAAACAAATGTCAGTAATATGCAATTTGTAACGCATTTTACTAGCACACTATGAAATTCAAATGATGTTTATACGTAGGCCTATGCGCACTTGACAGAGCACTTCTTCAAGATTGCTACTCAGAGGTACTCCCGAATACAAAAGCGGACACAGATCAGAGTTTCACGCCGAAGCGAATGGGTAATTGATGGTACCTACGCAGAGGCATGAGGTTGGTTCGAACTCTCAGCTCCGAGGCAACGAACTACCACTACACCAACCACCATAATGACATGATCATAGGCGTACGAGGCGGGGGTCCAGAGGGTGGGGCAAATGCCTCCCAACTTTCGGGCAAGTCTGGTTTTTCGGGCAAACGCAGCCCCGAACGACGAAAAAAGGCCGTGAACTTTCGGGCAAATCAGTATGTAGTTGCTTTCCCTACCAGAAAGTAGTGCAGTCAATAGCGTTTCGCATCCAGTCAATAACCTCCTAACCCCAACCATTCATACAGTCTTCAGTGTTTGAATAAGCTGTTGACGACGACAATATCTATTCAGTGTTGAATGCAGCATTTTGCGACAAGGTTATTTCAGGGGCCAGCCACTCTGGCATTGTTATAAAAAAAATATACATGTAAAAAGTGGTGATCAATTATCGCTTCTCGTCGTGTGTTGTCTTAAACTTAGTTCATCACTGCACACTTTAACTCCTGCACACCTCTTTTAGAGTTTACAGCAAACTACATCTGGATAAGTTTGTCACTGCATGTAGTGACACAACAGTAAAGTTCATCATTGGGTTCCAAATAATATTGATCTTGTCTAAACCAACGCTAAAAGACCATTAGCGACGCCCTCCTTCTTCATTCAGGCTTGGGACTGGCATTGCCAGGAACAAGAAGTGATGGAGAAAATATCAATTGGTGGACACGTATTTTGCTTGGTGTTGCCCCTCCTACGGGGACTTCATGGAACTTATGACACTCTGGTGTAGCAGAAGATTCACACAGACACTGCATCGTTTTTCAAAATCAATGTTGCAGCTCAGTTTTTCATCAATTGAAAATCGAAACCGAACTCTGGCTTCATTTGAAAAAACTACTCGATTTATACTGCCTTTCTGACTCAACGCTCGTGAATAAGCTTGTGCTCTGCGTGACAAATATTTGAAAAAATTACATGCATGTGTCACATCACATCAATCAGTGACAACAAGTGAGTCTATTATTGGGAAGAAGGATTAGATTTTATAATTATTTTAAGCCGTTGATTCCAAGTGTCACAATACAATTCTACGTCTGTTACAATGGCACTGATATTATGTATTATAATTTATATAGAGCAACCTCAAGCGCTAGACACCTTGTTAATGTAGATCACCTGAATAATAAAGTTGATTTGTCAATAAGCATGGATCACGTTGAAAACACCATTTTTAAACACCTTTTAAACGCTGTAGCCTTTGCTATGTAAGCATGGTCTGCCGAAAGAGATTTAACTAATTTCGGCTGTTTTTCCTATGAGATGGTTACCAGGTACGGAACATCAGCAAATACTTTAGTCGCAATTAATGCACAGCCCCGTCAGGCTATCCACTCAGAGGCGCACCCGACTACAGAGCGGGCACTCATCGGAGTTTCACGCCGAAGCGCATGAGCGAGTGAAGGACTTGTCCATGGTCCTTACGCGGCGAGGTGGATTCGAACCTCGAACCTTCCGGCTCCAAGGCAACGACGCCACCATTAAACCACCGCGCCCCACACATCATGCTGTTTGTTTGCTGGTTATTATAATTTCTGTACACCAAAATGCGGATGTCAAGTGGTCCCTAAAAATATTCCTATACTGTAATCCTTTTGACACCAACGTCATCGTCATCGTCATCGTCATCATCATCATCAATTCATCATCTTAATGTTCATTGGTATGTTGTTGTTGTTGTTGTTGTTGTTGTTGTTGTTGTTGTTGTTGTTGTTGTTGTTGTTGTTGTTGTTGTTGTTGTTGTTGTTGTTGTTGTTGTTGTTGTTGTTGTTGTTATCGTTATCCCAGAGATGTGCAGTTAATAGCGTGTAATATTTTAGGGCAGCGAGTCGTTATTTGCAAAAAACCCACAATAATTCATCAATTAAAAAAAATTTATTGTATGAAATCGGGTTATTGGCCACATAATGTATTGAGGCAGTTAGACACCCCTAAAATATATTAAATCTACCATATAAGAAAAGAGCAGCAAACTTAACAGTTGCTGAAAAAAAAATAGCTTCATGTATCACTCATGACAGGCGGAAAGGATAGTTAGCTAGTTGCACAAAGCACAATGATGCGCCTCTTAAAAAAATCTACATTGAACCACATCTGGCTAAGTTCGTCGCCATAAGCTACACTATTAGAAGTAGCTTATCTATAATAGAGAAAAGGTAATTATTAATTCCGCCACTGTTTGCGCTTTGGATACGCGGCCAGGTGGATTCGAACCTGTAACACAAGGCAGCGACGCCACCACTGCACCACCGCGTCCCACAGCAGTATTATTATTACTACAGTTGTGGCCAATTCATTGGAAACTTCTACAAGATAAGACTTTTCCTGTGGTAAAATTATCTTAACTGAGGAAATTGAGCTTGTACTTCATTGAGAACATCATATAACATACCAAATTACATGGCACGGCATGGCATGGCATTGCCTGACCTGGCAAGGCAAGGCATGGCATGGCAGGGAATGGCATGGCAAGGCATGGCATGGCATGGTATGCACGGCGTGGCATGGAATTGCCTGGCATGACATATATCCTGGCAAGGCATGGCATGGCAAGGCATGGTATGGCAAGGCAAGGTATGGAAAGGTATGGGATGTCAAGGTATACGACAAGGCATGGAAAGGCGTGGCAAGGCATGGCAAGGCATGGCAAGACATGGAAAGGCATGGCCTGGCCTGGCCTGGCCTGGCATGGTAGGGCATGGCCTGGCCTGGCCTGGCCTCTCCTGGCCTGGCCTGGCATGGCATGTCAGGGCAAGGCAAGGCATAGCATGGCAAGGAATGTTATGGCAAGGCATGGCATGGCATGGCAGGGAATGGCATGGCAAGGCATGGCATGGCATGGTGTTCATGGCGTGGCATGGAATTGCCTGGAATGACATAGCCTGGCAAGGCAAGGCATGGCAAGGCATGGTATGGCAAGGCAAGGTATGGAAAGGTATGGGATGTCAAGGTATGACAAGGCATGGAAAGGCATGGCATGGTAAGGCATGGCAAGGCATGGAAAGGCATGGCACGGCCTGGCATGGTATAGGCATGGCCTGGCATGGCCTGGCCTGGCCTCTCCTGGCCTGCCATGGCCTGGCCTGGCATGGCATGGCATCGCATGGCATGTCAGGGCAAGGCAAGGCAAGGCATAGCATGGCATGGCATGGCAAGAAATGTTATGGCAAGGCATGGCATGGCAGGGAATGGCATGGCAGGGAATGGCATGGCAAGGCATGGCAGGGCACGGCATGCATGGCTTGGCAATGCATGGCATACATGGTATGAAATGGCATGCATGGCATGGCATGGCATTGCATGGCAAGGCAAGGCATGGCATGGCATGGCAAGACATATCTCAACTATAGGCTGAAACAAAAACAATGCTTAAGGGCCTTATTACTTACAGAAACTACCCGTTATATGTACCAAAACCCGGTTTTTTAGCCTTTATACCATAATAAGTTTCCATTCAATTGGCCACTAGTGTATATTTATTAAGTTATCATTATTATTGCTATTTATATTCAGAACACCTTTCAACAGTGATCCACGAATGTTACAAATGCGTGGCGTATTCGCTTGATGGATTATACTCAACTTCAATGTACTCGTCATTTAAATCATCAGTTGCCACCATTTAAAAGGTGTCTTGGAGCAAAACGTTATTTGACATAAATTTTGCACTACCAAAGACAACGTAAATCAGCGTCTGCTTTATGCAGCTCCTGCATAGTGAAGATATGCTGGACAACAGGAAAAGCCCAAATGAATAGCCTTATTCGAAAGCATTATCTTCCTCTTGAAGTGTCGTCATGCTGATACCCGTTGGTTGTTTTATAGCGTCGGTGCAGAAGCTGGTCACTCTGGCGTGGCTTTTGTGGGCGCTGAGAAATTTTCAAAGATTTACAAAATGGGATAGCCTTACGTTTCCTGGATGGATGGATCCGATTTGACCAGGGTCTATGACAACAGAGGCCGTTACCCTGGACAGAAATTTGCTTGTCATATTACATCACTTAATAAGCTTTTTTTACGTTTCCTATTTAGTTGGTAATGTTTGTTATTAGAATTATTTTTCTTTTGGAGGTAAAGTTTCAGCAACACCAATAAAGCCAAACAAGCAAAGTTATAACCGTATTACCAGAGTAAAAAGGGGTTTTTAAATTGTCACCAATCGCCCAAAAAACTTGAAATTGTTAGTCATTAGGCGGACTAATACGACAACCTCTGTTACTATTATCAATATTACTATCTTCATTATTGTTATTCTTTCAACGAAGAAAACATCTTTTATCATACCACAACCTCTGTTACTCATATCAATACTACTATCTTCATTATTGTTATTCTTGCAACGAAATTTTTTTTATCATCTTCAGCAATAATGATGCTACAGATAGTAAGTAAAAATAACAAAGGAAGCAGTTGCTATTAAAACTTTTAACAGAAAAGGTCTGGCTCAGTTATTGTGCCTCGGAAGTTGAACTGAATAACTGTTTTGGAATGCCGTTCAAACATGAAATAAATCTCTTTCAGATCAACCCCCTATTTATTTCTCTATTTCTATAGCGCCCCTTCAATCTACAGCACGGACACTGCATCGGAGTTTCACGCCGAAGCGCCCGAGCAATTATTGCGAGTGCATGACTTGCTCAAGGTTCCTATACGCGCGACATGTAGTGGACTGGAACCTGGAACCCTCCGGCTCCAATGCAGCGACACCACCACTACACCGCCAGGTCCTACAGTGTTATTATTAATATATTTAATAATTTATCATTATTATTTCTATTTAGATTCAGAACACCTTTAAACATTGATCCACGAATGCTACAAATGCCTTGGTTGTTTTACACCGTTGATTGGTCTCAGCAACAATGTAATTGTAAATTATATTATCAGTTGCCACCGTTTAAAAGGTGTTTTGGAGCAAAACATTATTTGCCATATTTATACCCGACCAAACAGAACGGGAATTAGATAGAACGACTTGTTTGACGGGAATCAGCGATAGTGACGCTTTCACGTCCGCTTTATGCAGCTCCTGCATGTTGTGGATATGGTGGACAACTGTTACAGGAAAAGGGTAGATACTAAGCCCTAATAAATAGGCCCATTCGTCAGCATTATCTTCCTGGTGATATGTCAACATTAATATTTTGTCGTTTTTGCTGATAGCTTGATACAAACTTGACACTGGCATCAATCGAAGTTCCCATTGATGGAATGTTACAGTAGACCTACGTAATAAGTAACTATTAGTAACTGTTGATGTTAATTATAATGGTTTCGGAACTTTGGTCCTTTCATATTAAAAATAATTATGTCTTAGAGGTGTCTAAAACGACAAAAAGCAGTTTTAGAAAAACAGCGACCTCTATAGCAGTCTGACCAAATCATAACTCGTCGACAATTGTAAGATTTTATTTTCTTGAACGCATTCAATACAGGAGCGTTATCTATCTATCGTTTAGAACGAGCAACAAATTGCTCATGAAAAGTAACTTTTTTTATGTATTAGTTAAATGCCTCCCGGGTTTACATTAATGGAGTTTTAAAAACAATTATAGCATTCGGCAAAATTTTTACGAAGAGAGATTAAATTGATGGCGTGCCAGGCGTGGACCCTTATTGCACTATATGTGGCCGAGGTATATCGATTTCTTTGAACATTCTCAAATGACAAAACTAACCATAAACACTAAATCCAACCGATCCTCACGAAGTCTGATCTGATCCTAAACAAGACACTCACGTCCCAATACTGCGATATTGTTATCTTTATTGTATTTCAAGTCATAAAATTAAATTTTCTGGTATATTTTATTTAACTAGATGTTGTGCAATATATAACTAATGAGACCAACAAAGAGAATCCGAAAAAATCACTCATTAATTTTTGTTAGGGCTTAGACGGATAAAAATTAACCCCCATCGAAACCGAACTCTGTAACATTGTACAGCGCCTATGACTCGACGCAGCGCTCGTGGATAAGCTGAAACCCTGCGTATGTGTATCACATGGCGCTTTGAAAGTTTGGAGATAACGTTTATGACGCGTCGTGACTAGGTTATTTTTTGCGAGGTCTGCCATATTCATTTTCATTCTAAGCTTCAACTTGTGATAGGGCGTTTATAGTTTTCTTTTATCCTTTTAAAAGGTGTCGTATGGACTGCATTACTAGGTAAATTTTTTTGCATTATTTACCCCACAGTGAAGATAAAATATTTGCCCATTGATGGAATACATAGCAATTCATATTCATTTAAAACGGTATCCAATTCTTCATACAATTGACGTAGACCGAATTTTTAGGAGTTTGACTAAAAAAAATCGTCATGATCATTTTTATCATCATCGTCATCATCATCATCATCATCGTCGTCGTCGTCGTCATCATCATCATCATCATCATCATCATCATCATCATCATCATCATCATCATCATCATCATCATCGTCATCGTCATCGTCATCGTCATCGTCATCGTCATCGTCATCGTCATCGTCATCGTCATCGTCATCGTCATCGTCATCGTCATCGTCATCGTCATCGTCATCGTCATCGTCATCGTCATCGTCATCGTCATCGTCATCGCCATCGCCATCGCCATCGCCATCGCCATCGCCATCACCATCACCATCGCCATCATCATCATCATCATTATCATCATCATCATCATCATCATCATCATCATCATCATCTTCATCATCATCATCATCATCCTTCATTATCCTTGGGTTAACAACCCGTAGGTGCCCAATGCACTCTTTATCTTTGTCGTATAAAAATCGTATAAATATAAAGAACTCTTGTAAACTCTTATTAATGTCTCTACAATGACTTCAAATAAAAAATGTCAGTAATATGCAATTTGCAACACATATTCCAACGCCAAAATTTAAATTACATGTATGTTTATATGTAGGCCTATGCGCACTTGACAGAACGCTCCTTCAAGATTGCTACTCAGAGGCGCTCCCTACTACAAAACAATCACTAATCTGAGTTTCACGCCGAAGCGCTGAGCAATTATTGTGAGTGAAGTACTTGCCCAGGGTCCTTACGCGGCGAGGTTGATTCGAACCTCGAACCTTCCGGCTCCAAGGCAACGACGCCACCACTACACCACCGCGCCCCACAATATAATTCTCATACTACTACTATAGTCGACATATGGATTATATTTCAGTGCAACGACGCTGTATGATGACAAGATGATTGGTCTCGATCTTCAGTCAAGCCTTGAAGTTGATCGGTGTCCAGAAGGCAGCTTGAGGTGGATTCAAACCTTCCGGCTGCAAGGCAGCGAACATAACTACCTACCGTCTTACACACAATGTAGTTTTAAAACCCCATGAAACGGCTGTCGGCTGTCGTAAAAGGTTTTCTCAAACATCATTGTAATTTTAATTTTTTAACTTGAATTGCGCAGCATAATAATCTGTACTGCTTACTTTACCTGTAGCAATTTAGTACTAATTTGCTGATTTCTTCCATTTGATAAACTCCAGTATATTTGCTGTTTAACGTCACTGTGTGGTAACAAAGATCAATAGCGACGCCCTCCTCCTTTATCCAGACTTAGTACGGGCACTGGAAGAGTTCAACCAATGGCGGAGAATTCGAAAAAGTTTAAAGAATTTGAGCAGTCGACTTAGAAAACCTTGAAAACATAATCAAATTTTTTTATTTAGGTATGGGCTCATCAAAAAAGACATTTACATTCAATTCTCTGGAACCCTACGGTTCTAAAGCAGCGACGCAACCACTACACCGCCGTGTCCTACAGTGTTAATTTCACTATATTTACTATAATTATTATCATTATTATTGCTATTTAGATTTAGAACACCTTTTATCAGTAGTCCACGAATATTACAAAAGACTGGCACATTCAATCCACATAATTCTCTTTCTTCCAATAATCTAAAAATTTATATCATCAGTTGCCACCATTTTAAAGGTGTTTTAAAGCAAAACGTTATTTGACATTTGCCCAACCAGACGGTTTTGCTGATGCAGGTTTTGTTTTCTGTGGTTCTGACAGCAGATCACCCGTCGACTACGTCCTGAATAAGACAACAGTAGTAAGCCTATTTGTCTATTTATTTCTCTATTTCTATAGCGCCTCTTCAATCTCGCTGCTCAGAAGTGCTCCCGATTACAGCACGGACGCTGCATCGGAGTTTCACGCAAAAACAATATAATTTCAAATATCGTAACGAAAATTTCATTTCTAATGGTCTTCTGTTATCTGTTCAGCAAATTGACAAGATTCTGAACGACTGGACGAAGACTGGAGTTACAGGTAGAACGGAGCATTGGAGCTCGAATCCAGTTCAAGTCGCCTCGCATGGACCATGAGTAAGTCCTTCACTGCAGAGCCATAATATGCTATAGAAGAAGATCCACGTGTTATTGGCGTCGCCCTCCTCCTTCATCCGGGCTCAGGACTGGCACTGTAAGAGATCGAGAAATGACGGCGTATATTATCAATGAATTTAAATGCATTGAACTGATTTAGCCTTCCAATGAGGGGTGATGGTAACACACTGTATAGCAGAAGATCCACTATATTCTCTGGTTTGTTTACCGCAATTTTCACAACCTTTCACTCATACGATTAACGATGCTTGTAATGGTTACAAAACTGCGTTGGTATACAACTAAAGTAGTAAAGTGACCGCCTAATAAATTTTAAATTATTAGTTATTAAACCGACTAATACCACAACCTATGTTACTATTGTCAATATTACTATATTCTTTATTGTTATTCTTGCAACGAGAAAAGTCCTTTTGCCATCTTCAATAATATGCTACAGACAATCAAAATAACAAAGGAAGCAATTTTAATAAAAGTCTGCTCAGCCAATGTGCCTCGAAAGGCCATTGAGTTGAACCGATGAAATGTTTTGGAATGTCGCTCAGATCACCCGTCGACTGCGTTAGACTACGGCATGAATCAGACAATAGTATTTAATAATATTATATATCATCATTTCTGTCTGCCGGTATTATATATATAATATTATATAATGTACGTAATTCGGTACTCGTTTCGTAAAAAAACGGCAGCAACTAAGAAAAACAACCAATTGATTTCAAAGACACCTTTAAAATGGATGCATAAAGCGCTATAAATAAACCACGGCATAAAAAAAGTATGTTTATCTTCTGCCTCGCGCATCACTGATCGTCTCACAATCTATAGATTGGTATCTCAGATCTCTCACAGAAAAAACGTACTAAAAAAGAACTCTGGGAAACAGAAACGCCTTTAAAAGACCGATAGACAGTACTGTTGTGGGAAAATAAATTATTAGTTGAGGTGCTAATTTTTCACTGCATGACGTCACTGACTTAGATTTTATGCTGTCATCAGAATTCTTTGCTGTTTGCTGAGTCCACGAATTTTCTCTCTATGTCAACGCCTAATTCGTTGGTTGTCACATACAGAACTTTAGAGTTTCTCAGCCGAGTAGGTATTTTCAACGATATTAGACGCGGAAAAAACCTAATTCTGCTCTTTCTTAAATAAGAATTTTATTATACTTAAAAGAGGTGTGCAATTTTTATTATGTGACATGGAGCAACCATAATTATATTGATAGTATCCTCGTTTCTTGAAAATGACACATATGTCAAACCGCATCCAGAAAGAGATTACATGAAAAACGAAATTGCTACTAACACAGTGCTCGTGAATAAGCGGGTGCCCAGCGCTTCGCTATCAAGCTGTCACCGCGCCCCTCAAAAAATGTATGGGGCGCGGTGGTGTAGTGGTGCCTTGGAGCCGGACGACGACGACGACGACGACGACGACGACGACGACGACGACGACGACGACGACGACGACGACGACGACGACGATGATGATGATGATGATGATGATGATGATGATGATGATGATGATGATGATGATGATGATGATGATGATGATGATGATGATGATGATGATGATGATGATGATTATTAGGACCACGACGACGACGACGATGTTTATAATTATGATCATGGTTGAGCGGCCTGATTCCTCAAAATAAGTTTTTGCTTTTGAAATAATCAGTTTCAATGACAACAGTAAATATTCAACATGACGTCATTGTTTTTGAAAATGTATGAAGATCCAGATAAAATTTGTTTTTTAGACCTAGTTTATGATCATATATTGAGCGTATTTTATCAAAAAGAGGTGTTGGTAATTGGCGAGGGAATTTGAGAAAAAAGGAAAAACGTAGACTATGATACTGTATATATTCGTTTAATTGAATATCGGGCAAATCCTGGTGATATACTGCACCCGTCATCATGTCAAAACTGTAAAAAGCAAGAAAATAAATAATAACAAAGTAAAGTAATAATAAAGTTATAAAATAAAGTAGCGGCTGCCATTAACCCGTTGGAGGTGAGGTGACGCATTGTAACGTTAGAGGTGAGGTGGGGTCTGACAAACCCCAACACATATTTTTATTTTCAAGTCGCGATATCAAATGGAAAACATTAATTTGAGTTAAACTATAATTCTTCTATGATCAATTATCAAGTAAACAAGCGATTATCACAAACAAATATCTGTTTCAATTCTTATTAGATGGCCAGATGGTGAACCCATCAATTGTGTACTTTGCCCGTGTAAGTTCCGTTTGTATACGAAAAATCGCAATTTCCTTCAAATATACATTAAAATAAAAAAACTGTTCGTTAAAAATTCCTGAAATTTTGGTAAAGTGTCCGTATTTCATATTCAGAAAGGTAGAAAAAACTAATCCACGCTGGTTTGACGTTTTCCAGAAAAAAATTAAAGTAGAATACCTCTGGGGTGTGTCACACCCCACCTCACCTCCAACGGGTTAACAGACGCCAAACTGTTTCGTGAGTGATCTGTTAAATATTTAATCGGAAGTATAAGTTTCGATGTTATACTCCTGTCATGATATTCGAAGTAAAAGATGATGAATGTTGTAAAATGCGTAAAGACTAGTCCAATGCTTGAGCCCTGCAGCGAAACTTTTTTGATGACGAGGCTGTTAATTGATGACGAGGCTGTTAATTGCTAACACACAAGCTACAGCCATGCGGTGAAGATTGCAGGTGTTGAAATCGTCAAAAAACGTGCAAATTACTCACTTCAAATACGGCAACAACGACTAATGATAATAATTTATTATTATTATTATTTCGATTCTCAACACCTTTAAACAACGTTACATAAGATTAACATCTCTTTATCGAAGCAACTATATCGTAATTACCGATTAACTTTATATCTTTCGTTGTCAACGTTTAAAAGGTGTTCCAGAACACAAGGTCATAAAAATGACATTTAATTTAAATAAGACCAACACCCAAAAATCTTAAGCAGCAAACATTACAGTGTCAAAGGAGCAAGATCTTCCCGCTAGGGGCGCTGCAAACATTGACTATCAGACCTGTACATCTTCGTACCTGGCCCTGTTGCGTGTCATCAAAAAGAAATAATCCTACCTTTTCCGGAGATGAGACTGGCACTATACGACAAAACTACGCCATGACAAATACTTTTAATCTCAGCCTCCTCCTCTATTGAAGCTTGGGACTGGCATCAACCGATATCTTCTTTGACGTAATGCAGGCCTAAGTAATCCCTTGAGAGTATTATTTTGATGTTAACTATTACGAATTTTGAACTTTGGTTGTTTATAAAAAATATAATTTTGGTGTTAGAGGTGTCTAACGCGACCTGAAGAAGTTTCAAGAAAGCAGCGAACTCTAGCGGTCTAACAAAACATTACAATCGTCTACAATTATATTTATTTATTTAAATGTATTCAATACATAATCGTTATCCATCGTTTAGATCGGTGAATCGAGCAAAAAATATAATTGACCCAAGAAAGCAACTTTTTGTTTCTATATGGTGGAATTCTTCCAGGCAAAGGCGCAGACGAGCAATTAGTGGGGTGCGCTGGTATAGTTGGAATGTTCGTTGCCTTGCAAAACCGAGGGTTGCAGATTTCAATCCACCTCAGGCCGCAACGCAATTGCTTACGTCCGCGCTGTAGTCGATAGGCCTACACGTGCCAATTCACATTTCTTATAATCTGTTACTTACCTCGCAAGGCACTTTTTAAAATCTTAATTGATACTTGTTCTTCCTTAAATCGCAATGTCTTCCGAAAAAGTTAGCGATATTTTATTATTATTGATTGTTGATTTCCTAGACAAAAAATCCGAAGAGCGGAAGCGAAAGTAATTAAACCTAAGCATATCCTTTTTTATATAAGTGATGTTAATGCGTAAAAAAGGTATTTAGCATATTTACACATCTCGTCCAAAATCTTGTTTCTCAACAAATGGCTGTGTCGTAATAAAGACGGCCACCCTCAAGCTTGAAGGCCTTAGACTAGCACTGTAATTTACTCAGCTAGTATTAAGAAACAATAATTTATCAGAAGTCATTGTGAGTAGGATAAATTTCTTTGGTACTTGTTTTTTAATTCACCCCCAATCATGCTTTCCATGTCCGTTCTATGTGTTGAATATGTGCAGCTGTCAGAAAGAATGACTGCACTAACCCTAAAACTAACCCTAACCGACCCTCACGACGCCTAACCTGAGCCCTAACCAACCCTCACGCGATAAAACCCGTCAACTTAGAACCTGGGGGTGACTTAAAAAACAAGAACCATTTCTTTTTATAGATACATGTAAATACCAGTATTCTCAGATATTGCATTCGGCAATTAACCCGTTGGAGGTGAGGTGACGCATTGTAACGTTAGAGGTGAGGTGGGGTCTGACAAACCCCAACACATATTTTTATTTTCAAGTCGCGATATCAAATGGAAAACATTAATTTGAGTTAAACTATTTTTCTATGATCAATTATCAACAAAACAGGCGATTATCACGAACAAATATCTGTTTCAATCCTTATTAGATGGCCAGAAGGTGAACCCATCAATTGTGTACTTTGCCCGTGTAAGTTTCGTACGAAAAATTGCAATTTCCTTCAAATATACATTAAAATTAATAAAAACTGTTCGTTCAAAATTCTTGAAATTTTTGTAGAGTGTCCGTATTTCATATTCACAAAGGTAGAAAAAAATTATCCAAGCTGGTTTGACCTTTTCCACAAAAAAATAAAGTAGAATACCTCTGGGGTGTGTCACACCCCACCTCACCTCCTACGGGTTAAAGGAACACAAATTCTATTCGCATGTCCCATGTTCACAATAATTGTCTTTAATTATTACCAACTCAAATACCAATGAACCGCTTGTTCAAACCTAAAGTGCTGCTAACAGGTAATGAGCCAAAACAACAGCCTTTCTTGTCATAATCTGTAGACTGTAGGGTAATATCAACGCTATGTAGCCATAAGATGCTCTGGTATTGTAGCAGAAGATTCACTTGCTATATTGGCGTCGGTCTCCTCAGTCATTCCCAAGCGGGAATGGCGGAGGAGACCGACTTCATTCAGCAGAGAACGAGAAATGGCGGAGTAAGTATCAATGAATAAAAATGTATTTTCCTGGTTTTGCCTCCCAGTGAGGGACTCTGAAGTGATTGTAACACTCTGGAACAGAAGAAGATCCACGATAAATTATGTGATCGGGATAGTTTACTGCAAAAGCAGACTCAGCCTTTCATTCGCTAGGTGTATGTATGCATGTATGTATATGAACATTTATATAGCGCCTTACAATAACCTCACGAAGACGCTTAACGTGGCTACCGGACAGTTCTAAATAAGTGCATCTTAATCGTCTTTGATAATGTTTAATGAGATGCATGCAGTGCAGTGTCACGAACTAAATCGTTTGTTTCAGGTGTCATCTGCAATGAGTCGCCGGTTGAAATGCACTGTGATTATTCAGAGCAACCTCAAGCGTTGCACACCTTTTTAATGTAAGTCTTACGATGTATAAATTCAAAACTCTACGGGATCATTTTATATTCTCCATACCTTGCTAGCTACGCGAAGCAAAATTTCGAAATATAGATCGTATTAAATTTTATATGGAATATTACTCAAAATCTGTAAAATAATTAAATTTCAAGTGTAAATTGCGCGTTTACGTTTGCACCAATGCGTGGGTTGAGATTAGTAAGTTATGCTAACCAAACCGCTATTACGACAGCTTTAACAATTATTATAATAGGGGACCGTCTTTATGTGTTAATCTATTTACAGCACGCTGGTTACAACCGCATACAAATATCTTTTTGCACATGCGCACTGAGCACCCGATCAAATTCTGGGAAGCGCGGCGTCATGCATCGTCGGGCGCAAGTGACTTTCTTGTTTTTTTAGATAATCAGCCAATATTTTCTTTGTATGACAATTGTAGATGTCACATCAATAAATATTCAACATGACGTCATAGTTTCTGTGATTATAGCGATTTATTGATTACTAGCTGTACCCAGCCACGCGTTGCTGTGGCAGAAAAGACCCCCCTCCCCTCCCCCTTCCCCTCCCCCCGCCCCTCCCCCTCCCTCTCTATTATCCCCTCCACCTCCCCTCCGCCTCCCCTCCGCCTCCCCCTCCCCTCTCCTCCCCTCCCCTCCTCTCCCCTCCCCTCCCCTCCCCTCCCCTCCCTCCCTCCCCTCCCCTCCACTCCCCCTCCCCATTCCCCTCCCCCTCCCCTCCTCCTCCCCTTCCCCATCCCCCTCCCTCTTCCCCTCCGCTCCGTCCACCTCCGACTCCGCTCGTTTCGTCCCTCAGACCATCCTTTACTGACAGCGGATAGAGCCCAAGAATTTTTGAAGGCCGTAACGTAATTATTTATCGAGTCGCTTATGACGTCAGGGGACGCGCACTCATTAATGCTTAGTCACTTTGTTTCGGGTAAAGACGATTCTGAAATTTTGGAAGCGTGCCGTTTCGTTCAAATTGCAAATGGCGGGCGAACGGATTGCAAAGTTCACTTTTTGTGGAAACGATTGGGTTTTTTTCGGGAAAAGAAATGTCGTGACCTTGCGGTATCGGAATGGAAGGTTTTGGTAAATTTTCAAAACAATTGATGCGTCAGTTTCGGCGTGATCGTGACCGCAGGATCGCAAAGTTTCATTTTTATTTATATAGATAATATACACAACGGTCTGGTCTATGATTATTTATAGAGCAAATCTATATCCAAAAAGAGGTGTCGCTAGTTGCCTCATATAAGCGAGTGTATTTCAGATATATACAGTCGTAGACTAACTAATGTGTATATTCGTTTAATTGAAATCAGAAAATTCATGGTGACACACCGCACCCGGTCACATGTCAAAATGAGAAACAAAACCCAGAAATAATAATAAAGTATTGTAATAATAATGTAAAGAAAATAATGTGGCGGCACCCGTAAATAGTTAAGATGATGAATGTTGTAATATGAATGTAGACTAGTCCAATGCGGGAGCCCTAAAGCGAAAATCTTTGATGACAAGGCTGTTAATTGCTAACATGCAAGCTACAACCATGAAGTTTGTTGATGTTGTGATCGTCCAAAAAACGTGCAAATTACTCACTTCAAATACAATAACAACGACTAATGATAATTATCATTATTTTGTTTATCAACACCTTTAAACAGTGCGAGTGCAACGTTACATAAGGTTATTATCACGAGTTTATTTGTCACAATTGCTTCCTAATAGCTGATTAACTTTATATCCTTCGTTGTCACTGTTTAAAAGGTGTTCTGAAACAAAAGGTCACAAAAATGACATTTAATTTAGGTAAAACCAAAAACACGGCAAGCAAGAAATGAGGAAAATCGTTGAATGTTTATTCATCTATTTTTATTGCTTATCACTGGCAATAATAGCTAATCGCTTCGGCATGAAACTCCGATGCAGTGTCCACGCTGTTGTCTGGAGCGCCTCTGAGTAGTGAGCCTGAAGGGGCGCCATAACAAGTGCACATGCAAATAATGCACAACGTCCTTACATTGGGTATCCAAGGGCGTCGTCAGCTACGCTCTGCTGATAAGGTAGTCCTCTTGGTTCCTTTTCCTCGTACTACTACCCTTCTACTAAACTTAAAGCTGTTCTTTTTGGGTGCGATAGAGTCGGGAGCGCCTCTGAGCAGTTTTTTTTTAATCTTGAAGGAGCGCTATATAAATGTCCAAATGAATTTATGTCCGGGATGACGAGGAAAACGATGATATTAATACGGTTCATCGTCTAGTTTGTGATACAATTGGTCGCGCAATCAAGAACTTTCATTGTTCGGACTTTAGAATGATCTGTTGAATTTGAGAACATTAGTTCCGTGTTTGATGTAGTTCTCCATATTAGCCATTCTGCTAACTCCCCGTAGTACGCAAATAATCTGATCTCTGTTTAAACCATAACAGGGTGTTGACGAACAACAAAGGTTCTAGTACGTGGCCGTAAGATGCAGTTAAGTGCTTCGAAACAATTATGATTTTTCGACACCTCTTTTAATAATTCCGACACAATTACAAGATGATGACCACGTGCTATTGTTTTAATTGTGCCGATAGGTTCTGAAACGTGTCAGAAAGTGATTCCTTACATTGGGTATTCAAAGGCGTCGTGAGCTACGCTCTGCAGATAAGGAGTCCTCTTAGTTCCTGAGACAGTCCTCCTCCACCATATCCATCCAACGTTTTTCTTGGTATGAGTGTACAGTTCTCCTCCTCCCATGCACATACCTCTGCAGTGCCTTTTTTATGTATCTTCAGATAACGAAAAGTGAATATCAAGGGAATGAAAATTGTAATGCCCTGTCGCGGTATTTAGTGTCGCGGGATTAAATGTCGTGCTACCGTACAAACGCGCTGTGATTGTTCACAGCCAACCAATTGATGTACACCTTTTAAATGTATATTTAGTAAATTATAAAATCGATGGGCCCATCAATATTTATGATTAACTGTCTTTGTCGCAATCTGTTCGGTTCTTCAACCGTCCTCGCAGCGAGGGTTGACTTCATCATGAACTAATCTTCTCCATTCCTGTCGATCCTCCGTGCTTCTCGTGATCTGCTCCATCGTCATTCCAGTCCAGGCTTGAATGTTATCCATCCATGTCAAAATTATTAGGTCTGCCTCTGCAATCAACCAACGGTAAATATCGTTATTTTAATTTAAGATCCAGTGGTTTAACCATTTCCCGCCAGATGGGGTCACCCGTGACCCCATTAACAGGATAGGTATCAAAACAATTCCGGCTGAAAAGGGTTAATGTTAGAAAGTATTATGAATATTTTAAATATCTCTTGACCCTCGAAGGCTAACCTGGGGTGCTTTTTCACCCAATCCATAATTATTATCAACATTAAATTCAGCATTACAATGCGAGGCACATTAACACATGCAACAAAGCACATCCTTTTATTCAGCATCCAACATAATAATTTGTATACGCATAAGTCAATGACTAATCATCCTTAGATAGATTAAGCAGATGCTGATGAGGATTGCAATTTCGGTATTGTAAATTAATAAACTCGGTTAGCTGGCCAGTAATAATTATGGATGAATGTACGAACTCAAGTAATTATTAATCGGATAAAAAAGGTCGCTTATAGACATGATATGAACGATATGTCAATATAAAATGACAGTCTACTATAATTGCTATGGTGTAGTGTGGGTTTAGTGCGTTGGATCCGGAAGGTTGAAAGTTTTTTCGAGGGAAGTCGACCGTTATGGCCAAAAAATAGATCACGGTCTGTTCGTATTAACCCTCGGGCTACCAGGGGGGTGGTATCCACCCCCCCCCCCCTAGGTTTTTCCCAAATCAATTTTTTTCCGTTAGGAATAAAATTTTGACGTTTTAGGTAGCTGTAGAGGATTCATTTGCACACATTCTGAGCTAAAATGTGTGATGATATACCATACCATTCAAAAGTTATACCCGATATACCCGAGGCACCAGGGGGTGGATACCACCCCCCTTAGATTATCGGCTGTATCTTATCCGTCCTTTGACATGAAGAGACACCAATTACACCATTCTGTAGAGGGAATGTGGGGGTACATTTTGGTGGTCACGGAGTTGTCTTTTGACAACCGGAAGTGCTCAAAATAAATTAAAATATAAATAAAGGTGTTTTATTTTCATAAAATTTTCATGTTTTTCCTATTAAAAATTATTCATAATTTATATTTTAAGAGAAATAAATTATGTCATTCTATAGAGTGTATTTAGGGCTATTTTTGATACCAATTAATTTGACATTTGATGACCGGAAGTGCTCAAAATAAATTTAAATGTGTGAAAATGTTGGGTTTTTTTACAACGCAAACCGATAAGTCTGCGTAAACGTTTTTCAGCATGTTTTACATGTTTTTTCTCTTTTTATTGTAACTAAAACTAACTTGTTACTAGTTTTTATAGTTGAATATTGGACTTTATTATATGTAAACTATTTTTAATTAAATAAATTATGTTAAAACACACAGAATCTAATATTTTGCTTATGCGAAAGTATACATTTTGTGGAATCGACGGGTGCCTACGGTAAAAAATTCATAACTTCGGGGTGCTTTCATATATTTTAAACCTAAATATACCATTTTGTGCAGAAATGAATGCTGAATCCATAGGTGTATTACAAGTTATGATATCTCAAACCAAACCCAAAATCCAGGGGGGGGGTGGTAACCACCCCCCCCTCTTGGTAGTCAGTGTTACAAAAATAGCGTGGTAGCCTGAGGGTTAAGGGGATTTGATCGTTAGGATAGATGTTATGGCTAAAATGGAAGAAGGATCTCATCGAATTGAGGGAAGTTGATCATTAGAATAAACGATATGGAGGAAGAGAAGACTAGGGTCAATTGTGTGCATCGAGTCCTTGCCTTACCGTTCGCATATTTCCAAAAGTACATGGCAGCTGCAACCGCAGGGTTTTCAGCCAATCACGCGTCATGATACATATTTAACTGTCAGCTCTCCGCAACCAATAAGAAATGTCGTTACTAATCGTAAAATAAAGATTTCTTTTCAATACTCTTCACTGTTTAATGTTGATATTTTCAACTTCTAGCAAAATTCTTTTTCGCAATTTTACGTAGGCAATAGCGATTAACCTATGAAACTGAATAATAAATTTAAAAAAGGTCAGCAAATGATTTCGAAGTCGAGTCTCATACCAGTGGCTTTGCCAGTGGCTTAGGAGTGTAAACAATCTCAGCCTTTCCCAAGTGCCGATTGCTTTAGCGCTCTATTTTACTCGGCTGGGACAGCGTAATTATTTTTTGTCAGTCCTGCATGAATCCTTCTAATCTATATCCAGCTTTCATTTAGGCAAAATAAGTTTCATCGTAAATTGATTTCATCAATCCGAATGCCATTTTGCGACAATTATTTTCCTCAATCAAACTTGTAGACTAGCTGCGACCGACTAAATTTAGAGCGCTAAAGGAACTGGTTCATCTGCATCTTACCGACTTATTTTGTAATTACAATTTTTTTTATTTTAGCGTATATTTTCTATTAGGCCTACTTGGCGTAAATATCCCTTTCATAAATAGAAGTGAGATTGATGCAAGAATGTTTGCTCATCATGAAACTCACTGAATCAATTAATTACGAAAGTAACTGGCCAGTGGCTTAACCTGGACTCGGCCTAATAGCCTAGTATCGATAACATGAATCAAGATAGGCCGAACATTATATTAATAAAGAAGCGACAGGGTTTATATTGGCATGAAACTCCACTTAGAAATGAATTTCTGTCTCAAAATTAAATTGCATATCTTCATAAAAATAATTTTTAGGGAGAAATAATTTTATTATTATCGAAACTTCAAAATCAAGCGTAAAAATTTTGAAAGTTTTTTGCGATTAGTTACGACGGTTCACATTGGCTGTGGGCTATAGCAGCTTAAAATATGTATTGTGAATTGTGATTGGCTGAAAAATCTATGGTTGCAGCTGCCATGTACATTTTGGAAATATGCTTACCGTTCAAGAGAAATCGCAATGGTACACCATTAATTTTTCGGTATCTCAACAATCATAGTTCCCATATCCACACTATCAGCATTCAGTTATGCATTACAATGCGAGGCACATCAACCCATGCAACAAAACATATATTTTTTCGGTAACCAACGTAATAGTAATATTACTAAGTTGCTTACCTAATAAAAATGCATGAGCGAATGACCAATGAACCTTATAATTATGGACTAAAAGTGGTATAACTTTTGTTGTGTTTGAAATATTTTTATTAAATATGGCCATCATTCATTTCAATATTCTTACTTAAGGACTTGCTCAAGGTCCCTAAGCGGCGACTTGAGGTGAATTCGAGTCATCCGGCTCCAAGACACCGAATCCACCACTATACACCACCGCGCAACACGCAGGTATATTATGATCTGAATATGAAGCGTTTGCGTGCACACTTACTCAGTTTAAATGAATAACTATTCCTTATGTTTTATTTGTTTATCTACACTAGACTATGCTAACATGTATTATTTCATTTTTAATTTAAATGACTCCCGCTGCTTATGTTACCAACTTCCACTTATAGTTAAATAATACTGGTGCATAGCTGGCCCTGCTAGCGGGACTTTGGTCCCTTTAGGTCCTCCTTTTGTAACCCAACTTAGCGCTGATCTGAAACTGTATAATGTTATGTTTTTCTCTTGGGTGCAATAAAAAACCTATGTTATGTTATGTCATTAACCTTTGTAAAAGTAGGCTATCATAGTTACTGTACATGTATAATATTGATTCATTGTGCAATGTCATGGCTATAAGCTACCTTTTTATTCGATCAACCATTTATATAAGTTTATCTTTTCACATAATTATGACAATTGTTGAAACCCAATTGTCAAGTCTTTTAAGTTTTCCTGCATCTGCAACTCTCATCATCATCCGCTTCATCAATCTAAGTACGATAATATATATATATATATATATACTAGCGTTGCTGTGGCTAAAAAGAGGCTCCCCCTCCCCCTCCCCTCCCTCTCCCTCTCTTCCTCCCCCTCTCTATCCCCCTACCCCCCCACCCCCCTCCCCCTCCCCTCCCCCTCCCTCTTTCCCTCCCCTCCCTTTCCCCCCTCCCCTCCCCCTTCCCCTCCCTTTCCCCTCCCCTTCCTCTCCCCCTCGCTCACCTTTCCTCCCTCCCCTCCCCTCTCTCTACCTCCCCCTTCGCCTCTCTCCCCCGCCCCTCCCCTTCTCCCTCCCTCTCGATCTCCACCTCCCCTTCCCCACCGCTCCCTCCCCACCGTCTTCGTGCCGCTCCCTCCGCTGCTTTCCTCCGTCACGCCGTGAAAGCCGCTTAAATTTTGAATCGCTTATGACGTCACAGGACGCGACATCATTCATGTTTCGTCTGCTGTGTTTGGATACAGCCTTTCTGAAATCTGGGAACCGTGTGGGACGTGTTGAATTTGGAAATGGCGGACGAACGGATTGGAAAGTTCACTTTTTGTGGAAACGATTGCGTTTTTTCGGGTGAAAAAATCTTAAGACACGGTGCTATTTGAATGGAAGGTTTTGATAAATTTTCACAACAATCGGTGCGTCAGTTTCGGCGTGGTGTTAACAGGAACTATTGGAAAGTTTCGTTTATATATAAATATATATATGTATATATATATATATATATATATATATATATATATATATATATATATATATATTTATTATATTTATATATATATATATCAGAATGCTTAATCCACGTTTTGTATACATCTATCTCAGCATCTCAGCACCAGTGGTCTGCCTGATTCTTTTGTTGTTGTCACATAGAGTTAGAGTTTCGCGGTGGATGAGTTATTTTAACGGTATTCGAAGTGGATTAGGAAAACTGTTACAGAGGTCGATTACTCGCACTTTGCTCTGACGTAAAACTTTAAAAGAGGTGTATAACTTTATGATGTAGAGTGGTGCAACAGAGGATTTATTGGAAATGACACAGATATCAAACCCCATCCAGGTACAGATTGCACGAAGATTAAAATTGATATTAACACAGTACTCATGAATAATCCATTGCTTTTGGTTTTAATTGAACAGTTCATTTATGTATATTGCGTTGCACATATGCCAACAATAATGTTTCTCTGCCGGTCTTCTTGAGGTGGATTCGAACTCAACTGTCCCGATACTGAATGATTGTCAAAGGTCATCATTTCTGAGTTTCTGTTGTCATCGGAATCGATGCGTGTCTTAGGCGAAACAATAAGATCTGATCTACACCAACGCGTCCTTTATATGATGCATACGTTAAGAGCTGTATTATGCCAAACAAATTAAGCAAATTTCTGTCCAGGGCAATGGCCTCTGTTGTCATAGGCCCTGGTCTAATCTGGATGATGGATGGATCCGATTTGACCAGGGTCTATGAAAACAGAGGCCGTTACCCTGGACAGAAATTTGCTTGGAATAGCATACAGCACTTAGTAAGCTTTGAATCACCTTGCATTGTTATCGCAAGATGACGCAGATAAAAAGTTCAATTATCACTTCTCGTCTTGTGTTGTCTCAGTTCAGCACAGCACACATTAACTACTGCACACCTCTTTTTAGAGCTTTGTTCAAGCTATAATTAGCTAAGTTTTCATTGTACGTAAATCAACCGCTCATCCCATTGGTCTGATAACGATCTTGTCCAAACCATCGTAGAACTGATACAGAATGATGCTAACACAATCTTTTTATATACTGTGGTTAATAATAATAATAATAATAAAAATGACAATTTCTATGGCGCCGCTACAAGGGCGCCTAGTCTTTAGATCCATACACTGCTCTGCACCGTTCTGCATAGAAAGAATTGCTCTTGATCCCTACTCTTTTCTAAAATCTAGGGAGCTCGCTGAATTCAAAAAGTCTAACAGCCTTTTACTATTTGAAAATACACCGTGGTTCAAAAAAAACTAAGCCAAATTGTTTTGAGAAAAACACTGTTCATGATGTCGGATTTCGGATAATCTGCGGAATTCTAGTTATTTTGGGTATATTATATAATTATTATGTGTACTTGTTGGGTTATACTACTCTTTCAGTATTATAGCAAATGCGGATATCAACTGCATGATTCCTCAAAAATATTCTTACCCTACCTTCATCGTCGTCGTTGTCATCATCATAATTGTTAATATTCATTAATTCAAAGCTGACATCTTTGACACAGTGTAGTGCAGTCAGTATTGCGTAGTGTGTATAGTAATCCGTTTCGTGAAATTTTCATTACACCTTTTATATCAATATCAGAGGTATTATTTAAAGGTCCATGTCGCTTAAACGTCAATTACTCCAGGTCCAAAGTATGCTTACTCGTCAGTAAGAGGGTGGAGCATTGGATAACGCATAATTTATTCTGCAAGGTGTGGATACAAGGCCGTAGCCAGGATTTTATTTCGGGGGTGTTTTCGGTGGCGGCCAGGATTTAAGTTTTGGGGAGGCTGAATTTCCTGAAAAATTTCCAATTTTATCGGCAAAATTTTCTGATGACCTTTTTTCAGTCATCCGGTAAAAATTTGTTAAATATTTTCCATTTTCGCCGTCAAAAATTCTGATGACCTTGTTTTTAGTCGTCCATTTTACTTTTTCTAATCGAAATTGGATCTATTATTTAATTTCGGGGGGTGTTATACGAATACGGAAGACGTCAACGGCTATGACGTCACTACGCTACAAAAGATTTATTTGTTCCGATGCAGAGCGTTTCCAGTGATTTTTCCATCGTAATCATCATCGTCAAATCATTTAGACTTTTCAGACCAGACTGTGTAGTTTCCACATGTATGCAGCGACCCTAGCGAGAAGATTGGCGTCGGCTTTTCTTCAGTGCCAGTCCCAAGCCTGGATAAAGGAGGAGGTCTCCGCCAATGATCTGTGTTATCATACAGTGACGTTAAACTCAAAACTACTACACCACAATTATCACTGAATTACTAGCCACGTTAGACAGGCTAGTTATAGCCACAGTAATAGAGTAAAAAAGAGGTGTTCAAATTGTCACTTCTCGTCGTTAGGTAATTTAGCGCGATATGTAGCCGACTGGTTGGAAACTGACCTTTAAACACCTCTTTTACAGAGAGCTGCATCTAGATAAATTCGTCACTAGTGAAAGCTCACCGTGTTCGTGCACAAAATGACCATGATAGTCACAGTGTACTTCTGAAACATACATTCATCCGGGTATTTCTAATTTATTCAACATCCGATCGTAGCATGTTAGTTCCTGTCAAAATGAAAGCGCTCGTGCATGTCTGATGCAATTGTTGGGATGCATTAAACTTGATTAAAGCCTTGCGTAGACTTGACTGCATTGACTAATGGTGGGCAATGATAATTGGTTACCCGGTAACCTTTAAATGGATGTACACCAATGCACGCAACATGAACATGACACAATACTTCTTAACCGATTTAATTCTAACGGTCAATAAAAGTTGATATAACAATTTTAAATATTTTAAAAAGGTGTTCAATGTTCTGAGAATAATTTCTTGGTAAATCCGAAGCAATTGTTGCGGTGCAGTTATGCCTTTACGCGTCGTAGACTTAACTGCATTGAATTGTGGGCAATGATAATTGGTTAACCTTTAATTGGATGTGCTATTTTTTTGCTAATGCACACAACAATAGAAATCAACAGTTTAACGACACTATGTGATAACAATATCATTGATGTCGCCCTCCTGCTTCAGTCAGGCTTGGGACTGGCACTACCATGCAGGAACGAGAAATGGCCGAGTAGATTTCAATGGATGGACACGTATTTATGCTTGATTTTGTATTCCAACGAGGTATTCAGACTTATGGTACTTGCGACACTCAGGTATGGCACAAGATTCATGCCAAACCGAAATACATTGAACACCTTAAAGACGTTATTCATTATACTGTTAAATAATTAAAAAATGCTCTCAGTTGCTCATTGTGGTGTTTTATAGAAATTCATTCATTCATTCGGATATTCATAATTATAGCGTTCATTGTAGTATTAAAAAACTACTCAGAGGCGCTCTCGACATCAGCGCGCCCAAAAGAACAGTATTAAGTTTAGTAAGAAACGATGCTGGTAGAGTCCCATGGTGCAGGCGTAGCTCCAATAAAAGCCAGATCTTGTCGAAATGTCAATTGAAATCCTGTAATGAGATCGCTGAGAGTAACCTCCAGAGTCGGACACCTTTTTAATGTATGTCTTTGGAATAATAAATTCGCGCGGTTAGCTAGTTAATTTCACTGAGAACCCGAACTCTTGCTACAGGCCTTCTACACCTGATTTAATTCAAGTTATTATCAACACTGAGCTACATCTGACTGAATTTGTAATTAGTGAAGCGATTGGGCAATTGCGAGTGAAGGACTTACTCAAGGTCCTTACGTGGCGGCTTGAGGTGGATTCTAACCTGCAACCATCCGGCTGCAACTACACCACCGCGCCCAAAAATAATATATACGCATAAGCAATCAACATCAACAGTAAGAACACATCGCACAGCATTACTTCTTTATTATTCAATGAGAGTTGACGATGTTCTTTATCAAAATCAAATGAAAAGGAAAAGCGTTACCAGAAAACATGAAAGAGTCGGATTATTAGGCGAACAAAGTCATTTCAATAAATGTTTTCTGAAATAAAAAGGTAGCTAATAAATTCCATTTCGAAAGTCGGAGTAAGTAAGCAAGTAAGTATATTATTTAATATAACCAGCTGCAAAACAACAATCTGGTGAAGATGTATCACATATAAAATTCACAGTGGACATAAAAAACCTATAGAGACGAAACAAAGTTAGTAGTATGTATACTAATTACCAATTAATTAATTACATTCTAATTACAAATGTTTTCCTTATCTGATTGCTTCCTATTGGCAGCACCCTGTGTGAGGGAGCAACTCGTGGAAGACATGGTCTGGTCGTGTCATAACCACCGAAAACAAACGAGTAATAGCATGACGACACAGATCTTCAAATGTTGGAATATCAATCAATCAATCAATCAATCGTAATTTATATAGCGCCCCTCCCAGGTACCTACTCAGAGGCGCTCCCGGCCGAGATCAAGCGAGAAAAAAACAGTCTTCAACAGTTTGTGAAATTGAGAACAGCTTGAGTGGTGTCGCATAGTCAAGTCAATATCACCAGGAATATATTGCTGACGAATAAGCCTATTCATCAGGGCTTGGAGCGTATACCCTTTTTCTTTTGTAGAGCATATCCTCACCATGCAGGAGCTGCATAAAGCAGACGTGACAGCGCGGTAGCTCGTACTGCATAGTAGACTTACTGCACCTCTTTATCTTTATTTATTTATTTATTTTTTAAAAAAAATTATTTAGTGGCCAAGAAATTATTTGCAGACAATTAAACACCTTTTTAAAGTAGGCAATTAATATTATATCAACTCTCTTTGATTGTTAGGAATTAAATCGGGTAAAAATGGATACTATAGAGTATAGAGGGACAGGCATGTGAGCTTACAGACAAAGACAAGATTGGTCAAGGCAATGATTTTCCCCATCTATATCTATAAGAAAGGATGTATTATATGTATGTATGTATATATGTATATTTGTCCAGAATACACGCCCACAGTTTCGCAGCTATTGATCTGAAACTTTGCACCTAGACAGGGCTCCATCAAACTTAGCAAGTGCAGGGGTTGGCGAATTTCTAACACCATGGGGGCTAAGATGGGGGGGGATTTTGGGGGGGCGAAAATTTTTTTTTGGCAGCTATTGATGTCAAATTTTGCATTTAGACACAGGACCGTCAGGTCCTCCCAAAAAAACAGTTGGCGAATCTCTACCACCAGGGGGAAAATGGGGGGGGGCCCCAAAACTCCATTTTCTATATTTTTACACCATCGCCATAGTTTCACAGCTATTCACCGGAAACGTTGCAACTAGATAGGATGCCACCGGGACCACCTTGCCCCCCAACCAACACACACCTCGCTTGCCCCGCAGGGGCCGGGCGGGGCCGGGCGTTGTTTAGGGGGGCGAAAATTTTAGGGGGGCGAAATTTTTCAGCTATTGATGTCAAATTTTGCATTTAGACAGAAGGCCGTCAGGTCCTCCCAAAAAACGAGTTGGCGAATCTCTACCACCAGGGGGAAAATGGGGGAGACCCCGAAACTCCATTTTCCCTATTTTTACACCATCGCCATAGTTTCGCAGCTATTCTCCTGAAACGTTGCAGCTAGATAGGATGCCACTGGGACCACCTTGCCCCCAACCAACACACATCTCGCTTGCCCCGCAAAGGCCGGGCGGGGCAGGGCGTTGTTTAGGGGGGCGAAATGTTTTGGGGGGCCAAATTTTTTCAGCTATTGATGTCAAATTTTGCATTTAGACAAAGGACCGTCAGGTCCTCCCAGAAAACGAGTTGGCGAATCTCTACCACCAGGGGGAAAATGGGGAGGGGGACCCCAAAACTCCATTTTCTATATTTTTACACCATCGCCATAGTTTCACAGCTATTCACCTGAAACGTTGCAGCTAGATAGGATGCCACCGGGACCACCTTGCTCCTCAACCAACACACACCTCGCTCGCCCCGCAGGGGCCGGGCGGGGCAGGGCGCTGTTTAGGGGGCCAAATGTTTTGGGAGGGCGAAATTTTTTCAGCTATTGATGTCAAATTTTGCATTTAGACAGAGGACTGTCAGGTCCTCCTAGAAAACGAGTTGACGAATCTCTGACTCCAGAGGGAGAATGGGGGGGGGCAAAAACTCCATTTTTCACATTGTTTTTACCATCGCCATAGTTTCACAGCTATTCACCTGGAAAGTTGCAGCTAAATAGGGTGTCACCGGGACCACCTCACCACCAACCAACACACCTCGCCCCGCAGGGGCCGGGTGGAGCAGGGCGTTGCTTAGGGGGCGAAATTTTTTGGGGAGAGAGGGGCATTTTTTGGCAGTTTTGCAGATATTGATATGAAACTTTGCATGCAGTCAGAGGACCGTCAGGTCCAGCCAGTGGAGGGGCCATGGTGGGGCGTGAAACCCCAAACCATTGCTATTTCCATTCCGTCGACACAGCTTCACGGCCATTACATAAAATTCCCGGGCATCGCCGGGTATCCCAGCTAGTAGAGCTATATGGAAGCGAGACGTGGACGAAGACGAAGGCGTTGGATAACAACATTGCTGCGTGTGAACAAATTTAATGTGGATATGGAGAAGGCTGCTGGTGATATCGTGGATGGAGAGGACAAATAGTAGTTTCGCTAACATGCGTTTCCCCAAGTTGAAGAACTCTAAAAAATGTCAATTCGCGTGTATTTATTTTTACAAACTAACGTCCGTTTGCTTTCGTTTAGCTTTTTATTTTAGTAATAATAATATAAAAGGTGAAAAAATAAAAAGTAGCTTATGCTCATGACATTGAACACAATACAAAAATGGAAATGATAATTATATAATATTATAACATACATAGCAATGTAACATAAAATAATGTAGAACAGTGAAATTTTTATTCCTTACAATTTGATAGGTTCCAGTGAAGTGCGGTACAATGGTTTGAGCACATCACATTAGACACCCTTAAAACATGATGACTAAAACATATAATTTCGAAAACGACCACAGTATTCGATTAACTGAATTTTCTGGGTACGGAGCGATTATGGTGTAACTTGATTGGTTGATCCTCATCTCATGAAGAAAGGGTTACTCTAATGAAATGCTTCATATAATAGGCCTACGTGGCAACATTGTGTCATAGCAGAAGATCCACGTTTGTTTGTATGTGCACTTGTTATAGCGCCCCTGCAAGCTCTCTAATCTCAGAGGCGCTCCCGATGCAGAGTGGACACTGCATCGGAGTTTCACGCCAAAGCGCTGAACAATTGTAAGTGAAGGACTTGCCCAAGGTTCTTACGCGGCGATGGTGGATTCGAACCTCGGACCTTCCGGCTCAAAGGCAACGACGCCACCACTAGACCACCGCACCCCACGTGTTATTAGCGTAGCCCTCCTCCATCGTTCAGACTTGGGACTGGCTGCACTGGCATTGCCACATAACGAGAAGTGTATAATATCAATGGATGAAAATGTAGTGGCCTTTCAACGGAATAATTTTTGGATCTTTAGTTGACTTGTGACACTCTGGTAAAGCAGAAGATGGTTTTCCCACAACAATTTTGCAACTCAGTCTTTCAATCGCCAGATGGTAGCTGAAAATTAACCACATTGAAACGGAAATCGGGCGTTCTTTGAAAAACTGACTGATTCGACATGTAGCCGTTCTGATTCGACGCAACGCTCGTGAATAAGCTGTTGTTTTTTGCCTTCCAAACCAACACCAGCCCACTTCTCACCACCTCTTCTCCACCGCGCCTCTCCTGGCCCCCCCACCCAAAAAAAACAAACGTAGCCTACATAATTTCTATATCCAATCAATATCAAACTGTTTTCAAATAGCACAAAATCCTAGGTCTAAAATCCAATAAAAAATTCTTTAAAATAAAACAAATTGTGTTATTTTAATTACCATAAATTTAACAGGATCTTCCTCCTCCCACATTCAGACTTGGGACTGGATCTGTCGGAGGACAAGAAATGGCCGATCAAATGTAGATGGATGGAAATGTGTGTATTGTCCCGGTTTTTGCCTTCCTACGGGTAATGATAATTCTTCGTTTATTCAACAATCCGCAACCGGTTACAGTGTAACACTGTACAACTATTGCAGTTTAAACAATTTACAGGAACTGAGATTACAAAATAGCCTACATAAATCTAAGCTATCAACAGAGCAGAGAGCCTGCAATAATCGACGCTGACAGCAGATAAATAAATAAAAATCAATTATTCATCTCGATCTCCAAATGTATCTAATGCTATGACTGGTAGGAACAATTGATATTCATCGTCCCTTGTCACTTCTCAAGACCAGCGTGTTAGTCCAGCTGATGTTATGAAATCATCTGTATTGTCTGCCATTATTTAGATTTATTTCTAGTGCAATTGGACGTACTGCCACTTATTCATATTTCTCCATAGCTTGCCAGTTATGCGATGCAAAATTTCGAGTCAATATAATGTGTCATGTACATCCTCTTACTCCCGAAAGTTTGGGCGTCTTCATACGGTGATGATTGTAGATGTTGAAATCGTCCAAAAAACGTGCAAATTACTCTCTTCAAATACGGCAACAACGACTAATGGTATTAATTATTATTTTGTTTTCAAACACCTTTAAATAGTGCTCATGTAACGTTACATAGGGCTAAAATTAGGCGATTGTAGCAACTAAATCTTGTAATTGACGAAAAACGTTATATTCTTTGTTGCCACCGTTTAAAAGGTGTTCCGGAACACAAGGTCAGGAGGAGAATCCATATTTGACGAGGGCATATGACAACAAAGGCCGCTACCCTCGATAGAAAATTATTATTTTTGTTTGGCATAATTTTATTACAGCACTAAAACAAGGTTACAAAAATGACATTTGATTTAAGTAAGACCAAATTCACCCAGCGCTTTACACGGCAAGCAAGAAATGAGTTAATCGTTCAATGTTTATTCGTCTATTTTTATTCTTTATCATCTAGTCACATGCAATTGTCATCGTTTCTAATTACTTTCTATTGCATTAAAATAAAGCTTGGAGTGAGATAATAGTTTAAAGAAGAAGCTGTCTTTATATAATCCGTTAAATCTGCTTTAAAAAGGTGTTAAATTGTCTGCGTTGATGACGTAATAGATTTATGGTTTAGCGACATAATACGACTTCAAATCGACTTTATAGATTCTTCATCTGCAAACTTTGGTAGTTTAATCATCTACATCGTTTTTGGGATAGTTGATCTACAAGAATTGGTGGACAGAATTGAGAGATCTGCAAACGAGTATAGCATGAAGATTAATGCTGCAAAGACAAAGGTCATGACAAATACGGACACGTTGTTGGATACAAGAGTAATCAATGGTAGATTAGAACAGGTAGACTCCTTTGTCTATCTGGGAAGCAGAATAACGAAAGATGCAGACTGTAATGTAGAAGTAAAGTCAAAGTTAGCCATGGGTACATCAGTCATGATTAAGTTGACAAAGGTTTGGAAGAACAAGGCAATCAGCTCCAAGACAAAGATACGACTGATGAGGGCCTTAGTGTGGCCAGTGGCAACATACGGTTGTGAGACGTGGACTCTAAAGAAGGAGGAGGAAAGACTTATACAGGCTTTCGAAAACAAATGCATCAGGAAACTACTACGTATTTCATGGACAGAAATGTTGACTAATGAACGAGTTTACAAATTAGCAGGGACAAAAAGCGAGTTATTAGGTCATGTCAAAACCCGGAAATTACGTTACTTCGGTCACATCCTGCGACAGCAGGACAATATTGAAAATAGTGTCATGACGGGATTAGTGCAGGGTGTTCGCGGTCGCGGTAGACCTAGAATGTGCTGGCTTGATAACATCACGCTGTGGACCGGTTTATCAGGAGCGGCGCTATTGCGGACTGTAAAGGATAGATATTGCTGGAGTACTTTGGTCCACTCATGTAGCCAACCGTCGCGCAGCGACGTCGGCGTATTGACATGACATGACATGTATCCGTTTTCATCGTCCTACTGTTTTGTGACCTCGATTGAGACCGCTATAACAAACACCTTTTAAACAATATTACACAGAACTATATAAACTGGTCCGCACAAGCTACTGCTAAAATTAACGGGTAACGGCCTCTCAATAATCCTTCTACCATGAGAAATAAATTGTCACCTCTCTCAGAAAAGAACTTGTGAAATTGTTAGCCATTAGACCGACCACAACATCTGTTACTATTATCAATATTACTATCTTCATTATTGTTATTCTTGCAACGAACATCTTCAACAATAATTATGCAACAGATAGTAAGTAAAAACAACAAAGAAAGCAGTAGCTGTTAAACGTTTTAATAAAGGTCTGGCTCAGCCAATGTGCCTCAGAAGTTTAACCAATGAACACGAGACTAATCTCTTTCAGATCATCCATCGACTGCGCCAGACTGAATAAGAAAAAAGTAGTATTTATCTATTATTTCTTTATTTCTATGGCGCCCCTTCAATCTCGCCTCTCAGTGGCGCTACCGACTACAGCACGGACACTGCATCGGAGTTTCACGCCGAAGCGCCCGAGCAATTGCGAGTGAAGGACTTGCTCAAGGTCCTTACCCGCGGCATGAAGTGGACTCGAACTTGGAACCCTACGGTTCTAAGGCAGCGGGGCCACCACTACACCGTCGTGTCCTACAGTGTTATTTTCACTATAATTTATTTGCTAAATTATCATTATTATTACTATTTAGATTTAGAACACCTTTTATCAGTGGTCTATGAATATTACAAAGACTCGCACTTCTAATCCATAGAAATCGTTTTTTCTCAATAAGCTCGGAATTTATATCATCAGTTGCCACCATTTAAAAGGTGTTCTGGAGCAAAACGTCATTTGACATTTGCCCGACCAAAGACAAAGGCAATCAGCGAGAGCTATAGCTTTCACATCTGCTTTATGCAGCTCCTGCATGGTGTGAATATGCTGAACAACAATAAAATGTTAGACTCCAAGCCCTGATGAATATAGGCTTTTTCGTGAGCATTATCTTTCTGGTGATATTCCAACATTTGAAGTTATGGAGTGTCGTTCCAACAAGAGACAAATCTCTCTCTACAAGTGTGAGTAAAATTTATGACGCATGCGCTGGGATTGTTTTAGAGCCATCCAAGTTTTGCACACCTTTTTAATGGATGTCCATGGAATTATAAATCCGCTGTGTGCAACATTATGTTCTATGGTCATTTTCACAAAATATAAATTTAAGATCAAGTAGTTTCATTACTGGAATGTTTGCAAATATTTTAACCATCGAGCTACCAAGTGTGGTGGTATGCACCCCATTAGGGCATCAAGGGGACCATTGATGTCGCCCTCCTCCTTAATTCGGGTTTGGGACTGGCCCTGTCTGAGAACGAGAAGTGGCGGATTAAAAAAATATATATGTAAATGTATCACATGAATCACATCTCACATGGTTGTCAGACTTTTTGGCAACATATTGACACGGTCGAAGAATAATATGTTCACTAGGTCTTTTCTCGAAAAAACCTACCAAAATATTGCAACTCATTATTTCCCTCGCCGTGTGGCAACTGAAAATTGACCCATCGAAACCGAACTCGGGCCTCCTTCGTAAGTATACCTTCTTAATCTCATTTAACGAAGCGCTCGTGAATAAGCTGGTGCACTACGCATGTCCACCGGTTGCCGCTTGTAGATTATGATGATGACCAGTTTTTTTAATTATCCTACATCGGTCACCTCGCGGTCCGTTTTGATACTTATCTCATTTTGACTTAACACTAAACGTTAGTGAGCGTTCGTAAATATAACGTATCATGGTTACTTTTAAAAGGCGTCCAATTTTCTTGCCTTATTTTCTTGGTTTATCTTCAACAAAACACAGAAATCCGGTTTGCAGTACTAAACATTCAATGTGTCATCGCTGGTGGAATACATAGCACTTCATAACCCTCTTATAAAGGTGTCTCGTAGAATTGACGTGTAGTTTATATTTTATGGCTTTAACATCTTGCTGCACCAGTCAAGGAGACTATCGTCGCTCTGATGATGATCATGATAATCATCATAATCATCATAGTCATTACTATTATCTCTATCATCATCATGGGTTTCTGACGCCAGCCATTTGGCGGCTATGGGTAAGAACAAATGAACTCCCTATTCCCCTGTAATTTGCCAGATCGATTGCTCCCATTATCGTTTGTCCAAGTCATTATTTATAATTATGTATATCAAGCGTATAGACTTTGTCTGCCTTTGTTTATTTTTGCTTCGAATTGTGCATGAAATCCAATTATATAATGCACTACATGTGATTCGACCAATGGCATTTACTCTCTTTAGGTATACAATGTCATCTTCAACATGGGCGGAAACCTGGGTGGAGACTTAGGGGGGAGGGGGGGGGGGCGAACGAGTGGCCGAAGGAAAGACGCGAGATTTTTTGACGGACGAATGGCTGTGTCGCAAAAACATCTTTTGCCGGACAAATTTCTGACGACCTTTTTATAGTCATCTGGCCGAAAAGTCAAAAATATTTTTTTAAATTTTCACCGCCAAAATAGTTGATGACCTTTGTTTAGTCCTGATGCTCTGACGCTCAACGACTGGGGGAGGGGGGACAAATGCATGGGCCGTCACCCAAACACCTCCATTGGGGGGACATGCCCCTGTCTCCCCTTGGTCTCCGCCCATGATCTTCAAGCAACCGTAGCCTTTCCTTAACGACTTGGTCATTGTTTATCATTTTCTATTGCGTTGATATCTCTTAGTTTATTGTCGGCTTTAAAATGTTTCGTCGTATGAATGTTTGAATTAGCTGTTAGTTATACTTTTATAATAAGGCATATCTCATTAAAAAAGGTGTTGAGTGGTTCGCAAAATTGATGCTATAAATTTTTGGTTTAACGACATAATAATTATGATGAATTGATGGAAATGTATTGGGGTTGTTTTGCCATCTTGTATGGGGAATTTTAGGGTGATGGCAACATTCCGCACGAATATCTTCTTTAATGTAGGCTGATCAGCATCGCTCGCGGTCCAACCACGGTTAAATAAGACAGTTTTTTAGGTTCTTAACGAACAGAGTGGAGTGACCCATGCATTTCATTTCGCATAATTTATCCTAAACTTTATTTATTTTTTATTCAACAGTTTAACGACATCTTATAGCAACCAAGGCTGTTGACGTCTTTAAAGTAACAGTATCAATGTATTTCAGTTCACTGTGATATTACACAAGTATACTATAGATACCTAAAGGCGTCATTCTAAAATTCATGTAAGATTCAATATTTTCCGACCATCATTTCAGTGCCAGTCCAAAGCCTGGATAAAAGAGGAGGTCAAAGTTAGTCGTCTTGCTTTTGACACAGCTTCGTTAAGCGGCCACTAGCTCATGATCCTATTGATATCAATTATAATACTACCTTATTTATAATCAAGATTTACACAAACAAAAAGGTAGCTTATACTCATTTCATCGAAGACTAAATTAATACGATAAATAAATTATGATGCCAAGTAGTGGAGGAGTGACGCTCAGTCAAGCTGAAATAGAGATGCTGAATACATCGCTCATCATTGTATCTCCACCATTCAATGTTTGAAGTGAAAGTTGCTGATACGCGCGGTTGCATTTTCTCAAAACCAATTGCCTCGGAGAAACAATAATCGAGGTAGATGAGTCGAACTTTGTGCGTCACGGACGAACTTATATAAATGTTGGTTTAAATAAAAAAGGTAGCTAATAAATTATGTTCTTGCACTTGCTGCAGCATTCTTTACTCTCTCCACTCAATAGCGATTGAAAGATAATTATGACCATTGACCATGGTCCCTACGCGGCGGCTTGAGGTGGAATCGAACTTGGCTGTAGGGCAACGAACTCACCACTGTACACCACCGCGCCCCACGGTATACCCATGATATTGGAAAATGAATAAATGTGATAACTATACATTGTATTGTATTATTATTTCGCGAGTGCTCTAGTCGCTTCTGACTTCAGCCAATGTCTCGCATCCTCTTCCGCAATGTGCAGGGCCCGCAGGCCACTACACCGTATTGTATTAAAACAATTATAATAATTTATAGTTAATCATGTAATAATAATAATAATGATATACATTTAAGCAAGTTGACGGACCTCTCTTCTCTTGCATCTGAATTTCCTAGCTAAGTCTTTGCAACCTCGGTGTAGCAATCCATTTCGTATCGTAGTCAATAACTTTCGAACACATTGTAGTAATTTCATTTAGCCGTCTCAGACGGAGTAGTTTCCACCGCAATGAATGCAGCGCCACTAGGGGGGAAGCTCTAACTTCATTGACACTGTGATCGTTGCTGAGATGGACTCGAACCTGGAACCATCCGGTCCCTTGGCAGCGATGCCACCACTACACCGCCGCAGCAGTATCATTATAAGTATTACTATAATTATTTACTAATTTTTCATTATTTTTACTATTTAGATTCAGAACACCTTTAAACGTTGATCCACGAATGTTACAAAAGACTGGCACTTTTATCGTCGTGCGACTGCGTTTTCACTTGAAAATATCGTGATTAATATATCAGCTGATGCCACCATTTAAAAGGTGTCTTGGAGTAAAACGTTATTTGACATTTGCCCGACCAAACTCAACGTGAATAAGCGAGAGCTAAGCTTTCAAGTCTGCTATTTATGCAGCTCTTGCAGGGTGGGGATATGCTTGACAACATCGCACAGAATTGTTGTTGAACTACTATGCACCTATAGAGTTGGGATATTAAAAAGAGGCTTTATTATGTGGCTGTAATAAAATAAAAAGGTAGCTTATAAATTACATTTTTCGCAATTTGCTACAGCGCCCCTTATGCTCAATTCGCTCACGCGCTCCCGGCTCCTTAAAGACTTGGTCATCGTTTATAGTGTTGAAGTCTCATAGATTTATTGTCGGCTGCAAGTCCTAGCGTCGTAATAATGTTTGAGCCAGCTGTTGCTTATAACTTTATAATAAGTAATATCTTATTTAAAAAGGTGTTGAATGGTTCGCGTAATTGATGTGATAAATTTAGGGTTTAACGACATAATTATCATTGTTCGGCATATTACAGCACTAGTGAACTAGTGTGGGAATTATGAGAAAAGTAACTGGGTGCACAACGATGTACCTATAGTTGGGATATGGAAAACAGACTTTACGATGTGGTTGTAATGAAATAAAAGGTAGCTTATAAATTGCATTTTTCGCAATTGGCTCTTAAACCCACTTCACTTAGGCGCTCCCTACTATATCCGAACATTAAGTTTAGTGATGAAGAATTCTGATAGATTTTAAGGGAGTTGACGTAGTTCTAAATGAAGGCCATTCACTGAGCCATCGACAGATAAAGCTCGATTTAACATGGCTGCATTATAATTACTGCTGATAATATTATATGAACTGACTCCAGCATCTTATCACAGGAGTTGAATTTAACCATCGGCAGCCATGCAAGGCGCTCATCATGTTCTACAATTCATTTCACCAACACCATCTGCCGAACGGAAGATTAAGCGGACATTTGGGGTGTGTGGGGGGAGGGGTAGCGCGAAGCGATCCTACATTTGGGTGTACTTCATGTCCCTATACATGGCCTGTACATCTTCGTGCCAGGTCCTTTTGCGTGTCATCAGAAAGAAATAATCCTACCCTTTCCGAAGATGAGACAAAACTACGCCACGACAAGAATGTTCAGCGTCACCCGCCTCCTTTATGTAAGCTTTAGACTGGCATCAACCGATATCTCCTTTGACGTAATGTAGACATAAGTATTTCCATAAGTATATTGATTTCAATTAATACAAATTTTGAACTTAGGTATTTTATTTAAAATTTATTTTTGTCTTAGAGGTGTCTAAAACGACCCAAAAAAGTTGTAAGAAACAGCGACCTCTAGCAGTCTGAAAATACCATAAAATCGTCGACTATTATTGTAAGATTTTATTTTCTTGAACGCATTCAATACAGAATCGTTATCCATCTATCGTTTAGATCGGTAGAACGGTAATCAAATTGCCAATGGAAGCTAACTTTCTTTCAAAATGTTGGAATTCGTCGAAGCAAAAGTGCAGATCGCGTTCGCTTGAGATGTCTTTCCTATAAATCTTCTGAATCAAAATAAAGGTGTGCAAGTAATAATAATAAATCTTCTGACTCTTGATCTGACTCTGTTGCGCCTGTTACGTTCGTTACTGCGCGGCCGCGTGGAAAAACACTGAGCTAGAAATAGCGTTGGATACGCTATTGGAATTTAAAGATGGCTGAATTCGTAGGGCGCGATCTTTTCCAAAATCTTTAATTGCCAATTGGGTTTATGTTAATGGTGTGTAGTTGCAGTTTAGCGTCACTGTGTGGTAACAAAGACCATTAGCGACGCCCTCCTCCTTTAAACAGACTTAGAATTGGCACTGGCAGCGTGCAACCAGTGTCGGAGTTTATGTTAACCCCTTTACCGGCGATTAAATTTTTTTAAACCTAGTCTTATTTGGCGAATAAATTTTATGTCGATGTAAGTGCTTCACTCATGAGTTTCGAATATATGGTGCTTCAAATGACGACATTGACGATTGATGACATCATCGATGACGTCATTGAGGATTGATGACGTCAATGATGGCGCCATTGACGATTGAAGACTTCATTGAAGTGTCACGGTCGCAGCATCTCGAAGCGAGGGGGTCGCGGAGTCAACCGCCGGCAGACTCGACATCTGGAGGCGAAGGGGTCGCTGGGTTCGCGGGAAACGGGCGAGAGTCCATCAACACCTCTGTGAAGGACCCAAACGACCCCCACGGGGCGCCCTTTGAAGTATCGACAATGGGCGGACGACCCAACGTGGTCAGATTCGACACGGCCTGTTCAAGGCGACCACCCGACCGGGCGCAGGACCGTTAACGCCGGCTGCCCAGAGCCATTAAGGCAGCCGGCGTCATTATATAAGACGATGCTGGCGAACTAAAGGGGGAGGCCCGGCAGACACGCTAGATGTAACATCGATCTACGAACGTTTTGGAAGCGTGAGAACTGAGAGTCACATGGCCGGCGGAGCCTACGAAACAATCTTATTTAATATCTGCTATTGTTTGTATCATTAATAAAATCGTTGCAAAACGCATCCTATGCACTGTTATCGTCACGACCGGAGCACCTTTCAGCTACATCGGGCTAGAGTCGTGACATCACTGGTGTCAGAAGCGGGATTTAGATAAGTGTTGCTGGTACAGTCAGCGACCAGCAGCCTTATGCGGACAGTGCAAGGACGGAGGAAACAACGCAGAGGATCAGACGAACAAATTGCAGGATATAGGAAGGACGCTAAGGATCGGACGGCCGCGTTGCAGTCAGCCAACGAGGACGAACGAACAGCGGACGGTCAACCCAGGATCGGGAGGACAAGCAGCAGACAGCGAGGACGCTGAGGATCGGACGGCCACGTTGCAGTCAGCCAACGAGGACGGACGAACAGCGGACGGTCAACCCAGGATCGGGAGGACAAGCAGCAGACAGCGAGGACGCTGAGGATCGGACGGCCACGTTGCAGTCAGCCAACGAGGACGGACGAACAGCGGACGGTCAACCCAGGATCGGGAGGACAAGCAGCAGACAGCGAGGACACTGAGGATCGGACGGCCAAGTTGCAGTCAGCCAACGAGGACGGACGAACAGCGGACGGTCAGCCGAGGATCGGGAGGACAAGTTGCGGACAACCAGCGAGGACGGACGGACAGCGGACGATCAACCGAGGATCGAGAGGATCAACCGGAATCTACACGACGGATGTCAAGCAGGCGACAGACAGAAGGGTAGGACTCTTACGTTGTTGGCTGGTTTTATCTGTGCAAGAGAGGGAGTGGCAATCACGGGCCGAGAGTTGGCTGCAGCGAAAACCACTTCTTCTAATATCATCTGCATATTGATTCGCATTGATACACTACTTTACTATCGTTCAGTGATTGATTTGTAACCTTTTGCGCATTGCATCTACTTACTGGCGTACATAGGCCCACTTGCTTCCTTTATCCTCTTCTAACATGGATAATCTTACACCCGACAAGCAAGCACAAATTAAGAAGATGTCCGATGAGAGGTTAAGAGCTTACTTACTCAAGGACGACATGGAAGACGAGACCGTCTTTGCGATGGATCGCCATCAATTAATGGAAGAATGGGCGATCAAGGTGGCCGAAAGGCAATGTAAGGATTACGAGGAAGGTGGGGTAACTCCGCCAGAACCAGAGTCATTGCCATGGGGAGGAGGACAGGATCTCGAACGACTGAAGTTTGAATTTGAAGTTCGGAAGTATGAGGAAGAGAAGGAACGTCAGAGAAGAAGAGAGGATGAGGAGAGAAGGATAAGAGAGGAGGAGAAGGAGCGTCAGAGAAGACGAGATGATGAGGATAGAAAGGCCAGAGAGGAGGAACGGCGCATGAGAGAAAAGGAGGCAGCCATACGAGAGACAGAACGGACAGAAAGGAAAGCCAGAGAGGAAAGAGAACAGAAGCTCAGAGAAGAAGATCGGAAGTTCAAACATTCGCTAGCTAGCCGAACGAAACATTTCGGGGAACTCATGAAGAGTGTTTTGTGGAGGTTTCCACAGGATTCAGCAGAAATCCCGGCATTTTTTGATCACATGGATAATTTATTCAAGGTCTATGAAGTTGATGATGATGTGAAGGCGAAACTTCTATTGGCTAACCTGAGTGAACGAGCGCAGGCTGTAACGACGCGTTTGGAGCACGCGCGGTTGAATGACTATGAGGGATTGAAAAAATTTTTGCTCAGGGAATTTAAGATCAGTCCGATACACCTGAGAGACAAGTTTCTCACATTGCGTAAGTCGCCAGACGAAACGTATACCATTTACATGGCGAAGTTACATAACACCTTGATGTATTATTTGCGGAGTCGAGAAATCAATAACAAGTTTGACGAACTTGTAAACCTGCTGTGCGCAGACAGATTAAAGGAGCAGATTCCTATGGGCTGCCTAGATTTCATCCTCACCCAAGAGACAGGCGGGTGGCTAAGACACAATGATCTCGCTAGCTCAGTCGATCTGTATACAGCGTCGCACACGATCAGCGGGGATCCGCCGCGGTCGTCTGCTGGAGCGACGGCGTCTGGCGCCAGTCGATCAGGGAACCAGTCAGATTTTGACACTCATTCAATGGCAATGAAATCAGAAGACGGGAGCGAGGGAAGAGACACAAGCCAGCGGTCGAAGGAAGACGCCAGACAGAAGGGCCTTTGTTATAAGTGCGGGGGTGGGGGGCACTTGGCGAGGTCCTGCGTGGGCAATAAACCCCAAGGGGTGGAGCCAAAACTGGCGCGGGTGAATGCATGTGCACTCCAACCCCCCAAGCGGAGCGATACGTCTCAACCTCACCGCAAGAGGGCGGCCGCATCAAACGGCTTATCGCCAGATGTCGATGCAGATAAGACGCGAGATGTGTTAAGCAGCAGGGAAGAAACATCAGATGCTCACTATGCTTTCATTGACACAGAAGAGTTTCATGTAAGGTCTTACGTGCATGTGGATATCGAACACTTATCTGTTCAGAACGCCTTGATTGATGGCGGTTCCGAGGTCTGTTGCATCCGTGAGTCCTTAATTGATCACCTGAACCTCCCCGTCAACAAGCAAATGCGCATAGCCGGCATGAACGGGCGTGCGGAGTTGGTCAATGTCGTCCAGCTGCACGTAAGGCCAGCCTGTAATCAAACACCTTCGGTCATAAACATCGCTCCAAGGGTACGCGTTTGGTTTGCCGTAGTAAAGGACCTAAATGAAGCTGTCATTTTAACACCCAGCGTCACAGCAGTAATAAGGGACGCCTCGCATTCTGGTGCACTGGGGCTTAGGGTGAACAAATCAGAGGCGGAGATAGGGGAGGGGCAGGCGATTAGCGCATCTTCCACCCCAGCACCCCAGGCTATCGACGAGGGGGAGGAAGAGCAAGATAACGGTCTCAGTCGGACACAAGCGACACCTGCAGCTGACGAAGACATCATTACGAGTATCAATGCCATGGCAGAAGAGACGAAGGCGGTTGAGCGGCAAGATGGTGGTGGTGTTGATGATGATGATGATGATGAGGAGGAGGAGGAGGAGGAGGATGGTGATAATAACGAGGATAACGGGAATGATGATAAGCCAACGTTCATGGGCATAGAGCATTCAGATATATTATGTGATGATCGTGGGGCAGATGTAAATACTGTAGTACAAGAACAGCGCGGAGGTAGTGCGCTGAAACCCTGTTTGCAATTAAACGGAGGTCGTGAGAATATCTTGAACATAGGAGCTAGCTTACCAGGTCACCGCGACGATGGTGGCGGGCAGAAACCGCCCCTGTTGTGCTTGCCTGAGACACGGGACGGTTGTGGACTGAGACGGACTCTGGACAGCACCGGGACATTGGACCCAGATTTCAATTGGGCATTGGTCAGCGCTGAAGACAATTTCTCTCTGGGGCCCAGTGCATGCCTCCTACAATCAGTGGACGAAAGGGGCATATGTAACACCTCGGTTCAAGTAAACATATTAGCTCCTGACACGCATAGGATCAAACTCAATGGCGGGAATGCAAATCTTGTTGTGATCGGTGATTCAGATCCTTACGAACACCAACGCATGACTTTTGGGTCGCAGTCCATTGGCAATAGCTTACTGGAACGCTTTTCCCAGACGCTGCAGCCGACGTCTTGGCCCGGATATGACGGAGGGGTTAGAAGGAGACCAGCCTCGGCGGGGAGCCTACTCTGTCTAAGTGTACATATTGTCTACACACTGTTTGTATTGTGTTTCATGTTCTGCGATGCTGTCGACCTGACGAGTGTTGCTGAAGATGACGTCGTCAATGGATCGACAACCCATGACTCCGTCTTTGAGGAGGGAGTAATGTCACGGTCGCAGCATCTCGAAGCGAGGGGGTCGCGGAGTCAACCGCCGGCAGACTCGACATCTGGAGGCGAAGGGGTCGCTGGGTTCGCGGGAAACGGGCGAGAGTCCATCAACACCTCTGTGAAGGACCCAAACGACCCCCACGGGGCGCCCTTTGAAGTATCGACAATGGGCGGACGACCCAACGTGGTCAGATTCGACACGGCCTGTTCAAGGCGACCACCCGACCGGGCGCAGGACCGTTAACGCCGGTGTCGCGCGACAGAGTCTCCCCCCTAAAAGTCTCCCCCCGGAGACTCTATTTCGAAACAGATTCTCCCCCCGGAGGATCTGTTTCGGAATAGATTCGCCCCCCGGAGACTTTATTCTGAAATAAAGTCTCCGGGGGGAGAGAATATTTCATCCCCTGCCGAAACAAAGTCTCCCCCGGGGAGACTTTATTTCAATGAACGATTTCATAAAGTCGCATCATATTAATCTATATCAAAATATGTCTGAAAGCTAGTCCATCTGTTTGAATATTCTTTTGAAGCAATTTGCAAAACGTTCTCTTGCGAATTTGTAGGTTAGCGTGACTGTTTTCAACTCACTATCCACTTTAATACTCGACATGCGGATATTTTAAAATTCGAGGTGGTAATTATTACCGCAAACGTAAGACGCTCTTTCGCCGTTATATAACGGCGCCATTGCTGTTGGTGTCATCTCGCTTAACGGAGACGGTGCTAAGCACGTGTTTAAGCTGAGTCACAATAATAATAAATACAATAGTCTGTGAATGGATCACCGGAAATAAGAAAAAAAGTAATGAAAATAATTACGAATAACAAAATAATATCGTCTTGTAGGCCCTATCTGGGCGTTATTTTTATAGAGCGCTCCTCGCCGTATGAACTATATTCAGAGGAGATCTCGGTGCTTAAACACCGGAGAAAATATTTTAAGAGAAACTATTTCAAGCAGCGAGTAAACAACGAGCTGCACAGACAGCAACTTTGCCCGTAGGGGAGTGGAGGTCATTCAAGGCAGGGTGCAGTGTTTAATCTAGACGTCTCTGGGGAAAAAGTTTCGCCTCCAGGATTGACATTCCCCCCAGAAAATTTCAAAAAATAATATTGGATTTCAGTTGCTGTCATCATCAGTGTTTTACATGAAGTGTTATAATATACCGTGATATTAGGCCTATTTACATATGATTATAATGACATTATTTACTACTATAATTATGATACTATCATGTTGCAATGAACATGACTTACTGTATAGCCTATTTTTTTATTTGTTTAAACACTGTTTTTGCCTAACTAAAACAGAGATGACATCCCCTCCAGAAACATTTGGCAAATGATAGCCTAATAGTTTTTAGTTGCTGTTTACATCTTCACATTACATGACCTGTTATAATAATACACCGTAATATTATTTACTATTATATGGTTATAGTAATTATTTACTAATATAATACATGACACAATCCTGCTATAATGAGTATAACTTACTGTTAATATTTGTATAAATACTATTTTGTACAACTGAATGCCTTCTCTCCAGTGCTATTCTTCGAATTTTAAAATGCCAAATTTCAAAATGTCTTGGTCCTATTATTTGAACACCTAGTAAAACAAATCATTACTACATGTGGCATCCCGATTTTGGTACCGGTAGTGTATTAGTTCTTGGTCGATTTGTGTATCATTAGGCCTATTATGATTTCGGAAAGTGTGTCCTGGTCAGCAATTCAGAACCATATTGGGAAACAGGGATAGGCCTAAGCTGATTATAGTGCTGATAAGTCAGCTTATATAGGCTACTATTATATTCACGTCTGCAGTCATTCATTACTATTACTTGGTCATTCATTAGAATGACCAAGCAACAGCAGAACTGAGGTGCTGAACTCAATGCATAAAGACATAAAGATATTTTTATTGTAGTTGTAATTATATAATCTATAATTAATTTATCTAAAATTGAGGATGTATGTATGTATGTATGTATAATGTATGTATGTATGTATGTATGTATGTATGTATGTATGTATGTATGTATGTATGTATGTATGTATGTATGTATGTATGTATGTATGTATGTATGTATGTATGTATGTATGTATGTATGTATGTATGTATGTATGTATGTATGTATGTATGTATGTATGTATGTATGTATGTATGTATGTATGTATGTATGTGTGTGTGTATGTATGTATGTATGTATGTATGTATGTATGTATGTATGTATGTATGTATGTATGTATGTATGTATGTATGTATGTATGTACATGTATGTATGTATGTATGTATGTATGCATGTACTATGTATGCATTTTGTATATATGTATGCATTTTGTATGCATGTATATATATGCATCTTCAACATCTGTTTTCAGCCATTCCATACCATGCCAAGCCATGCATTGCCAAGCCATGCATGCCGTGCCTTGCCATGCTATGCCTTGCCATGCCTTGCCTTGCCTTGCCTTGCCATGCCTTGCCGTGCCATTCCTGCCATGCCATGACTTGCCATACCATGCCTTGCCTTGACATGCCATGCCTTGCCTTGCCATGCCATGCCATGCCTTGCCAGGCCATGCCAGGCAATTCCATGCCCCGCCAAGAATATTATGCCATGCCATGCCTTGACATGCTTTGACATGCCTTGCCATGCTTTTACACGCCATGCCTTTCAATGCCTTGCCTTGCCATGCCATGCCATGCCCTGCCATGCTAGGTCGTGCCGTGCCATGCCAGGACATGCCATGCTTGGCAATTCCAGGCCATACCATTTGATGCCATGCCTTGCCATGCCTTGCCATGCCTTGCCATGCCTTGCCATGCCTTGCCATGCCCTGCCATGGCATGTCATGCCTTGCCAGGTCAGGCAATGCCATGCCATGCCGTGCCATGTAATTTGGTACGTTATATGATGTTCTCAGTCTTTTGATTGCATAAAATTAGTGCGAAATGTGAAAATAACTAGTTTTTTAGCCTTTACCATAATAATATGGCCACTACTGTATAACTATGCTACAATTGCGCCAATTAGTACAAAACATTTAGGCTTACTTTACACGATTCTCAGATTTATTAATGTCCAATTCCACTAGTGGACACAAAGTCATTTATATAATCAAAGATACACTTCAAGTCAGGAAATATAGGGGGCGATTTTTAGTAGGGGGAGACTTTGTATCGTAGAGGGGGAGAATCTATTTCAATGGGGGAGACTTTGTTCCGGTACAGAGTCTCCCCCCGGAGACTCTGTATCAGCAAGGGGGAGACTCTGTTTCGGGGGGAGATTTTATTTCGTGACACCGGCTGCCCAGAGCCATTAACTCGTTCCCGCCGGATCGGGTCACCCGCGACCCGATTAACAGGATAGGTCTCAAAACAATTCCGGCGGGAAAGGGTTAAGGCAGCCGGCGTCATTATATAAGACGATGCCGGCGAACTAAAGGGGGAGGCCCGGCAGACACGCTAGATGTAACATCGATCTACGAACGTTTTGGATGCGTGAGAACTGAGAGTCACATGGCCGGCGGAGCCTACGAAACAATCTTATTTAATATCTGCTATTGTTTGTATCATTAATAAAATCGTTGCAAAACGCATCCTATGCACTGTTATCGTCACGACCGGAGCACCTTTCAGCTACATCGGGCTAGAGTCGTGACATCACTGGTGTCAGAAGCGGGATTTAGATAAGTGTTGCTGGTACAGTCAGCGACCAGCAGCCTTATGCGGACAGTGCAAGGACGGAGGAAACAACGCAGAGGATCAGACGAACAAATTGCAGGATATAGGAAGGACGCTAAGGATCGGACGGCCGCGTTGCAGTCAGCCAACGAGGACGAACGAACAGCGGACGGTCAACCCAGGATCGGGAGGACAAGCAGCAGACAGCGAGGACGCTGAGGATCGGACGGCCACGTTGCAGTCAGCCAACGAGGACGGACGAACAGCGGACGGTCAACCCAGGATCGGGAGGACAAGCAGCAGACAGCGAGGACGCTGAGGATCGGACGGCCACGTTGCAGTCAGCCAACGAGGACGGACGAACAGCGGACGGTCAACCCAGGATCGGGAGGACAAGCAGCAGACAGCGAGGACACTGAGGATCGGACGGCCAAGTTGCAGTCAGCCAACGAGGACGGACGAACAGCGGACGGTCAGCCGAGGATCGGGAGGACAAGTTGCGGACAACCAGCGAGGACGGACGGACAGCGGACGATCAACCGAGGATCGAGAGGATCAACCGGAATCTACACGACGGATGTCAAGCAGGCGACAGACAGAAGGGTAGGACTCTTACGTTGTTGGCTGGTTTTATCTGTGCAAGAGAGGGAGTGGCAATCACGGGCCGAGAGTTGGCTGCAGCGAAAACCACTTCTTCTAATATCATCTGCATATTGATTCGCATTGATACACTACTTTACTATCGTTCAGTGATTGATTTGTAACCTTTTGCGCATTGCATCTACTTACTGGCGTAGGCCTACATAGGCCCACTTGCTTCCTTTATCCTCTTCTAACATGGATAATCTTACACCCGACAAGCAAGCACAAATTAAGAAGATGTCCGATGAGAGGTTAAGAGCTTACTTACTCAAGGACGACATGGAAGACGAGACCGTCTTTGCGATGGATCGCCATCAATTAATGGAAGAATGGGCGATCAAGGTGGCCGAAAGGCAATGTAAGGATTACGAGGAAGGTGGGGTAACTCCGCCAGAACCAGAGTCATTGCCATGGGGAGGAGGACAGGATCTCGAACGACTGAAGTTTGAATTTGAAGTTCGGAAGTATGAGGAAGAGAAGGAACGTCAGAGAAGAAGAGAGGATGAGGAGAGAAGGATAAGAGAGGAGGAGAAGGAGCGTCAGAGAAGACGAGATGATGAGGATAGAAAGGCCAGAGAGGAGGAACGGCGCATGAGAGAAAAGGAGGCAGCCATACGAGAGACAGAACGGACAGAAAGGAAAGCCAGAGAGGAAAGAGAACAGAAGCTCAGAGAAGAAGATCGGAAGTTCAAACATTCGCTAGCTAGCCGAACGAAACATTTCGGGGAACTCATGAAGAGTGTTTTGTGGAGGTTTCCACAGGATTCAGCAGAAATCCCGGCATTTTTTGATCACATGGATAATTTATTCAAGGTCTATGAAGTTGATGATGATGTGAAGGCGAAACTTCTATTGGCTAACCTGAGTGAACGAGCGCAGGCTGTAACGACGCGTTTGGAGCACGCGCGGTTGAATGACTATGAGGGATTGAAAAAATTTTTGCTCAGGGAATTTAAGATCAGTCCGATACACCTGAGAGACAAGTTTCTCACATTGCGTAAGTCGCCAGACGAAACGTATACCATTTACATGGCGAAGTTACATAACACCTTGATGTATTATTTGCGGAGTCGAGAAATCAATAACAAGTTTGACGAACTTGTAAACCTGCTGTGCGCAGACAGATTAAAGGAGCAGATTCCTATGGGCTGCCTAGATTTCATCCTCACCCAAGAGACAGGCGGGTGGCTAAGACACAATGATCTCGCTAGCTCAGTCGATCTGTATACAGCGTCGCACACGATCAGCGGGGATCCGCCGCGGTCGTCTGCTGGAGCGACGGCGTCTGGCGCCAGTCGATCAGGGAACCAGTCAGATTTTGACACTCATTCAATGGCAATGAAATCAGAAGACGGGAGCGAGGGAAGAGACACAAGCCAGCGGTCGAAGGAAGACGCCAGACAGAAGGGCCTTTGTTATAAGTGCGGGGGTGGGGGGCACTTGGCGAGGTCCTGCGTGGGCAATAAACCCCAAGGGGTGGAGCCAAAACTGGCGCGGGTGAATGCATGTGCACTCCAACCCCCCAAGCGGAGCGATACGTCTCAACCTCACCGCAAGAGGGCGGCCGCATCAAACGGCTTATCGCCAGATGTCGATGCAGATAAGACGCGAGATGTGTTAAGCAGCAGGGAAGAAACATCAGATGCTCACTATGCTTTCATTGACACAGAAGAGTTTCATGTAAGGTCTTACGTGCATGTGGATATCGAACACTTATCTGTTCAGAACGCCTTGATTGATGGCGGTTCCGAGGTCTGTTGCATCCGTGAGTCCTTAATTGATCACCTGAACCTCCCCGTCAACAAGCAAATGCGCATAGCCGGCATGAACGGGCGTGCGGAGTTGGTCAATGTCGTCCAGCTGCACGTAAGGCCAGCCTGTAATCAAACACCTTCGGTCATAAACATCGCTCCAAGGGTACGCGTTTGGTTTGCCGTAGTAAAGGACCTAAATGAAGCTGTCATTTTAACACCCAGCGTCACAGCAGTAATAAGGGACGCCTCGCATTCTGGTGCACTGGGGCTTAGGGTGAACAAATCAGAGGCGGAGATAGGGGAGGGGCAGGCGATTAGCGCATCTTCCACCCCAGCACCCCAGGCTATCGACGAGGGGGAGGAAGAGCAAGATAACGGTCTCAGTCGGACACAAGCGACACCTGCAGCTGACGAAGACATCATTACGAGTATCAATGCCATGGCAGAAGAGACGAAGGCGGTTGAGCGGCAAGATGGTGGTGGTGTTGATGATGATGATGATGATGAGGAGGAGGAGGAGGAGGAGGATGGTGATAATAACGAGGATAACGGGAATGATGATAAGCCAACGTTCATGGGCATAGAGCATTCAGATATATTATGTGATGATCGTGGGGCAGATGTAAATACTGTAGTACAAGAACAGCGCGGAGGTAGTGCGCTGAAACCCTGTTTGCAATTAAACGGAGGTCGTGAGAATATCTTGAACATAGGAGCTAGCTTACCAGGTCACCGCGACGATGGTGGCGGGCAGAAACCGCCCCTGTTGTGCTTGCCTGAGACACGGGACGGTTGTGGACTGAGACGGACTCTGGACAGCACCGGGACATTGGACCCAGATTTCAATTGGGCATTGGTCAGCGCTGAAGACAATTTCTCTCTGGGGCCCAGTGCATGCCTCCTACAATCAGTGGACGAAAGGGGCATATGTAACACCTCGGTTCAAGTAAACATATTAGCTCCTGACACGCATAGGATCAAACTCAATGGCGGGAATGCAAATCTTGTTGTGATCGGTGATTCAGATCCTTACGAACACCAACGCATGACTTTTGGGTCGCAGTCCATTGGCAATAGCTTACTGGAACGCTTTTCCCAGACGCTGCAGCCGACGTCTTGGCCCGGATATGACGGAGGGGTTAGAAGGAGACCAGCCTCGGCGGGGAGCCTACTCTGTCTAAGTGTACATATTGTCTACACACTGTTTGTATTGTGTTTCATGTTCTGCGATGCTGTCGACCTGACGAGTGTTGCTGAAGATGACGTCGTCAATGGATCGACAACCCATGACTCCGTCTTTGAGGAGGGAGTAATGTCACGGTCGCAGCATCTCGAAGCGAGGGGGTCGCGGAGTCAACCGCCGGCAGACTCGACATCTGGAGGCGAAGGGGTCGCTGGGTTCGCGGGAAACGGGCGAGAGTCCATCAACAGAAACGGGCGAGAGTCCATCAACACCTCTGTGAAGGACCCAAACGACCCCCACGGGGCGCCCTTTGAAGTATCGACAATGGGCGGACGACCCAACGTGGTCAGATTCGACACGGCCTGTTCAAGGCGACCACCCGACCGGGCGCAGGACCGTTAACGCCGGTGTCGCGCGACAGAGTCTCCCCCCTAAAAGTCTCCCCCCGGAGACTCTATTTCGAAACAGATTCTCCCCCCGGAGGATCTGTTTCGGAATAGATTCGCCCCCCGGAGACTTTATTCTGAAATAAAGTCTCCGGGGGGAGAGAATATTTCATCCCCTGCCGAAACAAAGTCTCCCCCGGGGAGACTTTATTTCAATGAACGATTTCATAAAGTCGCATCATATTAATCTATATCAAAATATGTCTGAAAGCTAGTCCATCTGTTTGAATATTCTTTTGAAGCAATTTGCAAAACGTTCTCTTGCGAATTTGTAGGTTAGCGTGACTGTTTTCAACTCACTATCCACTTTAATACTCGACATGCGGATATTTTAAAATTCGAGGTGGTAATTATTACCGCAAACGTAAGACGCTCTTTCGCCGTTATATAACGGCGCCATTGCTGTTGGTGTCATCTCGCTTAACGGAGACGGTGCTAAGCACGTGTTTAAGCTGAGTCACAATAATAATAAATACAATAGTCTGTGAATGGATCACCGGAAATAAGAAAAAAAGTAATGAAAATAATTACGAATAACAAAATAATATCGTCTTGTAGGCCCTATCTGGGCGTTATTTTTATAGAGCGCTCCTCGCCGTATGAACTATATTCAGAGGAGATCTCGGTGCTTAAACACCGGAGAAAATATTTTAAGAGAAACTATTTCAAGCAGCGAGTAAACAACGAGCTGCACAGACAGCAACTTTGCCCGTAGGGGAGTGGAGGTCATTCAAGGCAGGGTGCAGTGTTTAATCTAGACGTCTCTGGGGAAAAAGTTTCGCCTCCAAAAAATAATATTGGATTTCAGTTGCTGTCATCATCAGTGTTTTACATGAAGTGTTATAATATACCGTGATATTAGGCCTATTTACATATGATTATAATGACATTATTTACTACTATAATTATGATACTATCATGTTGCAATGAACATGACTTACTGTATAGCCTATTTTTTTATTTGTTTAAACACTGTTTTTGCCTAACTAAAACAGAGATGACATCCCCTCCAGAAACATTTGGCAAATGATAGCCTAATAGTTTTTAGTTGCTGTTTACATCTTCACATTACATGACCTGTTATAATAATACACCGTAATATTATTTACTATTATATGGTTATAGTAATTATTTACTAATATAATACATGACACAATCCTGCTATAATGAGTATAACTTACTGTTAATATTTGTATAAATACTATTTTGTACAACTGAATGCCTTCTCTCCAGTGCTATTCTTCGAATTTTAAAATGCCAAATTTCAAAATGTCTTGGTCCTATTATTTGAACACCTAGTAAAACAAATCATTACTACATGTGGCATCCCGATTTTGGTACCGGTAGTGTATTAGTTCTTGGTCGATTTGTGTATCATTAGGCCTATTATGATTTCGGAAAGTGTGTCCTGGTCAGCAATTCAGAACCATATTGGGAAACAGGGATAGGCCTAAGCTGATTATAGTGCTGATAAGTCAGCTTATATAGGCTACTATTATATTCACGTTTGCAGTCATTCATTACTATTACTTGGTCATTCATTAGAATGACCAAGCAACAGCAGAACTGAGGTGCTGAACTCAATGCATAAAGACATAAAGATATTTTTATTGTAGTTGTAATTATATAATCTATAATTAATTTATCTAAAATTGAGGATGTATGTATGTATGTATGTATAATGTATGTATGTATGTATGTATGTATGTATGTATGTATGTATGTATGTATGTATGTATGTATGTATGTATGTATGTATGTATGTATGTATGTATGTATGTATGTATGTATGTATGTATGTATGTATGTATGTATGTATGTATGTATGTATGTATGTATGTATGTATGTATGTATGTATGTGTGTGTGTATGTATGTATGTATGTATGTATGTATGTATGTATGTATGTATGTATGTATGTATGTATGTATGTATGTATGTATGTATGTATGTATGTACATGTATGTATGTATGTATGTATGTATGCATGTACTATGTATGCATTTTGTATATATGTATGCATTTTGTATGCATGTATATATATGCATCTTCAACATCTGTTTTCAGCCATTCCATACCATGCCAAGCCATGCATTGCCAAGCCATGCATGCCGTGCCTTGCCATGCTATGCCTTGCCATGCCTTGCCTTGCCTTGCCTTGCCATGCCTTGCCGTGCCATTCCTGCCATGCCATGACTTGCCATACCATGCCTTGCCTTGACATGCCATGCCTTGCCTTGCCATGCCATGCCATGCCTTGCCAGGCCATGCCAGGCAATTCCATGCCCCGCCAAGAATATTATGCCATGCCATGCCTTGACATGCTTTGACATGCCTTGCCATGCTTTTACACGCCATGCCTTTCAATGCCTTGCCTTGCCATGCCATGCCATGCCCTGCCATGCTAGGTCGTGCCGTGCCATGCCAGGACATGCCATGCTTGGCAATTCCAGGCCATACCATTTGATGCCATGCCTTGCCATGCCTTGCCATGCCTTGCCATGCCTTGCCATGCCTTGCCATGCCCTGCCATGGCATGTCATGCCTTGCCAGGTCAGGCAATGCCATGCCATGCCGTGCCATGTAATTTGGTACGTTATATGATGTTCTCAGTCTTTTGATTGCATAAAATTAGTGCGAAATGTGAAAATAACTAGTTTTTTAGCCTTTACCATAATAATATGGCCACTACTGTATAACTATGCTACAATTGCGCCAATTAGTACAAAACATTTAGGCTTACTTTACAAGATTCTCAGATTTATTAATGTCCAATTCCACTAGTGGACACAAAGTCATTTATATAATCAAAGATACACTTCAAGTCAGGAAATATAGGGGGCGATTTTTAGTAGGGGGAGACTTTGTATCGTAGAGGGGGAGAATCTATTTCAATGGGGGAGACTTTGTTCCGGTACAGAGTCTCCCCCCGGAGACTCTGTATCAGCAAGGGGGAGACTCTGTTTCGGGGGGAGATTTTATTTCGTGACACCGGTTGCCCAGAGCCATTAAGGCAGCCGGCGTCATTATATAAGACGATGCCGGCGAACTAAAGGGGGAGGCCCGGCAGACACGCTAGATGTAACATCGATCTACGAACGTTTTGGATGCGTGAGAACTGAGAGTCACATGGCCGGCGGAGCCTACGAAACAATCTTATTTAATATCTGCTATTGTTTGTATCATTAATAAAATCGTTGCAAAACGCATCCTATGCACTGTTATCGTCACGACCGGAGCACCTTTCAGCTACATCGGGCTAGAGTCGTGACATGAAGATACATGCACATGCACATGCCGTCATCGATGGCGTTATTATTGACGTCACTGACGACGTCATTCACGATTCATAACGTTATTTACAACCTCATTGACGATTTATGACGTCATCGTTATTATGGTCAACCTCCCGTTATCATCATCATCATCTTCGTAGTCGTCATCATTATCATCGTCGTTGTCGGCATCATCGTCGTCGTCATCATCATCAGCGTAGACGTCGTCATCCTCATCATCGTCGTTGTCATCATCATAATCATCATCATCATCATCATCATCATCGTCATCATCATCATCATCATCATCGTCGTAGTCGTCATCGTCGTCGTCATCATCAACATCATCATAATCATCATCGTCGTCGTAGTCGTCATCGTCGTCGTCAGCATCATCGCATGGTGCGTGGAATTCGGTTTTCGGCCGGACGACTAAAAAAGAGTTCACCAACTTTTTTACAGGGATGAAAAAGGAATGCAAGACATTTCCCCCGGACATTTACCCCCCCCCCCCCCCGACGTTCCCCCCGACACCCCCCCCCCCTCATAAGGGTCCATGTTTACATATAAAACAATAACTATGGACGGCTTTTGTCGTCATCAGACACCTTTATAAAGATTTTACACGATGATATGTAAGTATGGCATTCATTAAAAATTTGGCTATTGGTGTTGTTGCTGCTATGCTCTTCCTATTATAATCTTATTGATCTCTGCAATTTGTCACTCCTTGTTTAAAAAAAATCATTTATCTATTTCTAGAGCGCCTCTTTAATCTCCCTACTCAGAGGCGCTCTCGACTACACCATGGACACTGCATCGAAGTTTCACGCCGATGCGCCCGAGCAATTGCGAGTGAAGGACTTGCTCAAGGTCCCTGCGCGTGGCATAAGGTGGATTCGAACATGGAGCCCACCGGCTCCAAGGCAGCGACTCCAACTGTACACGACTCCAGCGCGTCCCACAGTGTTATTATCACTATATCTACTAAGTTATCATTATTATTATTATTACTTAGATTAAGAACACCTTTAAAGAGTGATGCATGAATGTTACAAAATCTTAACTTTTTACTGATAGGACTATCTTTTGGTCAACGATCTCGTAATTTATATAATCAGTTGCCAACGTTTAAAAGGTGTTTTGGAGATAAACGCTATTTGACATTTTTCCCCACCAAAGACAAGGGTAACCAGCGAGAGCGACGCTTTCACGTCTGCTTTATGCAGCTCCTGCATGGTGTGGATATGGTGGACAACAGGAAAAGGGTAGACTCCAAGCAGGAAATGGCTCCAAGCCCTAATGAATTAGCTTATTCGTCAACATTATTTTCTGAGTGATATTCCAACTTTTGAAGAACTGTGTCGTTTTGTTGATAAACGTTTGTTTGCTGTGAAGCAAACGGGTCATAACTTGCGCTCCAGTCACCGGGTGTTACCAAGGGCAGACAATAAGATGAGGAATTTTTTTTAGCTAGAATGCTGTGGACCCCCCCCCCCCCGTTTGGGCACTCGAGGGTTAAGAAACTAAAAACAATATTATAGTCAATTTAAATTTTGATTAGAGGATAAATTTTTCAATTATACGCATTTGGAAATGTTTATCCCCCCCCCCCCCAGGATAGTCTTGACCGGTTAATTCCATACGAACAGATAGATTAATTCATCCTCCCGGGTAGCTTTCAGATGGATACTCTTTTTCGTGACACCGGCGTAGGCTTACAAATTGCAATTGCTCTTTCTTCGTCCGAATTGAAAATCAAGGACGAAGAAAGAGCAATTGCAATTTTCTGGTTTTTTTTTTCAGTTTAACGTAGATCATTAGCATCGCCCTCCTCCTATATCCACGCTTTGGACTGGCGCTACCACAGTGCGAGCAGTGGCGGACTTCCCGCTATTCCTATACTTAGCCGTTATGGCCAGAATGAAGGTAAAGGTAGCCTACTTTCGTATTCAGGGGGGTTGATCGTTAGGATAGGCGTTATGGCTCAAATGGAGATCATTTTCATTTGTGTACAATGTATTAAATACTGCACAAGGAAATTGGTACAGTTGCGAATTTATGTATCTGGTTCAACAAATCAACATAAAATATATTTTTCAACGAAGATTTTTTGGTAAATTTCGATCATCAATTTCGTTATCACACCGATCAAAGTTTCCATAATAATTATTATCCACCGAATTAACATTAAATTCAGCATTACAACACGAGGCACATTAACACCTGCAACAAATTAAACACACCCTTTTATTCAGTAACCACACATGGGACGCGGTGGCATGCAACATAATAATTTGTATATGCATATTAAGTGAATGACTAATCATCCTTAGATAAATGAAGCTGACGCTGATGAGAGTTACATGTACAGATTCGGTAAAAGCCAATTGATAATACGACTTGCAGGACGGACGAACTTAAGTAAATGGTTACTCGGATAAAAAGGTATCTTATAGACATGACATTGAACAATAAGTCAATATTATGTGATAGGCTACTTTTGCCAAATTTATATCGTTAAATACCCGCGTGGGGCGCTATGGTGTAGCGTGGAAAATTTGTGAAAACGGCCTTTCTATATAATATCAAAAAGCACTTTTAAAAGGTGTCGAGTGGGTACGTGTAATTGACGTGATTAGTTTACGGTTTGACATAATTTATCATAACAACAGCCAGAACCCTATAGTTAAAGAATCTTCGTCAATCTAGTTAAGCTCGATTATTATCTACATTGTTGGCAGCATGGTTGACTTGATCAAAGAAATCTTTTTTTAAAATTGACTTTGGAGGGTCTTTGTGCTACTGAATCTGTGAGCGGCGCTATATAAATTCTCAATTACAATTACAATTAAATTACTGTGTGATATCGAAGATCATTAGCGTCGTTCTATGTGTCAGTCTTCACGAGTGTTTACAATATAGCCATAAAGCCACCAACTGACAACATAACCTATAGTTGCTAGGAAGTTTCCATAGCGTCGAACCCTATACCTTTTCTAAAATCTAGTTAGCTCGCTGAACTCCAAAAAGTGTAACAGCCTTTTACTATTTGAAAATACATTGGTATCTATAAGACGAATTTAGTAGACTATTTGCCGAGTCATCAAAAAAAAGTGTCCCACCTTTTCCGAGGTTGAGACTAGCACTACATCGACGCTACGCCACAACAAATAATTATGCTTAGCCCTCCTCGTCTATGTAAGCTTGGTACTGGCATCAACCAATAATATCTCTATTCAAACAAATTGATGTAGGCCTAAGTAATTCGTTGTTCTATAATAATAATAGACGTGATTTGATTACAGAGTTTTGGAGCTTCTGCCATTTATGTGAGAAATATTATTTGTCTGAGAGGTGTCTAAAACGACAAGATGCGGTTTTAAGAGAACATCGACCTCTAGCGGTCTGATCAATGATACGTCGGTACAAATGCACTCGGATTGTTCAGAGCATCCTCAATCACTGGACACCTTTTTAAAAATTATTACTCGTCTGCCGATGTCAGATTTTTTTAAATTTATTTTTTGAACGCATTCAATGCAGCATCGTTAACCATGTATTCTGCCCTCCAAAGACTCTTCTAGCTCTTTGTGTTGTTTTCAATTATCATTGTTTTTGTTTTCTCCGCATTTTTCTATATCTGCCGTTTCGTCAAAAGCAAAGTATCCTATCTTTCAGCGGTTGAGACTGGCAATACGACGACGCAACTCCATATTAAATAAATATTCATCCTTTGCATTGCAGTTCTCCTTCATGTAAGCTTGACATCGGCACCGATATTGCAACAAGTGGGTGTGAATTTATAGTTTTGCAACTTAAACTATTTATACGAAAAATATTCTTGTCTTAGAGGTGTCTAAAACGACCAGAAGCAGTTACAGAAAACAGCGAACTCTCGCGGTCTGACCAAACGATAACTCGTCGGCAATTGCAAAGATCTTTTTATCGCGTTGACTGCAGAATCGCTATCCATCTATCGTTTAAATCGGTGAAGCGAGAAACAATTTGCTAATGAAAGCTAACTTTTTATTTCGAAATGTCGGGGTTCGTACAAGCAAAGGGGCGGCTTATTTATTGCAAGTCTCATTCGCTTGGATGTCTTTTCAACAAATCTTGTGACTCAAAATAAAGGTGTGCAAATAATAATAATAAATCTACTGACGCTTGACCTGACCCTGTTGCGCCTGTTACGTTCGTCACTGCGCGACCGCGTTGGAAATAGCACTGAGCTGGAAATAGGTTTGGAAGAGCAATCGTAAAAGATTGCTGGATGTGCTGGATGTGTTTTTTGGTGACATTTGTAATTGTCAATTGCCTGTTGGGCTCATGTTAATGTAGTTTTGTAAACCAGTATAGCGTTTGGAGCAAAAAGAAACCCTACCTGAAAGATGTAGGATTGTTGGCATAATTGCAGTGTCGTATGTAGATAAATCCATTGAATTTCCAGTGGGGTGCTTTAACAACTGAACATACATGTTATATATATAGTTCGAATACGTGAATGGCCAGAGTAACCGTAAGATGCCATTGATCTTTTCGAAACCATTATATTTTCGACACCCCTTTCAAGGAGGCTTACATTAACATAAAAGTTTGAGCGCGCGTGTTTTTCGGATTACGGCGCTAGGAATCCAAAGCGTGTCGGAAAGTGATTAATAGATACCTTCTGCATAAATTATAGCGGTTTTTTAATTTGAGGTTTCGATGGGTTCGGTGTGTGTGTGTGTGTGTGTGTGTGTGTGTGTGTGTGTGTGTGTGTGTGTGTGTGTGTGTGCGTGTGCGTGTGTGTGTGTACGTGCACGCATCTAATGTCGAAAAAAGGAGCGAAGTTGGATGACCTCGTTGAGGCGGTACAGGACGAACGGGTCATCTCCGCCATTCTTGCTCGCCTATCAGCTGACATAAACAACACGATCGAAACAATGTTCGCAAAGCTCGAGGCAAAATTTGAAGCGACAACCCGTCAAACACTCGAAAGATTCGCGGAGGATCTGGTTACTAAAGCGACTTCTACTCTAAATCTGAAGATATCAAATCTGGAAGAAGAAAACAAGAAATTGAATCAACGCGTAAACGATGTGGAGAATACAAGCAGATTGAACAACTTGATTGTATACGGCCTTCCCGAGTCACCTGTTAATCTACCAACACATGCAGAGGTAGTATCTCATCAACCTACGACTAAACCAACCTACGACGAAACAACTACAGCTGTAGAGCTATGTCGGGATCGCCTTGGTCTGGACATTGATGAATCAGATATATCTTATGCTCACAGGATCTCGCGGGGCGCCAAAGACAAGCATCGCCCAATCCTCATCAGTTTCACGTCGAGGCGAGCTAGAGATCAGGTCTTCTCGGCGAAGAAAACTCTACGCACGCTACCGTCATCATCAAACGCAGAACGCATATACATAAACGAACATCTTACCAAGGACAATGCTCACATCTACTCGATGACCAGGAAGTTGGTCAGAGAAAAGAAAATACATTCGACCTGGTCGGCAGGTGGCTTGATTTTCATCCGCAAAACGAATTCCCTGGTCGAAAAGCCAGCAAGAATAACTTCGATCAGCAACCTGGATCAACCGGGATTATACTACTAGTTACTGTTTACGTTTTCGTCATCTCTTCTTTGACCCGGATTCGCCTGAGTAATCAGTAAGAAGCATCTCTATCATCTATGTAACAGTAAGAAGTAACTATGTCTTATGATCAGAACTGAATTTTTGTTGGTGAATGATTGTTTACTTTCCGTGCAATGATCGGAGCAACTCTTTGGATCGCTCTCAGTCGATGGACCATCCTTGATTGTGTTTATTAGTTGATTGTGTTTATTGTATGGACAATTTGAACCTATGCTACCTTTGTAAGAACCCTGAGTCTGTTGACAATGTCTATAAGCTAATCCAATGCTGTATGTGCAACTACTACTATCATTATAGATGTTGTATGATTCAACCATCGAACTCTGTAAACCCTAACTGCTGGAACTGCCACAGTTGTCTAGCATCTATGTTGCCCTTTAACCACATAACTAACGCAGATGATTTTATTGCTTGCTTAACAGAAGCCGTTGATACTCAGCCAAGATTACAAACGAGTAGGGAATTCCCTAAGCTTAAATTTTTCGATGAGGACCAAGGGAATAACCCACTTATAAACAACTCTGACCTAGATCCGGACGACAATTATTATGTGACCAAACCAATAGACCATGGCTATAACACTCCTCTTCAGTTGAGCCTGAAAATGAGTAACAACTCGGGCCTATGTTCATTCATGCATATCAATTGTAGAAGTATATCTCCTAAATTAACTGACATACGACTTCTTTTGCACCAGCTACCGGTAGGGATCCTGGCCGTGACAGAAACATGGTTGGACGCACTTTCATCTGATACTGTACAGATTGAAGGCTACAATTGTGTACAAAAGCCAAGGGCTACTGGTCAGGGAGGGGGCGGTGTAGGCTTCTATATAAAGAAAGATATGGACTTCCAAGAATTACCTCCACTGAAGCACAATTCATTACACAATTCGTATGAAAGTCTATTCATAAAGGTTCCCCAACAGAAAGGCACTCAACTCATAATGGGAGTTATATACCGAACACATGGAACTCCTCTGACGATATTTAATGAAGAATTTAATCAACTATTATCTGAGCTAGCGGAAACTAAAAAAGAGATAGTTTTGATGGGTGATTTCAACATTGATTTGTTGAAACATAGTGATCATGCGCTCACTAGCAATTTTCTCGACTGCATCTCATCTCATCACTTTCTACCTGCCATACTACAGCCTACACGTATAACTGACACTTCAGCCACACTAATTGACAACATATTCACAAATACATGGCCTAGGATTATGAACTCCTCGATTATTGTTACTGACATTGCAGATCATTTACCTATTATGGGTTGGTATCATACGCAACCCACTAAACAAGACAAGCCAACTTCTTATACTACACGAATAGTGAATGATCAGGCGATGGAACAATTTAGATTCCTTCTATCACAACTAGATTTCACCCCGGTCTCAGACCTGTGCATTGTAGGTGACCCACAAAAAGCTTATGAAACTTTTCTCGATATGTACACGAATGTATACAACACAGCCTTCCCACTCATAACAGTTAAGAAGCGTAACCCACGGTCTTTCGATCATCCATGGATGACTAAGGGGCTGTTAAAATCATGTAGAAAAAAAGCTAATTTGTACCGTAAATATATAAAAAACCCAACTCCAACAAATAAAAATAGGTTTATTGCATATAGAAACAAATTCAAATCAATCAAAATTAAAGCTGAACGTAATTACTATGCTGCCGAGTTCTTAAAATATAATAAAGATATTAAAAAAACCTGGAACGTGATAAAATCTATAGTTAATTCGAAAACTGAAGATAATATAATTGAATCGTTAACAATTAATGGGAAGCCTATAACTGATAATAAATTAATGGCAGAAAAGTTCAACAGTTATTTTGCTGGAATTGCTCAGAATTTATCTGATAAAATCTTGGACCCAAGTACTTCGTTTATGCAGTATCTTAAACCGCCACCCCTTAACTCTTTTGCTGTCAACCCAACATCGCCTCAGGAACTGATGGAATTTAATCTGACTCTGAAGCGCACTCACAGTCCGGGACCCGATCAACTTGATCCTAGTATAGTTAGTCCAAACTTAGACCTTATTGCTATCCCTCTGACTGACATAATTAATTGCTCATTATCAACAGGAATAATACCTGATAAACTGAAAAAATCCTCAATTACACCTATATTTAAACAAGGCAATAGAGATGATGTAGCAAATTATAGACCGATCTCTATACTGCCTTTTTTTTCGAAACTATTAGAAAAAGTGATGTATCAGCGACTATACGATTATATCTCTAAACTAAATATTTTGCATCCCTTTCAACATGGTTTTAGGTCGGGCCACTCGACGGCAATGTCACTGATAAATATTCAAGATAATATTACAGAAGCCATTGATAAAAATGAATTTTCTATAGGACTATTTTTAGATTTAACCAAAGCTTTCGATACTGTAAATCATAATATATTAATTAAGAAACTTGAAAGCTACGGCATAAGAGGAATCCCTCTTTCTTGGTTTAAAGATTACCTTAGTGGTAGACAGCAACAAGTTAAATGTAATGGCATAACATCAAGTTGGAAATCGATTAAATTTGGAGTACCCCAAGGGTCAATATTGGGTCCTCTATTATTCCTGATTTACATTAACGACCTTCCGAATGTATCCCCCATCCTACACTTTGTACTATTCGCTGACGATTCTAATATTTTCCTCTCTCACAAATCCTATGAGGAATTATTCCGAATCCTTAATGAAGAACTTCTACTAGTGTCTGACTGGTTTAAAGCAAGCAAGCTATCGCTTAACTTGACAAAAACCAACTACATTCTTTTCTGC